>VDFB02105785.1:492975874-493140632 GCA_007258455.2 Sequoia sempervirens | reverse complement strand
TATATTTTGATAAAAATGAAAAAAAGTGTTCTTTATCATTTCTTTGGTCGTACTATGCTATATTTGTTTAAAAGGAGCATCACCATGTACTTCTTCCTGCATGCGGGAAAGAATAGTAGCTACTCTATCTGGGGAATATGCATAAGTCCTCTCTAGTTCATCTCTTAGTTTTTCTAAACTATTTAATATTGACATACATGGTTCATAATATATCTGAGGGTTTGCACCCTGTGCTAATGAGTCTCTCAAATTTTTAATCTCATTAGTGGTATTTGCAAACAAAGAATTTGACTCAAGTGGAACATGATCTACATTTTCCATATATATATATACAGCACACCTAAAAGAGCAATGATACTTTGGTAAATAATATATATAGATAAAGGGAATACAAATCTAAAATAGTTGTAATAATTCATCTACTCATCAATAATATTTTCATACCATTAAAAATTTATCAAGAATTGGAAGACAACTATAATCTATAACATAGCATCCTTAAATGGTTCAAATTTTAAATGAAACGGTGAAAGAAACAATAAGAAAACAAAGATTAATGTAAAATTATTTGAAAATAATTGGGGATAAAAATATCTAATCTAATAGTTGTTAACATAAATGAACTTCAAAATAGGATTATGTAAGTGAAAAAAAAATTCTATTGCCTTCATTGAACCTAAATTTATCTAGTTGAGATATGTCTAAAATTAAAAATTCACACTAGAATATCAATATTCCATAAGAATCTCATAAAAAGGATGAATTTAATGGAAGATAATATAAAATCCTCCATATGAGGATGAATTTTATCATTACATTATGAATGAATCATCTCAATTATATAGCCAAGAACATCAAAAAATTATAGATTGGAAAGAAAAATAATCAGACATTTATCATATTTTTATATGTATAAAGCTTAGATACCATCAAACTATTTAAACTTATAGATTTCATAAAGCTATAAATTGAATCATTAAAACTAATTTATTAAGAATCAAGTCTAGTAAAGTTTGACTTCATATTGCATACTTGTTATGAATATCTTATTAATCCAAACATACATTTTATATATGTTAAAAATATATAATTGTTATGTCCATAATTTTTCACTAGAAAAACCTAATAATTTTTTTTTGAATCCTTTAATTACGCTAATTAAGGCTTTTAAGCGTTTATGATGCAACAATAATAATCTCCAATAGAATTAACATAATTTCTTTAATTAATTTGTTGGTTTAACTTGCTAATGCGATACTATTATTAATGCATCTCTTACTATTAACTATACTTTAAATATTAAATTTGCAAGTATCAAAATTTAATGGTTACACTAATAATATTCTCATTATAATGCTTATCTCATCGTAACCCACCATGAGTTGTTCGTACTTCTATTTCTTGTTGACAGTAAGGTCAATATAGTATTTTGATTATTAGGATAGTTCTTCATGACCCAATGATGGCATTTAAAATACTAAATATGTAACTTTTGATGGTAATAACAACATGAATAGTTATATGGTTTGCATTTATTTATTTATTTTCCTCTAATATTTCAACATCTATAAAAGGTTTTTCCAAAAATGCTATCCAATTATCAATGAGCATTAATAAAGTTAAGTATGCTAACATTAGTATTAAGGTAATTATCGATATGAATATTGATAAGAGTATTAACAATACTTGATGATATTAAGGCTCCCTCTACAATTAATACAAACATTCTATCAATTTTATTACTCACAAATAATATGAAACTTTACTCATAATAGAAATGTTAATGTGATAGTGATATCATGTTTACATATACCCTCATTTATACTATTACAAATGCCATCCATTAATACCCATATCAATACTACAATAAATTTTATTAATAATATTAATAATGTGTGTGTATATATATATATATATATTTACAATAGTGCATAAACACTATTTTTTTCAGCTCATTGTTTCTTGCAAAACTTTTATTACCATCTTAGCATCCCTAATAAGATTATCAATAAAACAATTTTCTTACTCGGGTGATTTTATTTGTGACTTATTTTAGTATGACGACCCCCCTTTATATTACCCTCAATAATAGTATCACTATTTGTTATTAATATATTTAATTTTAATTCTTTTATCTAACTCTTATATATTGTTATATAATTTATTTAATTATTCATCTCTATTACAAAAATAATTATATGATTAAATATATTGAATACTTGTTATAAATATCTCACTAATCCAGCCATACATTTTATATATGTAAAAAAATATATAATTGAACAATTTATACAACTTCTAATTATGATAAATACAAGAATCTTAATCTATACCATTATTTTGAGTTTGGTTTAATAGAAATTGAAAAAAATTGTAATCATAAAAAAAGCAATGAATAAACTATGGATCACTTTAACAATGGTGAATTAGTGCCTAAAGATTGGCCTAAAAAATTATAATATTCAACATTCCCATCACAAATTATATATGAGAACTAAGGATCATTTGGTTATATATATTTTCATAGATTTAAAATTTGAATATTTATTACTATAACATGTTCATTACAATTAGATTTTTAAATAATATTGTAATAATTTATTATGTCTATGAAATTTGTTTTGTGGATTTTAATGTTGTTTTTTAAATTTAAGTTAGAGTAAGTAGAATCTAATGAGATACCTTAAAAAGATTCAAGTTTTATAATTTAAATATCCCTCTTATAAATATAGTTTTTTCTAGTCTTACAATTTCTTGTGTAATGCCCCGTCTTAATAACCTAAGAATGTTGCAAAAGTGATATAAAGGTGTAATAATTTTTTTTTTTAAAAGTATTAATATTAAGTTAATCAATTGCATACATTCTTAGGTTAAACGATGATAGACTACTTTGAGTATTCCATAAGTGACTTAAGTATTTCGTATTGTACATATTAAATCATAACATAAAGTAATCATTGCACAATAATAAATTTTCCATTCAAGATATAATGAAGTACAAACATTTTTTTTCCATACATTGCATTGATATGATATTACATTACTCATCCATCTGATGAGGTAGTTCAAATAACAAATACACTTACAATTACATTGATCACCTCTTATACAATTGAGGGATGTTTCTACATTACAAGTTCACAATATACAATGATGAAAGTATAGAAGGAATCCATGTGCGAGCTCTCCATCCATCAAGCGCTCAATGCAACGAACAAACTGGGGACCCAACGGAGTAAGGTGCACGTTCCACCCAACCATGTGGTACCCGTAGGTCCACCCCCCATGCTAGGAGATAGTAATAAGGCTACGTAGACCTATTCTACTAACCCTAGACACTAGTACATACAAACTATTGGTTACATTGCTTCCAGATTTTGACAATTGATTGAAACATAAACTCAAGGTTTAACTGTTATTCTAGGTGGAGTGTCATCACAACGATGCAATGGTTACCCTAGTGTTTCTTCCTAGGTTCCGGCCCCCAACCCTTGGATTACCCTGGTAACCTCTTACGAAACCCGACCCCTATTACATACCGTTGCGGAATCGAATGCCTCTTAAGGAAACGAGACACCGATTTGCCATTCCAGGCCTTCTCAACTTATACTCATGACTGTAGAAGCTCAAGAGTCATAAGAGAGACATACATAACTTGTTAAAAGTTTTTAATTCTAATCTACAATGTCATTTAATTATCACTGACTTAGTTAACTAATTGTAAGTTAACCTAACACCACTTTGTGTGTCGGCCCTTACAATTAGCCACTCCCCTAAACATAACAAGGTTTCTAAGTTTTCAAGACTATGGTTTACAAGGTATATATCTAACCCATATCAATTAAAAGACCAATCACATTATAACGAACAACTTTCAATGTTCATAATACAGAAGTCAACCTCTAAACAAAACCATATACACAATCTTGACTTACAAAAGATCTCAACTTAACATTCCCAAAATCCCACTCTCAAAATTAGTCTGGAAGACTTTAAAATAGAAAATTACATTTTTTCCCATTTTGCCCAATTAAACACACAACTGAAATCAAATCAACAAATTGTACATCTACAATTTGGATTTACTAAATCCATGTATAAATCAGTTTGAAAACAGTATATTTACATATTAACTCAAGAAAATAACCACTTCATTTAAGCAATCTTTCTAATTTTCACAATTTCACTAAAAATTATATTCTATTATTTTCTCAATTTAAAAATAGAAAATAATAATTTATACAAATATATCCTATTAAAACTTATTTTCTTCCACAATATTTACAAATATATATTTATATATATATGAATATTTAAATACATAAACATATATACATATATAAATATATTTATATATATACACACATATATATATAAATATATATATATAATGTAAATATTATTATAATCAAATTTCATATTAAATAAAATTCTAATTCATAGTCGCAGATTTTAAAAAGAAATGAAATTTTTAAAAAGTGAAATAACACATCACATAAAGGTAAGGCTACGGCTGGCCGTAGCCTTCCCTTTGGGAAGGTACGCTGCTGTACACAGCCTTGCCAGGCTGCGCCCAGCACGCATGTCTATGGTGAGGGTTTCGGCCCTCCCCAATAGGATTTAAATTTTTTTAAAACATACGAAATTTTAATCTGCATTTTCCATATGAAATTTTAATAAAATAAATTTAACATATAGCTACGGATTATTTAATCCGTTTTTTTTTCAAAACACAGAAATTTTTGACGAAAATTTCGCCGGCGGAATTAATTTCCGTACGGCGAATTTTCAACATAATTTTTTCATAATAATTTTTCTTTTATGAAATTTCTTCAACCATAAACATATTTTTGTAAAAGAAAATAAAATATCAAAGAATCTTAAAAATACAGAGGACAATTTCTGGTTATATTTTTCTACAGATTTTGAGAAAATTATTTCTGTATATTTCATTCTAAAACAATAATTTTTCAATAGGGGTATTTTAATTTTAAAATAAAAAACCCCAATTATCTTTTCTAAAACTTTCACAGAGATTTTTCTAAAAGAATTTGATTTGAATTCTTTCTTTAACTTGCCTAAATTCTTGATTTTTTTTTTTTTTAGACAAATAAGATATTTACAGAAAGATTTTTCCAAAATCAATTACCAAGAAGTTGAAATTCCAACAAATAGATTTTCTTTACAAATAAATCAAGAAACCAATATTACAAGAAAAATACCTGTATAAAATAGCTGCCTGAAGGATGTAACCTCTTGCCTCTAACGTGCAATTCCCAAGATCTTCTTCAAAAAGATCTTCCCCAAATCCAAGAAAGCTTTTTCAACCACCAAGAAGATCTTCCACAAAGAATTACAACCCCAAATAACAGAGAGATAAGAATTCTTAAGAAAAATTGGATTTTTAACACAGTAAAGAATTTTTTTTGCTAGTGCCCAGAAAAATTTCCCCGAGGCAATTGAATAACCCCGTGCAAAATCCCAGATCCTCAATAACCTCTGTGAAATTTTTCAACAACCCCAATGTAATTATGGCACTCACACACATGTCGACAAGTTGTTGAGAAAATATCTTCTCCACTTCTCGGCAATTTTTCCATTCAAAAACTTGCATGCAATTTAATTAATTTATTTAATTTTAAACACTTAAAAATCAATTTTCAAATCTCATGCAATTTAATTTATTTATCTACTAATTTTCTAATTCATTTGAATACAATATAATTTATACACTTAATAATTTAACTTAATTAATTAATTTATTTAATTAAAATAGTTAAATCCTTTTAAGACCAACTATTTAACCAAATAAACTAACTAATGTATTAAATTATCAAGTAGGTAAATTTCAATCATATTTAAATATTAATTTAAATAACAATAATTAAAACAAAATAACTAACATTAAAAATTAACCAATATTTATCTTTCAAAAATGATTTAACCAACAGAAACACAATACAACCTATGACTCAAAACTGAAAACTGACAATGTACTAAGACTAAGGTTAAAGACCGGACTAGGATAAACCTAACTACTATCTCCCGTTCAAAATTTTTGTTGAGTCTTGACACGCTCAGACCTGATTACACAGGTGGAGTCAGTGTCATGTACCTGCAAATCCTGCAACCAAGCAAATAATGTGCATACATGTATATATATATAAAGCAGTAAACAGGCACACCGTGCGGAGAAAATCGCAGATATCGTAGGGAACTCGCAAGCGAGTGATGCGATTATGTTCTCCACACCAATACACTCATAGAAAACTGACTAAATACATGTTGTTAGTCCATCATAAGCATGTACATATCCATAAACAACTGAAAGTAAACATCTACACTAAATCATATCATGTTTGAAAATAATAAACATCACACAAAGTATCATCATGTCACAGAATAATCCACCATCGCTCAAAACCAGCGATCAAAATATCCAACAAAACAACATAAGTCTAATAGTATGAAAAAGTATCAACAGAAAGCATAAGCATAAACGGAGGGGTACTACATCCTCCCCCCCTAGGATCAGGCTTGCTCCTGAAAGCCTGGGAATAGATAGGGATAAAGTTCCCTCATGCGTGTCGCATCCTCCCAGGTAGCCGAAGCCTCATAGCTAGGATCCCATTGGACCCTCACCTGATCAACGTCTCGACCCCTGAGACCGAGCGTCCGGTGCTGAAGAATGGCCACGGGCTCCAAAGCCAGCTGCCCGTCCTCTACCTGTAATGTATTCCAATCAAGTACATGAGATATGTCAGGATGATATGGTCTAAGTACTGATACATAAAAAACATCATGAATACGAGACAAACTGGGTGGTAAGGCGAGTCGATATGCCACGGGACCAATTCTCTCTAAGATCTCGAATGGTCCTATGAAACGAGGTGCAAGCTTAGAGCCTTTTCCGTAATGGATTGGAATCTTTCGCGGTCGCACTCGAAGAAATACTCTATCCCCAACAACGAACTGTCGATCAATCCTACGCGCATCGGCATACTTCTTTTTCCTATCCTGAGCTACAATCAAATGCTTTCTAATATGGTCAACCTGTTGCTCCATGTCTTGAAGCATCTCAGGTCCAATCAACACTCTATCCTCAAGTCGATCCCAACTTAAAGGAGTTCGACAAGGACGACCGTATAATGCCTGATATGGTGGCATACTGATAGAACTCTGGTATCCATTGTTGTAAGTGAATTCTACTAAGTACAAGTAATCCTCCCAATGTGATTGTTGGTCCATTACGTACATCCTAAGCATATCCTCTAATATTTGGTTAACTCTTTCAGTTTGACCATCAGTTTGAGGATGATAGGCTGAACTAAAGTTCAATTGTGTACCTAATGCATGTTGCAATGAAGTCCACAAGGCTAAAGTAAATACAGGATCTCTATCTGATATGATCCTACAAGGAATTCCATGTAATCTAATGATATCCTCCATGAATATTCTAGCTACCGATGAAGCGTTATATGATGAACGCATAGGTGAAAAGTGAGCTACTTTAGTCAATCAATCAACAGTTACCATAATGGCATCATGTCGACGTGATGACGTAGGTAACCCTACAATGAAGTCAATGGATATAATATCCCATTTCCATTCACGAATGAGATGTGGCTGCAATAATCCAGCAGGATGATGATGCTCAGCTTTAACTCACTGGCATTCAAGACATCTTGATACATAATCAACAATATCACGTTTCATACCAGGCCAGAAATACAATTGCCTAAGATCGGCATGCATTTTCTTGACACCTGGATGAGCTGAATACGGAGCTCGATGAGCTTCAGTCATGATTAATGTACGAAGACTCTCTACATGAGGTACATAAATGTGACCTAAATGTCATAATATACCATCCGATTCTAGAACATAACCTTCAAATCATCCTTCTAAAGGCCTACCCGATTCAATCTTTGACTTAACTTCCTGATATAATCTATCAGTAGGAAGTGCAGCTACTATTTGACCTCTCAAATCAACTTCAAGAGTAGTAGCAGAGATCTCGTGTCGACATCGGCTAAGAGCGTTAGCCACTACGTTCTCTTTGCCTTGAACATACTTTACTTCAAAATTGTACTCACACAAGAACTCCATCCACCGTCTTTGCCTTGCATTCAAGTTAGGTTGCGTGAAAATGTATTGTAAACTACGGTGATCAGTATGAAGTTCAAAGCGATGACCTAAAAGAAAATGTCTCCAACAAACTAAAGCATGCACTACTGCCGCTAGTTCTAGGTCATGAGTAGGATAGTTTAATTCATGGTCCTTGAGTTTGCGAGACTCATAAGCAACCACATGCCCATCTTGCATCAAAACTGCTCCTAAACCCTCTAAGGATGCATCCGCACAAACTACAAAATCCTTAGTAGGATTAGGAACAATGAGTATAGGCACATTAGTTAACTTTTCTTTAAGAGTCTGAAAAGCTAACTGACACTGTTCCATCCAAACAAACTTCTTCCCTTTCCTTTGAAGAGAAGTAATAGGATGACCGATTCTAGAAAATCCTTCTACAAAATTCCTATAATAGCCAGCTAACCCCATAAAATTACGAACTTCACCTACATTAGTAGGTGCGGGCCAATCAACTATGGCTTGGATCTTTGAAGGACCCACAGCAATACCTTTACCGGATATCACATGTCCAAGGTATTTTATTTTAGATTGAAAGAAGTCACACTTCTTCAGGTTTGCATACAATTGATTTTCTCTTAAACATTGCAATACCTGTCTCAAGTGTTCTTCATGTTCCTTCATGTTCCTTGAATAAACTAAAATGTCATTGAGAAATACTAGGACAAAGTGATCAAGGTATGTACAAAATACACCATTCATTAAACTCATGAATACTGATGGTGTGTTCGTTAACCCAAAGGGTACTACTGTGAATTCGTAATGCCCATAACGAGTTCGAAAAGCAGTTTTATGGATGTCTGCTTCAGCTATACGCAATTGATGATAACCAAATTTTAAATCAATTTTAGAGAACACATTAGCTCCCTTAATTTGATCAAAAAGATCATCGATTCTAGGCAAAGGATAATGATTCTTAATCGTAACCTTGTTCAATTGACGATAGTCAATACACAGCCTAAGAGATTCGTCCTTCTTCTTAATGAAGATGACAGGTGCTCCCCAAGGGGATACACTCAGACGAATGAAACCCTTTTCTAAAAGTTCCTCTAACTGAATACGAAGTTCCTCTAACTCCTGAGTCGTCATTCTATAAGAAGCTCTAGATATAGGCTCAGCTCCAGGAACTAGGTCAACTCTAAAGTCAATATCCCTTTTCAGTGGCATTCCAGGAATGTCATCGGGAAATACATCCGCGAATTCCCTAAGAATAGGATGATCATCAAGAGATATCTCTCGACTCTCACCCTCATCTAAATCAATAACTGTTGTTGCAAACAGTTGACATCCCTGACGAAGACATCTCTTTAATTGCATAGCAGATATCATCCGCAAAGAGATAGGTCTTTGAATACCTACAATTTCCACTTTCGCACCTAAATCATTAATGCAACTAACTATCTTAAGTCGACAGTCAATTACAGTATGATAAGATGCTAACCAATCCATACCTAAAACTATATTGTATGATCCTAAGGGTGTAACATATAAATCTACCAAGGTAGTTAACGTACCAATTTTAAGTTCACAGTTATGTACTAAATTATCTACTACTACTTTCACCCCTGAGGCGAATTCAACTTGCCATTTACCACCTTGTTTTACCACCACAAGACCACAATGGTCAACAATGGTCGATGAAATAAAGGAGTCAGTGGCTCCAGAATCAAAAAGTATAGAAACACTAACACCATTTAACTTACCTGAAGTTTTGACCACCGTATTCTGGTGATCGGCTTGGCGATCATTAACCGCTGCATATACTGTATGTGCATGTCCTATGTCACCCACTGTAGGCTCCGAAACTGTAGGTCGAGGCCCATAACCAGTAGAACCTCTCATCGGACACTGCCTAGCTATGTGCCCATGCTGCCCACAAGAGTAACAACCTGTGCCGGTGCCTCTACCAAATCCTCTGCCACCCGAAGGTGCATTGAACTGCTGAAAACTACCCGTACTGACGGTAGACTGAGCACTCTGCGCAGGCTGATCCTGCCTATTGCGCTTGTTGCACCACCAGTTACGACCCTTTCCAGATTGAGGACTGTTTTGTTGTTGTGGTTGAGGGTTATTGTTCTTTTGAGGTGTTCTTTGTTGTTGCTACCCACCCTTTGTGGGTGTCTATTGGTTCTTGGAAGAACCACCTGTCTGTGCTTGTCCACCTCGTGGACTAAAACCTGCTGCAGGAGCACTCCCAATCTGCACTCCTGTGTGCCCACCTAAAGCCATAATAAGGTTCTCCTCAACTATACGAGCCTTCTCCACCACGACTTCCATAGTCTTTGGCTTAAAGACTCGGACACCACCACTGATACAGGTGTTTAAGCCCCTGATAAAATGTTGTACTAGCATAGGCTCATCATCGCCAATACCAGCATACTGCTTGAGTTCATAGAACCTATGTTCGTATTGCTCTACAGAAAGAGCTAACTGGCGTAGATCGTGGAACTCATCAGCCCTACGCTGCCTCCAGTGTTCTGAAAGGAACCGAGCTCTGAACCTCTCGAGAAACATAAGGCTACCTAGGAGATAGTAATAAGGCTACATAGACCTATTCTACTAACCCTAGACACTAGTACATACAAACTATTGGTTACATTGCTTCCAGATTTTGACAATTGATTGAAACATAAACTCAAGGTTTAATTGTTATTCTAGGTGGAGTATCATCACAACGATGCAATGGTTACCCTGGTGTTTCTTCCTAGGTTCCGGCCCCCAATCCTTGGGTTACCTTGGTAACCTCTTACGAAACCCGGCCCCTATTACATACCGTTGCGGAATCAAATTCCTCTTAAGGAAACGAGACACCGATTTGCCATTCCAAGCCTTCTCAACTTATACTCATGACTGTAGAAGCTCAAGAGTCATAAGAGAGGCATACATAACTTGTTAAAAGTTTTTAATTCTAATCTACAATGTCATTTAATTATCACTGACTTAGTTAACTAATTGTAAGTTACCCTGACACCACTTTGTGTGTCAACCCTTACAATTAGCCACTCCCCTAAACATAACAAGGTTTCTAAGTTTTCAAGACTATGGTTTACAAGGTATATATCTAACCCATATCAATTAAAAGACCAATCACATTATAACGAACAACTTTCAATGTTCATAATACAGAAGTCAACCTCTAAACAAAACCATATACACAATCTTGACTTACAAAAGATCTCAACTTAACATTCCCAAAATCCCACTCTCAAAATTAGTCTGGAAGACTTTAAAATAGAAAATTACATTTTTTCCCATTTTGCCCAATTAAACACACAACTGAAATCAAATCAACAAATTGTACATCTACAATTTGGATTTACTAAATCCATGTATAAATCAGTTTGAAAACAGTATATTTACATATTAACTCAAGAAAATAACCACTTCATTTAAGCAATCTTTCTAATTTTCACAATTTCACTAAAAATTATATTCTATTATTTTCTTAATTTAAAAATAGAAAATAATAATATATACAAATATATCCTATTAAAACTTATTTCTTCCACAATATTTACAAATATGTATTTATATATATATGAATATTTAAATACATAAACATATATACATATATAAATATATTTATATATATACACACATATATATATAAATATATATATATAATGTAAATATTATTATAATCAAATTTCATATTAAATAAAATTCTAATTCATAGTCGCAGATTTTAAAAAGAAACGAAATTTTTAAAAAGTGAAATAACACATCACATAAAGGTAAGGCTACGGCTGGCCGTAGCCTTCCCTTTGGGAAGGTACACTGCTGTACACAGCCTTGCCAAGCTGCGCCCAGCATGCATGTCTATGGGGAGGGTTTCAGCCCTCCCCAATAGGATTTAAATTTTTTTAAAACATACGAAATTTTAATCTGCATTTTCCATACGAAATTTTAATAAAATAAATTTAACACACAGCTACGGATTATTTAATCCCTTTTTTTTTTTTTAAACACGGAAATTTTTGTTGAAAATTTCACTGGCGGAATTAATTTCTGTACGGCGAATTTTCAACATAATTTTTTCATAATAATTTTTCTTTTATGAAATTTCTTCAACCATAAACATATTTTTTTAAAAGAAAATAAAATATCAAAGAATCTTAAAAATACAGAGGACAATTTCTGGTAATATTTTTCTACAAATTTTGAGAAAATTATTTCTGTATATTTCATTGTAAAACAATAATTCTTCAACATGGGTATTTTAATTTTAAAATAACAAACCCCAATTATCTTTTCTAAAACTTTCACAGAGATTTTTTTAAAAGAATTTGATTTGAATTCTTTCTTTAACTTGCCTAAATTCGTGAAATTTATTTTTTTTAGACAAATAAGATATTTACAGAAAGATTTTTCCAAAATCAATTACCAAGAAGTTGAAATTCCAACAAATAGATTTTCTTTACAAATAAATCAAGAAACCAATATTACAAGAAAAATACCTGTATAAAATAGCTGCCTGAAGGATGTAACCTCTTGCCTCTAACGTGCAATTCCCAAGATCTTCTTCAAAAAGATCTTCCCCAAATCCAAGAAAGCTTTTTTAACCACCAAGAAGATCTTCCACAAAGAATTACAACCCCAAATAATAGAGAGATAACAATTCTTAAGAAAAATTGGATTTTTAACACAGTAAAGAATTTTTTTTGCCAGTGCCCAGAAAAATTTCCCCAAGGCAATTGAATAACCCCGTGCAAAATCCCAGATCCTCAATAACCTCCGTGGAATTTTTCAACAACCCCAATGTAATTATGGCACTCACACACATGTCGAGAAGTTGTTGAGAAAATATCTTCTCCACTTCTCAGCAATTTTGCCATTCAAAAACTTGCATGCAATTTAATTAATTTATTTAATTTTAAATACTTAAAAATCAATTTTCAAATCTCATGCAATTTAATTTATTTATCTACTAATTTTCTAATTCATTTAAATACAATATAATTTATACACTTAATAATTTAACTTCATTAATTAATTTATTTAATTAAAATAGTTAAATCCTTTTAAGACCAACTATTTAACCAAATAAACTAACTAATGTATTAAATTATCAAGTAGGTAAATTTCAATCATATTTAAATATTAATTTAAATAACAATAATTAAAACACAATAACTAACATTAAAAATTAACCAATATTTATCTTTCAAAAATGATTTAACCAATAGAAACACAATACAACCTATGACTCAAAACTGAAAACTGACAATGTACTAAGACTAAGGTTAAAGACCGGACTAGGATAAACCTAACTACTATCTCCCGTTCAACATTTCCATTGAGTCTTGACACGCTCAGACCTAATTACACAGGTGGAGTCGGTGTCATGTACCTGCAAATCCTGCAACCAAGCAAATAACATGCATACATGTATATATATATAAAGCAGTAAACAGGCACACCGTGCGAAGAAAATCATAGATATCGCAGGGCACTCGCAAGCGAGTGATGCAATTCTATTCTCCACACCAATACACTCACAGAAAACTAACTAAATACTTGTTGTTAGTCCATCATAAGCATGTACATATCCATAAACAACTGAAAGTAAACATCTACACTAAATCATATCATGTCTGAAAACAATAAACATCACACAAAGTATCATCATGTCACAGAATAATCCACCATCACTCAAAACCAGCAATCAAAATATCCAACAAAATAACATAAGTCTAACAGTATGAAAAAGTATCAACAGAAAGCATAAGCATAAACGGAGGGGTACTACATCTTGTGTCATCTATTCAATTATTTTAGCTATGGATTTAGCTGCAATCTTGTAGGAGGTATTAAGAAGAGTAATTAGTATCCACCTTCACATAAAAAAAATATTGGATTCAAGTTGTGAAATGATAGATCTACTAATGTTTTTTGGAAAATGACCCTCTTTATTAGATACATTTCTACTATTGGTGGAGTATTTCTAATTAGATGTTATTTTTCTAACTTACAACTATATTTTTCTTGTTGTTGTTCCATGCCAATATGATTGATCATTTTTTGTCTCTTTATTTGTCTTTGTAAAAGGGCGGGGCCCTTTCAAAATTTCTATTTCTATTTCATAAATTCAACCAAAAGTATTTACCCTAAAATTAAAATATAAATAATTTAAACTTCAAAATAGTCTTTTTTGATATTGTATAATAGCCTCGTGTATTTAATTTATAAATCCTATTATTCTTTATGTTTAATTTCAAAATTTTAATGCTCTCAAGTGTAGATTACAAGCATGCATTCTTTACAGTTTTTCTCTTTCTTTTGTACTATTTTGTATATGGGTGTCTTATATGCATTGCCTCAAACATATAATTTTGATGTCCTATACCTAGTTCTAAATGTAGTTTTATGAATGTATTCCTCCTTTATTCTTTGCTAATTGTAATTGAATATTAGACCTATTTTTTAAAATATGGCCACCCCTCTCAATTACTAAAATAATTCATCTATTTTAGGTGGTGGATATTAATGTTAATTGTTTATTTATTGAACATACATAATCAAGACAACTTGGAAAAGTGTTTTATCTTTATTTTTCATAAAAATAGTTGGAGCATCCCATGACAAGACACTAAAACATATAAATCCTTTCTTTAAAATGTCATTTAGGTTCAATCCTTTAATTCATGCAAATATGAAGTGTTTGTTTGATAAGGATCTCTAGATATAGGAGCTAATTCATGCATGAACTCTATTAAAAAATAAAACACCCATTTAGGAGGAAACGTGAAGAGCTCATTATAGGATTTAGACATCCATATACTTTTGTAATGGAGGTTTATTTTAATTTGAATGGTTCTCATTCAATTTTACTAAATAAAAATTAACAACAAACAAGGCATGCCCTTTTCTTTATTCTCTGAGTTGTAAAATAGAAAATTTAATAATACCTTCATTCCTTCTAATCCTAATAGAACTATTTTATTATATATTTCATTCAAACAATCTAGTTTCTTTCCTCTGAGTTTATTCTTCGATTCATACATTTAGTTCACCAACCATTTTTGGAGTAATGTCATAAGACTCAAAGGAAAAATATGAAGAATTTTATCCAAGTTTCCATTGTATGCACCCTAAACTTTATATCATGAACTATTTGATATAATGCCTCAAATAAATTTGTTAATGAACTGTTTGATATAATACCTCAAATAAATTTTCAATATTGCTTTTGATATAATGCCTCAAATAAATTTGTTAATGAATTATTTGATATAATGCCTCAAATAAATTGGAGGTGCCCTGGTAGAAATGTATGCAAAATGTGGAAGCATAGACAGGGCATGCTAATTTTTTGACAGAGTAGAAATGTATGTCAAGAAATTGCAACACTATAGATTCAAATAGTGTTTTTGATGGAGTATCATAGAAATAGTGTTTGTTGAAAAGGCTTTAGAAACTTTCAAAAAAGTGCAATTTCAAACAAACAAATGCAGTTTCAAATCAAAAAATTTGAAAAATTTCGCATTTAGGGTTTAGAAATTTAACAAACAAACACATTTTGTAGTCTATGAAATTCGAATTTGACAAACCTAGTGAGATATGCAAGTTGGGTTGATGAACTGTGGAGAGATGAAGTCAAGTTTTCCATTCCTTGTTCATTGTTCATGTTTGGGTTCATGTTCGCCATTCACCGCACGCACAAAGCACAGGGAAAGTAGAAAAAGGAACAAAATGATAGTGACAAGTTCAATTTTTTTTATGCCTTATTTGAGGGGGTTTGGTCGAACCCATGTTTGACTTAACCCCTTAAATTTTAATTTTTTTTGTGATCATTTTAGGGTTCGGTTGAACGAATAGTTCAACCGAACACATATGTTTGGTTGAACATAAATGGTGGTTTGGCTAAACCATAGAGTTTGACTAAACCCCTTGAGTTTGGGGAAAGGAAGAAAAATCAAATTTCCTTCCTCATAAAATTTTTAAACCATTATTGTGGTTTGACCCAAAAGTTCAAAAGTTTCAAGGCTATGGTAGAAAATGAGAAAGGTCTAAAAATCAAGTTCCTAAGATCTAACAAAGGTGGTCAGTTCATTTCCAAGGAGTTCAACTCTTATTGTGAAGAGCATGGAATTAAGTATTTTAAGATATTTGGAACAAGTGTTATATCAGGAGAGATGATGATATAGGAAAATTTGATGCAAGAAGTGACGAAGGAATCTTCCTAGGCTACTCCACTAAAATTAAGGCCTACCAATGATATAACAAAAGACTAAGAAAGATGGGTGAGAGTGCAAATGTTAGAGTTGATGAGGACTCTGTCAAATAATATGAACAATGTAGTTATGATTCAAACAAAGACATTACAAACCAAGAGAATAATTCTCAAACACAAAATCTACTTCAGATTATTCCATATGTTTTGATTAAGCAACCTCAATTTGTTCTGGTAAATCAAGTCAGTTAGGAAGTACATACAAGTGCAAGTGCATAAGAGAAATCAGAAGAATCAAAAGGTCAAGAATGTCTCAAAACTCCAAGGTATGTAAGGCTAAATCATTTAGAAAATCAAATCATAAGAGATAAGAATAAATGAGTGCAAACTAGAAGAAAGACTACAAAAGAATATTGTTTGATTTCCAAGATTGAACCTAAAAATATCACTGAAGCCTGTCAAGATGAACAATGGTTGGAAGCTATGAAGGAAGAGCTTACACAAATTGAAAAGAATGACACATGGATACTAGTTCCCAAGCCTAAAGACAAAAATGTGATTAGTACTAAATGGGTGTTTAGGAACAAACTGAATGAAGAAGGTGAAGTGGTTCAGAATAAAGCAAGACTAGTATGTAAAGGGTATTCTCAAATGGAAGGTATTAATTTTGAAGAAACATTTTCTCTTGTTGCTAGAATCAAAGCTATTAGACTATTTCTTGCTTATGCAACATACAAGGAATACAAAGTCTATCAAATCGACGTAAAGTCATCATTTCTAAATGGAGAACTAAAAGAAGAAGTATACATTGAACAACTAGATGGATTTTAGCTAAATTACAAGGAAGATGTTGTCTGTTGATTAAAGAAAGCTCTATATGGACTCAAGCAAGCCCCTAGAGCCTAGTATGCTAGATTGGGAAAATATCTATTGAAGCTTGGATTCACTAAAGGTATTGAGCTAATAGAAGCTTATACTTAAAATAAGATAATGATAAGGAGTTAATCATAGAAGTTTTTGTTGATGACATCATTTTTGGAGGAGATGATAATCTATGTATGAAGTTTATTGATGAAATGAAGAATGAATTTTAGGTGTGTATGATTGGAGAGATGAAGTTCTTTCAGGGATTACAAGTTACTTAGTTAGATAAAGGGATTTTCATATCTCGGTCCAAATATGTAAGAGAACTGTTGAAGAAGTTTGGAATGGCTGACTCAAAACCTGTTGGTACTCCCATGGTGAGTGGATGTAAGTTGAAATAGAATGATTATTCTCCTAAGGTGAATCAAACTAGAGATAGGTCAATGATTGGTGGATTTCTCTTCTTAACTCAGACTAGACCAAACATTATGAATGTTGTATGTATGGTTGCTAGATTTCAGGCTAATCCAAAAGAATCACATGTGACTGTCATAAAGAGAATCTTTAGATATCTGAAAGGAACAATTGACTTTAGACTTTGGTATCTAAAGGATGATGATCTCACTTTGTGTGCATATACTATTGCGAATTGGGTTGGAGATGTAGATGATAGGGAAAGTACTAGTGGTGGTGTTTTCTTCCAAGGGAAGAAATTTCTGTCCTAGTTGAGCAAAATAGAAATCTATTTCTCTATCTACTATTGAAGCAGAACACACTGTTCTTGCAAATAACTGTACTCAAGTGATTTGGATGAAATAGATGTTGAAAGATATCAGGGTGGTATATGAAGAACCTATTTCCATATACTATGACAATTCAAGCACAATAAACATTTGAAAGAATCTAGTGCTACATTTCAAGACTAAACATATATCAATCCAGTTTCATTTCTTGAGGGAGAAAGTGAATGAGAAAGAAGTTGGATTGGAATATGTTCCTACCAAAGAAAAAATTGTAGATATATTTATGAAGCCATTGCCAAAGGATACTTTTGAGTATCTCAAAGGAATGCTAGGGGTGATTAGTCCTCTGAATAAGAACTAAATTTGCATTTTCTTCCATCAATCTGTAAGCTACATTGCTATACTCTGATCTAGATTGATGTTTTTGTGGCTGCTACTAAGGGGGAGTTTTCAAATGTGTAGCTATGTAGTTCAGAGCATGAATTTGGAAAGGTCGTGGTTACCTTTTCCATTGATGTCAAAGGGGGAGAAGTGTATTGTGAAAAATATTTTTAAGAAGAAGAGCCTTATGGGAGAAGAGCAATTGAGGAGAAGAAGTAAGTGTGTTGGGTTTGATGGTACTTTTGATATCATGTGTTGCCATCAATTACAAAGGGGATATTGTTGGATATTGTGGTTATGTTTCTAATATGTGGTTGTTGTTGATGTCAACACTATTAGCAATTGATATATTAAAGATTGTATATGTCAAGGATATTGAGAAAATTGTAAAAGGAAGTGTTCTAGGTTCCCAGTCAAACTATGCAGGTCACGAAAGCATTTTGTTCACTACGTTGAAGATTATATTGTGTGGATTAAAGGGTTTATTGATGAATGTTTCTAGAACATCTACCAAAAGTTTCAGAGGTCTGCATAAAGCTTTGAGTGTGTTGTGGTCTGATAGTGTTTTTGTGGTCTTTGTCAATGTTCCTGAATGAAGTTTGTGTGATTATGATAATATTAGTTGTTTTGGAAGATTCTTTGTTGTTTCTTTGTGTTTTGTGATGTCTCTAGATCATTCTCTATCTTTTTTTCATGTCCACATTACTCAGAGATCTCATGGTTGAAGATATTTTCTTGTGAATGATCATTTTTCATGTTCCTAACTGACATATTGGTGGTAGCGCATTGTTGATCTTCGTGGTGTAATTAATTATAGTATTTTTGTGTTGGAGATGTTAATTTGGGTCTCCACTATGTTGTGGCTAACCTTGGTGGATTTGCATTGGAAATTTATTTGTAAATTTGGGCCGACATTGAAAATATATTCTTGGTCGACTAAGTTGTGATGAAATACCATGTAGAGGATATATAAGAGTGATTGCTTGAGAAAAGTTAGTGTGTGCATAAGTGCGAATGTATTCCAGAGAAAGTTTAAATGTGCAAATAGTTTTTCTATCATTTGATTGTAGAGCATAGAGTGAAGAAATTTTGATCAAAGTGTGAAGAAGGTTTTCTGAGCTTCATTGGAACTACAATTACACTTGTGCAAAAGATATTTTCTTATTTTTTATTCTTTGGATTTTAATCCTATTATGTATTGTTGGACAGTGAGTCATGTTTTCTATTTGAGCAGTGAAATTGTGGCAATGTGATTGAATGCATTTGCATTCCCCTTATTATTTCTCATTACAAGTTATAATCTACTGGAGTAACATCCACTATGGTTTTTCCCATAACAGGGTTTCCACGCAAAAATCTTGGTGTTATCTATCTCTCTGATGTGTTAATTTTGTGTGGTTAATTGCTTATTCATCAAATATAATATTAAGTTAAGTAAGAAAATTATAAGTTTTGTGACAACAGATTCACCCCTCCTCTCAGTTGTTTGTCATTGTTTTTCTAACATAAAATTCTTCAGTATATGCTTATACATCTAAATCCTTTTTTCTAAGATTTTGTAACCTCTTAAGCAACTGAATATTATAATCACGAGGAAGGAATTTACCTTTTAGTTTGGTCATAATTCTCTCCCAAGAAGTGATCTTGCTCAACTAATTCACCCCCCCTCTTAGTTGTATGTCCTTGTTTTGCTAACATAAAATTCTTCAGTATATGCTTGCACATCTAAATCCTTTTTTCTAAGATTTTGTAACCTCTTAAGCAATTGAATATTATAATCACAAGGAAGGAATTTACCTTTTAGTTTGGTCATCATTCTCTCCCAAGAAGTGATCTTGCTCTTTCTTTATCTCTCCCTTTCCTCTTGTAAAAAACTCCACCATAATGTTCAAAGCGTGTCCTTTCAGTTTTGTGTTGACCTTCTTCACCTTATGTTCATCAATATCTTCACTATCAAAATAGTTTTCCATGGCTCCAATCCAATCTAGGAGCTCTTCACTATTAAGTTTGAATCCATACATAAGCACATCCATATTTCCATGTCCATCTTTGTTCACATCCTTCAAAATCTTCATCATCCTCTTGTCATCTAGATCCATCTCATTTTCTTCACCATTAGTTTCCTCTTCTTTAGTTTCACTTTCATCCACTTCAACTCTATTCTTTTCTTTTCATGAATCCATCTCTTTTCTTAAGGATTCTATCTCTCTAGCATGCTCATCCATTCTTCTTGCAACTACACTTCCCTTAGGAGGCATCTTCACAATCTTACCTCTTCACCCACCAACTTGCAAAAATCAATCAAACCACCAACAAAAGATCTAACAAATATGCTTTGATACCACTTTGATGCAGTATAGGGGTAAAAAATAATTCAATATGTAAAATAAGTTGATGTCAACTAGACTTCAAAGAAAAATTAGATGATTTCCTCAAAATTCAACTCTTGACTATGCTTTTCCTTGTAGCAAGTGCAACCTAGTTTAAGGGATTTTTCAACCAAAATTTATAAAGCCCTTCACAAACAACTTAGGGATCAAGGTACCTTTTTCAAAGTTACACAACATATGTGAAAACTACCATTGAATCCTTTGGACCAAATTTGAGAGCCAATAACATACCTTTGTCCTAAGCTAGTGAATTAGCCCTCTTTTACAAAGACAGTTCCTTTTAAACACTTGTTCTTCACAAGAACACCCCAAAAAAATCTTGATTTGTGTCTTAAAAAAATATATTTTAATATTTTTTTGTACCTATAGGGCCTTTAGCATGCTACCCCATGAAACCCTCCTTTTGCCATGCATTACATAGGGTTTTATTGAAAATCATACATTCAAGGCTTAAAAAATTCAATGAATACATCAAACATCTTTCAAAACACCTACACAAAATCAAAAAACACTCACAAGACTAGTTCTTTCTTCAATTTGTCAAAACCCTATCATGCTTCCTTATTTTCATGATGAAATATCACTACCTAGCCCTAGGGCATCACACCATCATCAAATTTATTCAATCTCTTAACTCTAAGGCATAAAAACATCTAAACTAACATCATACAAAACAATCAACAAAAAAACATGACCAAACTAGAGGTGTATTGGTCAAAACGTTATGTTGTTTCCTTCAAAACCCTTAACCTAGCAAAACAGGGCAGTCATAATGAAATGGAGACATCTCTTACAAAATTATGAGTTAGGACTTCAAATTAACTTTAAATGAGAGTAGATACATATACATATGTCCATATAATTGTTCATACCATGCCACACCTGTATAGGTCCATACAACACAAAGAAACTTCTAGAAAAATAGAGAAAATGTAGATTTGAATGTTGATACTTAATGAAATTGCTTTCTAAAATATGACCAATCCATTTTACACAAGCCTTCGAGAGGATTTTATATTTTCCATTTAGTTCCTAACTGCTCAATTCCCTTAACAACTTTTCAAACTCTAATGACTCTTCAAATTCCCATGTTGACAACTTTTACAAGTTTATGACAACCTTTACAATTATTGTGCAGCTTTTGCATTTTCAACAAAACTAACTCTTCAAGCCCTTGATTACATTAAAAAATTGTCTTATTAGACCTTATTCAAGACACAACATCTAGAACAAACATAATACTACCTATTATCCCCCTAAATGACCTTCAAGACTTCAATTTTATCATTAAGGTGTAGGTGGTCCTACATCAATTGGTTGAAGTCTGATTCCATACTCCAATAATCTATCTCTCAAGAGCTATAAGGAATTGTAAGAAGATGTGTAACAAATGTTTGTAATAGTGATAGTTTGTATGAAAGAGCTCAAGTTCAATCTATTAAAGAGTTGTAAAAATTGTAAGAGAATGGTGTTTATAAGGAGTTAGATCTTGTATGTTAATGTTTGTGTTTATGAGAGAGCCAATGTTGTGAAGGTTAATGATCTATGTAAAGAGTTGATAGAATCTCCATAATAGATGTATGAATCTATGAATGAGTAGCAACTCATAATGTGTTTGTAAGAATGACTGTAATGTGCAAAAGCTTATAATTGTAGCAAAATTCATGTATGAATGTAATAATGTTTAAATAAATTGAAAATTGCTTTATGTTTGTGTTTCTTTGTCCCTCTTCAATCCAACATAGTGGTATCAGAGATGAGTTCTTTAAGTTTATTTGGGTTGAAAATTTGCAAAAGAAAATGTTCATGGTTGGTTGTTAAGAAGAGACCATTCCAAGAAGCTGTCACATGTTGTTAAGAGAGATGTAATTTTTCCAAAGAAAAAATGATTGTTGTTTGTGATCTGCAGCCATAAGGTAAGATTGTTGAATGTTTGAAATATTTTTCACCAAAGTTATATTTGAAAAGGAATAGTAGGTTGTGTTTTTTTTATAAGTTTTTTGAGACAAGTCTTAGATTTAAATGAAAGGAATATGAGGGCATAGTTGAAGTTGTAGATCTGTAGATCATGGAGCCACCATAGTTTCCAAACTGGATATCATAGTTTGCATGCCACTGCCAAAGAAGGTGTTTGCAGTTTAAATATCCATTGCAAATCTCTACCACCCAAGGTCTAGAGGAATCCCTACTACAAAAAGGCAATGAAGAAGTTACCAACTACTCTCACCACGTAAGAAAGGATGAAGGTTTGTTTGATTGAAAGAATCACTGTCTAGAGATATTAATCATCACTATGTAGAAGGTTATCATGGTTTGAAGAGTTTTAGTTGTGATTAAGGGGGGATTTTGGAAAATCTAATCCCAACTACTCTTCCTACACATATTTTCTCATTTGTGTGCATTTATTTCCTAGTTGGAATGTATCATCTTAGTCTCCATATCAGCAAGACTTATAGCGAGGTTAGATTTTTGGTTAGATTTGATTAGACTACATATTAATTCCTCTAGCCTTTTCTACTGTTCCATCATCAAACTTCACACATTTTCTGGGCAGTTTGATATATATTATCTTATGTGTTCTCTCTCTTCTATTGGTGGATAACTTCCTATATATCAAGGTTGAATTCTGATTCCATACTCTCAAGAGTCCATCTCTCAAGATTTGTAAGGAATTGTAAGAAGACATGTAACATATGTTTGGATATGTGCAAGGTCGCCATGGAAAAAATAGGCCCTTAAGTGGCAAAAAATTCAAAAAAATCAGTGTTAGGCAACTTGACGTAAAAATTTAAATAAGTTATCTATACTATTTCAAAAATATGTAACAATATAATTTGTAGAAAATTGAATGTAGTTTCTAAACTACTAGGTTTATTTTAAAATAAATAAAATCTATTTGGTGAAATTGGAAATTTCAATGCAAGTACTTTAAGTTTCGGGAAAAAATAAGTAGGTGTTTGTCTAACCACCTAACAAAAAAAAATGATAATATTTTTATAAGATTATATATATAAGTAGAGGACTCATGTCCGGATGTGATGCATATTTTTTGTAATTTTTTCCAAGTAAATAATTAATTATGAATTTTTTATTACAAATTTTAAAAATACAAAAATCAGATGTCGACCACCTTAACTTGGTCAAAACTTCATGAAATTTATTTTTCTTTTTTTAATCTTATAGTATCGAAGTATAGAATGTGACGCATATTTCATATTCAAAAAATGTGATACCGTTTGAAAGTTATAGATGTTTTTCAATCAGCCTATCAATCAAGACTTTAGTCGTAATTCTAATAGAAAATGAATAATAATTATTTATTAAATTCAAATTAAAGCATAATTTATATTGGTGGAAATTTGAGAATCTCCTCTAAAACTATTTTTGTTTCATCAATTTTGGGTTAAAAAAAAAGTCATCAGCCACATACCCTACAAATACCCATAATATTGCCACTTTTTGGCCCATTATGATCCTGCACCCATTTCTAATAGTGTCAGTTTGTCTGAAAGAGTTCAAGCTTAATCTGTTTAAGATTTGTAAGAGTTGTAATAGAATGGTGTTTATAAGGAATCAGATCTTGTATGTTAATGTTTGTGTTTATGAGAGAGCCAAAGCTCTATAGATGTAGACATGCAAAATTAGCATCATGCATTTAATTAAGTCCATTCATCAAGTTAATCAAGTTCACCTTCATCCATTCATCGGGTAAATTAAACTCATTAGATTCAATCCCCTAAGGTCATTAATTTAAAATTAAATATATTAACTTTATCATCAATCTTTCAATTAAATAAACCAAACTTTATTTAATTAAAATCCAAGTCATATTTCTCCCTCTTGAATTAAATAAATCAAAAGATTTAAGTCAAAAGGGTCAAAATCAACTAATCATCACCTAAGCTAATCTAATCCTAATTAGCCTAACCTAACCACCCATCAAATCCTCTAGCTTTTCCCACTTGCACCAATAAATCAATTTATTGATTTATTAAAATCATCATTTTCCATCAACATGGCATCTTTGAGGAATATTCCCTCAAGTTTGAATTCAAAAGAAAGTTGAAATGTACATCCAACAAAGCATTTATGAGCTCTTACATGGCTCTTACATGTCCCTTCCACAAGTCGAACTCAGCATTAACTCTCAAATTCAAATTTGAAATCTCCTCTCTTTGGCACATTGACCAAAATATGCTCATCCTTTAGCCTATCACAAGTTGACAAGAGGCCTCTTTTCATTGGCTTGTTTTTAGTCCCGCATTGCTCCCTCTTGAGCACTCTTAGAATTTGAGAATCTACAAATAGAGGCTTCATTCTTAATCAAATCCTCCACAACTTGATCCACAAGCTTATGCAAAGTCACTCTCTTCAATTGAGAACTGATTTTGTCCACTCCATTCTCGTAGCATTTTCACATCATTTTCATATCATGGAGCTTAAGAAAGGATTTGGAAAGGGCTTCTTTCCATAGAAGCACAATCCACTATGATATATGATTTACTTCATTTTTATTGTATTCTTTCAATTAGTTTATCTAATCCTTTGTTGTTTTGATTGCATCATGAAGCATGTTGATTTATTTCATAAGGATATTGATTATTGGCTTTGTTTTAAAATGCTAATCATGCTAATGTGTGTGTGTTAGTTTTAGCCATTTGCATATTTTCACCATCCACAATAGGTTAATGCTCTATGTAAAGAGTTGAAAGAGTCTCCATTATAGATGTATCAATCTACAAATGAGTAGAAAGTTCTCATAAGGTGTTTGTAAGAATGACTGTAATGTGCAAAATATTATACTTGTAGCAATAGTGATGTATGAATGTAATAGTGTTTAAATGAATTGAAAATTGTTTTCTGTTTGTATTTCTTTTACCCTCTTCAATCCAAAAAAGTAGTATTAGAGTGAGTTCAATAAGTTTATTTGGGTTGAATGTTTATAAAAGAAAATGTTTGTGGTTGATTGTTGAGAACAGGCTAGTCCAAGAAGTTGTCGCATGTTGTTACGAGAGATGTAATTTTTCCAAAGAAAAAATGGTTGTTGTTTGTGATATGAAAAGCATTGAGTAAATTTAATGGAAAAGAAGTTGGAGCAGCACAAGAGGAAATTGTTTGATTGAGGAAGCTGATTGTTTGATTCACATCTACTAAAGTCATTCTCTAATGAAAAATTGCCCGAACAAGGAGGAGATCATGGAAATAAAAAGGGAAGTCAATGAGATCAGAAGATCACTATTTTTAAGAAAAGTCTTGTCATTGTTAAGTGAAAATTTATCAAAGATAAATTAAAGAATTGCTAGTTTATTGTTCATTATGATGTTATTTGTAGATGTTTTGAAACCAGAGGGAGTTGATCAAAGTTATAAAAGCCACTATTTATTGGAAGAAGCTGATTTGGAGGAGTAAAAAGGCCATTGTTAAAAACAAGAAGTCATGAACCAAACCATAGCTAGTTGGTGTAGATCATAGGATATCAAAGAGTCATCGCTAAAATAAAAGGAGCTATCAACTTCTTTGAATTGCTGATCAAAGGAGTCCAGATTGGATATTTAATAAGAAAATCTGCAACCATAAGGTAAGATTGTTGAATGTTTAAAATAGTTTTTTCCAAAGTGATATTTGAAAATGAAAAAGAGGTTGTGTTTGATTTATGAGTTGTTTGACACAAATCTTAGCTTTAAATGAAAGGAAGATAAGGGCATAGTTGAATTTGTAGATCTATAGATCATGTAGCCACCATAGTCACCAAAATGGAGATCGTAGTTTGCATGCCATTCCCAAAGAAGGTGTTTGTAGTTAAAAAATCCATTGAAAATATCTACCACCGAAGGTTTGGAGGAATCCTTACTCCAAAAAGATAATGAAGAAGCTTCCAACTGCTCTCACCATGTAAGAAAGGATAAAGGTTTGTTTGATTGAAAGAATCACTGTCTAGAGAGATTAATCATCACTGTGTATAAGTTTATCATTTTTTGAAGAGTCGTAGTTGTGATTAAGGGGGGATATTGGAAAATCTCATCCCAACTACTCTTCCTACACATATCTGCTCATTTGTGTGTGCATTTATTTCCCAGTTGGAATGTATCATATCAACTTCCATATTAGCAAGACTAATAGTGAGGTTAGATTTTGGATTAGATTTTATTAGAAAACATATTAATTCCTCCAACCTTGTGTACTATTCCATGAGTAAACTTCACACATTTTTTGGGTAGTTTGATATAGATTATTTTATGTTTGTTCTTTATCTTACATTGGTGGATAGCTTCCTATATATTGGCTAAAGTCTGATTCCATACTCTCAAGAGTCCATCTCTGAAGAGTTGTAAGGATTTGTAAGAATTCATGTAATAGATATTTGTAATAGTGTCGGTTGTATGAAATATCTCAAGCTCAATCTTTTAAAGAGTTGTAAGAGTTGCATCAGAATGGTGTTTATAAGGAGTCAGATCTTGTATGTTAATTTATGGGTTTACGAGAGAGTTAAAGCTCTGAAGGTTAATGCTCTATGTAAAGAGTCGAAAGAGTCTCCATAACAGATGTATGAGTCTATGAATGAGAAAAAACTCATAAGGTGTTTGTAAGAATGACTGCAATGAGTAAAAGCTTATACTTGTAGGTAAAGTGATGTATGAATGTAATAGTGTTTAAATGAATTGAAAACTACTTTATGTTTGTGTTTATTTTTTCCTCTTCAATCCAATAGAACTTGAGCTACCTCAGTTATGATAGCGATGAGGATTTCTATCCCTCCAAGGCAAGTCTTATTTGCATTGTGGGGTTTATAATATCTTCATTATTAGAAAAGTGAGAAAGAACTATTTTTTCTACACATATTTTTTAAGTCATCGTGCATAGCTAGAATTTCACAAAACAAGAAGGAAATGAACCCAGAAGAATGGTAAAACATCTACAACTTTCTATTTTAATAAAAGGAATTTAACCTTTTTAGTTTTTAATTATTCAACTACTTCATGTTTAAAGAAAGCACACTCTAGAATCCATTCTTGTGTACAGTCTCAAATTGTTGTGTTACTTGCTATTCCATGGTTTAGAAAATAGAGATTCAACACAACTGAAAAAAATAGAGAATAGTGTAGAACTCAATGAATACTTTATTCATCAGTGATACATGTATACATAAAATACTTTTAGCAAATAAGCTATACTTTAGCTAAATGAATTGACAACAAATTGATAGGATTAACGAGTAACTATAGATTCTTTGACAAAAAACTACAACTAAAGATAGAATTATGATATATTCCAACACTTACCCTTAAGGAATAATTGGATTTTGATGGACTCCTAGCACATCCCTATCTAGTACAAACTTTACTTTGCCCAATTGCATAATAAATACATCAGCTATATTGTCATTTGTATTACAATACTACAACTCTGTCTCTTGAACCTAAATTTTCTCTCTTATAAAATGATGTTGTGTTTCAATATGCTTTGATCTTGCAAGTGAAACTTAGATTGTTTTCCAATTTGATTGTACTTTGATTGTACTTTGATTGTAGTTGTTCCTACTTTCTTTTTTCCCATATCTTTAAGAATTCACCTTACTCAAAGAGCTTCACAAGTAGCACTACACAATGTCTTATACTTAGTTTTAGTAGATGATAAATAAATTGTGGTTACTTCTTGTTGCTCCAAGAAACAATAACTTATGATATGTTGAATGCATAACCAATTATTGATTTATGATCATTTGGATCAACTACCCAATCCGAATTTGAATAACTTGTCAACTCAACATTCAAATGCCTACTTTCCAAGGATTCTCAAGAGGCTTAGCCATGAATTGGATTTAAGTATGTTGACTGAATATGCAATATCAGGCGTTGTAGTGGTCAACTAGGTCAAATTTCCAACCACCTATCTATACAATGTCCCATTGACTTCTATACCATCATTATCACTAGAAAACTTAACACTTTTTTATAATGGAGTAGACATTGCTTTACAATCTTGCATATTAAACCTTCAAATCAATTTATTTGCATACTTTATTTGAGTAATCAAAGTCTTAACATCTTATCTCCATACTTCAATTCCTAAACAATAATACATTTTACCAAGGTCCTTCATTTCAAATGCACATGTGATAATTCTTTTTTTATTTAATCAATCAACTCTATAGAACTTCCTATTATGATTATCTCATCCACATTTAATGAAATCAAAACAATATTCCCATATTCATCTTTCTATACGTACAAATTTGGATCATTTTTACTCAACATACCCTTGTTTAATTTTTTTTTAATTATTTTCTCATACCATTACCTTGGTGCCTATTTGAGACCATACAATTCTTTCTTTAAACTCCATACCAATTGTTCTTTTCCCTTCTTTACAAATAATTTAGGTTGAAAAAGATATATTTTCTCTTTTAAATCACCTTTAAAAAATGTTGACATAACATCGATTTGATGTGGATGCCAATTAAATTTAGTAGCAAGTGAAATCATGATCCTAATAGTATTCCTCATAATCTATTCCTTCTTTTAATGAATATCCTTTTGCAACCAGTCTAACTTTGAGTTTAACAATAGTACCATCAAGTTTAAACTTAGATTTGAATAACCATCTAGAGCTTATATGAATTTTATTTGAAAGTAATTAAGTTAACTCCCAAGTGCCATTATCCATAATTAAATAATATTCTTCTTGCATTGCATTCATCCATTCTTTATTATCCTTATCTTCTTCATAATTATGAGGTTCATCTATACTCATTCTTTGAGTCATAAGAGCCTAGTCATTATATCCAGTTGGTGCCTTGGTTTGCCTGATTAATCTTCTCAATACTTCATTCTTGGATGGAGTAGCTTCACTTTGATCATGAATTTGTTAATATTCAATATCTAAACTTTTAGTATCTTCTTCAAGTAGTTTCCATGAAGTAGTGCTTTCTTCCTTTTCTTCCTCGTAAACATCATCTGAAAATTCATGAAATATTACATCTCTACTAGCAAGCACTCTATGAGTAGTAGGATTATATATTTTGTAGGACTTATGATCTACACAATAACCAATTAATATATATATGATTGACTTAGCATCAAGTTTTCTCCTATTTTCTTTTGGAGTATGAAAAAATGTCTTCCCAAAATTCTCAAATGACTAACAATAGGTTTACTAGGTCTATGAAAGCCTCTTAAGGAATTTTATTTGTTAAATACTTGGTTGGTCTTTGGTTCAAAAAATAAATAGTTGTACTAACTACTTAATACCACAACTTATTAGGGAGATTATTTTCTTTGAGCATACTCCTAGCACACTTAACTATTATTCTATTTTCCCTTTTAGCCACACCATTTTTTTTAGAGCATAAGGAATTGTATATTATTTGATAATACCATTATCTTTACAATATTTCAAAAAATTATCTTAAGTGTATTCCCCTCTTGATCTAATCTAATAATTTTAATATTGTGAGTAGTTTCTTTTTCCATTATAACTTTAAACTCTTTAAAACATTCAAACACTTCACTCTTTTTTCTTAAGAGATAGACCCAAGTATATCTAGTGCTATCATCAATAAATATAATAAAATAAAAATATCCTCCAATTGACTTTGTTTGCATGGAACCACACATCTATAGGTACTAATTCAAGAATGCTTCTTTGAATTTGAATTGAATTTATTGGAAATTCACTCCTAACCTAAAGAACAACCATCACAACTAATGCATAGACTATTTAATATTGGAAGACCTTGCATTATACATTTTCTTTGTAGAGAAATAAGATGCTAAAGATTTAAATGACCACACCTAAATTGTGCCATAGTTGTTTAGTTGATACACATGTAGAAGCCATTGCTTGACGACTTTCAACTTTAACATCAAATTTATACAAACCTCCTATTCTGATTCTTCCAACAATCACATTATAGTGATCTTTCATACCTTTTACTTGGCAATCTATCTTCAAGAATTCAACCTTTAAACCTTGATTAGTAATGACTAAAACTAATATTAATTTTTTCTTAATTCTTGGGACATAAATTAAATTTGTAAGTTTTTTTCCATTTCCATTAGATAGTTGCACACTTATATCACCATATCCTTTTATCTCATGAGACCTATCATCTCCTAAATAGATCTTACTACCATCATTTTTCTTATGAAGTTTTTTAAACCAACTTCTATGACATGAAATATGGATGGACACCCCTACATCCATTAGCCAATTATTACAATCATCTACATTACCTGATAGAGCAACATTAAAACTAAATATCTTTAAATTATGAAAGCTATCACTTATATCATCCTCAAGGGTGCTGTCATAATAGTGGTTTACAATTCTTGAGAGGAACGAATTTTAGCTGAAATCACATATTTTTAGAAAATATAATGATTTAAACCTTAAAAAGTTGCATTTTAAGGATTCCAATTGAAGAGGGTTTGATCAAATCACCTTAGATCAAAACCCCTTGGATAGAACCTTGCTAGTTTTAAACCATACCTATAAATGTGTCTCCTTTACACCTATCAAAATGCTGATAAAAAATCACTTTTGATTTAGCTTTTGGGGGATCAAATGAATTTAAAATTTATTTCAAATTATTATGGTATTCCTCAAAACAAGCTATCCAATGAATATAATTTTAATATGTTTTGGTTTTGTTATGTATTTATTTTTTAAGTTTTATTAAACATAGGTTTTTCATCGAAAATGAATTTATTTGTTCTTCACATGTTGGAAAAATAGAAGATTATCAAAAAATTATTAAGAAATATGAGTGCACCAGATATTGAAGTCCTTGATCCAACAAAAAAAAAAATAACACATACAAAAAAGTTACGCGTTATACAACTACTGTGTCTAAATTGTAATTTGTTTGACTTTGAAACTTGATTAAGGAAAAATATTCAATAAAACTATCTAACCAAGTGGAAGCACTAGATATTAGAGTTACAAATCTAAATTTGAATGAATTAGAATTTTATCCTTCATGGAAAAAAAGTTATGTGGTATACGGTGTGCGTCACTTTTTAAAAATGTTGTTTTCTGAAAAAAATCAATTTTCATGGGAGATAGAAAAAGAAGTGCAATTTCATTCCAAAAATTTTGAAAAAAATATTTTTAGAATCTATAGACAAAATTTGATGAAACTCTAGTTTGCACCATCTTCAAATTACTCACAGTTTAGCCGCTATAGGTGCCCGAATGTGAAGATTTAGTTAAAAATAATAATTTCAGTGTCCAGTTTGGCCAAAAATTGTAAACCACTATTATGGGATCACCCTGAACATCCGCATAGTTACCTTCATATTTGTTGTTTTTGGACTCATTAAGCTTCTTTTTCCTACATACATAAGCATAATATCCAAAATTTCTACATTAATTATAATTTACTTTTTTCTTTACATTTGATTTGGATGATGCCCCAACTTGATACCTTTTTTCATCTTTATACCTTTGGTTGTAAAATTTACCTCCCCCTTTGTTCCCCATCCATTGCTTTCCTTTGGAGGGCTTCTTTTCTTTGGCCATCAAAACTGAATCTACACTCTGAAGTATGCTTTCCATATGCTTCTTCTTTTCTTCTTCTTTTAGAAGGATACTTGCCAAATTCTCAAAAAAAAGTGTCTTTTCTTTTACAACCAAACTAGTAATGAAGGCATGATAATCACTCACCATTTCATTCAAAGTAATAATTACTAGACTGTTACTTGAGACTTGTTCACCAATATCAACTAATTTATCCCTCAATTTCTTAATTCTAGGTAAATAATCACTAATACTTTCATTTTGATTGAAAGTAATTTTCTCTTAAAATGTGTTTTTTGTGATTGTAATCTTTTACAAACCTTTTCAAAGTTTTCCACATACTAGTAGAAGTAGGGATATCTTGTATGTGAGGGATGATTCATCCCTTAACAAACATTAGTCAAAAAATCTTTGGTTTGCATTTTTTTTCTCCCAATCTTGAACAACTATTTGAGGCATATCAGATTTAGCCTCACTACCATTTACAATGTTCCAAACATTGTACCCTTCTGTTAGGATCTACATCTTTATCTTCCAATTAACATAATTGAAACCATCTAACTTATTTGATTTTTTTAGATATGATTCATATAAACTCGTCATTTTAAAGAGATGATAAAAATTAAAATTACACCAATCATTTGACCCAAATCAAAATGTTGGTCACACAAAGGTAGAAAATTATATCAAATGTGGTAGCTTCATAGCTTCAAAAGAATTCAATGGTTGTAGCTTTCCTCTTCACAATAGAAGAAAAATTCTCCATGCACATCTCCTTAATAGAGGGCACAATAGTGGCAACAACTTCTTTTCTAGGTCAATGTTGCTCTTCTTGTAGTCAAAGACTCCTTTCTCTTCCAACACTTCAACTGTATTTAGATTGCAGTTGGTGTAATAATGTTCATATCATAATAGGTGCATTTACCAAATTTTCTCTGATACCAAAATAGAGTCTAAACAAAGATTCAACACAAAAAAATAGAGAATAGAATAGAACTCACTAAATAATTTATTCATTAGGGATACATACAATAATTTAAGAAAATAAGCTATACTTCAACTCAACAAATTGATAGCAAACTGATAGGATTGATAGTTAATTATAGACTCTTTGATAGCAAACTAGAAATGAGGAACAATCTAACTATTTTATAGACTCCTATTCTAACTCTTATTGACATGTGCACATTCAGTTGTGATATATTCTAACACTATTTGACTAACTAATAGAAAAAAATCACCTATGTACATAGAAAAAAGAATGAAAAAAATACTTAACAACATACATTGAAACACACATAACATGATGAGATTTCGTAGTGTGGGGCCCACCAAACAGGTGATCAGTGATTAAACTGACAGATGAGACCAAACATCTAGGGATGGGTAAGTAGGAGTTAATGACACTATCAATAGGGTTTTCCTGCCTATTACCAATCGAAAAAGGTGAGCGCCTTACTTAGCTTTTTCCTGAATTTTCCTTGTGTTGCATGGGAAAAGTGGGCATGACATGGACCTTTTGTATTTGGACAAAGAAAGGTGAAAATCATATTTATTAGCAATCTACACATTTAAAGCTGAAGGATTGAGTGCACGTGGATGAGTTGGAGGAGAAAAGTGAGCAAATCTAGGTGCTATTTGGTAGTGTTCACGTTGTAAGCTAAATTTTGGAGTGTACGTGGAGGAGTTGGAGGAGAATACTGACCAAACCGAGGTGAGGGATGCTACACAATTCAGTTGTAGGTAGATGGTTTTACAAGACCTTGTAATTTGTAATTTGGGAAACACACTATGTAGAATTTTAGTTAATTGAATGTCCTTGTTTAAATGTATGAATTTCCTCAAAATCACACATTCTATTGCTACGTTTAAATTTCATTCAATTGAAAAAAAAGTGCGCAAAATAATTGTAAATCATAAACACAGGATGTTGGGTTTCATTTGTTTGAATCTTCCTATTTAAATGTAAAGGGCTGTCTCATGGTGGATTTCTTGCTTCTTAACACCAATGGTTTTGCAATATAGAATGTTAAAAAATAATATGAATGTCTTAAAAACAACACATTCCATTGTTGTGCTTAAATTTCACTTGATTGAAAAAAAAAAGTAAAAAAAATAATTATAAATGGGAAACACAATTTTGGGTTTCAATTATTTGAATCTCCCTATTTAAATGTAAAGGGTTGTCTCATTGTGGGTTGCTTTCTTCTTAACACCCACAGTTTCGCAAAATGAATGTTACAAAACAATATGAATGTCTTCAAAATCACACATTCCATTTTTGTGTTGAATTTTTTGTACAATTCAAAAAAAAAAGTGCACAAAATAATTGTAATTGGAAAAAAACAATGTTGGGATTTAGCTTTTGAATCTCCATGTTTAAATGTGAAGGGTTGTCTAATGGTGGGTAGCTTGCTTCTTCACACCCACGGTATTGCAACATGGAATGTTACAAAATAGTATGAATGTCTTCAAAATCACACATTCCATTGTTGTGTTGAAATTTTACACAATTGAAAAGAAAAAGTGCACAAAATACTTGTAATTGGGAGAACACAATGTTGAGATTTAGTTTATGAATCTCCCTATTTAAATGTGAAGGGTTGTCTCATGGTGGGTTGCTTGCTTCTTAACACCCACGGTATTGCAACATGGAATGTTACAAAACAGTATGAATGTCTTCAAATCACACATTCCATTGTTGTGTTTAAATTTCACTCAATTGAAAAAAAAACATGCACAAAATAATTGTAAATAGGAAACATAGTGTTGGGTTTCAGTTATTTCAATCTCCCTTTTTAAATGTAAAGGGTTGTCTCAGGGTGGGTTGCTTGCTTCTTAACACCCATGGTTTTGCAACATGGAATGTTACAAAATAGTATGAAGGTCTTCAAAATCACGCATTCCATTGTTGTGTTTAAATTTCACTTGATTGAAAAAAAAGTGCGCAAAATAATTATAAACGGGAAACACAGTGTTGGGTTTCAATTATTTGAATCTCCCTATTTAAATTTAAACGATTGTCTCATGGTGGGTTGCTTGCTTCTTAACACCCACAGTTTTGCAATATGGAATGTTACAAAATAGTATGAATGTCTTCAAAATCACAAATTCCATTGTTGTGTTTAAATTTCACTCGATTGAAAAATAAGTGCACAAAATAATTGTAAATGGAAAACACTATGTTGGGTGTCAGTTATTTGAATCTCCCTAGATTAATGTAAAGGGTTGTCTCATCATGGGTTGTGTGCTTCTTAATACCCACAATTTTGCAACATGGAATGTTACAAAGTAGTATGAATGTCTTAAAAATCACACATTCCATTGTTGTGTTTAAATTTCACTTGATTGAAAAAAAAGTGCACAAAATAATTGTAAATGGGAAACACAGTGTTGGGTTTAAATTATTTGAATCTCGCTATTTAAATGTAAAGGGTTGTCTCAAGGTGTGTTGTTTGCTTCTTAACACTCACGGTTTTGTAACATGGAATGTTACAAAATTGTATGAATGTCTTCAAAATCAAACATTCCATTGTTGTGTTGAAATTTCACATGATCGAATAAAAAAAGTGCACAAAATAATTGTAATTGGGAAAACACAATGTTGAGTTTTAGTTATTTGAATCTCCCTTTTTAAATGTGAAGGGTTGTCTCATGGTGGGTTGCTTGCATCTTAACACCCATAGTTTTGCAACATGGAATGTTACAAAATAGTATGAATATCTTGAAAATCACACATTCCATTGTTCTGTTTAGATTTCACTCAATTTAAAAAAAAAAAGTGTACAAAATAATTGTAAATGGGAAACACAGTGTTGGGTTTCAATTATTTGAATCTCCTTATTTAAATGTAAATGGTTTTCTCATAGTGGGTTGCTTGCTTCTTAACACCCACAGTTTTGCAACATGGAATGTTACAAAATAGTATGAATGTCTTCAAAATAACACATTCCATTGTTGTGTTTAAATTTCCCTCGATTGAAAGAAAAAAAATGCACAAAATAATTGCAATTCGGAAAACACAGTGTTGGGTTTCAATAATTTGAATCTCCCTATTGAAATGTAAAGGGTTGTCTCTTGTTGGTTTGCTTGCTTCTTAACACCCACAATTTTACAATATGGAATGTTACAAAACTATATGAATGTCATCAAAATCACACATTCCATTGTTGTGTTTAATTTTTGCACGATTGAAAAAAAAAACTGCACAAAATAATTGTAAATGGGAAAACACAGTGTTGGGTTTCAGTTATTTAAATCTCCTTGTTTAAATGTAAAGGGTTGTCTCATGGTGGGTGGGTTTCTTTTTAACACCCACAGTTTTGCAACATGGAATGTTACAAAATAGTATAAATGTCTTCAAAGTCACACATTTCATTGTTGTTTTTAAATTTCGTACAATTGAAAAAAAAAGAAGTGCACAAAATAATTTCAATTGGGAAAACACAATGTTGGGTTTCAGCTATTTGAATCTCCTTGTTTAAATGTAAATGGTTGTCTCATGATGGGTTTCTTAAACTTCTTAACACCTGGATTTTGCAACATGGAATGTTACAAAATAATATGAATGTCTTTAAAATCACACATTCCACTATTGTGTTTAAATTTTGCATGATTGAAAAAATAAAGTGCAAAAAAAAATAGTAATTTGGAAACCACAATCTTGGGTTTAGTTATTTGAATGTCCTTGTTTAAATATCAAGGGTTGTCTCATGGTGGGTTGCTTCCTTCTTAATGTTGAAAATTGAGGTGTTTATGTAGCTTAATACTTTGTAAAACTATTATACTTGTTGATCTAAATATGTATTCCTTGTTACAGATTCTTTGTGGGTGATTATTTGATTAATTCATTTTATCATTTGTAGAATGAAGACAAAAGTTGTAGAAGAATTAGACAGGATATTAGAAGATACATAGCATTTATCGTGAAGAAACCCTTTTAGGAAAAAACTCCACCAAGAATCAATGTGTTATTTAATATTTGAAGTAGATTACAATAATTCCAATTCTTCCTTGAGATGCTTCTTCTACCTTCAACAAATGTTCTTCACAACCTGTAATAAAATAGATACAAACTCTCTTCAACTTGCTTGAGATATATAGTCAATAAACAACTTCAAGTAAACTCCAAAAGATTTACAATTACAAAGCTCAATCCCTATCTCCTAAAAGGTACATCTATCTCTTCCAAATAGAGTTTAACCGTGAAGAACAATGCCAAATCATCATCTTCATCCATTTGGGTGTCCCAAAATGAAGTAGTAAAAACCTTTATTCCATAAATATCTTCAAGGATTTATCTTCAAAGTAGGTGCCCAAGAGTGGGCCCACTTAACTCAGCCTTCTGAAAGATCTTAACATGCAGAGGAGTTAATTCCAAGAAGCCAACATGGGCACCCAAAGTGGGTTCAAGTGATTTTCTATTAACTAAAACATCTCTCTCCACCATTTGTGCAAGAATGGTCATCCCCTATTAATTAGAGGAAGTTACCTATTATCTATCATGCAACTCAAGTCATTAGTCACACATTCCAAGTTAACTGAAGTCAACTAGCATTCAACTAAAACCAACTAAAGATAATTAAACCATAACTAAATTGAACTGACCTAAACTAAACTAAACTAAACTAAACTAAACTAAACTAAACTAAACTAAACTAAACTAAAGTGAACTAAATTGAACTAAATTGATCTGGACTTAACTGAACTGAACTTCATCCATGTAAACATCAAACCCTAACTCCTAGAATCTTTACATGCATTAAAAAAGTGTTATCTCTTTCTCCAAATAGTTAACTAAACTAAAGGTGAGTGTCAAGTCTTCCATGTGGGTGCCCCATGTGCTCCTATTATTTAGGAACTCATCTTGTATGCCCTCACATGATCTTATTATTTATAATTAATTACAAATGTCAATTAACATGATTATTTCATCAAAAAATAATCTCTCTAATCCTAGTGTTTGAGAACACTTTCCAAGGACTTACAAGACATGAAATAAATAATGTTTACAATTGCAATTACATGGCATCCTATTTCCAACATTCTCCCACTTGACATTATACATTGCATTTATTCTAAAAAATGAATAATTATAATTCAAGTACAGAACTTAAGGCCAAATGACTTCCTGCACCAACTGATCAATCTATGCCAACTTCAAATGCAACCTGCATAATCATGAAGCTCCAAGCAAATAATTAAAACCAAGAGAACTTATCTAAAGGAACTTATTTCATACTTAGATAATCTATAGCATTAATTAAAGTGTCGACTTTCTCAATTAATACCTTCCCACTCTCAACCATTTCTCACACAAAGTGATACTTCACATCAACATGCTTAGTACGAGCATGATACATAGTATTTTTGGCTAAACACATAACACTTTGAGTATCACATTCAAATTTAACTTACTTGCAAGTAAAACCAATACCTTTCCCAAGTCTCTATATCCAAACTGCCTCTTTGGAGGCATGTGAAACCGCTGAGTGTGTTGAACTCATGTTCAACCAAAGTGTAGGCTCCTTCACCTTTTCTTTTCAAAATAGCTTTTCTTACTAGTAACTATTCTAACATATATTTCTTACCATAGGAGAACTCAAGCCTCACCTATTTCTCTAAGTATCCACGAGGACCTATAAATAACCAATCCATGTCAAACTCCAAATGCAACATAACACTATCATGAAGTAATCAAGTAAATGATTAATGTACCTAATACTTAAGAGAACTACACAAGATCAATTTCAAAGCTCCAATCTTGAACATAAACATGACATCCATGATCTAACCATCTCCTCCTAGGATATCACATGCACCATAACATACTTAAACATCCTAGTCTCAAGAGAACCATGCCAAACTCTAAATCCAACAAGAGTAAACCATGACATAATAGCAACCATTCTAAACCAAGAAAAAACCATATCCCCAATCATATGAGGATAAATTTACAATGATGTGTATCCACATCACTTCCAACAACTCCCACTTAACTGTGGTACTAAGTCACACATGTCATCATGACTACCATCCTCTCCATGAAGATCACTATATCCTACCAAAGCTCCCACTAAACTATGATACTAAGCTATACATGGAAACAAGATAAACACCAAACCATCACTATCAAAAGCATATGGAATTTTAGACATTTCTTCATGATCAAAATTATCATAACATGTACCATGCCACAACTCTAAACCACTAATGAAGAGTATACCATGACATAATAACAAAACCATCCTACTATTAAGAATCCACTTCATTGCCAAATGGTCCCACTAAATTGTGACACTGAGAAATCCCATGGCATCATGATGCACATAATCAAAACCACATTTTTGTCATAAGCTCACACCAAACCTGTGAATCCAAGTTCTCAGTGACACATGATAAACATCCTCTAAAGCAAGAATATATACCTATTGTAACAAACTTACTTTCCAAAATCAGCAATAACAAAAAATAGTAAAATCTTCCACTACAACCAAAAAAACCTTCAATATTTTAATAGAAAGGAATCCCAATACTCTACCCAACCTCAACTTTTATACCAAATGTTGAAAATTGAGGTGTTTATGTAGCTTAATACTATGTAAAACTATTATACTTACTAATATAAATATGCATTCTTTGTTACAGATTCTTTGTGGGTGATTATCTGATTAATTCATTTTATTATTTGTAGAATAAAGACAGAAGTTGTAGAAGAATTAGATAGGATGTTATAAGATACATAGCATATACCATGGAGAAAACCTTTAAGGAAAAAACTCCACCAAGTATCAATGTATTATTTAATCTCTAAAGTAGATTACAATAATTCCAATTCTTCCTTGCGATGCTTCTTCTACGTTCAACAAATCCTCACAACTTGCAATAAAACTGATACAAACTCTCTTCAACTTTCTTGAGATATATAGGCAATAAACAACTTTGTAAAATCCAAAAGAGTTACAATTACAAAGCTCAATCCCTATCACCTAAAAGGTACGCCTATCTCTTCCAAGTAGAGTTTAACTGTGAAGAACAATGCCAAATCATCATCTTCATCCATTTCGGCATCCCAAAATGAAATAGTAACTCAAACTTTATTTCATAAATATCTTCAAGGGTTTATCCTCAAAGTAGGCACCCAAGAGTGGGCCCACTTAACTCAGCCTTCTAAAATATCTAAACATGCAAAGGAGTTAATTCCAAGAAGCCAACTTGGGCGCCTAAAGTGGGTCCAAGTCATTTTTTGTTAACTAAAACATCTCTCTCTACCATTCATGCAAGAATGGACATCCCCTGTTAACTGAAGCAAGTTACCTGTTATCTATCATGCAACTCAAGTCATTAGTCATGCATTCCAAGTTAACTATGTTGATGTTCATGTACAACGTCGATCTCTACTTCCAACAATCTCCTTTGATTCATGTTGATAAATTAAATCATAGCTTAGAGATATTTAATTTATTGTGACATTGATTCACTCAAGAGGCATGATTTATTGAAGGTGCAATTTGTTTATTCAAGCCGACATAATGATTAATGAAGAGGTGCAAATAATAAAGAGTTATATTTGTTATTGGAGGCTGACCTTGAAGAGACACGATCTTATGGAGGAGGCACAATTTTTGTTACAGGCCGACATGCTTTTGGAAAGACATGTCTCTTCCATTCGTGGTGTATATATACTCAATGAAACTTTGTTTTTTGGCATTTAGATCCAGTTCATTCAATACACTTCAGTATATCATTCTTGGTGCGAATTCTATTCAAGGCAGATCGAGTTCAAGAGAAGTTCAATATCATTGTTTGTTGAGATTATCTTTATCAGATTGTCTTTTATATTGTATCAGTTTGATGCGCATGTTATAAGCCTTCATATTGGCCTCTATTGTAAAGGAGATTCATTTATTGTTTCAATATATAAGAGATATATTGTTGCTGGGTTTTTCTCCCTCAAGAGGAGGGTTTTCCCAGGGTATCTGTTGTGTTATTGTGTTTGATTTTGAATTAATTTTTTTGTGCACTTAATCTGATCACTAAATTCAACATGGTATCAGAGCGGGTTTGAAGAAGATCATGATTAGATTCATGTTTTCACAGTAATACTCTATTTTTTTCTTGTCTATCTATACATCAATCAAGATGGCGAACAGATTGAAGATCAAGGATAGACTCAATGGAGCTTCAAACTACACCTCATGGAGATTCCAAATCATGCTTACATTGGAGGAGAATGATTTGGTTGAATTTGCGGAGACCAAGGTTCTCGAACCTGAAGATGAAGAAGAGAAGCTGCAATGGAGGAAGAAAGACATCAAAGCAAAGAAGTTGCTAGTTGACTCCATTAAAGACCACATCGTCCCTATTGTTTCTAAGTTGAAGACTGCGAGGGGGATGTTCAAAACTTTGGAAGAAATGTATGAAATCAACAACACCAGCCAGGCTTTTTCACTGAAGCAACAAATTCATCATGTGAAGATGACGAAAGGAGAGATGGTGATCGCCTACTTCATGAGGATTGTAGAATTGAGAGATCAGCTTTCCACAATTGGCCATATGGTTGAAGATAAAGATTTGACAATGCTTGCTCTCAATGGCTTGCCATTATCTTGGGAGTCCTATATTCAAGTAATTAGTGCAAGGTTTAAACTCTCAAAGTTTTATCGTTTGAGGGCCGATTGCATCCAAGAGGAATCAAGATTGGTGGCTAGAGGTGTTGGCCAAAGTTCTTCTAATCAAGAAATTCATGTTCTTGCAGCCCAAGCTTCGAAGAAGAAAGGAAAAAGTGGAAAGAAGGGTCACTTCAAGAGGAATCATGATAAAGAAAATGATGGTGCTCCCCCTTCCAAGAAGAAGTGAGACTTGTCTAAAATTCAATGTTTTAGGTGTGACAAGTTTGGTCATTTTGCCAAACATTGCCCTCATAGACCTAAGCATCAAGCCTCCGTTGTAGATGTAGATAATGTTTCTCCTTAGAAGGATGAATATATGTTTTGCTCAGCCTTGTCAAGCAATGTTGCCACCGACACCAACATGTGGTTGATTGACAGTGGTGCTTCTCGTCACATCACCGGGTTCAAGGAGCACTTATCAAGCTTGGTGAAGAAAGACTCTTTGGAACAAGTTATCATTGGAGATGATGCTAGTTACACCGTGAAATGGATTGAGACCTCTACACTCCATTTTCATTTTAGCATCACACTTCAGTTGAGCAATGTTCTTTATGTTTCGGGGATCAAGCGCAACCTCATCTCTAATTCAGCCCTAGAAGATAAAGGATATCAAATTGCCTTCTCAAAAGGCAAAGTTCTTGTATGGATGGAGAACTCTAGCTTCAAGGATGCCCAAGTTATTGGAGTTAGACATGAAAGTCTTTACAGGGTTTTCACTCATCCTCTACAAGCTTTGGTTCATGATACTTCTTCTCTATGTGATCTTTGGCATCGAAGATTGGCGCATCTACACTTTCGTGCCTTGCCTATTATGGAGAAGATGGTGATAGGTCTACCTAAGTTCGACAAGGAGCATGAAGGCACTTGCAAGGGGTGTGCTCTAGGTAAGAATGTAAAAGCCACTTTTCATAGTAGTGAAAATAGATCTAAGACTATTTTAGATCTCATCCATTCAGATTCATGTGGTCCTATGTCTATTTCGTCTTCGAGCAGATTTTTGTATTATGTATTGTTTATTGATGATCACTCTAGGAAGACTTGGATTTATTTCTTGAGGTCTAAAGAGTCTAAGGAAGTATTAGCTAGATTTAAGGAGTTCAAAGCCTTAGTAGAAAATCTTTCTGGTAAAAGAATTAAGGTCCTTAGATCTTACAATGGTGGAGAATACACCTCTAGTAGTTTTCTAGACTTTTGTATTGATGCAAGGATTAAGAGGGAGTTATGTGTTCCCTATAATCCTTAGCAGAATGGTGTTGTAGAAAGAAAGAATAGGACAATCATGGAAGTGGCAAAGGCCATGATTCATGATCAAGATTTGCAGACTTTCTTATGGGCAGAAGCCTCTAGGACAGCTGTATATGTACGGAACAAAAGTCCTCACAAGGTCTCAGAGAATATAACTCTAGAAGAAGCCTTCACAGGGAAGAAGCCTAAAGTCAGTCACTTAAGAATCTTTGGATGTCCCATTTATATCCATGTTCTGAAGGAGAAGAGATCTAAGTTGGAGCCTTCTGGCAAGAAGGGTATCCTTGTGGGCTACAGCGAGACATCTAAAGCCTACAAAATTTACATTATAGGACAAAAGTTGATCGAGATCAGTAGGGATGTTACTTTTGAGGAAGACATTGCATTTAGGAGATCCAAGGGCACTCACATGGAGTTCAATAACAAAGAGTCTCTCCAAGATATGGAAGTTGACCATACTCCTGAGATTCAAAGGGAGATTGTTGAACCAAAAGAAGATGCTGATCCTATTGAACCCTTGGAGCCTACTAATGGGCCTACTGACATTGTCATCGGAAGAAAGAGACCTATATGGGCTAGGCATACTATGCAAGAGGCAGAAATCTTTGCAGCTCCTAGAGGCACATTCAGAGAAAGTAAAAGGCCTCATAAGTTATTCAATTATGTTGCCTTGATGAGTTAGATTATTGATTCAGAGCCTTCATGTGTTGCAGAAGCATCCAGTCATCAGGTTTGGAGAGATGCAATGGAAGAGGAGTATCAATCAATTCTGAAGAATGATGTTTGGGACATTGTTCCTAGACCTAAGAACAAATTAGTGGTATCTTCGAAATGGCTCTTCAAAATCAAACATGTTGCAGATGGGAGCATTGAGAAGTATAAGGCAAGATTTGTGGCTCGAGGGTTTTCTCAGAAAAAGGGAGTTGATTACGAAGAAACATTTGCTCCTGTTGCTTGTTACACTTATGTTAGAACTATCATTGCCATTGCTGCATCGAGAGGATGGAAGATTCATCAGATGGACGTGAAGACAACTTTTCACAATGGTGTAATTAAGGAAGAAGTTTACATTGAGCAACCTGATGGTTTTGAAGTTCATGGGAAGGAATCACATGTGTGTAAGCTGAAGAAGGCCTTGTATGGTCTTAAGCAGGCTCCTTGTGCTTGGTACGAAAGGATTGATCGGTACCTATCTAGTTTGGGCTTCTTGAAGAATGATGTTGATTCAAATCTCTACTTCAAGGTAATCAATGGTGATGCATTAATATTGGTTTTATATGTTGATGATTTGATCCTTACTGGAGAAGATCACTTGATTCTCGAGTGCAAGAAGGATTTGACTTCAGAATTTGAGATGAAGGACCTTGGGCTCATGCATTACTTCCTTGGATTAGAAGTCTAGAAAAAACCAGATGAGATGATTCTAAGTCAACGAAAGTACACCATTGATATACTTAATAGATTTGGCATGATGGATTGCAAATCCATGTCTACACCTATGGAGACCAACCTACATAAGTTGAAGGAGGCTACAGCTAATTCAGACTTGGTGGATCCTACATTATACAGACAATTGATTGGGTCTCTGATGTATCTGGTTAACACTAGACCTGATATTTGCTATGCAGTGAGTGCACTTAGCCAGTTTATCTGTGATCCAAGACAGATGCATCTTGTTGCAGCCAAACATATCCTGAGATACTTGTGTGGCATAGTTGGATATGGGTTGAGGTATTCTTCAAATGCAGACTTGGATTTACATGGTTTTACAGATTCTGATTGGGCAGGGTGTGTCACAGATAGGAAGAGCACCTCTAGTTGTTGCTTCAGCTTGGGTTTTGCTATGATTTCTTGGTGTAGCAAGAAGCAGTCATCTGTAGCATTAAGTACAGAAAAGGCAGAATATATTACAGCTTGTATGACAACTTGAGAATCAGTATGGCTTCGTAAGCTCCTTGCAAGATTTTTTGGACAATCAATGGAGCCTACCATCATCCATTGTGATAATCAGAGTTGCGTGAAGCTTTTTGTCAATCCTATGTTTCATGATAGAACGAAGCATGTTGAGATCAAGTACCACTACATCAGAGATATGGTATTGCGAAAGGCTGTACAATTGAGGTACATTAGCACTGATGAGTAGATGGAAGATATCCTCACCAAGCCTCTCTCCAAGATAAAGTTTGTATACTTTCGAGATAAGCTTGGTATGGTGGAGAATCCAGCCTTGACTGAGAAAGAGTCTCAGTATCAGTGAGCCATTCTATGAGTCCTTCTCTGTGAGAGAAGTTTGAGGTGAAATTCATTATTTTTGTATTTATCTTTTACCATAGTATGGTTGTAGCCATTATGGTAGATATCGTGTTGAGGCGATATCTAATATCACATTGAGGTGATATTTATCTTTTACCATAGTATGGTTGTAGCCATTATGGTAGATATCGTGTTGAGGTGATATCCAATATCACATTGAGGTGATATTCTCTTTCCACATTTGGTTGTAGCCATTGTGGTAGACATCACATTGAGGTGACATGTCTTGAGTAGCTGGAAGTATACTCCCTAGCTAAGAGGGAGTGTTGATGTTCATGTATAGCGTCGGTCTCTACTTCCAGCGATCTCCTTTGATTCATGTTAATAAATTAAATCATAGCTTAGAGCTATTTAATTTATTGTGACATCGATTCACTCAAGAGGCACGATTTATTGAAGGTGCAATTTGTCTATTCATGCCGACATAATGATTAATGAAGAGTTGCAAATAATAAAGAGTTATATTTGTTATTAGAGGCCGACCTTGAAGAGACACGATCTTATGGAGGAGGCACAATTTTTGTTACAGGCTGACATGCTTTTGGAAAGAAATGTCTCTTCCATTCATGGTGTATATATACTCAATGAAACTTTGTTGTTTGGCATTTAGATCCAGTTCATTCGATACTCTTCAGTATATCATTCTTGGTGCAAATTATATACACATTCTTGGTGCGAATTCTATTCGAGGCAGATCGAGTTCAAGAGAAGTTCAATACCATTGTTTGTTGAGATTATCTTCATCAGATTGTCTTTTATATTGTATCAGTTTGATGCACATGTTATAAGCCTTCATATTGGCCTCTATTGTAAAGGAGATTCATTTATTGTTTCAATATATAAGAGATATATTGTTGCTGGGTTTTTCTCCCTCAAGAGGAGGGTTTTCCCAGGGTATCTGCTGTGTTATTGTGTTTGATTTTGAATTAATTTTTTGTTCACTTAATCTGATCACTAAATTCAACAAACTAAAGTCAACTATCATTCGACTAAAACTAATTGAAGATAACTGAACTAAACTAAATTGAACTAAAATTCATGCATGTAAACTTCAAACCCTAACTCCTAGGATCTTTACATGCATAACAGAAGTGTTCTCTTACTCCAAATAGTTAACTAAACTCAAGGTGAGTGCCACCTTCCATGTGGGTGCCCCATGTGCTCCTATTATTTAGGAATTCGTCTTGGACACCCTCACATGCCCCTATTATTTATAATTAATTATAAATGTCAATTAACATGATTATTTCAGCCAAAATTAATCTCTCTAATCCTATTGTTTGAGAAAACTTTCCAAGGACTAAGGAGACACATGAAATAAATAATGTTTAGGATTGCAATTAATTGGAATCCTATTTCAAACACTTAACACCCATGGTTTTGCAACATGGAATGTTAGGCAACTGTATGAATGTCTTAAAAATCACACATTCCATTGTTGTGTTTAAATTTAGCATGATTGAAAGAAAAGTGCACAAAATAATTATGATTTGGAAAACACAATGTTGGGTTTCAGTTATTTGAATCTCCTTGTTTAAATGTCAAGGGTTGTCTTAGGGTGGGTTACTTGCTTCTTAACACCTATGGTTTTGGAACATTGAATGTTACAAAACCATATGAATTTATTCAAAATCACACACTCCATTGTTGTGTTTAAATGTTGCATGATTGAAAGAAAAGTGCACAAAATAATTGTAATTTGGAAAACACAGTGTTAGGTTTCAATTTTTTGAATCTCCTTTTTCAAATGTCAAGGGTTGTCTCATGGTGGGTTGCTTGCTTCTTAACACACACAAATTTGCAACATGGAACATTACAAGACCATATGAATGTCTCCAAAATCACACATTCCATTGTTGTGTTTAAATCTCGCATGATTGAAAGAAAAGTGCACAAAATAATTGTAATTTGGAAAACATAGTGTTGGGTTTCATTTATTTGAATGTCCTTGTTCAAATGTCAAGGGTTGTCTCATGGTGGGTTGCTTGCTTCTTAACACCTATGGTTTTACAACATGCAATCTTACAAAACTATATGAATGTCTTCAAAATCACACATTCCATTGTTGTGTTTAAATTTCACACAATTGAAAGAAAAGTGCACAAAATAATTGTGATTTTGAAAACAAAGTGTTGGGTTTCAACTATTTGAATCTCCTTGTTTAAATGTCAAGGGTCATGTCATGGTAGTTTGCTTGCTTCTTAATACCTATGGTTTTGCAATATGGAATGTTACAAAACTATATGAATTTCTTCAAAATCACACATTCCATTGTTATGTTTACAATTTCCATGATTGAAAGAATAGTGCACAAAATATTTCTAATTTGAGAAATATAGTGTTGGGTTTTAGTTATTTGAATCTAATTGTTTAAATGTCAAGGGTCCTATCATGGTGGGTTGCTTGCTTCTTAACAACTATGGTTTTACAACATGAAATGTTACAAAACCATATGAATGTCTTCAAAATCACACATTCCATTGTTGTGTTTAAATTTAGCACCATTGAAATTAAAAAGCACAAAATAATTGTGATTTGAAAAACTCAGTGTTGGGTTTCAGTTATTTGAATCTCCTTGTTTAAATATCAAGGGTTGTCTCAAGGTGTGTTGCTTGCTTCTTAACACTTATGGTTTTGGAACATGGAATGTTACAAAACCGTAGAATGTCTTCCAAATATCACATTCCATTGTTGTGTTTATATTTCATATGAATGAAAGAAAAGTGCACAAAATAATTGTAATTTGGAAAACATAGTACATTGGCTTTCAGTTATTTGAATATCCTTGTTTAAATTTCAATGGTTGTCTAATGGTGGGTTTCTTGCTTCTTAACACCTACAGTTTTGCAACATGGGATGTTAAAAAAATGTATGAATGTATTTAAAATCACACATTACATTGTTGTGTTTAAATTTCATATGATTCAAAGAAAAGTGCACAAAATAATTGTAATTTGGAAGCACAATGTTGGGTTTCAGTATGTTGAATCTCTTTGTTTAAATGTCAAGGGTTGTCTTATGGTGGGTTTCTTGCTTATTAACACCTATGGTTTTGCAACATGGAATGTTACAAACCATATGAATTCCTTCAAAATCACACCTTCCATTGTTGTGTTTAAATTTCACATGATTGAAAGAAAAGGGCATACAATAATGGGTATTTGGAAAACACAATGTTGGGTTTTAGTCATTTGAATCTCCTTTTTAAAATTTCAAGGGTCATGTAATGGTGGGTTTCTTGCTTCTTAACACCTTTGGTTTTGAAACATGGAATGTTACGAAACCATATGAATGTCTTCAAAGTCACACATTCCATTGTTGTGTTTAAATTTCTCATGATTGAAAGAAAAGTGGACAAAATATTTCTAATTTGGAAAACATAGTGTTGGGTTTCAATTATTTGAATCTCCTTGTTTAAATGTTAAGGGTCATGTCGTGGTGGGTTGCTTTCTTCTTAACACCTACTGTTTTACAACATGGAATGTTACAAAACCATATGAATGTCTTTCAAATCACACATTCCACTATTGTGTTTAACTTTTGAATGATTGAAAAAATCAAGTGCAAAAAATAATTGTAATTTCAAAAACATGGTGTTAGGTTTCAGTTATTTGAATCTCCTTTTTTAAATGTCAAGGGTTGTCTCATTGTAGGTTTCTTTCTTTTTTGCAACATGGAATGTTACAAAACCATATGAATTTCTTTCAAATCACACATTCCACTATTTTGTTTAACTTTCGCATGATTGAAAAAATCAAGTGCGAAAAATAATTATAATTTCAAAAACACAGTGTTGGGTTTCAGTTATTTGAGTCTCCTTGTTTAAATGTCAAGGGTTGTTTCATTGTGGGTTTCTTGCTTTTTAACAACGACAATTGGGTATGTACAAGATCATCATGGAAAAAATAGGCCCTTAAGTTGCAAAAGAATATGGAAAATTAGTGTTAGGAAACTTGACATAAAAATTTGAAGAAGTCATCTATAATATTTCAAAAATATGTAAGAATAGAATCTATAGAAAATTGAATGTAGTTTCTAAACTACTAGGTTTGTTTAAAAAAAAAAAATCTATTTGGTGAAAATTTGGAATTTCAATGTAGTAGTACTTAAATTTCAGGGAAAAAATAAGAAGTAGGTGTCTGTCTGACCACCCCAACCACAGTAAAATGATAATATTTTTTTATAATATTTTAGATATAAGTAGAGGACTCATGTCCTGATGTGATGCATATTTTTTTGTAATTTTTTCCAAGTAAATAATTAATTATGAATTTTTTATTACAACTTTTAAAAATATAAAAACTCATATGTCGACCACCTAACTTGGTCAAAAATTTATGAAATTCAATTTTTATTTTTAATCCTATAGTATGAAAACATAGAATGTGACACATGTTTTGGATTCAAAAAATATGATACTGTTTAAAAGCTATAGATTTTTTTCAATCAGGACTTTAGTTGTAATTTGAATAGAAAATGAATAATAATTACTTATTAAATTCAAAGTAAATCATAATTTATATTGGTGGAAAGCTAAGAATCTCCTTTAAAAACCCTTTTCGTTTCATCAATTTTGGGTAAAAAAAAGTCCCCAGCCACATACCCATCATATTGCCATTTTTTGGCCCATTATGATCATGCACATACCCAGTTTTGCAATATCGAATGTTACAAAATAGTATGAATTTCTTCAAAATCACACATTCCATTGTTGTGTTTAATTTTGCATGATTGAAAATAAAGTACACAAAACAATTGTAATTGGGAAAACTCAGTGTTTGGTTTTAGTTATTTGAATCTCCTTGTTGAAATGTGAAGGGTTATCTTATGGTGGGTTGCCTACTTCTTAACACCCATAGTTTTGTAACATGGAATGTCATAAAATAGTATGAATGTCTTCAAAATCACATATTCCATTGTCTTTAAATTTCACATGATTGAAAGAAAAGTGCACAAAATAATTATAATTTGGAAAACACAGTGTTGGGTTTCAGATATTTGAATCTCCTTGTTTAAATGTCAAGGGTTGTCTCATGGTGGGTTGCTTGCTTCTTAACACCCATGGTTTCGCAACATGGAATGTTACAAGATAGTATGAATATCTTCAAAATCACACATTCCATTATTGTGTTTAAATTTTTGTATGATTGAAAAAAAAGTGCACAAAATAATTATAATTTGGAAAACACAATATTCAGTTTCAGTTATAAGTACATTTTATTTGTAGCTTTGGAGCAACTACTTCCTTATTATCCCTCAAGACAATGTCCATTCTTTTGATATATTTTTGTGTGGCTTCAATAATTTTATGTAGCTTTACAACCACTCTTTGCTTAGCTTTGAGAGTGTCTCTCTTATTATAGAATGCATAGATTTTCTGTTTGATAAGTTATTTACAAAACTTGTCTACCTTTTCACATATGGCTTTCATGTCTCCAGCCAACTGTTTCTCTTTTTTCACAATGAAAAGCTTTTCTTGTTTACACAGTACGAATGTAATGAAAGGAATATCTTGAAAATATATAACAAGTCTCAGGTAGACTAAAAATTATGTTTCAACTTTCTCTAATTAATAAACTATAGACATGTTGGAAAACAATATGGGTTGTAGTTTGTATATTTTTGCTTGTTATAAGTTGAAGGGTGGAATTTTTTGCTTTTGTACTTGATGTTCTTTTGCCAGTCATGTTTATTTTTATGTTCAAAGATGTTTTACTTCTGTACTTGAAATCCAAGTATAGGATCATTTTTATTTTCTCTACTTATACAAATTCATATGTGAATACAAAATCTCTCAACTTTATCCACTTCTACATTGCAATTTTTCCATTGCACATACTGAATGTGCTCCTTCGTCAACTTCTCAATAGACATAAGAATCTCTTTAGTTAAAACATATCTCATTATTGATACATGATTTTCTCAACAGATGCAAAAAAAATATATTCTTTTGGTGTTGTTGGAAGTGATGGATGCACATTTATTTACATAGACAGTTGTCATAAAAGGTTTTGGTTTCCTTGTAACCTTTCCTCTCCATTAACACATATACATGCACCAAAACCAAGATATCTTCCCTAATACATATATTCTTTCAACTATATAATTAATTACATAGTGTTATGCACATTACCCTCATATGACACATACAAAGTTGTAGGTTGAACCACTCATCGTGTGGTTCAACCTTCACTTTCTTTTTTCATGAATTTCTAGATGCACCTTTGTTGCACATGTTAATTCACCCTAAATGGAAGGATGAATATCACAACATACCTCCTCAGGTAAAAGAGGTTTGTACTCCCCACATACTCTTAAATCTTAGTTATATTTACATTTGGGGTTGTGAATTTACTTGTGATCTTTATGTCAGCTTGGAGATTCCTCTAGACGTGTTTTCCAACCTGTATTCACTTACATCATGGTTGATATGAAATTTTACATCTTTCTTCCTTTCCTCATTCTCTCCATTATTGATTCATATTTTTTTCAACGGATGCAACAAACATGTTATCATCTTGGTGTTGCTGGCAGCAATGGATGCAATTATTCTTTTTACATACAAGGTTGTCATCAAATGTTTTGGTTGCCCGCTAACCTTTCCTCTCCCTTAGCACTTACAAATGCAACACAACCAACATATCTTCCCATGGTAATACATATGTTTTTATTTTATAAGTAATTACATACTATGATGCATGTTACACTCCTATGCCACATACGAAGTTCTAGGTTGAATCACTGATCGTGTGGTTCAACCTTCACTTGTTTATTTTGTTAATTGCTAGATGTGCTTTTGCTCCTCATGTTAAGTCACATGAAATGGAAGGTTGAATATCATAGCATGCCTCCTCAGGTAAAAGAGGTTTGTACATCCCATATACTCTGAAATCTTTGTTATATTTACATGTGGGGTTGTGAATTTACTTCTTGTCTTTATGTTAGCATGGAGGTTCATCTACACGCTATATTTTCCAACCTACATTTGCTTACATCATGGTTGATAGAAATTTTTACAGCTTTATACGTTTCCTCATTCTCTCCATTACTGATTCATCTTTTTTCCAACAGATACAACAAACATGTTGTCATTTTGGCATTGCTAGTAACAATGGATGCACTTATTCTTTTTACATACAAGGTTGTCATGAAAGGTTTTTTTTTCCCTCTAACCCTTCCTGTCCTTTGACACATACACAAGTAGCATAACCAATGTATTTTCCCATGATAATACATTTATTGTTGTTATTGTATAAGTAATTACATACTGTTATGCATGTTACACTCTATGCCACATACAAAGCTCTAGGTTGAAACACTAATCATGTGGTTCAACCTTCGCTTGTTTATTTCATTAATTGATAGATGTGTTTTTTCTCCTCATGTTAAGTCACATGAAATGGAAGGTTGAATATCACAACATGCCTCCTCAGGTAAAATAGGTTTGTACATCCCATATACTATGAAATCTTTGTTATATTTACATGTGGGGTTGTGAATTTACTTGTTGTCTTTATGTCAGCATGGAGGTTCATCTACACACTATATTTTCCAACCTACATTCATTTACATCATGGTTGATAAAAAAATTTACACCTTTATACCTTTCCTCATCCTCTCCATTACTGATTCATCTTTTTTTGAATAGATGCAACAAGCATGCTATCATTTTGGCATTACTAGTAGCAATGGATGCAATTTTTTTTTTTGCATACAAGGATGTCATTAAAGGTTTTTTTTGTCATTTTTTGTTGTCATTGTCTGTGTCCATTTGTACTTTGAGATGGATTGTCTAATTTCCATCATGTGTTTGTGTTATATTTTATGTGTAGCTTGATTCAATCTATCACCTTTAATTTTCTTCGATTGAAGTCGACAACCTCCTATTGGTTTCACATGGGTGAAAACAATGCAAGCACATTTTATTTATGTTTAATGAATGATTTCTTTCTTTTTCTTGACATAATCCACACTAATTTTAAATATTCATCCAATTTTGTCATTTTCTAGAATGGGGAGAGGTTTAAAATGGAAGAAGAAAGACAAATTGCGGGTGCAAGATGTACAAAATGGAGGCTCTAATTTTTCCTCTTTTGATTTGGAATGGGATGCTATTTCCATAAACAAGGATAAGGTCCATGACCTCATTACAATAATTCCTCTTAAGAGACTGGATGATTTCATTTGTAGTGAAATGTCCGATGAAGGTTTTGAAACTAAATTTGTGTACAAGAGAACAAGAGAACCTACCACCTCATTTCCTCTCAATGACAAAACTTATGGAAAATAAATTTTGTATGAGAGGTTTGTATCTTTCAACATTCATTTGTATGTGTAGACACCCAAATTTGATCACTCCCATATGATCAAATTTCCCCCTTTATTCATCAATTCTGTCAATATTAATTTATTTAATTAATATTGCGCTTCTCACATAAGACTCTTAAAGTGTTTAATTTAATAATTAAATACTTTATTTGATGCTTTTAACTTCTCTAAATTAAATAAATACACCAATTTATTTAATTTAGTCATCCTAATTTATTGAATTAAAATCAATTTAAAATTCCTCTTTTCTCACTCCTTGTCACATCCTCCATAATCCATCTCTAATATGAACTAATTTAATTAATTCATATTTAAGGTGTGCATCCTCTTAATCAAGGATTAATGTCACATCCTCTTACATTTGCCACTTGTCTCTAATCTTCAATTAATTATCATAATCAAGTGTTTGCACAACTTTAATCAAAGTCATTAACCAATTTTAGCACCACTTTTTGGTCAATTCTTCCATTTTTCCTTTTTGGACATTGACCCTCCTTCCCATGAGAATTTTTAATTCTCATTTATTCATCCTATGTTTCTCTCCTCCCCATGTGAATTTTTAATTCACATTTTGTCTTTCTAAGGCTTCTAGAATATTTGACATGTCACCTCATGCACATGTGACCAATTCCCACATTTTTGGAGACCCTCTCTTATCCTTTAGACTCTCCTAAGAATGTGAATTTTTAATTCACATTTGTTTCTCCAACCACCTCTCCATTTCCCATGGAGATTTTTGAGGAATTCCAAAATTTCTCAAATGTCCCTTTCACTCTCACTTGGGGACAATAAATTCCTTTTTGAGGAGATCTTCTCACTCCCCAAGGTACTTGGAAGGTACTTGTCCTTCCTCCACCTCATGTACCTTTTGGCCACCTCATTTACACCTCACCTCCCTTAGCCACTTCACCATCCAAATGTCAAGATGTGAGGGCTTGTGAGTTTTCAACCCACCATAGCCCTTCATCTTGACCTTGTTGGATGAATCTCAACCATTGAATTCTCTAGAGAATTCAAATTCTCCTATAAATCCCCCCTCCTCAAGGGGATTTTCAACACTTAGCCATTTTGCAACTAAATGCTGCCATTTTGTGCACTCATTTAGCCATCAATTTCATCCATTCTCATTTGCATCTAAGCACATAGTCAAATCCTCCATTTAGCCACATCAAGAGCCATCAAGGAGCATACAAATCAATCCAAATCAAGGGCCAACCAAGGATTTTCAGCTGCAAAGAGGAAGGTATAATCATTTATCTACATTTAACATTTTCCTCTTTGTATTTTCAAATTCTTTAGGCTAATCTTGAGGTGTTTCATTATGTTTTCCATTGCATTTTAATTGCTTAGAATAGGTTAAATATTTTGATATCACATTTCTGGCACGCCTGGTGGGACCCACAAACGGTTTCCTATACTTCACGTTTGTTGTTGTTGAGATTTTTGAAGGAACACATTGCAGTGGGGTGACTACGCCCCTGATTTTACTGCAGTGGGGCGACTACTCCCCTGATTTTACCACAGTGGGGCGACTACACCCCTGATTTTACCGCAGTCAGGCGATTATGCCCTTGATTTACTGCAGTGGGGCGATTACACCCCCTTGGGTGAAAATTATTTTCTGTGCTAACATTTACTACAGTGAGGCGATTACGCCCCCTTGGCTGATAATTATTTTATGTGCTAACATTTACTGTAGTGAGGCGATTACACCCCCCCTTGGCTGAAAATTATTTTCTGTGCTAACATTTACTGCAGTGAGGCGATTACGCCCCCTTGGCTGAAAATTATTTTCTATGCTAACATTTACTGCAGTGAGGTGATTATGCCCCCCCTGGACTGAAAATTATTTTATGTGCTAACATTTTCTGCAGTGAGGCGATTATGCCCCCTGGGCTGAAAATTATTTTCTGTGCTAACATTTTCTACAGTGAGGCAATTACGCCCCCCTTGGTTGAAAATTGTTTTCTGTGCTAACATTTACTATAGTGAGGTGATTACGCCCCCTTGGTTGAAAATTATTTTTCTGTGCTAACATTTTTTGCAGTGAGGCGATTACGCCCCCTAGGCTAAAAATTATTTTCTCTGCTAACATTTTCTGCAGTGAGGCGATTACGCCCCCCTTGGCTGAAAATTATTTTTTGTGCTAACATTTACTGCAGTGAGGCGATTATGCCCCCTTGGCTGAAAATTATTTTATGTGCTAACATTTACTGCAGTGAGGCGATTACGCCCCCTGGGCTGAAAATTATTTTCTGTGCTAACAATTTCTGCAGTGAGGCGATTACGTCCCCTCTGGGCTAAAAATTATTTTATGTGCTAACATTTTCTACAGTGAGGCGATTATGCCCCCTGGGCTGAAAATTATTTTTTGTGCTAACATTTTTTGCAGTGAGGTGATTACACCCCTGGGCTGGAAATTATTTTCTGTGCTAACATTTTCTGCAGTGAGGCGATTATGCCCCCTTGGTTGAAAATTATTTTATGTGCTAACATTTACTGCAGTGAAGTGATTACGCCCCCTGAGCTAAAAACTATTTTTTGTGCTAACACTTTTCTACAGTGAGGCGATTATGCCCCTGATTTGCTGCAAAAGGGCGATTGCACCCCCTGGAAGGTAAAACTATTATCTTGGCTTTGGTTTTCTTTGCTATTTTCTCCCTAACATTGTTCTTGCAAGGATACATGTGTCTTTTGCTAACTTTTTGTAGCATATGCTTGTGAAGTTGATGGAGGAAGTAGGATAAAACATCTAACATTTGCTTGTAGGGCTATCCATTTGCTCAAATGTTTTAAATTATCCTTGTTGTTTGCATTAATCTAAAAAAATAGTTTAATTAGAGGGAGTAATAGTCATTGTTTGTTGTGCTTGTCTTTTTGTGTTACCCAAAGGGAGCATTAGCTTGTTTTCACTTTCCCCTTGCACTTCGTGTGAGCCTGGGGAGTAGTTGGAGATGGTTAGTGCTTTCTTTATAGTGGGACCTGCTTGGGGATTTCATCACCCCAAGGGATGATTCCAACCATGCATATCAGCGGGGTATATAAAGGGGGGAGAGCGAAAGTTGTACCCCAATCCAGTCATGTCGTAATTGGCAGAGCGTCGAAGCTAGGGTGATACCTAGATAGACATGAAGAGTTGGTCTGAGCCCTTCAGTATCTCACTGGGGTTCCCGACTCATGCTTTTGACGGGTTGGTGTTCACGGTTGTGCCTCACGTACCGAGAGTATATCGAGGACTCCCTAGACACCTTGTGCATCCTAGATTAAGACCTCTTTGGCCATGCCCTTAACACTAATTGTAGGGTTGTGTTTTCTTGAGAGTTTTTTCTTGAGGGAAACCAGTGTAATTCTTGACAAATTGACCTTATCATTGTCATTTTAAAGTCTTTGCCATAGTCATTTTCATCAAACCAAGCCCCTGATTTACCGCAGTGAGGTGATTACACCCTTGATTTACCACAGTGAGGCGATTACTCCCCTTATTTTACCGTAGTGAGGTGATTACGCCCCTGATTTATCGCAGTGAGGGGATTACGCCCCTGATTTACCGCAGTGAGGTGATTACACCCCTGATTTACTGCAGAGGGGCGAATTTTCCCTCCTGAACACCTGAAATCACCCCATTTAGATCCCTTTAGCCTCTAAACCATCATTTAACCATTCCCAACCATTATCTCATAATCCCAAGCCTTCATTTTGTCACTCTAAACCTCCAAAAACCTCCATTTGACCATTTTAAACCTCCATCTCATCATTCCAAACTTTCATTTAACCATTCTAAATCCCCATTCATTCTCCACAATTATCTTCAATCCACCTGTTCATTTTAATTTCTCCCTAATCCATTCAAAAGTCCATACCCTCACCTAACAAACACCATAATCTTACCATTTACAGTGCCAAACACCACCCATAACCAAACCATCCTAACCTTGTATTACAAAGTGGTTAACCAAATTGACCATAGCACTTGAACTTGATTATTAGTCTTTAACTTTGACCCAAATCAATTTGCTTCCATCTTGAGGTGATTTCGATGTCGTAAGTTATCATCCTTGGCCCAATCAATCCATTCCTATCTTAAGGTGGATTTGGTGCCGTGATCATCCTCTTAATCAATTAAAGATCTTGGTCACTAAGGGTAACTTCCTTTGATTAAACTCAAGGTCTCTCTCACATCTTTTATCATCCAATCATACCCATCCAATCATCCAAATCTATCAAAATTGATCATTCGATCAAATTATCCAATCAACCAAATCACATCCATTCAACTAAGGCAATCCTATTGATCATAATATTCCAATCCAATTCAATCAAAATCTGATCCCATCCACATCCAATCTAATCCAATATATCCAAACAAAATTTGATCAAAATCACATCTCATCCAACTACAATCAAATCATTCGTCAAAAGCATTTTTGTAATCCACTCAGCACATTTGCATGCCCGTTCAGACCTGATCAGAGGTAAAGAAAATGGCTGACCAACAAGCCCAAAATGCCCAATCAAACAACCCTCAAGATCCCAACAACACAATGAACGCCTCATCAGATCCTAACAAGGGTACTAACATCCCTCACAATCCTCATAATGGTACTTCATCACACTCTAACACCAAAAACCAGAACAACTCACCACCGAGTGAAGAGAGTATGGCTAATCAACCTGAACTCACACTTGAGGAACATTTTAGTAATCCCACCAATGTGCAAATGACTGACTGTCTGCTCGAAAAACATGGGGAAGAAATTTTAGCCCACCTAATTGAGAAGGGTGTCAAACCCCCCTTGGGTGTTGACTTGTCCAAATATAGGAGTTCCCCATCTAACGTACTCCAAGGTTCACAAAATACACCAGAAGATTTGTACTTCCCCAATGTTCCTCCAGTTGAAGGTTGGCATCAACCTGAATTTGGCAATGTTGTTCTTTATCATGTTAACCATCCCCCACACACTTCAACTTCAGTCATGAGAGGTCCTCAAGTGCCTGATCCCAATAATCCTTTTGCTTATGGTATGCCACAAAATGTTCCACAACCCCTGCCATTAACACTAACAACACCCCCTCTTTCTAGTCAACCTATAGTCAACACAGGGGGCACCACCTTTACCACATCACTTCCACCTCCTGGGATCACAAATCCATAATCATCTTCATATACACCTCAATAGCTTCACCAATCCAACATTTTGCCTCAATTTCCTCCACAAGGTGCACCCTAGCTGAACGTTTTGGGTAGTACCCAACAACCCCCTTTACAAAACGCTTCTACGCTACCTCAGCCATCTCATCAGCAACCACCTATACATAATGCTTTGGCCTCTTCACAACAACCACCCTACCAACCACAAGGCAATCCATCTTGGCCTATTGCTCAGACCATATCCCCTTTTCTCGCATCCATTTTGCGCCCGTAGGCTCAACCACAACACAATATCCCATCACGGCCCATACAACAGTTGACATCACAAAAACAACCCCCCCAACACTACTACTATCATAGTCAATAGCAACTGCACCAACAATAGCCTTATATGACCTCCCAACAATCACAACAATACCTTCAACACCAACAAACCAATACGCAACATCCCATCCAAGCTCCTCAACAACCTACCCCACACTTGTATCAAACAAATCCATACTATACCCCACAACAACAGCCCCCGTATCAACAAAATCCCCCGCCTTACCAACAAGCCATATCATCATCCAATCATCCAAATCTGTATTTCAACAATCCGACGCCCTTTCAATAGGATCCTTTATCATCCTATCATTAATATCCCCCAAACCTGCCACCAGCTAGCTCGGATCTATTGGAAATCAAAGCCACACTTAAGGACCTTCAAGCCAGGGCTACCAAACAATCATTCAAATTTGAAGACATATGCCCATATCCATTTGATCCCTCCATGTCATTAATCCCATTTCCTAAACATTTTGAGATACCAAAGTTTGACAAATACAAGGGAAACAAAGACCCTAAGGGTCACTTGCAGGAGTTTTACTCCCAGTGTCAAGAAGTTATGTACAATAAAAACTATCCCTGTTCCCGCGAAGCTTGGCAAGCCACACCCTAGATTGGTTCAATTTGGAGAAGGATACGGACACCTTAGATCTCCTCAAAGAAAAACAACATGAGGGGGAAACCTTTACTAGCTACCTACAACGGTGGCATGTGTTAGAAAGCCGAATGAAGACCCCTCTGAAGGAAAAAGACATGGTCACTCTTTTCATGGAAAACTCTCATCCTGACATGGCCCATAATTTTAGGTTACATTGTGTCACCACCTTCGTGGAGATAGTAGAAAAGGGGCCCATCCTTTAATGTGCCCTTATTGCCAAAGGACACATCAAAATACATAGTCATGATAAAGAGAAGTCATTTGGTGACAAACCATGATTCTGGAACAAGAACAAGAATGCGGTGAATGATGGCGTGATAGACACTAAACACGTCCAAGTGGCTAATACATCCCAAAAACAACAACTGTTTGTACCCAACACCATATCTGTACCACAGGGGGCACCTTGTCCTCCTCAATAGTCAAACCAGAATAATTAGGGGAACACAAAATGTCAATACATTCAATTAGGGGAACCTCTGAGTGTTGTTTTTAATAAGTTTTTACAAATCAATTATCCCATCACATACCCTATAACCAAGCCATTTGATGAGTCCAAACCCAAGCCCGCATGGTTTAATGAAAATGAATATTATGAGTTCCATAAAATCAAAGGACACTCTTTAAACAAGTGTCAGGGTCTGAAAAACTATGTCCGAGATCTCATTGATCTAGGTGATATCAAGGTTGACCCTAGTCAAGCTTCATCATCAATGCTTAATTACAGATATATTAGAATGCCTTTCCAAACCATAATCAAAGCCCAAGCACATCTAGTAATAATACCCAAGGAAACAACACAAATAATGTGAGCTACAAGAATGGGCCCTTCAATTACGAAGGTGTTATTCATTACATTGAGCAGGTGGAACCCTGTGTATCCATGATACATGTTAAAGCCAAAGACTCTCAATGTGCTGTTACTACATGACGAGCCCGCATCACTATCCCTGCAGCCTCTGCACCCACCCAATCAATTCCTATAAGCTCTTAGTACAACATCCTTGATCACTTAAGAAAGACCCTTGCTCATATATCGATTTTGGATTTGCTTAAGTCTTCCCCAGTACATCAAGAAATCCTCAATAGAGCCCTGCAGGAAACCCATGTGCCAAATGACATTGACCTCATGCAATTTCAAGCTTTGGTGGGACACTTTTCTTTATCTCATCACCTGCACTTTAGCCAAAACGATATGCCAAACATTGATGTCAACCATAATCGCCCCTTACATATCGAAGTCATAGTTGCTCGCCATAAAATAAAAAGAGTCTTGGTAGATAATGGCTCTGCCCTCAATTTGTGTACTTTGAAATTCATAAAATAGGTGGGGTATACTCAAGCAGATTTAAGTAACCAGATCATCACAATCAAAGCCTATGATAATGCAAAAAGAAATTCAGAGTGAATTATTAGTCTTCCTATCCAAGTGGGACCGGTGCTCCAATATACTACCTGTCATGTCCAGGATCTGGACTTACCATATAATCTCCTCCTTGGATGCCCATGGCTCCATGCTATGCAAGCAGTCCCCTCCACATACCATCAATGCCTAAAATTCCCTGTCAATGAACAAGAAGTCACCATCTACACTGACCCCCAACCATTTGAATATTTATGTGCTTTAGAAGCGTCATTTCCCCATTTACATTATTGTCCTAGGGTTGAAATGGGGGCATCCCGGTCATCATCAGCAAATCCACCCTCCATCATGATAACCACTCCATCCTCCACCACTGATCCTTCAGTCACCAAAGTCCAAATCATTAACAAAGGGTGTGGTGAATACGAAATGCATACGGCTCTCAATGTAGCCACCATGCCACCGTCACCACACGAGTATGGTCAACCTTCACATGCTACACAAAAGCAAGACAAGACTATCACCTTCAGTGGTAATAACATCCCTACCACCACTTTCAGATCCCCAAGTGTCAAAATTGATGCACCAGAAGAGGACATAAGACAATGGGTCTACCGAGAAGAACCCCAGCCGGACCCTCCTCTAAAGGAATATTTTCAGGAGGCATATCCATGGTCAGCTAAGTTTATAGAAAAATATAACTACCAAGGCAGGGGCCTAGGTAAAGAAGAATAGGGGCGGTATCAATAGGTTGCAACCGCCCCTATTCTTCTTTACCTATTCTTCTTTACCTATTCGAGGAGGAATCCATCATACATGCGTAAGACGACGTCGATCACACCGACTTATCATCCATGTTTGAATGCCTATGCGTCTGCACCATTAGCCTATCTCTTTGTCACCCTGAGCTTATTGATTGGGACCTACGTAATACCACACCTGTCAATATGTCTATGGATACATATGTCAAACTTATGGGATTGGGGGAGGACGAACACTCCAATCACAAAAACAAGAATAAGAAAAAATTGTCATCTAGTGAAAACCTCCCTGAGGTGCTTCCTGACCTCAAAAAAGTAAAAATAAAGGACGCATCTGATGGCGAAAACCTCAAAGAGGTGCTAGATGATGGGGATGTTCATCTTCCCCTTGTAGGAACTTAGTTATCTACCTGATCATCCATTCTAATTGAGGAGACTCAAGAAGTTAATCTGGGTACTACCGAAAATCCTAAAATCACCTATGTGGCTAAGTCACTTTCAGAACAAGAGTATCTAGTCATCATGCAGCTACTCTAAGAAGGAATCATCAACTTTGCTTGGTCATATTCAGACATGCCAGGTTTAGACCCTGCATTAGTAGTTCATCATCTAGACGTTTGCCCAGATGACAAGCCTGTCAAACAAAAACTCCGCAGGTCGCATTGCTAGTCAAAAAGGAATTGGAGAAGTTACTAGAGGTAGGTTTTATTCGGCCAATTGACTACTCTGAGTGGATCTCCAATATAGTACCAGTTACCAAACCAAATGGATACATTTAGGTCTGCACAGATTTAAGGCACCTTAATAAGGCTTGCCCAAAAGATGACTTCCCTTTGCCTAACATTGACACCTCACAGTAGGACACAAGATGTTATCACTTATGGATGGCTTCTCTAGTTATAATCAGATTCGAATCGCACCTTAAGACCAACACAAGACCACCTTCACAACACCTTGGGGCACTTTCTGTTACAATGTTATGCTCTTTGGTCTCAAAAATGCGGGGGCAACATATCAGAGAGCAATGACGGTCATCTTCCATGACCTCATCCATATCATCATGGAGGATTATGTTGATGACTTGCTAGGAAAATCCAAAACCCGAGTAGAACATCCTACTATCCTGAAGCGATCTTTGAACGGTTAGAACATTACAAGTTGTGGCTGAATCCAAAAAAGTGCATCTTTGGAGTTACATCAGGAAAACTGTTGGGTTTTATAGTCTCCCGAAGGGGTATTGAAGTTGATCCCGCCAAGGTAAAGGCTATTCTAGACATGCCACCTCCACGCAATCTGAAGCAGTTAAGAAGCCTCTAGGGGAAGATGCAGTCCATCCATCGGTTCATAGCCCAGCTAGCAGATAAATGTTAGTGATTCACCTATCTTTTGAAGAAAGACTCCACCTTCCGATGGACCCAGCAGTGTCAGATGGGTTTCGACAAAATTAAGGAATATTTAGCTCATCTGCCAATCTTGATGCCGCCTATTCTAGGAAAACCCCTCCTGCTTTACATCTTTGGTACATCAGTCGCGCTAGGGGCATTATTGGCACAACATGATGAATCGTTCAAAGAGAGGGCAATCTACTACATCAGTCGAACATTGGTTGGCTATGAGTTAAATTATTCCCCCATGGAAAAAGCTTGCCTTGCGCTAGTCTTCAACACACAGAAACTCTGTCATTACATGCTCAGCCATTCAGTCAAATTAATCGCTAAAATTGATCCTCTGAAGTATTTGTTATCTAGAACCACTTTGACTGGCCACATGGCCAAATGGGTCATGCTTCTAAGCGAATTTGACATAGAGTATGTAGATCGAAAAGCCATAAAAGGATAGATCATTGCTGATCAATTGGTTGAAGCACCATTAGTAGATGCCTACCCACTAGACACTGAATTCCCAGATGAAGAAATATACACAGTTACAGAAGCACTAGCTTGGACGCTATATTTCGATGGCCCATACACTCATAGTGGATCTAGAGCGGGAATTCTATTAGTCACCCCTCAAGGTGACTACATTCCAAAATCATTCAGGATAGCATTCCCATGTACCAACAATATGGCAGAGTACAAGGCCCTCCTCACCGGCCTTAGAATTGCAAAGCAATGGCACATAACTCATTTGAAAGTCTTTGGTGATTCTTTGCTAGTCATTAGACAAGTTAATGATGAATTTCTCACGAAAGATGATAAACTGTTACCCTATAAACGCATGGTGGATGATTTCAAGAAATATTTCACTTTCATACAATTCGACCAAATCCCTTGGGTACAGAATAAAGTGGCAGATGCAATGGCCACTATTGGTTCCCTGATTGACATGCCTAAAGACCGAATAGAATGAGTTTCTTGTTGAACAACTTTTAATCCCCACATAGGATGTTCCTGAGACTGATATGGTGTGCGATATTGTAGGTCCTGCCTCCCCTTGGTATCAAGACATATACACTTATCTCCGTGATAATATCATAACCCTAGAACTTACACGCAACCAGCACAAATCCTTTATCCATCGTTCTTCCTGATACATCATTGTTGGTGATACGCTCTATCATTGCGGGTATGATGGAATCCTCCTTAGATGTCTGAATGAGATTGAGGCCCACACGGTACTAATGGAAGTACATGGTGGTATTTGTGGAGCTCACTCAAATGGTATGGCTCTGGCCAAAAGGATCCTACAAGCTGGATATTATTGGCCTACACTAGAACATGATGCTTACGAATTTGTGAAGAAATGCCTTCCATGCCAACAACATGTGGATTTGATTCACACCCCATCATAAGATCTTCAGCCCCTCCTAGCACCATGGCCCTTTTCTCAATGGGGTTTCGACTTGATTGGCAAGATTTATCCACCATCATCCAATGGCCATACATTCATCATTACTGCAACTGAGTACTTCACCAAGTGGGTGGAAGCAATGCCCCTTTCATAGATCACCGGTACTCAGATTTCCAAATTCATCGTCTACCATATTCTCTGCAGATATGGTATCCCGTCCACCATCCTTTCTAATAATGGAAAACCTTTTAAAAACCAAGCCATGAAAAACCTTTGCGATACCTTCCATATCTAGCACCGTTGGTCAATGCCTTATTACCCCCAGGGTAATGGTCAGGTAGAAGTGACCAACAAGACCCTTATCCATATCCTCAAAAAGGTTGTCAATAACACTGGATGAGATTGGCACCTTCATATTCATCCTGCCCTCTGGGCATATCGCACATCCATCTGCACCCCGACAGGCACCACCCCCTATTCTTTAGTATATGGTACTGAAGTCGTCTTGCCAATTGAGGTTGAGCTTCCATCACTGGGAATTTCTCTAAAGAACCTTATCAGCGAAGAAGATGCTCTAGTTGCACGGCTTGCACAACTGGAATTACTGGATGCACGAAGAATAAAAGCCTATGATCATCTGCAAGCATACCAAAATTGCCTCAAATGTAATTACAATAAGAAGGTTCATCTTCAAAAATTCTAGGTGGGAAAGCTTGTTCTTAAGGAGAACCAGCGCACTCAGCATGACTGAGATAAGAAAGAAAAATTTAAGGCAAATTGGTTGGGTCCTTATATCATAGCCGCTAAATATGGATCTAGGGCATATAGGTTGGCTACTCTTGAAGGAGATACCCTTGATGAACCCATCAATATCATGCATTTCAAGAAGTTCTATGCCTAAGTCCGCTTGGTAACCCCATCAAAAAATCAAAAAATAAAAAAAAATCAAAAAAATCAAAAAAGTAACAAAAAAATCCAAAAAATAGTAAAGAAAAATAAATTCGTCTTATGGTGAAAACTACCTTTTGGTGGTGCCTTGGATAAGTATGGATGGTGAAAACCTGGTGAAAGGTGTCATCCGTAGAGGGCTTAATCATTATCTACTTGACATCCTAGTTATTTTATTCTTTCGTCCGCACTATCATCCTCACCCACCTTAGCCTAGCCCACTTGGTATATATTGATTGAGCATTGGACGACCCATCTAGCCTATCCCCCATCCTGAGCTTTTCTGTATCCTACTTTGAGCTTGTGTCTTTTGTTCCCTTTTTCGGTCGGTCCGTGTCATCATGTAGGATCATCCATCGTGTTAGTCTCCATCTAGATCTCATCCTTTTGCATCACTGGTCAAACTACGTTGCCCCTGCGCTGTCACGTAGGCAAGGCTAATCATTTGATCTGCCCCCGGGGTATTCTGACCATCGCGTCTTGGTCATCCATCATTTGCCTTCATCATCCTCTTTCCACTTTATCCATGGTCTTTTCATGAACCACGAGGGCTCTGCGCTTTCACGTAGGTAAGGCTAATCTTTGATCAGCCCCCGAGCCCCTAGGTCTGTAGGATGTGTTAGTTTGTGTCTCCAATTGGCCTGTTATTCTCAAATAAACTCTGTAAATTATCGAAAGATTTAGTTAATAAAAAATATCTGGCATCAAACTAGGTCATTCTAGTTTAGTATCCATCATCGGTCTCAACAAGATGCATCCTTCCTAGCAGACCTCATTGATCCCATCCATCACCCTGATCCTATGGCAAAGGACGTTTTAATTTTAATTATGATCTTTTGATGTTTTGGAATTTATTTGTCCTTTGAGCTCATTATCAACACTTGTCATGGTCACCTTGATCCATCATATCATGGTGTGCTTTGACTAGTCAACATATGGGTTCATCTTGGTCTTTTCTTTGTTGTTGTCTTTTTTGGTTCTCCCACGTAGCACCCACTAGGATCCATGGGGTCTTGTGTTATGTTGGGACATCCTTGTGTGTTTGTGGTTATCCCAATGCCTGGCCCAACCAAGGTCATCATGACCTTGGGGTGTTGGGGTAGTCCCTTTTTGCTTGCTGTGTTTGTTTCATGCATTGGATGCCTACTGGCCCTGGTCTTATATATCAGGGTATCTGGTACCTTATGCTATAGCAAATATCAATGCTCCAAAGATGGTAACTCATATTAGGATTGCATTTCATCATCTGTCGCATTGCATTCACCCTATGATTTTGGTTGTGCAAATACTTTCTCCCTCTCTTCCCCATTCTTCTCAGGATACTCAATTTTTGACAGATGCCCAATGACACCATTTTCACAATCACTACATACCCACTTTTCATTATCCTGTCAGTTCTTATTGGCACTTATGGCCTTATGTTACTTCCTATACAATTACAAAAGCATTATTGCATATCAAAATCACTCTATTAACCACACATCCATCGCCACCTGCATCACATGTTAGATCCATGCATACATCACCACCTGCATCACAAAGTGTCAGACTCATCATACATCACATCCTACATATGTAAAATGTCCTTAAAAAATCCATCATACACATATACATACATGATAAATAAGTTGACTAGGCATCCATACATATAAATCATCATAAATGCAATATGTGTGTATACCACCATAAACATCTAAAATCATCCACCTATGCATAAATAATCCAAAATACCCATCCACCTAATATCATATAAGCATACATATAGTCACCCATAACAAAAGGAAACATACTACATAATGCCAATAAGAATTGTCTCATGTCATAATAATATAATGTGTGTGTCACATACATCACAATCTATCATATATCCATCACATAATGAAATACAAAATCTAGAGATGTGGAACCTCTTTGATCTTTATCAATAAATCCTACATGCTCCACCCTACATCTGTCAAAAATTTAGTAACCTGTCACCTCCCGAATGAGCTACCCACGTCTGATCTCTATGAAGAATCTGATCCTGATCTCCTATCTAGTGTAGCACCTGGTGAATTGTTGTAACCTCGAGTCCTTGTCCCCAGTGACTGGGATGGCGCTGGCATCTGGGGTGCCTGTTGAGTATACTAAAATATCCGCTGGGTCAGGTCTAGAACTGAATGATAGTATGCGGCCATCCAAAATCCTGCCTCTCTCGCATTCTCCTCTCGCTCTGCAACCTGAACCTGAGTGGAATTCCGCTCCTGACGATACCTATCCTGATCCCTCGTAATCATCCTCCTCTCCTACTCTCAGGCCTCCTGGGATAAGTGTAACAGTGCCATCTCCACCTGCATCTAATCTCTCATCTCCTCAGCCACCACTACCCTGGCTACTGCTGCATCCCTCTCTCTCTGTAATCCATGCATATCTCTCCCTATCACATCACTGCCCTGCATAGACTGCCACTATTCCACTACTGCATCTTGCTCCCCCTACAACGTCTGCATCCATCTCTTTGCAGCATCTATCTCTCTATGTGCAGCCTACACCTAAACCACTGCTCCATCCCTCTTCCCTTGTAGCTCCTGGACTCTCGACAATGCTGCATCTTGCTTTCCTTGCAATACTAATACCTATGAGGCTGCCTCCTCTCTCCTCCTCTAAAGAGAATTAATTTGTGCCTCTGACAACTCTCTCTCATCCTATAGCACCTGAACTCACGCCTGCGCTGTATCCCTCTCTGCCTCCACTGCATGTACCCATGCCTGTGCTACATCTCTCTCCACCTGCATAATACGAACCTGCTCCCTCGCTTGTCTCTCCCTCTCTTGCCTCACCCCCATATCTCCCACCGTCTGCTCTAAGCGAAACACTCTGTCCCATAACTCATCTCGCTCCTGCCAGAGATCATCCACGTGCTGCCCACTACCTGCTGATAAATGATCAGTCATCCCCACTGCTGCCCCTCTGGCCTGCAATATAACAATCTCTGCCTCTAGTCTGTCTCGGTCCCAACTGACAGCAACTAACTCATCTAGTAGCCCCTGTATGTCAGCCAGCAGTACCTCCCTCTCTCTCCACATCACCTCTACCATAAATCTATCAGTCCTCTTACCTGCTATTGGTGCTCTTGATAGCTTGACTCTGAGTCTGATCACCTCTACCTCTGCCACCCTCAACCTCTGATCTATACTTTGAAGACTCTCCACAGGGTCTCTCGGCTGAACAATCGAATCCCCTGAGGAAATGACAAGAACCACAGCTAATGGCTCTAAATCCCAAATATCTATATCTAACAACTCACCGTCTATCTCCATAGCATCATCGCTCTCCCTACCCTCCTCCTCCTGTTGATCCTCCAAGTCCTCCATGGAAGGACAAACTCGTACTCTTTGTGGCTTACCATGCCTCCCCACTCTTATCAATCTCCTCGGCTCTCCTATCTCTAGCTGCTCCTCATCCTCACTCTCCCCTATCTCTATAACGGGAGGCTCCTACCCCCCCTCTACTGTCCCCCACTCCCCATCCTCTCTGGCTGACTCCTGGCCTCAGTGTCCTCTCAGGCACCCTCATGCTCTGTCATGATCTGTACCCTCATTAGTCACCTCCTGTCTGCTATCAACTCTGGCTGACTCCTGGCCTCTATCTCCTCCTTAACTCCATCTTGCCTTCTCTCCTCTCCCTGTTCTGCACGTACCAACACTCTCCTCTGACGTACTCTGCCCCCTATACCAGTCTGTCAGCCCCCTCTACCCTCCACTATGTGTATCATCTCTACCTTTGAGTCCTCTTGTCCTCCTACATCTAGCTCCAGATCTCTCCTACCCTCCTGTCCTCCCGCATCTGACTCTGGATCTCTCCTACCCTTTTTTCCTCCCGCATCTAGCTCCGGATCTCTCCTCCTCTCCTATTGTATTGCCTCTCTCACTCTCCTCCACTACCCCCTGGTCCCCCTCCTCCTCCTCCTACCTCCCCATCCCACTGCCTCCATCCTCTCTCCCATCTCCGGCTCGGGACCTCTCCCACCCTCATGTCGTACTCCCTCTCTAGCCCCATGTCGCTCATCCTCTAATCCAAATCTAACGGCTTCTACAATCGGCACCAATGGTGTAATCCTCTCCCATAGGTGGTTGCAAAACCATCGGTCATATTGCTCTGTCGCTCCTGCATCCTCTACTCCCACACATCTCCTAGGATAGGCTACCTGCACTGTCGCTGCCCATGATGGTCTGGCCTCTGTAGGGATAATCGCACACCCCCATGGTCGCTCTCTGGTGAGCCTCTGAAACATCACTAGCACACCAGGAATATCCTGTGTCTGCCCAAACTGTCTCAGCACCCTATTCGGTCAGTGCATCTCCACTATCCACGGAAGAATCTCAATCAGGATACACTGAGCCATAAAATACCCACTCTGTCTCGCAATCTGCTCTCTCCATCCCCTGAAGCATCGATGCATATAAGGTCACCACACTATGTCTCCCTCCAAATCATCTATCATCCTCCTCCATCCCTCCACATCTCCCAACCACCTATGACGAATAACCCAGCCCCTCACCTCTCCATACCTCCATGCCAGTAGCTCTCTATCATCCACATCTCCCTACCAAACAACAATCGGTCTCGTCACCATAATATGCTCCCATGCCCACACCTGTAACAAGGTCATGTGTGTCAATCTCACTGCCTCATGATAACAAATCAGATGCATATCTCTATACATTTGGGCTAGGACACAAGCACCCCATGCAAAATGTCCCTCACGCCACTCCACAATGTGTCGAATCAGCTTCATGAACTACAAACTGCAATATCGCCTGCTACAATCTGCCAGCAATATCCCACTGATCAACCCAACTAAGAATAAAGGAAAAGTCAGTACTCCCACTGTTAGGCATCCATCTAGATCTAACTGCTGACCCTACAGCAGCAAGGCAACATGACTAAATAGCACTGTCATAGTCTGCCTTAACCCGGCCTTGCTCAACACCACATCACTCAACAAAATCCCTGATATTGGCAGCTTCAGGAATCGCCATACATCCTCAAGCATCACCGTAACCTCCCCCATTGGCAACCAAAATGTTGACGTCTCTGAGCTCCATCTCTCAATCAGGGACGATAGCATCGCTCGATGTGCCCTCATCACTGGTACCTCTAAAAAATGCAATAACCCTACATGCTCTAAGGCCGCATGATCCACACCCGTCATCGCTACTAGAGCCGCTGTCAATGCCTCCGACCGTCGCTCGTGTGTCCATATCCACCCTAAGCTCTGCATCTACATCAACCATTTATCAGTACACAATCTTCCTGGCCCCAGACTATCTTTACTTTTATTCTCCCCTCATCCTCATATTGCCCCCTATCGGGATAGTCTCTTTTTTCTATCATCCATTGCCCCATCCCTTTTCTTTTCTTTTTCACAGTCGCTCCACCCCTCGGGGAGTGTCTGCCCTTCCCCGAGGCAGCTCCCCTCCCCCCAGGGCGTGTTCGCCCCTCCTTGGGGCGGCTTCGCCCCTCCCTGGGGCATGTTTGTCCCTTCGGGGTAGCTCCGCCCTCCTGGGTCATGTCTGCCCTCGTGGGGTGGCTCCGCCTTCACGGGGCATGGCCGCCCCATTGGGGTGACTCCGACCCATCCCGGGGCGGCTGTGCACCCAGCTCGGGGCGTGTCCGCCCTGAGGCTAGGGCGGCCCTGCCCTAGTGAGCGTGACCGCCCGCCCCTCAGGGTGTGTCCGCCCCACCCTGGCAGGGCGGCTCCGCCCCGCGGTTGGGGCGGCTCTGTCCTAGCCAGGGCATGTCCGCCCCATGGCCGGGGCATGTACGCCATAGCCCAAGGCACATACGCCCCACTGTGGTGTGCCTCTTCGCCCATGTCCTCCCCCCCAAGAAAAATTTTCTTCTACCTGTTCTTTTCTTTTCTTTTTTTTTCCCCAATTTGGCAACCTACCCATTTTTCCATTTCCCCCCACCCACCAAACCCATATGATACATTTCTACATATCTTACAAAATATGTTTACATATTCAAAATAAATAACATGGGTTTTCGTACTCACCTTGTGGGGCACCGCAAAGTGGGTCCATCGTCTCCGCAGCTCATCTACTCGGTGAACGATCTCGATGTCATGATCTCGTGGCATGGTTGCTCCATCTCCTCTCCCTCTTTTTCCCCCTTTCCTCACTTGCTACAATAACAATGACACGAGGTAGTTCTTCAAATCACCTTTTACCCCCCCTTTTTTAAATAAAAGGTATTTTTTATCTTTTATTTACCTTTTTTCCTTTCAATTAATCCCCTTCTTTCCCGGAGCCGCCATTTTCAAACCGTACATCCAATCAACTCCGTTCAAAAGGAAAAGTTGCTTAGTTTTTCACCCTCTATCCAATGGTCTCCTCCATTTCTTTCTATCTAGAAGTCATTTGAGGCCCCCTCCTTTCTTCACCCGCCATCTCGAGGGGCCATACCCTATCATTTTCTTCCATCCATTTCAATCTAGGCATTGGGGCATCCCTCTCCTTCTTTGTTAGGCTGTGGCATCAATCCCTATCCTTTTCTTTATCCCCGACATTTATTTTTCTTCGAAACATTGTTATTTTAACAATATTTCAAATAGGGGCAAAATGTAGACACCCAAATTTGATCACTCCCATATGATCAAAATTCCCCCTTTATTCATCAATTCTGTCAATATTAATTTATTTAATTAATATTGTGCTTCTCACATAAGAATCTTAAAGTATTTAATTTAATAATTAAATACTTTATTTGATGCTTTTATCTTCTCTAATTTAAGTAAATACACCAATTTATTTAATTTAGTCATTCTAATCTATTGAATTAAAATCAATTTAAAATTTCTCTTTTCTCACTCCTTGTCACATCCTCCATAATTCATCTCTAATATGAACTAATTTAATTAATTCATATTTAGGGTGTGCATCCTCTTAATCAAGGATTAATGTCACATCCTCCTACATTTGCCACTTATCTCTAATCTTCCATTAATTATCATAATCAAGTGTTTGCACAACTTTAATCAAAGTCATTGACCATTTTTAGCACCAATTTTTGGTTAATTCTTCCATTTTTCCTTTTTGGATATTGACCCTCCTTCCCATGAGAATTTTTAATTCTCATTTATTCATCCTATGTCTCTCTCCTCCCCATGTGAATTTTTAATTCACATTTTGTCTTTCCAAGGCTTCTAGAATATTTGACATGTCACCTCATGCACATGTGACCAATTCCCACATTTTTGGAGACCCTCTCTTATCCTTTAGACTCTCCTAAAAATGTGAATTTTTAATTCACATTTATTTCTCCAACCACATCTCCTTTTCCCATGGAGATTTTTGAGGAATTCCAAAATTCCTCAAATGTCCCTTTCACTCTCACTTGGGGACAACAAATTCCTTTTTGAGGAGATCTTCTCACTCCCCAAGGTACTTGGAAGGTACTTGTCCTTCCTCCACCTCATGTACCTTTTGGCCACCTCATTTACACCTCACCTCCCTCAGCCACTTCACCATCCACATGTCAAGATGTGAGGGCTTGCGAGTTCTCAACCCACCATAGCCCTTCATCTTTACCTTGTTGGATGAATCTCAACCATTAAATTCTCTAGAGAATTCAAATTCTCCTATAAATCCCCCCTCCTCAAGGGGATTTTCAACACTTAGCCATTTTGCAACTAAATGCTACCATTTTGTGCACTCATTTAGCCATCAATTTCATCCATTTTCATTTGCATCCAAGTACATAGTCAAATCCTCCATTTAGCCACATCAAGAGCCATCAAGGAGCATACAAATCAATCCAAATCAAGGGCCAACCAAGGATTTTCAGCTGCAAGGAGGAAGGTATAATCATTTATCTACATTTAACATTTTCTTCTTTGTATTTTCAAAATCCTTAGGCTAATCTTGAGGTGTTTCATTATGTTTTCAATTACATTTTAATTACTTAGAATAGGTTAAATATTTTGATATCACAGTATGGTTGAATGATATTTTACTCTCTTTCTTCAACATGATGAGATGATGGCTTTTTTGGAGCTATTGGTGTCAATACGGTCTTGTAGACAACAAATACCAGTCTCCACCAGAGAAGAAACCACATAAGACGTTTATACAAATACGAGGTTGTCAATACCACTTCATGGTAAAGGTTATGAATGGAAAACACAACATATTATATATTATCTACAAAGAAATGTTCCACGTTGATAAAAATTGTCAATTTTTCCATGGCATTCAAGACACAAGTGGAGAGAAGTGTTCTATGTTTACTGCTAATCTATTTGCAATGTGAAAAAGCTATATTGAAATCATTTTCCTCATGGACATCAATGTGAATGCAATAATGGATAGACACATCAGTGATCTTGTCTTATGTGGCATGATGTCAAAGAGAGATCAATTCCTTACAAGAAAGGATGTATTGAAGTTCACTTTCATATTTTATAACAACCCTTACTTGCATAAAACATTCCATTTCAATATCATTATACATTTGGAATGGGGTATGTGCAGGATCGTGATAGGCCAAATAGTGGCAATATGATGGGTATGTGTAGGGTATGTGGCTAATGACATTTTTTTACCCAAAATTGATGAAATGAAAAGGGTTTTTAAAGGAGATTCTTAGCTTTCCACCAATATAAATTATGTTTTACTTTGAATTTAATAAATAATTATTATTCATTTTCTATTTTAATTACGACTAAAGCCCTAATTGATAGGCTGACTGAAAACATCTATAGCTTTCAAACGGTATCAAATTTTTTGAATCTAAAACATGTGTCACATTCTATGCTTTGCATACTATAGGATTAAAAAAAAAATCATGAAGTCTTGACCAAGTTAAGGTGGTCAAACATACGAGTTTTTATATTTTTTAAAAGTTGTAATAAAAGATCATAATTAATTATTTGCATGGAAAAAAATTGCAAAAAAATATGCATCACATCTAGACATGAGTCTTCTACTTATATCTAAAATCTTATTAAAAAATATTATAATTTTATTGTGGTTAGGGTGGTCAGATAGACACCTACTTCCTATTTTTTCCCTAAAATTTAAGTACTACTGCATTGAAATCATAATTTTTTACCAAATATTTTGAAATAATATACATAACTTATTCAAATTTTTATGCCAAGCTGCCTAACTCTAATTTTTCCAAATTTTCACCACTTAAGGGCCTATTTTTTCCATGACGATCCTACACATACCCAACACAAGATGCACAAAAAATGTTGCAAGATGGAAAACACACAAAGTTGTGCCCCCCCCACTAGCACAACATTTCATGACAACTAGGAAACTTTCAAGAATTCCTTCTTCATTTCAAAAATATGCACTTCTCTCCATCATACATCAATGACACTTTCCCACATAATGGAGCTGAGTGGATGATATTATGGAAGAGGTGGTGATGTGTGCTTGAGAGAAGAGCTTATTTTGAAAATATTTCAAAGTAGCTCCAAAGATGCCCATTTGTCATGTATTTTATCTAATGCTTGTATCGGGCATGGACAGGTCAACCTTATCATAGAATGCCAAGGCTAACAATGTGTAATTGTAGGTTGGAAAACACTGGGTTTTATTAAACCTAAAAACCAAATACCATTTGCAAATCCTTCAAAAGTAACATCCCAATTCATTAATCACCCCTCAGTTGAATTTGGATTCTTTTATATATCTCGCACCTCCAACTACACCACATGCTCTCAAACCTTCAAATTTCAATGTGCAGAATGAAAGAACTCACAACACATAGTGTTTTCCAACCTCCAATTATTTTTCACACCATGTTGTCCCATCATATGATTTTTATATGTTATGATTCCTCTGACATGCATTCTTCTGGGGATAATAGTGACATCTAATTGCAAGGAAGAAGCTAATCTCCCTATAAAATATAGTAAAATCAAGCTATTATCCTTGAAAGAAATGTGTTTGAAATGATAATGTAATCAAACATAAATGATATCAATTTTCCACAATCCATATTGAATATTTATATTTGATTTTTGGATTCAATTTTGTAAGAATTTTTGCATCAATGTTCTGGATCACACTTTGTGATCCAATATTAAGATGAAGAAGAGAGCATCAATCATCCTGATATTGGATCATGGAGTCTGATATGAAACATTGATGCAAAAATTCTTACACAATCGAATCTAGAAATCAACTAGCAATGATAATCAGACATGTCTTATCCCTAAAGAAGGGAAATACATTATCATGTGTAAGCCATGTTGCAAGGAGATCACCTTCTACAATTGCGAGGAGGCTATTCTCCCTACAAAAACACATGTCACATGCATCATAATAGTCATCTTGTTTTAAAAATTATATTTTGAAATGGAAAAAAATCCCAAAACATGTCATTGAAGACCATTATTGCAAATAGAAAAAATCCTAGACAAGGTCCCATTTTCACCGCCATTTTCCATAGTGACATTTTGTAGGTTCATAGAGAGCAATGGGAAATATAAAATTTTGCAATTTCCAAATGAAATAACTAAAAACCCATTGTGGAAATATAAGTGAAATTACTGAATAATGTTTAGAGAAATCAGTAACCATACACAATATGTAAGAGTTTTTTTTTTGTATGCTCCAAGAATGTAATGAAGTTCACGTTAAAACATCACTTTGCTACAATTGAAATCTCATTTCACTTTCTTCATTTGATTGGAAAAAAACACCCTAATGGAAAAGGTAGTTAGATAGACAAATAACACTGATAGAAAGACTTGACAATCAAATGTTAACTCTGACTTGTCATGGCCTATCCCGTCACCAAGAAAAAATGTCAGCACCGATTGGTTTTCAAAATCATATTTCAAAATGGACAAAGACCCAAAAAAACATGGCATTCAAAAAAATTATTTGGAAATAGAAAAATGAGGTGCCTAGAATGTAATGATTCAAATCTTGTAACAGAATGAGAGCCAAAGCTCTGAAGGTTAATGTCTATTTTTCTAAGGAGTTGGATCTTGTATGTTAATTTTTATGTTTATGAGAGCCAAAGGTCTGAAGATTAATGCTCTATGTAAAGAGTTGAAATAGTCTCCATAATAGATGTATGAATCTATGAATAAGCAGCAAGTCATAAGGTGTTTTTAAGAATGAATGTAATGTGCGAAAGCTTATACTTATTGTAGCAATAGTGATGTATGAATGTAATAGTGTTTATATGAATTGAAAATTGCTTTCTATTTGTGTTTCTTTGTCCCTCTTCAATTCAACAATGTGGTATTAGAGCTAATTTCAATAAGTTTATCTAGGTTGAAAGCTTGCATAAGCAAATGTTCATGGTTGGTTGTTGAGAAGAGGCCAACCCAAGAAGTTGTCACATGTTGTTAAGAGAGATGTAAGTTTTCCAAAGAAAAAATGGATGTTGTTTGTGACCTGAAAAGCATTGAGTAGATAGTATCACTAAGAGAATTTGATGGCAAAGAAGTTGGAGTAGTGCAAGAGGACATTATTCAATTGAGGAAGATGTTTTCTTTATTCACAACTACTAAATTTAATCTCCAATGAAAAATTTCCCAAACAAGGAGGAGATCGCAGCAATAAAAAGGGAAGTCAAAGTGATCAGAAGATCACTATTTTTAAGACAAGTCTTGTCATTGTTAAGTGAAAATTTGTTAAAGATAAATGGAAGAATTGCTAGTTTATTGTTCATTCTGATGTTATTTGTAGATGTTTTGAAGCTGGAGGGAGCTGATCAAAGGAATAAAAGCCATTGTTTATTGGAAGAAGCCAATTTGGAGGAGCAAAAAGGTTGTTAAAAGAGGAAGTACTGAAGTAAACCATAGCTGGTTGGTGTATATTATAGGATATCAAATAGTTGTTGCTAAAACAAAAGGAGTCAACTTCTTTGAATCCCTGATCAAAGGAGTCTAGATTGCAGATTTAATAATAAAGAATTTGCAGCCATAAGGTAAGATTATTGAATGTTTGAAAGAGTTTTCACCAAAGTGAGATTTGAAAAGGAACATGAGGTTTTGTTTTTTTATGAGTTATTTCAAACAAGTCTCATCTTTAAACAAAAAATTTTAAGATTATTTTACACCTACAAGGCCTTTAGCATGTTGCTCCATGAAACCCTCCTTTTTACATGCATTGCATAGGGTTTTATGGAAAAACATATATCCAAGGCGTAACAATTCAATGAATACTTCAAACATCTTTCAAAACACCTGAAAAACCTCAACAAACACTCGCAAGGCTAGTTCTTTCTTAATTTTTTCAAAACCCTATCATGGTTCCTCATTTTCATGATGAAATATCATTGCCTAGCCCTAGGGCATCACACCATCATCAAATTTATTCACTGTCTTAACTCCTCAGGAATAGAAATTTCTAAAATAACATCATACAAACAAATCAATTAAGAAAAAAATCCAAACAATAGGTGGATTGGTCAAAACATTTTTTTTTCCCTCAAAACCCTCAACCCAACAAAATAGGGCAGTCATAATGAAATGGAGATATCTTTTACAAAATTATGAGTTAGGAATTAAAATAAACTTTAATTTAGAATAGATACATATACCTACATCCACAAAAGCTTTCAAACCATGCCACAGCTATATGGGGCTATACAAAACAAAGAAACTTCAAGAAAAATAGAGAAAATGCAGATTTGAACATTGAAACTTAATGAAATTGATTTCCAAAATATGATCAATCCCTTTTACACAAGCCTTGGAGAGGCTTTTATACTTTTTCCAATCAGTTCCTAACTACCCAATTCCCTTAATAACTTTTCAAACTCTAATTATTGTTCAAATTCCCAAGTTGACAACGTTTACAATTATTGTGAAACTTTAGCATTTTCAACAAAAATGACTCTCCAAGCCATTGATTACATTAAAAAATGGTCTTATTAGACCTTATTCAAGACAAAACACCTAGAAAAAACATTATACTACCTATTATCCCCCTAAATGAACTTCAAGAATTCAATTTTATCACTAAGGTGTAGGTGATCCTGTACCATACACCCCCATAGAGAAAAGACTCTCGTCACTAGAGTTGAAATGTGTTCCATGCCTTATCATTTCTCCATACATCCTATGATAAACAACCTCCTTCCACTATTCAAACATGAAGTTCTCTTGACCTTCTCTACCCTCTTGACTATGTTCATGTTGAAATGTGATTGCATCTTCATGCTCAAACATGATGTCTGCCTCATCCTTGCACTTAGGTCAAAGCTTGATGTTGTCCTAGTCCTTATACCTACAAACAAACAAGAGTTAGAAATACCTTTCTCTACCTTCTTCTTGGCTTCATCTGCACAATTGTATCCATCCAAATTCACTTGTATACTCTTCCCTCTCATCATTTTCATCATAAATTTGTCCCTTTCCTCACACTATCCTTTTCTCATTGTTATCAGACCTTGCACACTGTCATTACCATGTACCACTACATTATCAAATTGGTTAACCCCTATACCTACCATTCTTGTTTGCTTTGTAAAATTCTTCATGCTTATAGGACACACAATGGTCCCAACAATAATTCCATCCTGCTTCACAAACCTTCCCTCAAGCATTTCAGCTTATTTTTCATGCTTTCCTACAAACCTACCATCATTCCCCTTGACTCTACCAGACTTATTCATAGGTACATCTTCCACCTTTAAACTCCTAATTTTCCCATCATTAACCTACACCATACCTACAAATACGCCAGTCTTGCTATCCTTAGGCCTTAAAGGCTCTCTTTTTTCCAAAAAATATCAACTTAGACTTATCCTTATCTCGTCCACTTCCCTGCAAAGGAGTTAGCTTAAATCTCTTGTCATCCTTCTTGATAGTATAGGTGTTTTCTCTACCATCATACAGAGACCTTCTATCAAATTTCCATGGTCTTCCCAATAGCAAATGGCAACAATCTATTGGTAGCACATGACATAAAACCATGTCCTTATACTCCCCAATCTAGAAATCTACATATGCTTGTTCATTCACCACTACAATTTGACTATCATTCACCCAAGAAGCTTTGTATGGTTCTACATGAGGTATCTTCTCTAAATTCAACTTGTCTACCATCTCTCTAGACACCACGTTATCTTGTGAACCTGAATCAATAACAACTTGACACACTTTACCTTTGCATTTGCATGAAGTTCTAAATAGGCTCATCCTTTGACTCATGTCTTCCTCCATAGGTGCCTGCAGTAAAGTTCTTATCATAAGTGATTCTCCCACCTTTGGGTATGCAGGAGTACTCAAACTTTCACATTCTTCCTCTTAGACCATTTTTGTTTTTCTTTCTCCCTTCTTATCACCACTTGATGTTGAACCCTAGTTTTGAAGACACCTGAAAGATGGGTGTCCAAATTCATTGCATCTATAACACCTACCTGAAAATTCATTGAAATTTCACCTTTGCCTAAATTTTTTCCTTCCACCTCTCCATCCTCCTCTTACTTTAGGTGCTTGTTCCTTATTCTTATCAGCATCTTCAAGTTCTTCCTTGGTCTGCCTTGGTGTTGAAGTTGTACCTCTACCCATAGAAGTGTTGCCTTTTTCTCTTTTTTCCTTCTCTTTTCTCCTCTTGAGTTTTTACTTTTCCCTCATTGCCATTTGAAAGAATTGTTCAACTAATTTTGGTGCAAACAAACTAATTTCATCTTGAATGTTATACCTTAAGCCATTCAAATATCTAGCTACCATTTCTTCCTCATCTTCTTCATGCTTGGTTCTTATACTTAGCCTATAAAATATTGGAGATTGTGGTTGTGTTTTTGATATGTGGTTGTCATTGATGTCAACAATATTAGCATTTGATGTATTAAAGGCTATAGATGTCCAGGATATTGAGAAAATTTTAAAAGGAAGTGTTCTAGGTTCCCAGTGGAACTATGTAGGTCAAGATATTTTTTTGTTCACTACATTGAAGATTAGGTAGTGTGGATTAAAGGGTTTATTGATGAATTTGTGTAGATCATCTACCAGAAGTTTTTAGAGGTTCACATGAAATTTTGAGTTTGTTGTGGTCTAACAATGTTTATGTGGTCTATGTTAGTGTTCCTGAATGAATTTTGTGTGATTCTAATAATATTAGCTATTTCAAACGCGTCTTTGTTGTTTCTTGGTGTTCTATGATGTCTCTAGATCATTCTCTATCCTTGTGGCACAACCACATTACTCAGGGAGATTGTGGTTGAAGATCTTTTCTTGTGCATGTTTGGTTTTTCATGGTCCTGAATGACATGTTGGCGGTAGTGTGTTGTGGATCGTTGTGGTGTAATTAATTAAAGTATTTTTGTGTTGGAGATGTTAATCTGGGTCTCCACAATGTTGTGGCCAACCTTAGTGGACTTGAATTGGAAATTAATTTGTAAATTTGGGTTTACATTGAAAATATGTTTTATTTTAATAGTCGACTGAGTTTTGATGAAATCCCATGTAGCAGATATATAAGAGAGATTGATTAAGAAAATTTAGTGTGTGTATAAGTGTGAATGTATTCCAAAGAAAGTGTAAATGTATGAATAGTGTTTCTATCATTCGATTGCAAAGCAAAGAGTGAAGAAGTTTGAGCGAAGTGTGAAGAATTTTTTCTGAGCTTAATTGGAACTCTAATTAGGCTTGTGTTGAAGCTATTTTCTTAGTTCATATTCTTTGGATTTTAATCCTATTTTGTATTGTTGGATAGTGAGTCTTCTTTTGTATTTGAGCAATGAGCTCTAGGTAGTGTGCCTGAATGCATGTGCATTTTGCTTATTATTTCTCATTATACTTTTAACAAGGTATAATATTTTGGACAAACATCCACCATGTTTTTCCCCTAATAGGGTTTCTGTGCAAAAATCTTGGTGTTATCTTTCTCTCTGATGTGTTAATTTTTTTTGGTTAATTTTGTTTTCCTTAGATTTGAAATTAAGTTAAGTAAGAAAAGTTTAATTTTTTGTGACAATTGATTCACCCCCCCTCTCAGTTGTCTATCCTTGTTTTTCCAACAATTGGTATTAGAGAAGGTTCCTCTAAAGAATTCTAAAGGATTGAAGTGATCTAGAATGGACATTTAAGAAGGATAGTCCGAGATTTGATGGCACTTACTATTCACTATGGAAGTTAGGATGCAATGCCACTTAAAAGATGTATTGGTGAAGCTTTTTGCAAGATTACAAAAGATCCATATGTTATTCCTTAGAATGGTCCCTCCACTGCTGATGAAATCAAAGAAGCTAAAAATAATATTAGGGCTATTGAAGCTCTGATGAGTTCCCTGGTAGATTCAAAGATGGCTAATGTGGTACAATTGCAGATAGCTCATGAGATTTGGATGAAATTGGAAACTTTGTATGAAGGAGATGCATAGGTGAAGATGGCTAAGCTATAGAGCTTGAAAGGAAAGTATGAGAATTTGAAGATGGGTGAAGATGAAAATATCACTTCTTTTATGTAGAGAGTAAATGAAATAGTGACGGGTATTGCATATGTCGGTGGTTCTCTAGATGAGGATGAAATTGTGGCTAAAGTACTCAAATCCTTTCCTCCCTCCTACAAAATCAAGGTTCATGCTACTGAAGAGTCCAAATCAATAAAAAATGACAAGAGACATGTTGATTGGGAAGCTTGTTGCCATTGAAATAGTTGAATTTGGTGAATCTACACTGTAGAATAAATTTGCAATCAAAGCTACTATATCCAAAAGTAACAAAAAAAGATATAGTTTGGGAGAAAGTTCTAGAAAGATATCCAAGTATGATGAAGAACTAAAACAACTTGAAGATAAAGAAAGATAGGTAGAAGAATTGGAAGCACTAATTGAAAATCATGAAGGGAGAGGAAAAGGTAAGTATGAAGATGTATTGCCTATTAAATGATTTTCATGTAGTAAAATAGGTCATTTTGCATCAAGATGTTTTGAAAGAGTTCCTAGATCTAAGCCTAAAAATTCTAGATTCCAAAGGAAATGCTACTTTACTAAAGAAATAGTGACTAATGATGAGTCTAATAAAGATAACGGTAATGAAGATTAGTGGGCTTTCATTGCTACCATTGAAGATAATCTTGTGGCTACTGAATCTGCTAAAGATGAAAAGTCTCTTGTAGCCCGAGTTGAAGAAAAAGATGAGTGGATCATTGATAGTGGATGCTCACATCATATCACTGATGATAAAATAAAATTTGTGAGTCTAGAGAAGTGTGACGATGGGGTTGTAAGATTTGGAGATAACAATGCTCGTGTGATCTATGGTAGAGGATCTATTTTCCATGGTGGTAAAGATAACATTGGTGGTGTCCTCTATGTTGAAGGCCTGAAGCGCAACTTGTTGAGTGTTGGATAGATGGTTCACAAGGGATATGATCTTCAGTTCAAAGATGGAAGATGCAAGATACGTGGGAGTTTTGGGAATATTATTGCTATTGGTAAACAAACAAAAGGTAATATTTTTCACCTAAATACTACTAGTGGGAGTTGTTTAATTGCTCAAGTAGATGAAATTTGGTTGTGGCATAGGAGATTGTGTCATGTAAACTTTGAAAACATTGTCAAGATAAGTTCTACTCAAGCAGTAAGAGATCTGCCTAGGTTACTAAAGCCTACTAATATAATATGTAAGGAATGTGAGATGGGTAAAAAAACTAGAGTCTCTTTCCAGAGCAAATAGTTTCATTCAAATAATTTGCTGGAGTTGCTACATACTAACCTTTTTCGTCCCTCTAGAGTAAGAAGTATTCATGGAGAAAGGTATTTTGTGCTGATTATTAATGATTACTCTATAATGATTTGTGTTACCTTTTCAAGAGAAAAATGTGAAGCATTAAAGAAGTTCAAAAGTTTCAAGGCTATGGCAGAAAATGGGAAAGGTAAAATCAAGTGCCTAAGATTTTACAAAGGTGGCAAGCTCATTTCCAAGGAGTTCATTTCTTATTGTGAAGAGCATGGAATTAAAAGACAGTTATTTGCACCCCGAACCCCTCAATATAATGGAGTTGTAGAGGGAAAGAATAAAACAATTTTGGATGTTTCCAGAACAATGATGATGGAAGGAAATGTGTCTCAGATGTACTAGAGTGAAGCAGTAAGCACTACTATGTATACCTTGAACCAAGAAAATCTTAATGGTAATTTTGGTAAGGCTCCTTATGAGTTATGGTTTGGTCACAAGCTTATTGTTAAGTATTTTAAGATATTTGGAAGCAAGTGTTATATCAAGAGAGATGATGATATAGGAAAATTTGATGCAAGAAGTGATCAAAGAATCTTCCTAGGTTGCTCCACTAAAATTAAGGCCTACCAATGCTATAACAAAAGACTAAGAAAGATGGTTGAGGGTGCAAATGTCAAAGTTGATGAGGACTTTATCAAGTCATACAAACATTGTAGTTATGATTCAGAGAAAGAAATTACAATCCAAGGGAATAATTATCAAACAAAAAATCTACTTCAGATTATTCCATATGTTTCGGTTAAGTAACCTCAATTTGTTCTAGTAAATCAAGTCAGTTAGGAAGTACAAAAAAATGCAAGTGCATTAGAGAAATTAGAAGAATCAGAAGGTCAATAATGTCTCAAACTCCAAGGTATGTAAGGCTAAATCATTTTGAAAATAAAATCATAAGAGATAAGAATAAAGTAGTGCAAACTAGAAGAAAGATTACAGAAGAATATTGTTTGATTTGGAAGATTGAACCTAAAAATGTCACTGAAGCCTGTCAAGATGAACAATGGTTGGAAGCTATGAAGGAAGAGCTGACACAAATTGAAAATAATGACACATGGATACTGGTTCGTAGGCCTAAAGACAAAAATGTGATTGGTACTAAATGAGTGTTTAGGAACAAACTAAATGAAGAAGTTGAAGTCAGTCCAGAATAAAGCAAGACTAGTATGTAAAGGGTATTCTCAAATGGAAGGTATTAATTTTGAAGAAACCTTTGCTCCTATTCCTAGAGTTGAAGTTGTTAGATTATTTCTTGCTTATGCTACATACAAGGAATACAAAATCTATCAAATGGATGTAAAGTCAACATTTCTAAATGGAGAACTAAAAGAAGAAGTATACATTGAACAACCAGATGGATTTCAACTAACTAACAAGGAATATGTGGTTTGCCGATTAAAGAAAGCTTTGTATGTACTCAAGCAAGCCCCTAGAGCCTGGTATGCTAGATTGGGAAAAATCTACTGAAGCTTGGATTCACTAAAGGTACTGTTGATAGAAAATTATACTTAAAATTAGATAATGATAAGGAGTTAATCATAGAATTTTTTGTTGATGACATCCTTTTTGGAGAAGATGATAATCTATGTATGAAGTTTGTTGATGAAATGAAGAATAAATTTTAGATGAGTATGATTGGAGAGATGAATTTCTTTCTAGGATTACAAGTTACTCAGTTAGATAAAGGGATTTTCATATCTTAGTCCAAATATGTAAGAGAAGTGTTGAAGAAGTTTGGAACGGATGACTCAAAACCTATTGGTACTCCCATGGTAACTAGATGTAAGTTGACACAAAATGATGATTCTCCTAAGGTGAATCAAACTAGAGATAGGTCAATGATTGGTGGATTGCTCTACCTAACTCAGAATAGACCAGACATTATGAATGTTGTATGTATGGTTGCTAGATCTCAGGCTGATCTAAAGGAATCACATGTGACTATTGTAAAGAGAATCTTTAGATATCTGAAAGGAATATTTGACTTTAGACTTTGGTATCCAAAGGATGATGATCTCACTTTATGTGCATAAAATAATGCAAATTGGGTTGGAGATGTAGATGACAGGAAAATTACTAGTTGTGGTGCTTTCTTCCTAGGGAAGAAATTGGTGTCCCGGTTGAGAAAAAACCAAAATTTCATTTCTCTATCTACTGCTGAAGAAGAATACATTGCTACTACAAATAACTGTACTCAAGTGATTTGGATGAAACATATGTTGAAAGATATCAAGGTGGTATATGAGGAACCTATTGCCATATACTATGACATTTCAAGCACAATAAACATTTCAAAGAATCCAGTGTTGCATTCCATGACTAAAAATATATCAATCCAGTTTCATTTCTTGAGGAAGAAAGTGAATAAGAAAGAATTCAAATTGGAATATGTTCCTACCAAAGAACAAATTTTAGATATATTTACTAAGCCATTGTCAAAGGATACTTTTGAGTATCTCAGAGGAATGCTAGGGGTGACTACCATTGCATCAATCTATAAGCTACCTTGCTATACTCTGATCAAGATTGATGTTTTTGTGGCTACTACTAGGTGGGAGTAGTCAAATGTGTAGCTATGTAGTTCAGATCATGAATTTGGAAATGTCATGGTTACATTTTCCATTGACGTCAAAGGGGGAGAAGTGTATTGTGAAAAATATTTCTAAGAAGATCCCTATGGGAGAAGAGCAGTTGAGGAGAAGTAAGTGTGTTGGGTTTGAAGGTGTTTTTGATATCATGTGTTGCCATCAATGCCAAAGGGGGAGATTGTTGGATATTGTGGTTGTGTTTCTGATATGTGGTCATCATTGATGTCAACACTATTACCATTTGATGTATTAAAGGTTGTATATGTCGAGGATATTGAGAAAATTATAAAAGGAAGTGTTCTAGGTTCCTAGTGGAACTCTGCAGGTCACAAAATCATTTTGTTCACTACGTTGAAGATTAGTTGGTGTGGATTAAAGGGTTTATTTATTAATGTTTATAGATCATCTACTATAATTTTCAGAGGTCTGCATGAATTTTTGATTATGTTGTGGTTTGACAGTGTTTTTGTAGTCTTTGTCAATGTTCCTAAATGAAGTTTCTATGATTATTATAATCTTAGTTATTGTGGAAGCTTCTCTATTGTTTCTTGGTGTTCTTTGATGTCCCTAGATCATTATCTATCTTTTTGATATGTCCACATTACTCAGAGATCTCATGGTTGAAGATATTTTCTTGTGCATGTTTAGTTTTTCATGTTCCTAACCAACATGTTGGTGGTAGCGTGTTGTGGATCTTCATGGTGTAATTAATTAAAGTATTTTTGTGTTGGAGATGTTAATTTGGGTCTCCACTATGTTGTGGCTAACCTTGGTGGATTTGCATTGGAAATTTATTTGTAAATTTTGGCCGGAAATGAAAACATGTTTTATTTTCCTAGCCGACTAAGTTGTGATGAAATCCCATGTAGCGGATATATAAGAGTGATTCATTAAGAAAAGTTAGTGTGTGCATAAGTGTGAATGTATTCTAGAGAAAGTGTAAATGTGCAAATATTGTTTCTATCATTCGATTGTAGAGCACAGAGTGAAGAAGTTTGAGCGAAGTGTGAACAAGGTTTTCTAAGCTTCGTTGGAACTATAATCAAGCTTGTGAAAAAGTTATTTTCTTAGTTTGTATTATTTAGATTTTAATCCTATTCTGTATTGTTGGACAGTGACTGCTCTTTTGTATTTGAGTAGTGAACTCCAAGAAGTGTGCTTGAATGCATTTGCATTCCCCTTATTATTTCTCATTATACTTTTAACAAGTTATAATCTTGTGGACTAACATCCATTGTGGTTTTTCCCATAACAGGGTTTCCATGCAAAAAAATTGGTGTAATTTATCTCTCTGATGTGTTAATTGTTTGTGGTTAATTGCTTATTCATCAAATCTAAGATTAAGTTAAGTAAGAAAAGCTTAAGTTTTTGTGATAACTGATTTTCCCCCCCTCTCAATTGTTTTTCCTTGTTTTTCCAACATAAAATTCTTTAGTATAGGCTTGCACATGTAAATCCTTTTTTCTAAGATTTTGTAACCTCTTAAGCAACTAAATATTATAATCACAAGGAAGGAATTTACCTTATATTTTTGTCTTCATTCTCTCCCAAGAAGTGATCTTGCTCTTTCTTTGTCTCTCCCTTTCCTCTTGCATAAAATTCCACCATAACAAAGCATGTCCTTTCAGTTTTATTTTGGCCTTCTTCACCTTATGTTCTTCATCAATTTCTTCACTATCAAAATAGTTTTCCATGGCTCCAATCCAATCCAGGAGCTCTTTACTATCAAGTTTGAATCCATACATAGGCACATCCATTTTTCCATGTCCATCTCTGTTCACATCCTTCAAAAGCTTCATCATCCTCATGTCATCTGGATCCATCTCCTCTTCTTCACCAGTAGTTTCCTCTTCTTTGGTTTCACTTTCATCCACTTCGACTCTATTCTTTGATTTCCATGCATCCATCTCTTTTTTGAAGGCTTCTATCTCTCTAGCTTGCTCATCCATTCTTCTTGCAACTACACTTCCCTTAGGAGGCATCTTCACAATCCTACCTCTTCACTTGCCAACCTACAAAACTCAATCAAACCACCAACAAAAGATCTAACAAATATCTCTGATACCACTTTGATGCAATATAGGGGTGAAAAATAATTCAATATGTAAATCAAGTTGATATCAACTAGATTTCAAAGAAAAATTAGATGATTTCCTCAAAATTAAACTCTTGACTATGCTTTTCCTTGTAGCAAATGTTACCCAATTTAAGGGATTTTTCAACCGTAATTTCTAAAGCACTTCACAAAAAAATTAGTGATCAAGATACCCTTTTAAAGTTACACAAAATATTTGAAAACTACCATTGAATCCTTTGGACCAAATTTGAGAGCCAATAACATACCTTTGTCCTAAGCTAGTGAATTAGCCCTCTTTTACAAAGAGAGTTCCTTTTAAACACTTTTTCTTCACAAGAACACCCCAAAAAATATTGAGTTATGTCCTAAAACAATATATTTTAATGTATTTTTGCACTTATAGGGCCTTTAGTATGCTACCCCATGAAACCTTCCTTTTTCCATGCATTGCATAGGGTTTTATTGAAAATCATACATCCAAGGCTTAACCAATTCAATGACTACTTCAAAAATCTTTCAAAATACCTATAAAAACTCAAAAAACACTCACAAGACCAGTTATTTCTTCAATTTTTCAAAACCCTATCATGGTTCCTTATTTTCATGATGAAATATCACTACCCAACCCTAGGGCATCACACTATCATCAAATTTCACTCTCTTAACTCTTAGGCATAGGAACATCTAAACTAACATCATAAAAACCAATCCACCAAGAAACATGACCAAGTTGTAGGTGGAATGGTCAAAACATTATGTTGTTTCCCTCAAAACCCTTAACCTAGCAAAATAGGGTAATCATAATGAAATGGAGACATTTGTTACAAAATTCTGAGTTAGAACTTCAAATCAACTTTAAATGAGAGTAGACACATATACGTACATCCATAGAAGTTTTCATACCATGCCACACCTATACAGGGACATACAACACAAAGAAACTTCTAGAAAAATAGAGAAAATACATATTTGAACTTTGAAACTTAATGAAATTGCTTTCTAAAATATGATCAAACCCTTTTACACAAGCCTTTGAGAGGATTTTATACTTTTTACATTTAGTTCCTAACTACTCAATTCTCTTAACAACTTTTCAAACTCTAATGACTCTTCAAATTTTGAGGTTGACAACTTTTACAAGTTTATGACAACCTTTACAATTATTGTGCAACTTTTGCATTTTCAACAAAACTAACTCTCTGAGCCCTTGATTACATTTAAAAATGGTCTTATTAGACCTTATTCAAGACACAACACCTAGAAAAAACATCATACTACCTATTATCCCCCTAAATGACCTTCAAGACTTCAATTTTATCACTAAGGTATAGGTCCTTCTACACCAATTGGTTGAAGTCTGATTCCATACTCCAAGAATCCATCTCTCAAGAGCTATAAGGAATTGTAAGAAGATGTGTAATAGATGTTAGTAATAGTATTGGTTTGTATGAAAGAGCTCAAGTTCAATCTATTAAAGAGTTGTACGAGTTGTAATAGAATGGTGTTTATAAGGAGTTAGATCTTGTATGTTAATGTTTTTGTTTATGAGAGAGCTAAATTTGTGCAGGTTAATGATCTATGTAAAGAGTTGATAGAATCTCCATAATAGATTTATGAATCTATGAATGAGCAACAGTTCATAATGTTTTTGTAAGAATGAATGTAATGTGCAAAAGCTTATACTTTTCGTAGCAACAATGATGTATGAATGTAATAGTGTTTAAATGAATTCAAAATATCTTTCTATTTTTGTTTCTTTATCCCTCTTCAATCCAACAAAGTTGTATTAGAGATGAGTTCTATATGTTTATCTAGGTTGAAATTTTGTAGAAGAAAATATTCATGGTTGGTTGTTGAGAAGAGGCTAGTACAAGAAGCTGTCACATGTTGTTAAGAGAGATGTAATTTTTCCAAAGAAAAAATGGTTGTTGTTTGTGATCTGCAGCCATAAGGTAAGATTGTTGAATGTTTGAAAGAGTTTTCACCAAAGTTATATTTGAAATGGAACAAGAGGTTGTGTTTTTTTTATGATTTTTTTGAGACAAGTCTAAGTTTTAAATGAAAGGAAGATGAGGGCATAGTTGAAGTTGTAGATCTATAGATCATGGAGCCACCATAGTCACCAAAATTGATATCGTAGTTTGCATGCCACTATCAAAGAAGGTGTTTGTAGTTTAAATATCCATTGAAAATATCTACCACCCAAGGTCTGGAGGAATCCCTACTAAAACAAGGAAATGAATAAGTTTCCAACTACTCTCACCATGTAAGAAAGGATGAAGGTTTGTTTGATTGAAGGAATCACTTTGTAGAGAGATTAATCATCACTGTGAAGAAGGTTATCATTGTTTGAAGAGTCGTAGTTGTGATTAAGGGGGGATGTTGGAAAATTTAATCCCAACTACTCTTCCTACACATATTTGGTCATTCGTGTGTGCATTTATTTCCCAATTGGAATGTATCATCTCAGTTTCTGTATTAGCAAGACTAATAGTGAGGTTAGATTTTTTGTTAGATTTGATTAGACTACATATTAATTCCTCTAGCCCTGTCTATTGTTCCATCAACAAACTGCACATGTTTTTTGGGCAATTTTATATATATCATTTTATGTGTTCTCTCTGTTTTTTTTGGTGGATAACTTCCTATATATCAAGGTTGAAGTATGATTCCATACTCTCAAGAGTCCATCTCTCAACAGTTGTAAGAAATTGTAAGAAGATGTGTAACATATGTTTCTAATAGTGTCAATTTGTATGAAAGAGTTCAAGCTCAATTTGTTTAAGAGTTGTAATAGAATGGTGTTTATAAGGAGTTAGATCTTGTATGTTAATGTTTTTTTTTATGAGAGAGCCAAAGCTATATAGGTTAATGCTCTATGTAAAAAGTTGCAAGAGTCTCCATGACAGATGTATGAATCTATGAATGATCAGCAAGTTCCCATAAGGTGTTTGTAAGAATGACTATAATGTGTAAAATATTATACTTCTTGTAGCAGCAGTGATGTATGAATGTAATAGTCTTTAAATGGATTGAAAATTGCTTTCTGTTTGTGTATCTTTTACCCTCTTCAATCCAAAAAAATTGGTATCAGAGCTGAGTTCGATAAGTTTATTTGGGTTGAAAGTTTGCAGAAGCAAATGTTCATGGTTGATTGTTGAGAACATGCCAGTCTAAGAAGCTGTCATATGTTGTTATAAGAGATGTAATTTTTCCAAAGAAAAAATAGTTGTTGTTTGTGATATGAAAAGAATTGAGTGGATAGTACCACTAAGAGAAATTTAATGGAAAAGAAATTGGAGCAGCACAAGAGGATATTATTTGATTGAGGAACCTGATTGTTTGATTGACATCTACTAAAGTAATTCTATAATGAAAAATTGCCCAAACATGGAGGATATCATGGCAATAAAAAGGAAAGTCAATGAGAATAGAAGATCACTATTTTTAAGAAAAGTCTTGTCACTGTTAAGTGAAAATTTGTCAAAGATAAATTGAAGAATTTCTAGTTTAATGTTCATTCTGATGTTATTTGTAGATGTTTTGAAACCAGAAGGAGCTGATCAAAGGAATAAAAGACACTATTTATTGGAAGAAGCTGATTTGGAGGAGTAAAAAGGTCATTGTTAAAAAGAAGATGTCATGAACCAAACCATAGCTAGTTGGTGCAAATCGTAGGATATCAAAGAGTCGTCACTAAAACAAAATGAGTTGTCAACTTATTTGAATTGCTGATCAAAGGAGTCCAAATTGCAGATGTAATAAGAAATAATATGCAACCATAAGGTAAGATTGTTGAATGTTTAAAAGAGTTTTCGCCAAACTGAGATTTGAAAATGAACAAGAGGCTATGTTTTATTTATGAGTTGTTTGACACAATTCTCAACTTTAAATGAAACTAAGATAAGGGAATAGTTGAATTTGTAGATCTATAGATCATGGAGAAACCATAGTCACCAAAATGGAGATAGTAGTTTCCATGCCACTTCTAAAGAAGGTGTTTGTAGTTTAAAAATCCATTGCAAATATCTACCACCCAAGGTATGGAGGAATCCCTACTCCAAAAATACAATGAAGAAGCTTCCAACTTCTCTCACCATGTAAAAAAGGAGGAAGGTTTGTTTGATTGAAAGAATCACTGTCTAGAGAGATTAATCATCACCATGAAGAAGGTTATCATTGTTTGAAGAGTCATAGTTGTGATTAAGGGGGAGTGTTGGAAAATCTAAACCCAACTACTCTTCCTACACATATCTACTCATTTGTGTGTGCATTTATTTCCCAGTTGGAATGTATCATCTCAGCTTCCATATCAGCAAGACTAATAGTGAGGTTTAATTTTGGATTAGATTTTATTAGACAACATATTAATTCCTCCAACCTTGTCTACTATTCTGTGAGAAAACTTCACACATTTTTTGGGAAGTTTGGTATACATTATTTTATGCATGTTCTCTCTCTTTCATTGGTGGATAGCTTCCTATATATTGGTTGAAGTCTAATTCCAAACTCTGAAGAGTTGTAAGGATTTGTAAGAAGTCATCTAATAGATATTTTTAATGGTGTTGGTTTGTATGAAAGAGCTCAAGCTCAATCTTTTAAAGAGTTGTGAGAGTTGTAACAAAATGGTGTTTATAAGAAGTCAGATCTTGTATGTTAATGTTTTTGTTTATGAGAGAGTTGAAGCTCTAAAGGTTAATTCTCTATGTAAAGAGTTGAAAGAGTCTCCATAATAGATGTATGAGTCTATGAATTAGCTATACTTCAGCTAAACGAATTGACAACAAACTGATAGGATTAATAGGTAATTATAGGTTCTTTGACAACAAACTACAACTAAGGATAGAATTATTTTGGACTCCTAGCACATCCCTATGTACTACAAACTTTATTTTTCCTAATTGTTTAATAAATACATCAGCCATATTATCATTTGTGTTACAATATTTCAGCTCTATCTCTTGAACCTAAATTTTCTCTCTTACAAAATGATGTTGTGTTTCAATATGATTTGATCTTGCAAGTGAAACTTACACTGTTTTCCAATTTGATTGTACTTTGATTGGGTTTGGCCAAACTTGGTTTTGTCCCATATCTTTGAGAATTCACCTTACTCAAAGAGCTTCACAAGTAGCACTACACAATGTCTTATACTCAGTTTCAATAGATGATAAATAAATTATTGGTTGCTTCTTGATGCTCCGAGAAACAATACCTTATTCTATGTTGAATGCATAACTAGTTGTTGATTTATGATCATTTGGATCACTTGCCCAATAAAAGTTTGAATAATTTGTCAAATCAACATTCAAATGGCTACTTTCCAAGGATTCTCAAGAGGCTTAGCCATGAATTGGCTTTAAGTATGTTAACTAAATATATAATATTAGGCATTGTATTGGTCAACTAGTTCAAACTTCCAACCACCTATCTATACAAAGTCCCATTGGCTTTTGTACCATCATTATCACTAGAAAACTTAAAAAAATTCTATAATTGAGTAGACACTGCTTTACAATCTTGCATATTAAACCTTCGAATCAATTTATTTACATACTTTATTTGAGTAATCAAAGTCTTAACATCTTATCTTCGTACTTCAATTCCTAAACAATAATACATTTTACCAAGGTCCTTCATTTCAAATGCACATGTGATCATTCTTTTTTGATTTCAAACAATCAACTCTATAGAACTTCCTATTATGATTATGTCATTCACATTTAATGAAATCAAAACAATATTCCCATATTCATCTTTCTATATGTACAAATTTGGATCTTTTTTACTCAACATACCCTTGTTTAAAAAATATTTTTAATATTTTCTCATACCATTACCTTGGTGCCTATTTGAGACCATACAATGCTTTCTTTAACTTGCATACCAGTTGTTCTTTTCCCTTCTTTACAAATACTTTAAGTTCAACAAGATATATTTCTCCTTTTAAATCACCCTTAAAAAATGTTGACATAACATCCATTTTATGTAGATCCCAATTAAATTTAGTAGCAAGTGCAATCATGATCCTAATAGTATTCTTCATAATCTATTCCTTCCTTTTATGAATATCCTTCTGAAATCAGTCTAACTTTGATTTTAACAATAGCACCATCAACTTTAAACTTAGATTTGAATAACCATCTAGATCCTATATGAATTTTATTTGCAAGTAATTAAGTTAATTCCTGATTTCCATTATCCATAATTAAATAATACTCTTCTTGTATTGCATTCATCTATTCTTTATTATCCTTAGCTTCTTCATAATTATGAGGTTCATCTATACTCATTCTTTGACTCATAAGAGCCTAGTCATTATATCTAGTTGGTGCCTTGGTTTTCCTCATTAATCTTCTCAATACTTCATTCTTGGATGGAGTAACTTCACTTTTCCTTATTTCATGTTCACTTTGATCATGAATTTGTTAATATTCAATATCAAAAATTTCAGTATCTTCTTCAAGTAGTTTCCATGAAGTAGTTTTTTCTTCCTTTTCTTCCTCATGAACATCATCTGAAAATTCATGAAATATTACATCTCCACTAGCAAACACTCTATGAGTAGTAGGATTATATATTTTGTAGGCCTTATGATCTTCACAATAACCAATTAATATACATTTGATTGACTTAGCATCAAGTTTTCTCCTATTTTCTTTTGGAGTATGAAAAAATATCTTCCTAAAATTCTCAAATGACTAACAATAGGTTTACTAGGCCTATGAAAGCCTCTTAAGGAATTTTATTTGCTAAATACTTGGTTGGTCTTTGGTTCAACAAATAAATAGTTGTACACTAACTACTTAATCCCACAACTTATTAGGGAGATTATTTTTTTTGAGCATACTCCTAGCACACTTAACTATTGTTCTATTTTCCCTTTTAGCCACACCATTTTGTTTTAGACTATGAGGAACTGTATATTATTTGATAATACCATTATCTTTACAAAATTTCTCAAAATTATCTTAAGTTTATTCCCCTCTTGATATAATCTAAGAATTTTAATATTGTGAGTAGTTTCTTTTTCCATTATAACTTTAAATTCTTTAAAACATTCAAAAACTTCACCCTTATTTCCTAAGAGATAGACCCAAGTATATCTAGTGCTATCATCAATAAATATAATAAAATAAGAACCTCCTCCAATTGACTTTCTTTGCATGGGACCAAACATCTATAGGTACTAATTCAACAATGCTTCTTTGACTTTGAATTGAATTTATTGGAAATTCACTCCTAACCTAAATCACAACCATCACAACTAATGCGTTCATTCTTTAATATTGGAAGACCTTGCATTATACATTTTCTTTGTAGAGAAATAAGATCCTAAATATTTAAATGACCACACCTAGATTGTGCCATAGTTGTTTAGTTGATACACATGCATAAGTCATTGCTTGATAACTTTCAACTTTAACATCGAGTTTATACAAACCTCCTATTCTGATTCTTTCAATAATCACATTATAGTGATCTTTCATACCCTTTACTTGGAAATCTATCTTCAAGAATTCAACCTTTAAACCTTGATTATTAATGGCTAAAACTGATATTAATTTTGTCTTAATTCTTGGGAGATATATTACATTCGTAAGTTGTTTTACATTTCCATTAGATAGTTGCACACTTAGATCACCATATCCTTTTATCTCATGAGACCTATCATCTCGTAAATAGATCTTACTACCATCATTTTTCTCATGATTTTATTCAAACCAACTTCTATGACATGACATATGGATGGACACCCCTAAATCCATGAACCAATTATTACAATCATCTACATTACCTCACAGAGCAGCATAAACAATAAGCATTTTTAAATTATGAATTCTATCACTTATCTTATCCTCAACATCCCCATAGTTACCTTCATATTTGTTGTTTTTAGGCTCATTAAACTTCTTTTTCCTACATACATAAGCATAATATCCAAAATTTCCACATTAATTATAATTTACTTTTTTCTTTACATTTGATTTGGATGATGCCCCACCTTGATACCTTTTTTCATCTTTATACCTTTGGTTTTAAAATTTACCTCCCCCTCTGTTCCCTATCCATTGCTTTCCTTTGGAGGGCTTATTGTCTTTGGCCATCAAAACTGAATCTACACTCTAAAGTATGCTATCCATATGCTTCTTCTTTTCTTCTTCTTTTAGAAGGATACTTGCCAAATTCTCAAAAAAAAGTGTCTTTTCACTTACAACCAAACTAGTAATGAAGGCATGATAATCACTAACCATTTTATTCAAAGCAATAATTACTAGTTCGTTACTTGAGACTTGTTCACCAATATCAACTAATTTATCCCTTAATTCCTTAATTCTAGATGAATAATCACTAATACTTTCATTTTTATTGAAAGTAATTTTCTCTTAAAATGTTTTTTTTGTGTTTGCAATATTGTACAAACCTTTTCAAAGTTTTCCATGTACTAGTAGAAGTAGTGATATCTTGTATGTGAGGGATGATTCATCCCTTAACAAACATTAGTCAAAAAATCTTGGGTTTGCATTTTTTTTCTCCCAATCTTGAACAACTATCTGAGGGATATCAAGTTTAGCCTCACTACCATTTACAATGTTCCAAACATTGTACCCTTCTATTAGGGTTTGCATGTTTATCTTCCAATTAACATAATTGAAACCATCTAACTTATTTGATTATGTTAGATATGATTCAGATAAACTTGTCATTTTAAAGAGACGAAAAAATAAAATTACACCAATCCTTTGACCCGAATTAGAATTTTGCTCACACAAAGGTTGCAAATTAGCTCAAATGTGGTAGCTTCATAGCTTAAAAAAACTTCAATGGTTGTAGCTTTCCTCTTCACAATAGAAGAAAAATTCTCCATGCACATCTCCTTAAGAGAGGGCACAATAGGGGTAACAACTTCTTTTCTAGGTCAATGTTGCTCTTCTTGTAGTCAAAGATTCCTTTCTCTTCCAACACTTCAACTGGATTTAGATTGCAATTGGTGTAACAATGTTCCTATCATAATAGGTGCATTTACCAAATTTTCTCTGATACCAAAACAAAGTTTAAACAAAGATTCAAAAAAAAAAATAGAGAATAGAATAGAACTCACTTAATACTTTATTCATTATGGATACATACAATAATTTAAGAAAATAAGTTATACTTCAACTCAACAAATTGATAGAAATCTAATAGGATTGACAGTTAATTCTAGACTATTTGATAGTGAACTAGAAATGAGGACAAATATAACTATTTTATAGACTCCTATTCTATCTCTTATTGACATGTGCACATTTAGTTGTGATATATTCTAACACTATCTGACTAACTACTAGACAAAAAACACCAATGTACATAGAAAAAGGCATGAAAAACATACATAACAACATACATGAAAACACACATAACATGATGAGACATCATAGTGTAGGGCCTACCAGACGAGTGATTAGTCACTAAACCAACAGATGGGACCAAACATCTAGGGATGGGTAAGTAGGAGTTAACGACACCAAAAATTGGGTTTTCCCACCTATTGCCAGGTGAAAAAGGTGGGTGCCTTAGTTAGCTTTTTCATGAATTTTCCTTGTCTTGCATGGGAAAAGTGGGCATGACGTGGGCCTTTTCTATTTGGAAAAAGAAAGGTGAAAATCATATTTTTTAATAGTCTACACGTTTAAAGATGAAGGTCTGAGTGCACATGGATGAGTTGGAGGAGAAAAGTGAGAAAATCTATGTGCTATTTGGTAGTGTTCACATTGTAAGCTAAATTCTGGAGTGCATGTGGAGGAGTTGGAGGAGAATACTAACCCAACTGAGGTGAGGGGTGCTAAACAATTCGGTTGCAGGTAGAAGGTTTTACAAGGCCTTGTAATTTGTAATTTGGGAAACACAATGTGTAGAATTTCAGCTACTTGAATGTCCTTGTTTAAATGTATGAATTTATTCAAAATCACACATTCTATTGTTGTGTTTAAATTTCACTCAATTGAAAAAAAAGTGCACAAAATAATTGTAAATGGGAAACATAGTGTTGGGTTTCATTTATTTGAATCTCCCTATTTAAATGTAAAGGGTTGTCTCATGGTGGGTTGCTTTCTTCTTAACACCAACAGTTTTGCAATATGGAATGTTAAAAATATTATGAATGTCTTCAAAACAACACATTCCATTGTTGTGTTTAAATTTCACTTCATTGAAAAAAAAGTGAAAAAAATAACTTTAAATGGGAAACATATTGCTAGGTTTCAATTATTTGAATCTCCCCATTTAAATGTAAAGGGTTGTCTCATGGTGGGTTGCTTGCTTTTTAACACCCACAATTTTGCAATATGGAATGTTACAAAACAATATGAATGTCTTCAAAATCACATATTCCATTGTTGTGTTGAATTTTCATACAATTCAATAAAAAAAGTACACAAAATAATTGTAATTGGGAAAACACAATGTTGGGATTTAGTTTTTGAATCTCCTTGTTTAAATGTGAATGGTTGTCTCATGGTGGGTTGCTTGCTTCTTAACACCCATGGTATTGCAACATGGAATGTTACAAAATAGTATGAATGTCTTCAAAATCACACATTCCATTGTTGTGTTGAAATTTTGCACAATTGAAAAAAAATGTGCACAAAATAATTGTAATTGGCAGAACACAATGTTGGGATTTAGTTTTTTAATCTACCTATTTAAATGTGAAGGGTTGTTTCATGGTGGGTTTCTTGCTTCTTAATACCCACGGTATTGCAACATGGAATGTTACAAAATAGTATGAATGTCTTCAAAATCACACATTCCATTGTTGTGTTTAAATTTTACTCGATTGAAAAAAAGCCATGCATAAAAGAATTGTAAATAGGAAACACAATGTTGGGTATTAGTTATTTCAATCTCCCTTTTTAAATGTAAAGGGTTGTCTCATGGTGGGTTGCTTGCTTCTTAAGACCCATGGTTTTGCAACATTGAATGTTACAAAATAGTATAAAGGTCTTCAAAATCACACATTCCATTGTGTTCTTTAAATTTCACTTGATTGAAAAAAAAAGTGCACAAAATAATTGTAAATGGGAAACAGAGTGTTGGGTTTCAGTTAATATAATCTCCCTATTTAAATGTAAAGGGTTGTCTCATGGTGGGTTGCTTGCTTCTTAACACCCACAGTTTTGCAATATGGAATGTTGGGGAAAAAAAAGTGCACAAAATAATTTCAATTGGGAAAACACAATGTTGGGTTTCAGTTATTTGAATCTCCTTGTTTAAATGTAAAGGGTTTTCTCATGGTGGGTTGCATAAAATTCTTAACACCCTAGATTTTGCAACATGGAATGTTACAAAATGGTATGAATTTCTTTAAAATCACATATTCCACTATTGTGTTTAAATTTTACATGATTGAAAAAATAAAGTGCAAAAAACAATAGTAATTTTGAAACCACAATGTTGGGTTCAGTTATTGGAATGTCCTTGTTTAAATTTCAAGGGTTGTCTTGTGGTGGGTTGCTTTCTTCTTAATGTTGAAAATTGAGGTGTTTATGTAGCTTAATACTTTGTAAAACTATTATACTTGCTGATCTAAATATGTATTCTTTCTTATAGATTTTTTGTGGGTGATTATTTGATTAATTCATTTTATCATTTGTAGAATGAAGATAGAAGTTGTAGAAGAATTAGACAGGATATTAGAAGATACATAGCATATACCATGAAGAAACCCTTTAAGGAAAAAACTCCACCAAGAATCAATGTATTATTTAATCTTTGAACTAGATTACAATAATTCCAATTCTTCCTTGAGATGCTTCTTCTACCTTCAACAAATCTTCTTCACAACCTGTAATAAAATTGATACAAACTCTCTTCAACTTTCTTGAGTTATATAGACAATAAACAAATTCAAGTAAACTCCAAAAGAGTTACAATTACAAATCTCAATCCCTATCTCCTAAAAGGTACGCCTATCTCTTCCAAGTAGAGTTTCACCGTGAAGAATAATGCCAAATCATCATCTTCATCCATTTGGGCATCCCAAAATGAAGTAGTAACAACCCTTATTTTGTAAATATCTTCAAGGATTTATCCTCAAAGTAGGTGCCCAAGAGTGGGCCCACTTAACTCAGCCTTCTAAAATATGTTAACATGTAGAGAGGTTAATTCCCAGAAGCCAACTTGGGCACCCAAAGTGGGTCCAAGTCTTTTTTTGTTAACTGAAACATCTCTCTCCACCATTCATGCAAGAATAGTCATCCCCTGTTAAATAGGGTAAGTTGCCTATTATCTGTCATGCAACTCAAGTAATTAATCATGCATTCCAAGTTAACTGAAGTCAATTAGAATTCAACTAACTAAAGATAACATAACCATAACTGAATTGAACTGAACTGAATTGAACTACACTAAACTAAACTAATTCTAAACTAAATTTAACTGCACTGAAATAAACTAAACTAAATTGATCTAATCTGAATTGAATTGAAATTAATCCATGTAAACATCAAACCCTAACTCCTAGGATCTTTACATGCATTACAAAAGTGTTATCTCTTACTCCAAATAGTTAATTGAACTCAAGGTGAGTGCCAAGTCTTCCATGTGGGTGCCCCATGTGCTCCTATTATTTAGGAACTCATCTTGGACACCCTCACATGAGCCTATTATTTATAATTAATTACAAATGTCAATTAACATGATTATTTCATCAAAAATTAATATCTCTAATCTTAGTGTTTGAGAAAACTTTCCAACGACTTACAAGACATGAAATAAATAATGTTTAGGATTGCAATTAAATTGCATCCTATTTCCAACATTCTTCCACTTGACATTATACATTGCAATTATTCTCAAAAAGGAATAATTATAATTCAAGTATAGAACTTAAGGCCAGTGGCCTTCCTGCAACAACTAATCAGTCCATGCAAACTTCAAATGCAACCTGCATAATCATGAAGCTCCAAGAAAATGATTAAAACCAAGAGAACTTATCTAAAGGAATTGTTTTCATACTTAGATAATTTGTAACATTAATTAAAGTGTCAACTTTCTCAATTAATAGCTTCCCACTCTCAACCATTTCTCACACAAAGTGATACTTCACATCAACATGCTTAGTACGAGCATGATGCATAGTATTTTTGGCTAAACACATAGCACTCTAAGTATCACATTCAAGTTTAACTAACTTGCAATTAAAACCAATACCTTTCCCAAGTCTCTATATCTAAATTGCCTCTTTGGAGGCTTTTGAAACCATTGAGTGTGTTGAAATCATGTTCATCTAAAGTGTAGGATCCTTGGTCTTTTCTTTTGAAAATAGCTTTTCTTACTAGTAACTATTCCAACATATATCTCTTACCATAGGATAACTCAAGCCTCACCTATTTCTCTAAGTATCCATGAGAACCTATAAACAACCAATCCATGTCAAACTCCAAATGCAACATAACACTATCATGACGTAATCAAGCAAATGAAATTAATGTACCTAATACTTAAGAGAACTACACAAGATCAATGTCAAAGCTCCAATCTTGAACATAAACAGGAAATCCATGATCTAACCATTTCCTCCTAGGATATCACATGCACCATAACATACTTAAACATCCTAGTCTCAAGAGAACCATGCCAAACTCTAAATGCAACAAGAGTAAACCATGACATAATAGAAACCACTCTAAACCAATAAAAAACCATATCCCCAATCATCTAAGGATAACTTTACCAATGATGTGTATCCACGTCACTACCAACAACTCCCACTAAATTGTGGTACTGAGTCACACATGGCATTATGACTACCATCCTCTTCATGAAGATCACTATATCCTACCAAAGCTCCCACTGAACTACGATACTAAGCTATACATACCAACAAGATAAACATCAAACCATCACTATCAAAATCATATGGAATTTTAGACATTTCTTCAAGATCAAAATGATCATAACATGTACCATGCCACAACTCTAAACTACTAATCAACAGTATACCATGACATAATGACAAAACCATCCTACTACCAAGAATCCACTTCATTGACAAATGCTCCCACTAAACTGTGATACTGAGCAATCCCATAGTATCATGATGCACATAATCAAAAAAACATTTCTATCACAAGCTCACACCAAACCTGTGAATCCAAGCTCTCAATGACACATGATAAACATCCTCTAAAGCAAGAATATATACCTATTGTAACAAACTTATTTTCCAAAATCATAATTAACAAAAAATAGTAAAAGCTCCCACTAGAACCAAAAAACCTTCAATCTTTTAAGAGAAAGGCATCCCAATACTCTACCCAACCTCAACTTTGATACCAAATGTTAAAAATTGAGGTGTTTATGTAGCTTAATACTTTATAAAAATATTATACTTACTGATCTAAATATGTATTCTTTGTTATAGATTCTTTGTGGGTGATTATCTGATTAATTCATTTTATCATTTGTAGAATGAAGAAAGAAGTTGTAGAAGAGTTAGACAGGATATTAGAAGATACATAGCATATATCGTGGAGAAACCCTTTAAGGAAAAAACTCCACCAAGTATCAATGTAGTATTTAATCTTTGAAGTAGATTACAATAATTACAATTCTTCCTTGAGATGCTTCTTTTGCCTTCACCAAATCTTCTTCACATCCTGTGATAAAACCGATACAAACTCTCTTCAACTTTCTTAAGATATATAGGCAATAAACAAAATTATAAAATCCAAAAGAGTTACAATTACAAAGCTCAATTCCTATCTCCTAAAAGGTGTGCCTATCTCTTCCAAGTAGAGTTTAACCACGAAGAACAATGCCAAATCATCATCTTCATCCATTTGGGCATCCTAAAATGAAGTAGTAACTCAACCTTTATTCTGTAAATATCTTCAAGGCTTTATCCTCAAAGTAGGCACCCAAGAGTGGACCCACTTAACTCGGCCTTCTAAAATATCTAAACATGCAAAGGAGTTAATTAAAAGAAGCCAACTTGGGTGCAGAAAGTGGGTCCAAGTCGTTTTTTGTTAACTGAAACATATCTCTCCACCAATCATGCAAGAATAGACATCCCCTATTAATTGAAGCAAGTTACCTGTTATATGTCATACAACTCAATTCATTAGTCATGCATTCCAAGTTAACTAAATTCAACTATCATTCAACTAAAACTAACTGAAGATAACTGAACCATAACTGAACTGAATTGAACTGAACTAAACTGAATTGAACTGAATTGAACTGAACTAAGCTAATTTTGAACTAAACTAAACTAAACTGATTTGAACTAAACTGGACTAAACTTCATACATGTAAACATCAAACACTAACTCCTAGGATCTTTACATGCATTATAGAAGTGTTCTCTTACTCCAAATAGTTAACTAAACTCAAGGTGAGTGTCACCTTCCATGTGGGTGCCCCATGTGCTCCTATTATTTATATTTAATTAAAAATGTCAATTAACATGATTATTTCATCCAAAATTAATCTCTCTAATCCTAGTGTTTGAGAACACTTTCTAAGGACTAAGGAGACACATGAAATAAATAATGTTTAGGATTGCAATTAAATGGAATCCTATTTCAAATACTTAACACCCACGGTTTTACAACATGGAATGTTACAAAACCATATGAATGTCTTCAAAATGACACATTCCATTGTTGTGTTTAAATTTAGCATGATTGAAAGAAAAGTGCACAAAATAATTGTGATTTGGAAAACACAATGTTGGGTTTCAATTATTTGAATCTTCGTGTTTAAATGTCAAGGATTGTCTCAGGGTGGGTTACTTCCTTCTTAACACCTATGGTTTTGGAACATTGAATGTTACAAAACCGTATGAATGTCTTCATAGTCACACACTCCATTGTTGTGTTTAAATTTCTCATGATTGAAAGGAAAGTGCACAAAATAATTGTAATTTGGAAAACACAGTGTTGGGTTTCAGTTTTTTGAATCTCCTTTTTTAAGTGTCAAGGGTTGTCTCATGGTGGGTTCCTTGCTTCTTAACACCCACAAATTTTCAACATGGAATGTTACAAAACCGTATGAATGTCTTCAAAATCACACATTCCATTGTTGTGTTTAAATCTCCCATGATTGAAAGAAAAGTGAACAAAATAATTGTAATTTGGAAAACATAGTGTAAGGTTTCATTTATTTGAATGTCCTTGTTCAAATGTCAAGGGTTGTCTCATAGTGGGTTGCTTGCTTCTTAACAACTATGGTTTTGCAACATGCAATGTTACAAAATTGTATGAATTTCTTTAAAATCACACATTCCATTGTTGTGTTTAAATTTCACATGATTGATAGAAAAATGCAAAAAATAATTGTGATTTGGAAAACACGGTGTTGGGTTTTAGTCATTTGAATCTCCTTGTTTAAATTTCAAGGGTCATGTCATGGCGGGTTGCTTTCTTCTTAATAGCTATGGTTTTGCAACATGGAATGTTACAAAACTATATGAATGTCTTCAAAATCACACAGTTCATTATTGTGTTTACATTTTGCATGATTGAAAGAACAGTGTACAAAATATTTCTAATTTGGGAAACATAGTGTTGGGTTTCAGTTATTTGAATCTACTTGTTTAAATTTCAAGGGTCCTATCATGGTGGGTTGTTTGCTTCTTAATAGCTATGGTTTTGCAACATGGAATGTTACAAAGCCATATGAATTTCTTCAAAATTACACATTCCATTGTTGTCTTTAAATTTAACACTATTGAAATAAAAGGACACAAAATAATTGTGATTTGGAAAACTCAGTGTTGGGCTTCAGTTATTTGAATCTCCTTGTTTAAATGTCAAGGGTTGTCTCAGGGTGTGTTTCTTTCTTCTTAACACCTACAATTTTGCAACATGGAATGTTACAAAACTAAAGAATCTCTTCAAAATCTCACATTCCATTATTGTGTTTACATTTTTCATGATTGAAAGAAAAGTGCACAAAATAATTGTAATTTGGAAAACATAGTATTGGGTTTCAGTTATTTGAATATCCTTGTTTAAATGTCAAGGGTTGTCTCATGGTGGGCTGCTTGCTTCCTAACACCTACGGTTTTGCAACATGGAATATTACAAAACTGTATGAATTTCTTTAAAATCACACATTCCATTGTTGTGTTTAAATTTTTCATGATTGAAAGAAAAGTGCACAAAATAATTGTAATTTTGAAAACACAGTGTTGGGTTTCAATTTTTTTAATCTCTTTGTTTAAATGTCAATGGTTGTCTTATGGTGGGTTGCTTGCTTCTTAACACCTACGGTTTTGCAACATGGAATGTTACAAAACTATATGATTGCCTTCAAAATCACACCTTCCATTGTTGTGTTTAAATTTCACACAATTGAAAGAAAAGTGAACAAAATAATCGGTATTTGGAAAACACAGTGTCAGTTTTTAGTTATTTGAATCTCCTTTTTAAAATTTCAAGGGTCGTGTAATGGTGGGTTGCTTGCTTCTTAACACCTATGGTTTTGCAACATGGAATCTTACAAAACAATATGAATGTCTTCAAAATCACATTCCTTTGTTGTGTTCAAATTTCACATGATTGAAAGAAAAGTGGATAAAATATTTCTAATTTGGAAAACGTAGTGTTGGGTTTCAGTTATTTGAATCTCCTTGTTTAAATGTTAAGGGTCATGTCATGGTGGGTTTCTTTCTTCTTAACACCTATGGTTTTGTAACATGGAATGTTACAAAACCTTATCACTGTCTTTCAAATCACACATTCCACTGTTGTGTTTAACTTTCGCATGATTGAAAAAATCAAGTGCAAAAAATAATTGTAATTTCAAAAACCCAATGTTGGGTTTCAGTTATTTGAATCTCCTTGTTTAAATGTCAAGGGTTGTCTCATTGTGGGTTTCTTTATTTTTAACAATGATAATTTTGCAACATGGAATGTTACAAAATAGTATGAATGTCTTAATAATCACACATTCCATTCTTGCATTTAAATTTTGCATGATTGAAAATAAAGTGTGCAAGACAATTGTAATTGGGAAATCTTACTATTTGGTTTCAATTATTTGAATCTCCTTATTGAAATGTGAAGGGTTGTCTAATGGTGAGTTGTATACTTCTTAACACGCACGGTTTTGTAACATGGAATGCTACAAAATAGTATGAATGTCTTCAAAATCACACATTTCATTGTTGTGTTTAAATTTCACATGATTGAAGGAAAAGTGTATAAAATAATTGTAATTTGGAAAACACAATGTTGGGTTTCAACTATTTGAATCTCCTTGTTTAAATGTCAAGTGTTGTCTCATGGTGGGTTGCTTTCTTCTTAACACCCATGGTTTTGTAACACGAAATGCTACAAGACAGTATGAATGTCTTCAAAATCACACATTCCATTATTGCGTTTAAATTTTTATATGATTGAAAATAAAGAGCACAAAATAATTGTAATTTGGAAAACACAGAGTTGGATTTCAGTTATAAGTACATTTTATTTGTAGCTTTGGAGCAACTACTTCCTTAGCAGCCCTTAGGACAGCAATGTCCATTTTTTGGATAGAGTTTTCAGTGTCTTCAATACTTTTATGTAGCTTTGCAGCCACTCTTTTCTTAGCTTTGAGAGTGTCTTATTAAAAAATCCATATATTTTCTATTTGATAAGTTATTTACAAAACTTGTCTACCTTTTCACATTTGGCTTTCATGTCTCCAGCCAATTGTTTCTTTTTTTTACAATGAAAAGATTTTCTTGTTTACACAATATGAATGTAATGAAAGGACTATCTTGAAAATATATAACAAGTCTTAGGTAGAATAAAAATTATGTTTCAACTTTCTCTAATTAATAAACTATAGACATGTTGGAAAACACTTTGGGTTATAGTTTGTATATTTTTGCTTATTGTAATCTAAAGGGTGGAATTTTTTTCTTTTGTACTTGATGTTCTTTTGCTAGTCAAGTTTAGATTTATGTTTAGAGATGTTTGACTTCAGTACTTGAAATCCACTTATAGGATCATTTTTCATTTTCTCTCCTTAGACAAATTCATATGTGAATACAAAATCTCTCAACCTTATCCACTTCTACATTGTGATTTTTCCATTGCACACACTGCATGTGCTCCTTCATCAACTTCTCAATATTGGTAAGAACCTCTTTAGTTAAAAAATATCTCATTAAGTTTGATCTCCTTGTGTTGAAGTGCTTGTAAAGAAAATAGCTTTTCAATTTCATAAATTATAGAACCTATTGTGTCTAGATTTGCATTGTTTCTTTTCCTTTTCACATACTACAAATGCTTCTTTGTCATTTAATCAAGAGAATAAAGAATATCCTAAGTCAACATAGTATCTATCTCATTCACTATGGTTTTCAATGCAAGTGAGCTTCACAATTTATTGCAATTATGGTTTGTAGTTAAAATTGCTATTCAAATTCTTCATATGCTTCACAAATAAATGCACAAATAAATAATGTTCTCTACCCTACATTCATTGAGTCATTTTTTTATCACAAGATGCAAAGATTGTGTTTTTTTCTTTTCACATTGTTGGAATCCATAGAATTAATTACTTTTTTTTTTTACGTTAGGCTTATAGGCTACATATAAATTTGCAGGTTGGACTTTCCTTCCTATTGTTCAACCTACACTTTTTTAGTTCATGAATTTTCATATACACTTTTTTTGGTCATGTTAAGTCACCCCAAATGGAATGCTCGATATCACAACATGCCTACTCAAGTAAAACAGGTTTGTACACCCCATATACTATGCCATCTTAGTCTTCTTTCATGTGAGGTTCTGATTTTACTTGTGCTCTTTATGTCCACTTGGAGGTTCAAGTAGACACTATTTTTTCCAACATGCATTGGTTGACATCATGGGTGATAGGAAAAATCACACATCTATGAATTTCTTGATTCAATCCATTACTGATTCATGATTTTTTCAATAGATGCAAAAAAAACCTATTCTTTTGGTGTTGTTGGAAGTAATGGATGAACATTTATTTACATAGAAAGTTGTCATAAAAGGTTTTGGTCTCCCTATATACTTTCCTCTCCATTAACACATACACATGCACCAAAACCAATGTATCTTCCCTAATACATCTATTCTTGCAACTATAGAATTAATTACATAGTGTTATTCACATTACACTCATACGCCAAATACAAAGTTGTAGGTTGAACCACTCATCGTGTGGTTCAAACTTCACTTTCTTTTTTCATGAATTGCTAGATGCACCTTTGCTACACATGATGTTAAGTCACCCTAAATGGAAGGTTGAATATCACAACATTCCTCCTCAAGTAAAAAAGGTTTGTACAACCCACATACTCTGAAATATTAGTTATATTTACATTTGGGTTTGTGAATTTACTTGCAATATTTATGTTAGCTTGGAGGTTCCTCTAGACATTGTGTTTTCCAACCTGAATTCACTTACATCATGGTTGATATGACATTTTACACCTTTCTTCCTTTCCTCATTCTCTCCATTATTGATTCATACTTTTTTCAATGGATGCAACAAACAGGTTATCATCTTGGTGTTGCTAGCGGCAATGCATGCCCTTATTGTTTTTACATACAAGGTTGTCATCAAAGGTTTTGGTTACCCTCTAACCCTTCCTCTCCCTTAGCACTTACAAATGCAACACAACCAATATATCTTCCCATGATAGTAAATATGTTGTTGCTATTTTATAAGTAATTACATACTTTGATGCGTGTTACACTCCTACACGACATACGAAGTTCTAGGTTGAACCATTGATCATGTGGTTCAACCTTCACTTGTTTATTTCATTAATTTCTAGATGTGATTTTTCTCCTTATGTTAAGCCATATGAAATGGAAGGATGAATATCACAACATTCCTCCTCAGGTAAAAGAGGTTTGTACACCCCATATACTCTGAAATATTTGTTATATTTACATACGGGGTTGCAAATTTACTTGTGGTCTTTATGTCATTATGGAGGCTCATCTGCATGCTTTGTTTTCCAACCTGCACTTACATCATGGTTGATTGAAAATTTTACACATACCTTTCCTCATTCTCTCCATTACTGATTCATCTTCTTTTCAACAAATGCAATAAACATGTTATCATTTTGGTGTTGCTGGCAGCAATGGATGCACTTATTCTTTTTACATACAAGGTTGTCATGAAAGGTTTTTATTTCCCTCTAACTGTTCCTATCATTTGACACAACAAATGTATCTTCCCATGATAATACATTTGTTGTTTCTATTGTATAAGTAATTACATATTGTTATGCATGTTACACTCCTATGCCACATATGAATTTATAGGTTGAACCACTAATCGTGTGGTTCAACCTTCACCTTTTTATTTCATTAATTCCTAGATGTGATTTTTTTCCTCATGTTAAGTCACATGAAATGGAAGGTTGAATATCACAACATGCCTCCTTTGGTAAAAGAGGTTTGTACACACCATATACTCTGAAATCTTTGTTATATTCACATGCAGGGTTGTGAATTTACTTTTGTTTATGTCAGTATGGAGATTCATCTACACACTATGTTTTCCAACCTACATTAACTTATATCATGGTTGATAGAAAATTTTACACCTTTATACCTTTCCTCATCCTCTCCATTACTGTTTCATCTTTTTTTGAACAGATGCAACAAAGATGTTATAATTTTGGCATTGCTGGCAGCAATGGATACACTTTTTTTTTTGCATACAAGGATGTCATTAAAGGTTTTTCTTGTCATTTTTTGTTGTCATTGTCTATGTCCACTTGTACTTTGAGATGGACAATCTAATTTCCAGCTTGTGTTCGTGTTATATTTTACGTGTAGCTTGATTCAATCTATCATCTTTAATTTTCCTCAGTTGAAGCTGACAACCTCCTATTGGTTTCACATGGATGAAAACAATGCAAGCACATTTTATTTATGTTTAATTAATGATCTCTTTATTTTTCTTGACATAATCCACACTAATTTCAAATATTCATCCAATTCTGTCATTTCCTAGAATGTGGAGAGGTTTAAAATGGAAGAAGAAAGACAAATTGCAAGTGCAAGATGTACAAAATGGAGGCACTCCTTTTTCCTCTTCTGATTTGGAATGGGTTGCTATTTCCATCAAAAAGGATAAGGTCCCTGACCTTGTTACAACAATTCCTCTTATGAGACTTGATGATTGCATTCATAGTGAAATGTTCATTGAAGGTTTTGAAACTAAATTTGTGTACAACAAAACAAGAGAACCTACCACCTCATTTCCCCTCAATGACAAAAATTATGGAAAAACAATTTTGTATGAGAGGTTTGTATCTTTTGACATTCATTTGTATGGTCGAATGATATTTAACTCTCTTTCTTCAACATGATGAGATGATGCCTTTTTTCATGCTACTGGTGTCAATACGGTCCTATAGACAACAAAGACTAGCCTCCACCAGAGAAGAAACCACATAAGACGTTTATACAAATGTGAGGTTGTTAATACCACTTCATGGTAAAGTTTATGAATGGAAAACCTGATGTTGCGTATATTATCTACAAAGAAATGTTCCACGTTGATAAAAATGGTCAATTTTTCCATAGCATTCAAGACACAAGTGGAGAGAAGCATTCTATGTTTTTCGATAATCTATCTACAAAGTGCAAAATCTATATTGAGAGCCAATTTCTCATGGACATCAATGTGAATGCAATAATGGATAGACACATCAACGATCCTGTCTTATGTGGCATGATGTCAAAGAGAGATCAATTACTTACAAAAAAGTATGTAATGAATTCCTAGAGAAAGGTGTGTTCTACTCATGCACAAAAACACAAATTTGATTTGATAAGTATCCTACTATGGAGTGCATAGGACTTTGACAACTTCTACTTTCAATGGCCCAATGGGAACAATACACCTTTCATTATCAAGGTTCAGACTCCATGGATGTTGGATAGGATGGTTAGCCACTCAAACAGTTCAATCATCTCGGTGGATTCCATGTTTGCAACTAACAAATATGGGGTGAGGCCTTACAAACATTGATAATAGTTCTGCATGTTTTCAATGATCTTGTTGGATATAAACCTAACAATGCTCATGTTGAGTTGTTTTGTCTACAATTTCCATCATTTACTCTACTTATTTTTGATGAGCAACAAAGTGATTTGTTGGTTGCTTGGGTAGTCTCCTCACAAAACAAGATTGAGGACATCTCATCATGGCTACATGTATTACATGACTATGGAAGAAGAACCAAACCCGACTGGAGAATAAATGATTTTTTTACTAATGATGTGACTACAAAAATCCAAGCCATTCAGTATGTGCATCCCTTTTTTCATCTATGTACCTTTCTCATTTGCTATTTATTTTCAATGCCACTTTTTTCATGCAGATGAGTGGTAAACAATACTATTTTTATTGTCTATAAGGGTTTTCTTTCAATCCCATGTGCTTCTATTCCTTTGGCATGTTAAAAGGGCTTGGTTGAAGAATGTATATAAGTACACAACCACAGAAAGGGAAATGGACATCTTCTGTAGTCTTGGCATGATCATGATGGAAATTGATGACATTGAAGATAGTGTCACTCAGGTATTGAACTCTTTCTTTCAAGATTTCAATGAATGGCCCTAATTCTTAGAGTACTTCAATAAGACCTGGGGCGAAGGAGAAGGTCAAATTGGTGAGTTGAAAATTTTTGTCACCTCGCAAGGTTTGCACCATTAAAATTCTTTGATGTTACCTCTAATACATTGTGGTTTGCTTGACCATTGGATTTTTCTTCACAAACATGTGGGAGAAAAAATGTAGACTATTCCCACATGCCAACCAAGATATGAATGTGTGTCATATAAAAATAGACCCTTTGCTCGACATGAGATTAATTATATTTAATGAGGCCTTGATTTAGGTGTTGTGAGGCATTTTATGCATCCACACTAAGTCTTGGACCTTTTCAAATTAAATAAAATGCATTTAATGTCTTGTGAAAATATTGTGAACTCTTGTAAAAAATTTCCACACTCTTTTAAACTCTTCTTATTATAATTCATTTAAATATTCCTTTTTACACATAATCAAGTCCTATTTTGAAGTGTTGTGAAGTCTTGTAACAAGATTTCACACTTTTCTAGGCACAACTCCTCTATTTCTCCTTTTCTTATGACTTATTTAACCCCTTTATGCCCTCATATGCTTTAATTAAGTGTATTTTTGAGTGTAATCCCGATAAAAAAACATTAAATGCAACTTAATTCTTGACACTTGTTTTTAGGTCCTAGGTGGGACCCATTTACCATGGGTGGTGAATGAGTCCCCCTTGGCCCCAAATTCAAAATATTTTAAATTTCTTTTCTGGTTTTTACTTAAAAACACTTGATGTTGACTTGTGATGAGGCATGAATGGGTAACTAAGGCACAAGAGTGTATAAATAGGTTTTTTTCTCCTCATTTCACATCTCCTATCTCACACACATCAATTCTTCATTAATCATCCACCAATATTCTCTTCCAAGTCAAGTAACTTAGGGTTTTAACATTGTAAGTCATTCAAGCTCAATTTTTAGACTTTCAAGGGAAAATTCTACATGTTTTGCTACAAACTTTGAAGATCAATCATCATGGAAAGGTAATCAACTCCATTATTACATGTTTCATTCATTTCATTCATTACTTTGGTTTAATTACCTAAAAGAGGTTTGACTTAGGCAAATCCCCATGCCCTAACATTCAATATATCGCTCCCTTGGAAGCTTGGAAATTATTGAATAACAAGTTACAAGATCATTCAATTATTCTCTTTTTTCAAGTCAAAATATCAACAAAAATCCACTTATAGGTTCAAAAATTAGAGTTTCAAAAGCGAACACCTATAGAGTATCAAAGTGCAGACCAAAAGCTCAAGATTCCACTTTTGAATATTCAAAAATTCAAAATTGGACTCATTGACCATGGGTGGTGAATGAGTCCCACTCCAGGGTCAATATTTGGTTTTCTACAATTTTAGATACCCTTTTGTCGTAAACGAGCTTTGGTTTAGTTTTATAGAACAGAGACTGATTCAAGAAGAATGGTGAATGAGTCCCTCCAAGCTTAAAAATCAGCATCAATAGTGTTTCAAAAACAATTTCTAGTCTCATTCAAGCTTTTAGGTGCACACTTCAAGTTTCATTCAATTTTGTTTAGTTTTGCATTCATTTCTAGTTCATTATTACAATACACAATGTGTTTTCAAACATTTCATATTTCTTTAGTTTCTATTCATTATTTAATCAATATTATTAGTTTCTTGCATTCAAGAATTAAATTTAGGAATTTTGTATCCTTTTTCCATTCATTCTTACATTAATCTTGATTGAAACACTGTGCATTTTGGCCCATCTTTCCCCTTTTAGGTGAAAAACCCTAAAAGAGCAAGGAACGATTTAGGTGCCAAAATCTCTCATTTCCAAATGCAGCCATTGATTCATACCATTGTGCACTCAAAAATTGGTACTTGTGTGATCAGTTTAAAAAATGCACTAGGAGAATGGACTATTTGTATTACACACTTGTGTATAAAATGGAACCATTGTATAGGAAAAAAGGAAAAGTTGCAACATTATGGTTTTTTGACGAACCAAAAGTGTTTAAATATGTGATCTAGTTTGGAGTGGGCCAAGGTAATTATGGAAAATCACTATATTCCTGATGAAACAAATCTTGGATAGTACTAGTTGAAAATTCAAAGTAGGTCTAACTACTAGCTTGTTCAGAAATTTGGGGACCATCTTTTTGTTTCTGACTGCTCTTGGAGTTTGCAAGGGAACACTTGCAAACATGTCCTAAAGTTTGCTGACTTGATTAACATATTATTTTTCATTGAAGGGGTGGTCAACGATAAGTGAATTTCAATTCGAATTGTGTTACTTTATGGGAGTCAATTGTGTTTTGCATTTTGTACTACCTAATACAAGTTTCTTCTGTGTGGTCATTTAGATGGGGGAGGTCAACAAATTGATAGAGGGATAGATTTGAATGAGAAATTGTCACATGGGGCCTAGAAGAAAACAATCCTAATTTTCTCACCCCTACACAAGCTCCTTCTATCACTCATGTATATGATGAACATGTGCTCAAAATGTCTCTTTGAAATGACACAAACTAATTCTTGAACAAAGTGATGAGTACACCACCATACTATCTACAACATGTGCAATCATATGAAAAATGCATGGACAGGTTTCTAGAGGACCTATGACAATCAAATGCATTGTTGTTTGAATTCATTCTCAGTCCTGGTGAAGCTGCAACTAGCACCATTCGCATGCATCCATGGTTTAGTGCAAGCAAGGTTTGTTGTCGACATGCAACCTAGCGTACAAATCCTTTTGCACAATAGTTAGATCATCAAACCCCTCTAGATGACACCTTTCCCTTCTCCAAGAGCAATATCTTGAATATGAATGTCAATATATAATGTGAGACTTGAGGCACATCTGCTATGGATGTGGCAAAGGATATAACATCTAATACGGGTGACTATGAGAAAAACCATTTCAATTTCTATATTGTAATAGGAAATGGTATTACAGATTTATTTCTTCATGTATGTGCTTGTATCACATCATAAACTTTCTTATTTCTTTTTTGGCTTTTTTTGTTCACTTTAGCTTTCCAATTTGGGGAAAGGAGTCCTTGTTGACGACTATCTTTTGTGATTGTAAACCCAATGGAAGGTATGGTTTGAATTTAATAACTATGCAAACATAAGTCAAGTTTTTGGTGTGACCTTATGCAATACCATGGATTCCTTATAAAAAATTTGCTATGGTGACAAGCTGATGTTGACCAATGTGCCTTCACTCTACTACTTCTTCAATACTTACTAAGGATTGCACGAGCATAGGTCAGTGAACCTTCATCTATAGGTAAGAATATTTTTTTTGTTTACTTAGTTTAGTCAGTAGGAAATCCATTTGAGGTATTTAGAAGAGGTTGAATCAAATTTAGAAGTGTAAAGAGCAAGAAATTCAAAATCTACCTATGAACCCTTAACAAGGGGTTTTGAGAGTCTTGTGAGGTTTTACACCTCCATCCCACCGATGTAGGTTTAGAGGAATGGTGGGATGGATTGTTTAGGGTGTAATTAGGATGTTTTAAGAAGTGTGTGTGTTGAATGATGCAGGGGAAGTGAAGCAATCATGTTTGGTTGCTTATCTTCAGAAAATACATAAGTTTTCTAATGAAAATGGATGCCTACAAGTTGGTAATTGAGGAAAGTGCATTCAATGGGGCTGAAATTTTGTTCCTAAAGAATGGGTAGACATATCTAAACATATTTCATATAGTGGCAAAGCATGGGAAGGTTTGAAATACACTATTCTATTAAACCCTCATTTGTTAGAGCTTGTTTTGTGCATAAAGTAAGGGTTTAGTAGATCAGTGTTTTCTTGAGCCTTTCTATTCCTAAAAGTAGATGATTCTTAAGTTTTTAGACTTATTAAAGGATTATTTGAAGTCATTACGTGTTTTTATGATGATTTAAGACCTCCTCCTTTGAAAATTTTGGCTAATGGAGTGCATTTCCAGAGGTACAGTCATGTTTTCAAGCATTCTTTTGAAAAAATTAGCATCTAAATTTGTGATATGTTAAAATTGGCATAAATGGGTTTGTGGAACAGAAAATAGCTTATGGGGTTTCAATGTAGTTTGGATGGAATGCACACTTTTTGCAAGTTTCAATGCTACTAGGGTTGGAGTCTTGGATGCATCAAATTATGAATCTAGTAAAATAAATTTGGGAGGCAGAATATTTGGAATATTACTATCATAGTAAGGTTGGTTAAAGTTATTTCAAGGCTTTGAAAGGGTTTCCAAGTAAGAATTAGTGATGGGTCACCTTTTGTATTATGGAAAACAAGGTATAATGAAAGGTAAATTGGGCTTGTTGAATGTAAGGATTGGTGAGGATGTCTTAATCAGGTTTTGGTTTTTGATTCAGTCAATAAAATGGCAATTAATGTATTTCAAGGTCTATGGAGAGCTTTAAGCAAGTTTGGCTAATTGGTTGTCTTAATTTCCTTGTTTGGAATATTGTTGGAAAGAGAAGTTAATTGGTGAATTCTAGTAGTGATGAGTTCTCTAATTAGGTTTATGCTATTAGTGAATCTTGTTGGAAAGAGAAGTTATTTGGTGAATGCTAGTAGTGATAAGTGCTTTTGGTTTATCTTCTCAATTATTGTTTGGGTCTGCAGACCTATTTGCTCAACCTTACACACCGATAACTTACTCAATAACCCAAATATTGAAACTTTCAAACAACCATTAATCCCAACTTAAACATACTACAAAACTTCAATAGGTTCTTTTGGAACAAACACTTCAAACTAGCTCTTTTTCATTGTCCTAGACCCTAAAATAGGCCTATTTTACAAAGAGAGTCATATTTAAACTCTTCCCAAACCTTAAATTTTGATAGGGAAGCATTAAATATTCACAAAAACCACCAAATCCACAATTATTTTTGGAAGATATGTTTCCCAAGAGACTATTTCACTAAACCCTCATTTTGAGCCATTTTCATGAGGTTTCTATGGAAATCAATGTTACCAAGCTTCCCACTCTCTAAAAACTCTTCAAACATGACTATTTAATCTTGAAAAAACTTAATCTAACCTTAAAATTTTCTTCCCCCAAGTTTCATAGACATTCACTTACTAAAACCACCATATTTCACCTAAAACCACTCATTGTTGCCATGCATGGCAACATAGAAAATCACCTACAACAACTTTCCAGCTCTTGAAAACTCAAAATACACATTTTCAGACCTATTAAAAACTACCATGTCTATTTCATTGACCTGCAACTCATACAATATATGGAACAACCATTTTTACAATATGAAGGCCTTAAAACCCTTAAATCTAGTTATATACCTGTAGGCAGTCTTTTTGCTCTCAGATGCATAAATCTCGGTGAATATTAACAAGAATGGAACCAAAATAGCCTTAGTTCTTTCCTTCACTAGATCAATTCAACCTTTGATCAATATAGCACTTGTACGACTTTCTACAAAGTCAGGAAAAGTGCAGATTTGAGTGTAAAATATAGAAATATGAAGTAAGAATAGAATTTTTCATTGAAGTTTTTCAATATTATTCTAATCTCTTCTATTAAAAATGAATAAAATGCCTCTAAAAATGAGTTAACAATATTTACCATGAAAAATTCCTACTAACTCCATTAGTTACATTATCAAGACCCACTATCTATACCTAAAACATGCAAACTAGCTAGCAATAAATGCAAGATTTTGCATGCTTTGCAATTTTAGCACTAATGACCCCACTAACTTATGTATTTTTTAGTTCCTTTTATTAATTATTGTAAAATCCTTCAAGAATCATTTTTTAAATTGCATTCCATGCTATTGAAACTATGGGGAAGGATAGATAATCACTTTTAGTTGTGGGTGTCTATGTTGACAAGTTTGATCAATGTCAAGAAGTCTAACAGGCCTAAATTGCATAACACTAATCCATTTTTATGAGTATCGTTACAAAAAAAAAATTTCCTATCTTTTGATATGTGTTTAAACATGTTAAGGGGAATTTAAATAACATAAACTGTTGTCTTAGAGCAAAATTTCAGAGGTGAGGGAAAACCCTGTGTTTTCCATTCTACAACTTTTTTTTGTGCATAGTGTGTTCCAAACATATAAGGATATTGAAATGGAATGTTTATTGCAAGTAATGGGTTGTTATAAATATGAAGGTGAACTTGAATACACTATTTAAGGGACATATGAATAACATAAACTATTGTCTTAGAACAAGATTTTAGAGGTGGGGGACAACCCTATGTGTTTTCCATTTTGCAACTTTTTTTGTGCATAGTGTGGTCCAAACGTATAAGGATATTGAAATGGAATGTTTGCTACAAGTAAAGGTTGTTATAAAATATGAAGGTGAACTTGAATGGAATTTTTTGTTACAATCTTCATAACAGAATATGTTGTGTTAGAACAAGATTTTAGAGGTGAGGGACAACCCTGTGTGTTTTCCATTCTGCAACCTTTTTTTTTGGCATAGTATGTTCCAAACGTATAACGGTATTAAAGTGAAATATTTTCTGCAACTAAGGGTTCTTATAAAATATGAAGGTGAAATTAAATACACTATTTTATTATAGTAAAACTAATAGAAACTATTGTCTTAGAACAAGATTTCATAGGTGAGGGACAACCCTATGTGTTTTCCATTCTGCGACTCTTTTTTTTGCATAGTGTGTTCCAAACGTATAAAGATATTGAAGTAGAATGTTTGTTGTAAGGGTTGTTATAAAATATGAAGGTGAACTTGAATACACTATTATGTTTTGGAATTTTCTACTTGGAAAGGTCATTAGATCATTGTGAGTAGACCTAAAAGGGTGGTGTTTGAAGGTTTGGTTGTGAGGATTTAACTCTGTTGAGACTTCAAAACTAAAAGTTGCCTTATGGGTATGTGCAGGATCATCATGGAAAAAACAAGCCCTTAAGTGGCATAAAATTCAAAAAAATTAGAGTTAGGCAACTTGATGTAAAACTTTGAATGACTTATTTATATTATTTCAAAAATATGTAAGAATAGAATATGTAGAAAATTGAATGTAGTTTCTAAACTACTAGGTTTTTTTAAAAAAAAAATTTTTGGTGAAAATTTGAAATTTCAAAGCGGTAGTACTTAAATTTCAGGGAAAAATTAAGAAGTAGGTGTCTGCCTAACCACCCTAACCACAATAAAATGATAATATTTTTTTATAATATTTTAGATATAAGTAGAGGACTCATGTCCCGATGTGATGCATATTTTTTTGTAATTTTTTTCCAAGTAAATAATTAAATATGAATTTTTTATTACAACTTTTAAAAAATATTAAAAACTCATATGTCTGAACACCTTAACTTGGTCAAAACTTCATGAAATTTATTTTTTATTTTTTTAATCCTATAGTATGTGAAGCATAGAATGTGACGCATGTTTTGGATTTAAAAAATGTGATACCGTTTGAAAATTATAGATTTTTTTCAATCAGCCTATCAATCATAAATTTAGTCATAATTCAAATAGAAAATGAATAATAATTACTTATTAAATTAAAAATAAAGCATAATTTATATTGGTGGAAAGCTGAAAATCTCCTTTAAAAACCCTTTTCATTTCATCAATTTTGGGTGAAAAAAAGTCGTCAGCCACATACCCATCATATTGCCACTTTTTGGCCCATCATGATCCTGCACATACCCTTATGATTGAAAGGTGTTTTGAAAGGTGGTTGCCTAGAAAATTCAATTGATGAAAACCCATTGTGGTGAAAAATGTTAATAGTAGATTGATTTTGACAAATTTGCATATTTGAACCCCTTAACATTGCATCAATAGTTATGCAAGGTGAAGTAACTACATAACTGCTTAGGTTGACTTTGTAAAAAACTATATTGTAAATAATATTTTCTCATCTATCAGAATCTAGTTATTAGTTATGCAATGTGAAGTAATGCTTTGAGTTAGAAAGGTGTACAGTGCGATGAATGTAATCAATGATATGAATATATAAAGTACAAAAAAATATTTTCTACAATTCATTAGTTAAATTCATCTGATTGCAACAAATAGAATGCTCAAATTATTTTCCATGTTGGAAAACACATTGTCCCTACACAATTAGTTCGTTATGAAAAGTTTTTTTCATTTTGAATTTTTTTAGCAACTATTTCATGCAGTCCAAATTTCCTTTATTACTTTCTTCATGTGAATGTAACAAGAATGTAATGAAGCTAGCATTCAAAATATGTTTCTAATTAGATAATGTTCTATTTGCTGAAATTTTTGTTTTCTTTCATTTCAGGAATTGTTGTTCCTATTGTCTTAGTCGTGCATTGCCATATTGCCATTGGAGATACAACACATTATGATTTGTTAAGTTCTAAATAATAGGTACAATCTCTTCTGTGAAAACACTATCTATATCTTCCACTTTGCTCACTTCTTTTTCACTATTTCCATTGCATTGACAATGATTTTCTAATTAAAGAATGTAGGTGTACCTTCTAAAAAAGTTGGTTTGTCTTTCATTTCAAAAAATTTAGTACCTACTACTGTAGTTCTATAGAAGATGTCACATAGTTCATGAGCATGGGTGGCTATTTGGTTGACCAACTATCACTTGTATCTTCCATGCAATATTCTTGCTCGAATTGAGGAATTGAGCCCCCTGTACAGGTTGTGGGAAAAGATGTTAATGAGAATTAATAGAAAATGGCCAAACCGCACATATTTGAACTATGATAATTATGCTCACTTCTTTAACAATTCCTTTGGTGTATGGGAAAAAATGGGAATGGACATTCAATATTACAATCTAGAAATAGAGATTGTAAATTTATGTGATTGGCCAATGTCTCTTTATCAAGAAATTTGAGACCTTTTCCTAGCTGGATGCATCTAGAAAGTGTGCATTAAACCAACAATTATCATATGCAACCACAATCTTACAGACTAGCTGAGCATGAGGTTAATGAGATTCCTCAAGGGGGAATCTCAAATTAGTAATCATATGGGTCATGTGGAGGAATGGTTGTTGGTCATGTTCAAATTCAAGCACATTCTTAGGTTTGAGATCCACCATGTTTGGCCCTCATTCAGGCTACTACATGCAAATTATGGGGTGCCAACATTGTATGCTGTCAATTCCACCTTGAAAATCAAAGTGCACAAAATCCTTCTAGATGCTGAGAATGTAGAGATTATACTTGTTCATAAATGGTTGACATAGTTCTCAATGTTAGCAATATTAAAAGTGGACTATAATTTTCTTCAAATTCTACAATATTGACTCGAAATGTTTTAACATTTCATTGTGTGATGTAAATTGTTGTTATAAAATATGAAGGTGAACTTGAATATACTATTTTCTTATAGTTTTCATAAGAAAAATTGTTGTGTTTGAAAAAGAATTGAGAAGCGAGGGAAAACGCTTTGTGTTTTCCATTCTGCAGCTTTTCTTGTGCATCTTATCTTCCAAATGTATAAGGATATTGAAATGGAATTGCTGCAAGTAATGGGTTGTTATAAAATATGAAGGTGAACTTGAATACACTATTTTCTTACAGTCTACATAAAAAAAACTGTTGTGTTTGAATAAGAATTGAGAAGTGAGGGACAACCCTATGTGTTTTCCATTCTACAACTTTTTTTGTGCATCTTATCTTCTAAATGTATAAGGATATTGAAATGGAATGTTTGTTGCAAGTAATGGGTTGTTATAAAATATGAAGGAAACTTACCTCAAAGGTGGAGCTTTTCAGTTTATTGATTTGATTTGTTTGCAAGAGCATAGTGAGTTGAGTTGTTTGACCCCTGCATTTTCATCAAACATTTTCTACAAGCAAGGGAAGTTATAAAAATATGAAGGTGAACTTCAATACATTGTGTTCTTACGGTGTGCATAATAGTAACTATTGTCTTTTAGCAAGATTTAAAAAGTGAGGGACAACCCTGTGTTTTTTCCATCCTACAACTTTTTTGTGCATCTTTTATTCCAAATGTATAACAATATTGAAATGGAATGTTTGCTACAAGTAAGATTTGTTATAAAATATGAAGGTGAACTTGAATAAAGTGTGTTGTTACAGTTTGCATAACAGAAAGTGTTGTCTTTGAAGACGAATTGAGAAGTGAGGGACAATCTTTTGAGTTTTCCATCCTATAACTTTGTCTTTGTGTGGAACATTTGCTGCAAGCAAGGGCAGTTATAAAATATGAAGGTGAACTTCAGTACATTGTGTTCTTACAATGTGTATAACACTAACTATTGTCTTTGAACAAGATTTGAAAAGTGAGGGATAGCCCTATGTGTTTTCCATCATGCAACTGTTATGTAAATTTTTTGTTTGAAACAGATGAACAAATATTGGAATGGAGTGTTTATCTGAAAGTAAGGGTTGTCATAAAACAAGAAGGTGAACTTCAAAACATTCTTTTGTTACAGTTTACAAAATATAAGAAGTGAGCCACAACCCACTATGTTTTCCATGATGCAACCGTTATGTAAATTTTGTGTTTGAAACATATGAACAAATATTGAAATGGAATGCTTTGCTGAAAGTAAGGGTTGTCATAAAAGAAGAAGGTGAACTTAAAAATATTCTTTTGTTACAGTCTGTAAAAAATAAGAAGTGAGCCACAACCCACTATGTTTTCCATCATGCAACTGTTATGTAAATTTTTTGTTTGAAACATATGAACAAATATTGAAATGGAGTGTTTTTTTGAAAGTAAGGGTTGTCATAAAACATGAAGGTGAACTTCAATACATTTTTTTGTTACATTTTGCAAAAAACAAGAAGTGAGCCAGAACCCACTATGTTTTCCATGATGCAATTGTTATGTAAATTTTGTGTTCAAAACATATGAACAGGTATTGGAATGGACTATTTTTTTCAAGTAAGGCTAGTGATTCAAAACATTTTTTTGTTATAGTCTGTATCAAATAAGAAGTGAGTCATAATCCACTGTGTTTTTCATCATGCAACTGATATGTGCATTTTGTGTTTCAAACATAAGCACATATATTGAAATGGAATGTTTGGTGAAAGTAAGGGTTGTCATAAAATAAGAAGGTGAACTTCAAAACATTGTTTTATTATAGTTTGCATAAAAGAAAGTGGTCATTCAATAAGAATTAAGAAGTGAGACACAACCCAGTTCATTTTTCATGATGGAGGTATTATGTGCATTTTCTTTTCGAAATGTGGGTATGTGCAAGATCATGATGGGCCAAAAAGTGGAAATATGATGGGTATGTGGTTGATGACATTTTTTTACCCAAAATTGATGAAATGAAAAGGGTTTTTTAAGAAGATTCTCAGCTTTCCACCAATATAAATTATGCTTTACTTTGAATTTAATAAGTAATTATTATTCATTTTCTATTCAAATTACAACTAAAGTCTTCATTGATAGATTGATTGAAAAACATCTATAGCTTTCAAACGTTATCACTTTTTTTGAATCCAAAAAATGCATCATTGATGAGGGTGCAACTCGAGACATAGAAAATAACCCACAAACAAGAGAATAATTTTATTATTTAGAAAATGGAGCTTCTTATATGTAGAGGATCTCAAATCCCCAAGTTCTACAACACATGCAAGTTACAGAAAGCTACAGAATAACCCTTTCGCAATATGCGAGCTTGTCCCCAAAAAAACTACCCAAAAATTAGAAACCCGCCCATAAATAGAGCTCCTCATTAGTTTGGAGCCAAAACAACATTCAAGTTTGAGTTTAAGTGGTTTGGCACCAAAAATTACAACTTGAAGTTCAAATTTCAAAAGAACATTTGCAATTGTATCTTCTAGCAAGTGCGCCAACTTCTCGGGGCCATAACTTTTGATCTGAGACTCTGATTCACGAACCGTTTGAACTATTGGAAAGGTCTCGAAGTCAATAATGTGCTAGAAATCCACTTCGCTGATTTTAGCAAGTTTCAGGGTGTTTTGGGAACTTTAAGTGCCTCAAATCTAACTCGGAAGATTTTCAAGTGCAAATCTCGGAAACTAAAACTGCAATATCTTTCAACCAAAGAATAGAAAATAAAAATCATAAATTGGGAATTTCATTACGACGAAAAGGGTATCCAAAAATGTAAAAACATCTAAAAATGGAGAAACTTGAAATTTAACTATTTTTGGGTGATGCAAGATTGCCCTTACACCACTAGATGCTCCTGCATTAGACACCCAGGGTAATTTGAGAAGTGACCCCATCACATCTCAGATGGTTGAGGAAAACCCAACTGGTCAACTGTTGCCTTAGATAGACATGATGAATCTTCCATAGGCCTTCATCTCCATTTCACCAAATATTTTTCATACTACCTATTTTTGGTACTCCTTCCCACACGACTATCCAAGATTGCTTCAATCTCCTCCCTTTCTGAAGTAGGTGTTGGAATGCCATACTACCCTATTGCTGGTGCTTCCTTCTATGCACCTTCATGATACTCTGTCAAATTTGAAATGTTGAACACAGGGGAAATGTTGATTCCATTAAGCAACTCTACCTCATATGCATTCCCTGAATCATGCTTCTTCAAAATCTTATAGGGACCAAATTTCTTCATCTTCAATTTGTTATAGGTTCCCACGAGAAACCTATCCTTCCTCAAGTGGACTATTACTTCATCGCCAATCTGAAACTCCTTATTCCTCCTTTTCTGATCTGCCTTAGCCTTATATTGCATATTCATCTTATTAATGTGTTCTCATACCTTCTCATGTATATTCTTGATGTGTTCTACAAAATATTTGGCTACAGCACTTATTTTCTTCTCTTGGTCCATATTCCTCAATTCTGAAGTTGTTTTGGGGCTACCTCCATACACAATCTGGAATGGTGATCTACCAGTGCTTCTATTGATAGAATTGTTGTAAGAAAATTCTTCCTGGGGTAATATCAAGTCCCATCCCTTGGGTTTATCTCCTACCAAACATCTCAGTAGGTTACCCAGACTCTTGTTAACAACCTTTGTCTACCCATCTATTTGTGGATGGTGTGTAGAACTGAACTTCAACTCTGTCTTCAGCTTCTTCCACAAGGTCCTCCCAAAGTACCCCACAAATTTGGTGTCATGATCTGAAACAATACTCTTTGGCAGACCATGTAGCCTCACCACCTCTTTAAAGAACAAGTCAGCAATGTGGACTACATCAAGGGTCTTTTGACATGGAATGAAATGTGCCATCTTCGAAAACATATCAACCACCACAAAGACTGAATCATTCCCTTGTTGTGTCCTTGGCAAACCAAGAACAAAGTCCATACTTATATCCTCCCATGGCCTCTCTGGTATAGATAAGGGCTAATATAATTCTGTATTCTGGCTCACTCCTTTAGCCATATGACATACCCTGCAGCTTTGTACAAACTTCTTCACATCCCATGACAATTGAGGCCAATAATAATGCTCACTGATAATGGCAATGGTCTTATCCCGACCAAAATGTCATGCCATTCCCCCACTATGCTTCTCCTTTATCAGGTTCTCCCTCATGGAACTCCTTGGGATACATAATTGACTTCCTTTAAATAACATGCCATCCTCAATTATGAAATCCAACCACCTTGTCCTGTCCACTGTAATAGGTTCCTTGCAAGTTTTCCAAACCTCTACAAAATTAGGATCTTCTGCATACAGTGTCCTGAGTTCATTGTACCCAACAACTTCAATCTGCATCTTTTTCATCAATGTATGCCTCCTACTTAAGGCATCTGCAACCCTATTTGACTTCCCACTCCTATGTTTCAAAACAAAGGTATAACTCTACAAAAAATCTACCCATTTCATATGCATCTGATTTAATTTTCCCTCACTATTTAGGTATTACAAGGCCTGATGATCAGTATATAGAAAAAATTCCTTCGGAAACAAATAATGTCTCCATTTCTTTAATGCTTGAACTATTGCATAAAATTTTTGATCATATACAAAATACTTTCTATTGGCATCATTTAAATTTTCACTAAAATAGGCGATGGGCTTACCTTCTTGGCTCAACACTGCTCCAATAACACAACCACTGGCATCACAATCCACCTGAAACAACTTGTTGAAATATGGGAGGGCTAGAATAGGTTGCTCTATCACTTTCTGCTTCAACAGTTCAAAACTTTTTGCCGCTTTAGTACTCCACTTGAATTATTTTCTATCCCCTCTCATTGTTACAGTCAAGGGTCCACAAATACTACTGAAGTTTCTAATGAACTTTTTATTAAAACTAGCCAAACCATGGAAAGATCTCACCTCGGTAGCGGTTCTTGGGGTAGGCCATTCCAGAATAGCCTTCACCTTCTCTGGGTCCATCTTGAGACCTTCTGCTGAGACAACAAACCCCAAGTACACTAACTCCCTCTTCACAAAACTGCACTTCTTCAGATTAATCAGCAGTTTCTCTTCTCTTAACTTCTCAAAGGCTCTTTGAATATGCATCAGATGCTCATCCAATGTCTTACTGAAAATCAAAATATCATCTAAATACACAATAACAAAACTTCCTAGAAATTCTTTTAGTACCTTGTTCATGAGCCGCATGAATGTGCTCGGTCGCGATGATTAGCCCAAAGGCATGACTAACCACTTTCGTCACGGGCGTCTTTGCTTGCTTTGGTCTTGAAGGCGGTCTTCCATTCATCTCCCTCACGAATCTAGATTTGGTGATATCCACTCTTTAGATCAATCTTTGTGAAGGATTGTGCTCCACTCAAACAATCCATTAGGTCATCCATCCTTGGTAGGGGAAATCTATATGCTTGATTATCTTGTTTATGGCTCGGGAATCTATACACATCCTCCACTCCCCATCCTTCTTTGGTGCTAGTACTGCAGGTACTGCACATGGACTCAAACTCTTCCGTATCAAACCCTTTCTCAACAACTCTTGAACTTGTTTGTTCAACTCCTCATTTTCTACTGGAGTCATTCTATGAGCTGCCTTATTTGGAAAAGTGGCTCCAAGAATCAAGTAAACCCTTAGGTACATTATCATAAAAAATATCCTAAAACTCATCCAACATCCCAAAAAATTCTTCTAGAACCTTCTCACTATCCTCCTTACTCACTCTAAGAATCAATGCATAACACACATGCTCATGCTTCATACCTTCTAAAAAATTTCTTCCATCTACATAACAAATTCTAGCACTACTGCATACTTTTTCTTCGGTCTCCTTCAGGGGTTTCAACTTATGACAAACCCCATCCTCTGTCAAGGAATAAGTTTTTGCATGGCCATCATGTATAGCTCGCCTATAGAACTGCTACGGCCTCCCCAACAACATGTGACATGCATCCATGGGGATGATATCACAGAGTACCTCATCATGGTAGCTCCCGATCTTGAACTTTACTAAGCATTGCTCATTGACCAAAACTTTGTGGTTTTTCTGCAACCAGGCAATCTGATATAGATGTAGGTGTCTTTCCCTCTTCAGCTTCAACTTTGTGACCATCTCCTCTAACACTAGATTATCGGTGCTCCCACCATCAATAATGACATCACAACATTTTCCTTCACACTTGCACCTTGTGTGAAACAAATTCTTTCGCTATTTTGGTTCTTTTTCCTCAGTCACCAGGGCTCTCCTAATCACTAGGGCTTCTCCCCTTTCAGCATCATCTGAATGTTCAGATTGGGCCTCCTCATCTACATGCATAACCCTTCCATGATCTTCTGGCCTTTTGTCTACCCTTCCTTGGTGTTGTGTACATTCATAGGCTCGATGCCCTTCTTCACCACACTGGAAACACATTCCTCTGAAACCACCTCTTCCAAATCCTTGTCCATATCTCCCTCGTCCTCTACCTCTTTGATCACCACTGTTTTGATCACGAGGGCAGTAGAAGTTGTCATTCCTTTGGCTTCAACTAGTACCCACATCTTCACTTTTCTTTTCATCATCATTTTGGTTTCTTGAAGGTTTTCCACTGCCCCTTCCACTTTGAGCTCCTCGTCCTTTTTGCTTGCCATCAAATCTTTTGTTCAACTTCTCTTCCACCTTCAAAGAAAACTAATACGCATCCTCAATGGTGGTCATTCTGACTAGGCTTAACTCCTCCTGAATGCTCGATCATAACCCATTAAAATATCAGGCTACCTTCTCCTTATTGGCCTTTGTGTGACCCGTTCTGATGATTATCTTGTGAAAATATTTAGTATATTCTTTCATAGATCTGCTTCCTTGCTTCAACCCTTGCAATTGCTTCAACAGATCTAACTCGTAGTCCACTGGTATGAACTACTTCTTCAGTTTCTCTACCATGCGATTCCATCTAGTGATCTTGCCTTTTCCTCTTCGATTTCTTTCCAACTAGACTTCTTTCCACCAAATACTGGCATGGCCCTTTAGCTTCATTTTTCTAAACTCGACTCTTCCGGGTTCAAACTTCCGGAATAACTGGGGACTTCTGCTCTAGGTCTTTTCCTGATCTTTGAAATGACCCTTATTACCTGTATTTGGTCTTGATCAATTGCTTATTCTTCCTCTTCTACATTTGAACCTTCTTCCTCTCCTTCATCCTCACTTTCCTCCCTCAAGTTTGACCCTCTTCTCAACTGCTCTTGTAATGCATCAATCTATCTCTGGAGGGCTCCTAGTGCATCTCTTCCACCAGCATTTATGCCACCTTGACCACCTCTAGCACCACCACGCCTACCAAACATCACTCTTGGAGGCATCTTTCTTGACCTCGACCCACAACCACGGTCCTGGTGCAAACTGCCTCACGATCGACAATCTGTTCACACGCTCAAGAAAACCTAACTCTGATACCACTTGATGAGGGTGCAACCCGAGACATAGAAAATAACCCATAAATAAGAGAATAATTTTATTATTCAGAAAATGGAGCTTCTTACATGTAGAGGATCTCAAATCCCCAAGTTCTACAACACATGCAAGTTACAGAAAGCTACAGAATAACCCTTTTGCAATATGTGACCTTGTCCCCAAAAAAACTACCCAAAAATTAGAAACCCCCCAATAAATAGAGCTCCTCATTATTTTGGAGCCAAAACAACATTCAAATTTGAATTTTAGGTGGTTTGGCGCTGAAAATTACAACTTGAAGTTCAAATTTCAAAAGAACATTTGCAATTGTATCTTCTAGAAAGTGTGCCAACTTCCCAGGGCCATAACTTTTGACACGGGACTCTGATTCGTGAACCATTTGAACCATTGGAAAGGCCTCAAAGTCAATAACGTACTAGAAATCCACTTCTCCAATTTTGGAAAGTTTTGGGGCATTCCAGGAACTCTAAGTGCCTCAAATCTAACTCGAAAGATTTTCAGGTGCAAATCTGGGAAACTAAAACTGCAATATCTTTCAACCCAAGAATATAAAATAAAAACTATAAATTGGGAATTTCATTATGATGAAAAGGGTATCCAAAAATGTAAAAACATATAAAAACTAAGAAACTTAAAATTTAACTATTTTTGGGTGATGCAAGATTGCCCTTACACCACTTTGGATGCTCCTGCATCAATCACATTCTATACTTCGCATACTATAGGATTAAAAAATGAAAAATTGAATTTCATGAAGTTTTGACCAAGTTCAGTTGGTCAAACATATGAGTTTTTTTTTTTTTTAAGTTGTAATAAACAATTCATAATTAATTATTTACTTGGAAAATAATTACAAAAAAATATGCATCACATTGAGACATGAGTCCTCTACTGATATCCGAAATCTTATAAGAAAATATTATCATTTTAGTTTGGTTAGGGTGGTCAGACAGACACCTACCTATTTTTTCCCTAAAATTTAAGTACTGCTGCATTGAAATTTCAAATTTTCACCAAATAGATTTTATTTTTTTAAACAAACCTATTAGTTTAGAAACTACATTCAATTTTCTACAAATTATATTCTTACATATTTTTGAAATAATATAGATAACTTATTCAAATTTTTACATCAATTTGCCTAATTCTAATTTTTCTAATATTTTTGCCACTTAAGGGCTTGTTTTTTCCATGATGATCCTCCACATACCCATGTATGAACAAATTTTGAAATGGACTATTTGGTGAAAGAAAGGGTTATTAAAAATTATAAAGCTCAACTTCATTACATTGTTTTGTTACAGTGTGCATAACAGAAAGTGCTAGTTGCATGTGCTTAGATTTCTAAGTAATTTTGACATAAATAATAAGACTTGAGGTGGAATTTCCTACCATTATTTGATGGCATTTGACATTGTTTGTAATGAAATTTTACATGGAAACAAAAAGTGTCATGAAATTTGTAAGAACATAGTCTTATTTTTTTTTAATTAAGAGCAGTAAACACTTTTGACCTAGAGCTATGAATTGGTGAGGTCACAAACAAGGGACCTCATCCCCAATATAAATTGTCAAAAAGTAAACCCGAAAGGGATTGGAGCCTTGATGGAAAGATTAACAATACAACTTAACAATCACACAATGGCACTTTTGGCAGAAGATCGTAGTCTTCACACATACCAAAGTACTATAATTCCACATGATAATTGACCAAAAATTATAGGATCATAGATAATGTAATTCCACACCATAATTTTCCAATAATTACATGATCAAAGATAATGTAATTCCATACCATAATTGTTCAATAATTACATGATCAAAGATAATGTAATTCTACACCATAATTGTTCAATAATTACATGATCAAAGATATTGAAATGGAATGTTTACTGCAAGTAAGGGTTGTTATAAAATATGAAGGTGAAGTTCAATACATAGTGTTCTTACAATCTGCATAACAGCATGTGTTGTCTTTGAAGAAGAATTGAGAAGTGAGGGACTGTAACCCTGTGTTTTTTCCATCATGCAAGTTTTTTTTGTGCATATTGTGTTGTAAACGTATTACGGTATTGAAATGGAATGTTTCCTGAAAGTAAGGGTTGTTATAGAATATGAAGTTGAACTTCAATACAGTATTTTTTTATAGTCCCTAGAACATAAGTGCTCATTGCATGTGCTTACATTTGTAAGTAAGATGGCATACATAAGTAAGTTTTGATATCGATGTAACTAACATAGGACAATGTGTTTTCCAACACTGCAAGCAATGCAAACATTTTATTTGTTCTGATCACATGGAAAAAGGAAATGTCATTTTTACTCAACCAACTAGTTATAAAATTTGAAAGTGGATTTCATTACATTTTTGGACTATATAAAATTAAAAAAAAATCATGAAATATGAAAGTGGACTAAATCCAATTTTGGAGCATCAGAAATCAATACTTATCATAGGGAAATAACTAAGAGGGGACAGTGTGTTTTTCAACACTGCAAGCAATGCAAGCATTTTATTTGTTTCGATCGCATGGAAAAGGGAAATCTACCATCTCCAGTCTAGCAAATACTTGTTCTAAAAATTCAAAGTGGACTTCATTGCATTATTGGTCATAACAAAACAAATACTTATCATAACAAAATAACTAACAAGGGACAATATATTTTCCAACACTACAAACAATGCTAGCATTTAATTTATTCCAATCGAATGGAAAAGGGAAATATGCCATATACAGTCAACGAAATACTTGTTCTAAATATTGAAAGTGGGCTTCATTACATTCTTGCTTGTAACGAAACAATTACAGGGCTATGAAAAGTCTAGTATGAACTGGATAACAACAAAGTGTTGAAAGACATGAAAATAGTATATCTATTCACCATAATAGTTCAATAATCAAATAATTACAGAGGGCCATGAAAAGGCTCATATGAAATGTATAACAACATAGTGTTCAAACATATGAAAATGGTATATCTATACACCACAATTGTTTAATAATCAAATAATGAAACCCACAATGCAAAATCAGTATTTTGAGCCTATCTCATCATATCCTACGCTACCCATTCTTTGCAATTAAGTTCATGCTTGCATAATATATGGCATGTTTCTTAGGGTCCTTGGGTATTTCAGGAGGGTTGATTCCAATTCCATGAACCCTCACAAATGATGAATGTGAAACAACAAATTTCTTCATAGGTTGAGCTTTGTCCTTGGTAGGTTTAGCACCTTCACCTTATAGCAAACAATTAATCACAATTAACGTATGCATGGAAACAATATAAGGTATTATAATATATTCAACAACATATCATTTATTTGTACCTCTAGAATAGAATGCTTCATCTCAAAGAGCTTCCATACCATGAAGCCACCCACGCACTCTTTGACGGTCTTTGTACCAGGATGTGGAAAAGGCACATAGCGTTCACCAACAATGGGCTTAACAATGCTGACTCTCACATAATTTTCTGGGTGCTTAAAGTAGTGGGTTTGAGCATTTGGGTTGAAAACATGTACAATTCATTTTCCCACCCATTTACACTGCCTCCAAAGATCAACGTGATCATCAACCGTAAAAGTGATTCCCTTGAACTCTATCATCTATTCATCCACTAGATTTGGCTACAATGGAAACGTCAATCATGTGAAGCATAATTCAAGGCACGTTAAAATACTCATAAAGAAATAAGAAAAAGAGCATGGAATTTTGTTGGGTCTATTACCTATATAGATGGCACAAAACTACTCTATCAGTCCCCATGTCCATGTTTATTTCCATCTCCCCCTTGCAGGCCAACGCTATGCTCGTCCCCATGTCCATATTTATTACCCTCTCCCACTTGCAAGCTAATGATCTCCCCATCCCCATGTCCATCTTTATTACTCTCTCCCATTTGCAATCCAATGCTCTCCCCATCCTCGTGTCCATCTTTATTGCACTCTTCCACTTGCAATCCAGTGCTCTCCTCATCCTCATGTCCATCTTCATTACCCGTTCCCACTTCCAAGCCATTGCTCTCCCCGTCCCCATGTCCATATTTGTTACCTAGTTCCACATGCAAGCCAATGTTCTCCCCATCTCAATGTCCATCTCTATTACCCTATCCCACTTGGAGGCCAAATCTCTCCCCATCCCCATGTCCATCTTTATTTCCCTACCCCACTTGTAGGCTAGTGCTCTCCCTATCCACATGTCCATCTTTATTAGCCTCTCCCATTTCAATTGCAATGACATGGCCAATTAGATCAAGGCTAAGACTCTATTGTTCTTCCTTGCCCTGTAATAGTAGGAATTCAACCGTCACTTCAAATTCAATTGCATGCAACCAATTCATAGAAATAATCAAAACAAACATTAAACAAAAGAATTGGAATTCACCATTTATTCTAGTTTCTCCATGTCTAGCCTGCACCTTGACTCTTTTGACCATATATGCTCCTTCTTCTTCTCAACATTGTTAGATGGCAGGTTGGGAGGAACATCATCTTTTTCTTCCATGGCCTCTGCTTCATCTTCCAAATCAAGAGTATCCTATTCAAAGGGAGGACTTTGTTGTTTATCATTTCCTTGTAATAGTAGGAATTGAAACATCGCATCAAATTAAGATGCATGCAATTAATTCATTGAAATAATCAAAAAAAATGTTAAATAGAAGATTTTGAAATCACTGTTTCTTCTTGTTTCTTCTTGTGAGGTTGTGAGGAAACTTTAAACATTATATGGTCTTTCTTCTTCTCAACATTGTTAGACGGTGGGTTTGGAGGAACAACATCATCTTGTTCTTCCATGTTCTCTAGTTCGTCTTCCAAATCAAGAGTATCTTGTTCAAGAGTAGGACTCCATTTTTCATCATTGCCCTATAATAGCGAGAATTGAAATGTCACATCAAATTTAGATGTATGCAATGAATTCATTGAAATAATTAAAAAAAACATTAAATAGAATATTTCCAAATCATTGTTTCTTCTCATTTCTTCTTGTGATGGCATGAGGAAACTTTAAACCATATACACTCCTTTTTCTTCTTCTCAATGTTATGCAGCAGGTTAGGAGGAACAACATCATCTTCTTCTTCCATGGCATCTACTTCATCTTCCAAATTAGGAGTATCTTGTTTGAGGGTATGACTCCATTGTTCATTGTTGCCCTATAATAGTAGGATTTGAAACATCACATCAAATTCAAATGCAAGCAACAAATTCATTGAAATAATAAAAATAAACATTAAAATAGAAGATTTGGAAATCACCATTTGTTCTTGTTTCTTCCTATGAGGGCATGAGGAAACTTTAAACCGTATACGCTCTTTTTTCTTCTTCTCCTCAATGTTATACGACAAGTTCATCTTGTTCTTCCATGGCCTCCACTTTGTCTTCCAACTCAAGAGTATCTTGTTCAAGGGTAGGACTTCATTGTTCATCATTGCCCTATATAGTGATAATTGAAACGTCACATCAAATTTAGATGCATGCACCGAATTAATTGAAATAATCAAAATAAACATCAAATAGAAGATATTGAAATTACTGTTGCTACTCGTTTCTTCTAGTGAGGGCGTGAGGAAATTTTAAACCATACATGATTCTTCTTCTTCTAAATGTTAGAGAAGGGGTTGGGAGGAACAACATCATCTTCTATTTTCATGTGCATTGCTTCATCTTCCGATACAAAAAAATCCTACTCGAGGGAAACACTTCATTGTTCATCCTTGTGTAATAGGAGGAATTGAAACATTGCATCAAAGTTAGATGCATGCAACCAATTCATTAAAATAATTAAAAAAACATTAGACTAAACAAAATATTTTGAGATCACCATTTGTTTTCATTTCTTCTTTAGAGGGTGTCTTGAAACTTTCAACCATGTACGATGCTTCTTTTGAATGTTAGACGCAGGGTTGGGAGGAACAACATAATCTTCACCTTTCATGGGAAAAACTTTCTCTAGCAAATGAAAACTACTTTATTGGGTGAGAGAAATCACTTCTCGACCATTACCCTATCATGTCATGTAAGTTAATGTTAAGTGAACCTTGTATGCATCAAAATAGAAAATATGAAGCATCAAAAATTAAGATTTAACAATTCAATTTGACTTTACCATTCCTTCCTTTCTCTTTCTCTCCTGTAATTTTAATATTTTTTCCTTCTCTACTCCTTCCTCTCCTCATTGTTGTATAACACCATTCACTTCTTTACTTTTTCCTTTCCTTGTTGGGGAAGTTGAAGGAAGCTATGTTTCCCATACTTTTGACAAACACTTCTAATAACACGCTTCTACCAAATATGTTGTTGTAGATTCATTTGATACTTTGTATTTTCCACCTTGTTTTGAAGGTACTCTTTCAATTTATCAGGGGGAGGAGTGGGTTGTTTTGGTTCCCCCCCTTACGCAGTTCGACCATGCTTTGGTGGCACAAGAATAGGAAGGTGGTGATGTTGAAACCTATGCATGTTGAACACTCTCCAATCATAATATTTTCTTGTACATTCTTCTACATACAATAATATACATATCTACCATTCACCACTTCTCTTTTGTATTCAATAGCAACCTGCACAACAAATTTGGAAAATAAAATTGCTTAATATATTTGATATTCATACAATTTGAATACATAACAACATATACACAACGAAACGATGCAATAATTCAATTATTATATCTACCTTCCCATCCACCACATCACCCTGTGCTTCATTGGGTCCCTCTCCATCCTTAGGGTCTCCCTTTGCACACTTTTCCTTGTGGTAATGGACTATGGCAAGAGCGTGATGGTCTCCCTAATTATTTTCCTAAATCGAAGGAATGATAAACTATCAAAATCAACATATTTGTAATAGAAATGATATTTTCTAACTAAAATTGTAAAGCATTTTGATTAACACATAGGAAGGAAAGGGCAATTGGAAGTTCACAATCAATTACCGAACGCATCATTGTCTTACGGTTTAGCATTTTCCTAAAATGAGGGGACTTCCTCTATATCACGGTTGTTACCACCTAATTAAAACATTTCCACTTTCCATTCAACATCATAACCACTTATGAGAGATTAAAATTATACATTTGATTGCATCTTGTAATTACCAGATCTTACCTACACATTTCATGAATGCGACCACCACAAAGAAGATGCGCTACTACACACCCTTTCAGGTGTGTTGTCCACCTCAATGACATTCTTCTATGTAAGAAGCAATTTCCCTTTTACAACACGCATCCTTGGTTTCTTGTAAACTGTAAAATTGTTGCAAGTGTTATGGACAATTAAAGTTCCAAAATTTATTGCAACATTTGCAGTAATCAAGCATATCTTTTTTCAATCAAAAGAAGAATTTCAAACACTTATTTTAGTCTACCTAAGATTTGTGATAAATTTTGAAGGTTCTTTTGTTTACATTATGTGTCTAAATAAAAAAAGGTTTTCAATACATTCCTACTGACAACAAAATTGCATACTCGAAAATAGATAATGTTATGAAACGTACAACCCACACTGTTGTAAAATAACCCACTATGTTTTACAACATGAAATTATTTTGTCCATTTATTTTTTTCAATCACATGAAGATACTGTTCATTTCAATTTATACCATAACTAATAGTTGTAATTTTTGGAGGTCCCTTTTTACATTCTAGTGTCTAAATAAGAAAAGCTTTTCAAGATATTCGAACTGTTATCTAAAATTTCAAGTTGGAAAACATAGAGTGTTATAAATCATGCAACCCACAAATTGTTCTAAAAACCTTTACAAGTAACAACCCTATTGGTTACCCCCCCACCTCAATTTGGCTAACAGGGTTGTCCCTCGCTTCTCAATTCTTCTTTAAAGACAACACTTTTTGTTATACAAACTACAAAAAAACACTATATTCAAGTTCACCTTCACATTTTATAACAACCCTTACTTTCAACAAACATTCCATTTTGATATTGTTATATATTTAGAACACAAGATGAAAAAAAAAGTTGTAGTGTCAAAAACACAGGGTTTTCCCTCAATATTCAAATCTTGTTCAAAGACAACAGTTACTGTTATGCACACCATAAGAACACAATGTATTGAAGTTCACCTTCATGTTTTATAACTTCCCTTGCTTGCAACAAATGTTCCACACACAAAAAAAATTTGTAGGATGGAAAACACAAAGGGTTGTCCCTCGCTTCTCAATTCTTCTTCAAAGACAACACATCTTGTTATGGAGACTAAAAGAACATAGTGTATTGAAGTTATTTTTCATATTTTATAACAACCCTTACTTGCAGCAAATATTCCATTTCAATATCGTTATACATTTGGAATAAGGTATGTGCAGGATCGTGATAGGCCAAAAAGTGGCAATATGATGGGTATGTGTAGGGTATGTGGCTGATGACATTTTTTTTACCCAAAATTGATGAAATGAAAAGGGTTTTTAAAGGAGATTCTAAACTTTCCACCAATATAAATTATTTTTTACTTTGAATTTAATAAATAATTATTATTCATTTTCTATTTGAATTACAACTAAAGCCCTGATTGATAGGCTGATTGAAAAACATCTATAGCTTTCAAACAGTATCACATTTTTTAAATCTAAAACATGTGTCACATTCTATGCTTCGCATATTATAGGATTAAAAAAAATGAATTTCATGAAGTTTTGACAAGGTTAAGGTGGTTAGACATATGAGTTTTTATATTTTTAAAAAATTGTAATAAAAAAATCATAATTGATTATTTACTTGGAAAAAAATTACAAAAAAGTATGCATCACATTTGGACATGAGTCCTCTAATTATATCTAAAATCTTATAAAAAAATATTATAATTTTATTGTGGTTAGGGTGGTTAGATAGACACCTAATTCTTATTTTTTCCCTGAAATTTAAGTACTACTGCATTGAAATCTCAAATTTTCACCAAATAGATTTTTTATTTTTTTAAATAAACCTAGTAGTTCAGAAACTACATTCAATTTCCTATAGATTCTATTCTTACATATTTTTGAAATAATATAGATAACTTATTCAAATTTTTACACCAAGTTACCTAACTCTAATTTTTCTGAATTTTTCACCACTTAAGGGCCTATTTTTTCCATGATGATCCTGCACATACCCAACACAAGATGCACAAAAAAAGTTGTAGGATGGAAAACACATAGAGTTGTCTGCCCTGCCCCTCCACTAGCAGGACAACATTTCATGACAGCTAGGAAACTTTCAAGAATACCTTTCTCATTTAAAAAACATGCACTTCTCACCATCATACATCGATGACACCTTGCCACATAATGGAGCTGAGTGGATGAGATTATGGAAGAGGTGGTGATGTGTGCTTGAGAGAAGAGCTTATTTTGCAAATATTGCAAAGTAGCTCCAAAGATGCCCAGTTGTCATGAAATGTTGTCATGTCTTTTATTTAACGCTTGTATTGGCCATGGACAAGTCGACCTTTTCATAGAATGCCAAGGCCAACAATGTGTAATTGCAAGTTGGAAAACACTAGGTGTTATTAAACCTGAAAACAAAATACCATTTACAAATCCTTCACAAGTAACATCCCAATTCATTAATCACCCCTCAGTTGAATTTGAATGATTTTATATATCCTGCACCTCCAACTCCACCCCATGCTCTCAAACCTTTAGATTTCAACATGCAAAATGAAAGAACTCACACACACAGTGTTTTCCAACCTCCAATTATCTTCCGCACTATGTTGTCCCATCATATGGTTTTTGTATGTTATGATTCCTCTGACATGCATTCTTCTAGGGATAATAATGAAGTCTAATTGCAAGGAAGAAGCTAATCTCCCTATAAAATACAGTAAAATCAAGCTATTATCCCTGAAAAAACATGTGCTTGAAATGATAGCATAATCAAACATAAATGATATCAATTTTCCACAATCCATATTGAATATTTCTAGTTGATTTCTGGATTTGATTTTGTAAGAATTTTTGCATTAACGTTCTGGATCACACTCCATGATCTAACATCATAATGAAGAAGAAAGCATCAGTCATCCTAATATTGGATCACGGAGTCTAATTTGATGTTGATGCAAAAATTATTTCACAATCGAATCTAGAAATCAACTAGCAATGATAATCAAACATGTCTTATCCCTGAAGAAGGGAAATACATTATCATGTGTAAGCCATGTTGCAAGGAGATCCCCTTTTGTAATTGGGAGGAGGCTATTCTCCCTACAAAATGCATGTCACATGCATCATAACAATCATCTTTTTTTTTTAAATCATATTTTGAAATGGAAAAAAAGCCCAAAACATGTCATTGAAGACCATTATCTACAAATAGAAAAAAGCCTAGATGAGGTCCCATTTTCATTGCCATTTTCCACAATGGCATTTTGCAGGTTGGTAGAGAGCAATAGGAAATATGAAATTTTGCAATTTCCAAATGAAATAACTAAAAAACCCATTGTGGAAATACGAGTGAAATTACCGAATAATGTTTAGAGAAATTAGAAACCATGCACAATACGTAATATTTTTGTTTTTGTATGCTCCAAGAATGTAATGAAGTCCACTTTAAAATTTCGCTTTGCTGCAGTTGAAATCTCATTTCACTTTCTTCATCTGATTGGAAAAAAACACCCTAATGGAAAAGGTGGTCAGACAAACAAATAGCACTGACAGAAAGACTTGATAGTTAGACATTAACTCTGACTTGTCATGGCCTATCCCATCACCAAGAAAACATGTTAGCACCGATGGGTTTTCAAAATCATATTTTAGAATCGATGAAGACCCAAAAAAACATGGCATTTGAAACCATTATTTGGAAATAGAAAATTGAGGTGCCAAGAATGTAATGAAATTGGAAAATAGTAGGTATTACAAAACTTGCAAGGAACAATGTTAAAGATTGTTTGCAGTGTTGGAAAACACACTGTCCCAATTCAGTTAGTTTGTTATGAAGAGTATTATTTTGTTATGAGCCAAGAATGTAATAAAGTCCACTTTCAAATTTTTGAACAACTCTTTGTTACAGTCCAAATGTCATTTTAGTTTTTTTATCTAATTGGAACAAATAAAATGCTCACATTATTTGTAGTGTTGGAAAACACATTGTCTCTTCTCACTTGCATAGTTTTAGAACACTATATGCATTGCTTGTTTCTTAACAGCTAGGGATTTATACATTTAAACAAGGACATTCAAGTAACTAAAATCCTACAAATTGTGTACTTCCCAAATTACAAATTACAAGGTCTTGTAAAACCCTCTACCTACAACTGAATTTTTTAGCACCCCTAACCTCGATTTGGTTAGTATTCTCCTCCAACACCTCCACGTGAACTCCAAAATTCATATTACAACCTGCACACTACCAAATGACACCTAGATTTGCTCACTTTTCTCCTCCAACTCGTCTACATGAAATTAGACTTTTAACTTTCAATGTGCAAACTAGAAACAAATATGATTTTCACCCTTCTTTGTTCAAACAGAAAAGGCCCACGTCATGCCCACTTTTCTCGTGCCAAAAAAGGAAACTTCATGACAAAGGTAAGTAAGGTGCCTGCCTTTTTCACTCAGCAATAGATAGGAAAATGCACCTAATAATGTCATTAACTCCTACCTAACCATCCCCAAACATTTGGTCCCATCTGTCGGTTTAGTCACTGATCACCCATCAAGCGGGCCCCACATGTCTCATCATGTTATGCATGTTTCCATGTATGTTGTTATGTATGTTTTTCATGTATTTTTGTATGTACATAGGTGTTTTTTGTCTATTAGTTAGTCGACTCCTTCTTACTTAACAAAAAAAATGTCTTCAAGAGCTTTTGTAATATAGATAGTTTGAATGTATTGAAAATCCCTTTCAAAATTTACAAGGATTTTTAATTTGGAAAAAAAATGAATTTAAATTTCACATGAATGATATAAAAAGTGCACAAAATAATTGCAATTTGGAAAACATAATGTTGGGTTTCAGTTATTTTAATGTCCTTGTTTAAATGTAAAGGGTTGTCTCATGGTGGGTTGATTGCTTCTTAACATGTAGGGCATTGCAACATGAAGTTTTACAAAATAGAATGAATGTTTTCAAAATCACACATTCCATTATTGTGTTTAAATTTCACATGATTGAAAAAAAAACTGCATAAAATAATTGTAATTGGGAAAACATAGTGATGGGTTTCAGTTATTTGAATCTCCATCTTTAAATGTAAAGGGTCATCTCATGTTGGGTTGCTTGCTTCTTAACACCCATAGTTTTGCAATATGGAATGTTACAAAATAGTATGAATGTCTTCAAAATCACACCTTCCATTGTTGTGTTTAAGTTCCAGGTATATAACAAATTGCATGCTTCATAACACACTGCATTTTTCAACCTCCACATCATAGCATACCCAATCCCTTTCTAGTTTTTAAACCTGTATATGTAGGTGTGCACTACAAAAAGAAAGAACACCAATGTCTTGCCATTATTGGCAATGATGAATAAACTTGTTGAAAGTGATGAACGTTGTGTACTACATGTTGGAAAACACAATGTGTTTTGAATCCTACTTTTACTTATACCCAACCTTTGTCTTGTAATGCAAATATACAAACATATAGATGGTGTTGTATTTTATCAAATAGCACATCTCTCATTTAAGGGGTACTCTATTAACCCTCAACACATAGTGTCATTCATAGTATACACTTCATTTTTTTTTTGCAACAATTCATGTTGGAAAACCTTGGGTGTTAAGAAACAAGCAGCCAAAATAGTGTTGTAAAACCTTCTGCAACACTATTGGATAGTACCCATCACCACAATTTGTTCGGTTTTCTCCTTAAACTCCTCCACATGCACTGAAACCTCCATCTTTCAATGTGTAAACTAGAAAAAAATAGTATTTTCACCTTTCTTTTTCCAAACAAAAAAGGCCCACATCATTCCATTCCACTTTTCCCATGCCAGACAAAATAAAATTCATGACAAAGCAAAGGCACCCACCTTTTTCATCTAGCATGACACAGGAAAACTGACCTGATGGAGCTGTTAACTCCTACCTACCATTTCTCGAACGTTTGGTCCCATCTACCGGTTTCATCACTTTGTGTTTCCATGTATGTTGTTATTCTAATAGCTCTTTTACAATTTTTCTATTTGTCTATAATATTTAGTACCAAGTAATGTAGGCTAAATTTTCAATTAAGTATGTGGTGTTATTACCCATTTTGTACAAGTTATTTCTACCAATTAGATTTATGAGTTCTATTTAATACAATGCATGGAACTATTTCAAGTAATGACTTGTTATATATGCACATCTTTTGTGGTGTGGTGGTCAAATTGAAACATACTAAAAAATAACAAAAATAGGATATAGAAATAACATTCTACAACATTGCAATTAGAGGTTGTAAAAAATGAACCATTTATAACTCAGTAAATATTCTAGACAAATAGGGAAATTGTAAAAAGAACTATTATGAAAATAGTTAAGAACCACAAAAAAAAGATAGATGATGGAAAACTAACATTAAATAGAACTTATAAATATGGAGAAATATTAAACTTGAGAGGTAAAAAAGAGGTTTAAATTAGGACAGGATCATAGGATGGACTATCGAAAGGATGTATTTTGACCATTTCATAAAATAGGAAATACTCACAAAAGCCTCTATTGCTCACATTTCAAAGTGAAGAACCTAGTTCAAGTGAAGAAATTATTTTTACACCTTGTCTAGATACTGATAGAATTTCAGGTACCACGAATATGCTCCAAACTCAAAATCTATACATGCATTTCCCTTGAACTAGGTTCTTCCTTCAACTGGGTTTTTCACTTTGAATGTTGTTTGTAAGTAATTTTACATACATACATGTCCACATATAAACTCTTTTGGTGAAAGATTTAAAATTAGCGCAATACACTTAAGAATCACATGAAAATGATAGATGATTGAAAGACCCAAAATTTTAGAATTTCAAACAAATTGGAACTTCTAAATACATAATAAATTTTGGAAATTTAACTGTCCTTTATAATTGCAATTCAAGCTATGATAGCAAGAATCACCGGTATTTACTACAGAAGCTTCACATCTCCTAAAGCATCCTTCTCAATCCACCTGCCCTTTTTTTGTTCATTTTTCTTTCCTCGCCTATATCAACCACCTGGAAGAAAGATAAGTGTTAGTGATAGATTAAATTGGAAAATTAAAGGAATTTGGAGCTACACAAAAAAAATTTATTCCAAATTTCACCAATATACAATTTATATGTTTTGGTGAGTGCAAAATTCCAACTTGCATAAACAATAAACAAACATATTAAACTATACATTGGGAATTTACTTTCTAATTTAACCTATTGCAAACACTAGTAATATATATTAGCAATCATATCTGCCATTTTTCCATTTTATTGGAACTGTGAAGCAATAAACGTTCATTTTGTTGGAGCAATTCATTTGTTCTAATCAAGAGAAAGCTAACTTGTAAACAAAAAGCACCTATGTATGTAACACGAAATCAAAATGGAATTTCATTTTCCTCATCTAATTCGATGAAATCATAGCTCACATTATTTGTAGTGTTGGAAAACACATTGTCTCCATATAAGGTTTCAAGAAACAAGCAACCCATATAGTGTTGTAAAACCCTCTGTAACTAAGAGGAGACAATGTGTTTTCCAACTGTGCAAATAATGTGAGCAATTTATTTGTTCCAATCAGGAGAAAGCTAACTTGTAAACAAAAAGCACCTATGTATGTAACATGAGATAAAAATAGAATTTCATTTTCCTCATTTGATTTGACCAGATGAATGCTCACATTATCTACACAGTTTCAAAGCACACTATCTCCATATAAGGTGTTAAGAAACAAGCAACCCATATAGTGTTGTAAAACCCTCCACAATTAACAAGAGACATTATGTTTTCCAACTATGCAAATAATGCAAGCAATTCATTTGTTCCAATAAGGAGAAAGCTAACTCGTGAACTAAAAGCACCTATGTATGTAACATGAGATCAAAATGACATTTCATTTTCCTCATCTAATTTGACCAAATAAATTCTCCAATTATTTGTACAATTGGAAAACACATTGTCTCCATAAAAGGTGTTAAGAAACAAGCAACCCATATAGTGTTGTAAAACCGTCTGCAACTAAGAGGAGATAGTGTGTTTTCTAACTTTGCAAATAATGCGAGCAATTCATTTCTTATAATTAGGAGAAAGCTAACTCAAAAAAAAAAACACATATGTATGTAACATAAGATCAAAATGGCATTTTATTTTTCTCTTCTGATTCAACCAAATAAATGCTCATATTATTTGTAGTTTTGGAAAACACACTATCTCTATATAAGGTGTTAAGAAACAATCAACCCATATAATGTTGTCAAACCCTCTACAACTGAGAGGAGACAATGTGTTTTTCAACTGTGCAAATAATGTGAGCAATTTATTTGTTCCAATTAGGAGAAAGCTATCATGTAAACAAAAAGCACCTATATATGTAGCATGAGATAAAAATGGCATTTCATTTTCCTCATCTAATTCAACCAAATAAATGCTCACATTATTTGTAGTGTTGGAAAACACACTATCTCCATATAAGGTTTTAAGAAATAAGCAACCCATATAGTGTTGTAAAACCCTCTGCAACTGAGAGGAGATAGTGTGTTTTCCAACTTTGCAAATAATGCGAGCAATTTATTTGTTCCAATCAAAAGAAAGCTAATTCATAGAAACAAAGTACCAATGTATGAAAGATGTTATGAAAATGGCATTTCACCTTCCTCATCTAATTTTACAGAATAAATGCTCACATTACTTGTAGTGTTAGAAAACACACTATCTCCATCCTCGGTCGCGCGTCCCTCTGGAGCCAACAAACTGCAAAATAAAAATGTGGAAAATGGTGATGCACTGCAGCAACAAATGCATTTGAGGGGTTTGTAGTGGTTTGGCCACCTGCAACTCTATTTTCCTTGCCCACACATCCCTCCCCACCCACCAAATTGGAAAATCAAAACTGCAGAAAATGGTGATGTTAGGTGCATTTTCTCTAGCTTTTTCACTTTAGACAAAAAGAACCTATGTATGTAACATGAGATCAAAATGGAATTTTACTTTCCTCATCTAATTCAACCAAATAAATTCTCACATTATTTGTAGTGTTGAAAAACACAATGTCTCCATCCTCGACTGCACGTCCCTCCCCAACCAACAAACTGCAAAATCAAAATGTGGAAAATGCCTATGCATTGTAGCAAGGAATGTGTTTGAGGGGTTTCTAGTGGTTCAATCACCTGTAACTCCATTTTCCTCATTGGAGCATCCCTCCCCACCCACCAAACTAGAAAAATGAAAAATGTGGAAAATGTCAATGTTAGGTGCATTTTGTCTAGCTTTTTTACTTTAGACAAAAAATCACCTACATATGTAACATGAGATCAAAATGGAATTTCACTTTCCTCATCTGATTCGACCAAATAAATGGTCACATTATTTGCAGTGATGGAAAACACACTATCTCTATATATAGTGTTGTAAAACCCTTTACAACTGAGAGGAGACAATGTGTTTTCCAATTGTGCAAATAATGTGAGCAATTTATTTGTTCCAATCAAGAGAAAGCTAACTTGTAAACAAAAAAAACCTATGTATGTAACATGACATCAAAATGGCATTTCATTTTCCTCATCTAATTCGACCAAATAAATGCTCACATTATTTGCGGTGTTCGAAAATAGGTTGTCTCCATATACGGTGTTAAGAAACAAGCAACCCATATAGTGTTGTAAAATCCTCTGCAATTGAGATGTAACGCCCCACCACGCAACCCTACGGAAAGTTACAATTTACTAAACAAATGAACTATTTTTTTTTAATAAGAACAATTAACATGCAAGTTCTCTTAACCATTGCCAACCATTCCCCTAAGGCTACGAGACTATGTTACTTAAACCAAACACGGAACCTGAATTAAAACCATACCATATAATTACTTAACAAATAAAGTTCACATACATTCTATTCATAATAGTTTACATCCAAGAATATGAGATACCACTTGATTCCAATAATATAATTTACAACATGATTACAACACTCATTCCCTGAATGAGGCAAATCCAACAAGTATGATTACATATTACAAATTCCACCTCGATAACAAATGAGGGGTAATAAAATACAATAAGTACTGAGAGAACAAGGCATGAGAAGAAACTAATTCCCATGAGTTCTCCAACTAGAAATCACGACCACACGAACAAGAAGAAGAACCAACAGATTAAGAAGCACGTGCCACCCAACCGCATGGAACCCAAAGGTCCCACTCCCTCCGTGCTAGCAGATAGTAACAACGAATTCCCATACAAGACCATCTACCACTAGACACAGGCTACACAAAACTGATACGAAATAAATACAAGTAAACATCTCACAAAATGAATGGTCATACACACAACTCTAGGTACGACTCTCACAACATCGACATAGGTTACATTGCTTCCAGACATAGAATAGATCAAGAGTGTCACAAATATCAAGTACAAACTGTTGACTTAGGAAGAGTGTCATCGCGTAGCTCGTCAAGGGATAACCTCTGGGAATCTTCCTAGGCTCCGGCCCCCACACCATAGGTTATCCTGGTGGCCTCTACCGAAATCCTGGCACCCATGCTCACTCATGCGGAATCAAATACCTCTCGTGGAGACGAGATAGATGATCTTGCCATTCCAGGCCTTCCTGTCTCATCCCAAGTCTAGACAAGCCCTTGGTTCCATGAGCGAGGCATAATTAATCTTGTTTCATGTTTGATGCAATCTAAGCTTCTAAAAGTTTATTTAGTTATCACTACATTAACCAACTTGCAAAGGGTTATCCCTGATGCCACTTTGTGCGTCGGCCCCCATTGCAAGCCACTCCTCTAACACAACACACACTGTGAAAACCACAATAGGTAACTAGATATTAGACCTCTCCAATCCAAGGAGGTAACAAATCAAGGTGACTCACTCCAAACACTAGAGACAACAAGGTCAAAATCCTCTCCAACACACTAGAGGAAAAATAGAATACAAACTCCACTCCTTCCAAAGGAGGTACAAACCACATAACCCTCTCCTATTCCCAAGGAGACACATATCATCCCTGTTCATGAAAACTGGGTGAAACAACATGGTGTAACTATGCACATTTTCCATGACACATCAAAAGTTGACTAACATAACAACAATCCATACCAATAAATAAACCCCTATCTAGAAGACTTCCAAACCATTTACTCTAATTCCACAACATCGAGGATGAACCTTGTAACTCTACAAGCATTTCAGACAGTTAAATAAACTAATGTTTGGGTTTCCTAAATCCAATCAATCATAATTTTCATTACTTGCATTTATCCAATCAATTAAACCTATTTCTTTTCACAACATTTAAATATTTAAAAGAAAACAGATCATTTACTCTAAATTTCACAATTATATTCCAAAATCGAGACATTTTAATAATGCAGTCATCTGATTAAAATTTAAATCAATCGATCTCTCTAATTTTTATGATCATATACTATAATAACCACTTGATTAATAAATCATTTAGATTAAATAACAAGTCAATCAAATACATCGCACAAGAAATTAAGTAAATAATTAACATTATTTGCACAAACTCAGTAGTAACTCAAAGCACGTTGACAACTTAAGGAGTTTAAACCAATAATTATATTTTGTTTTCCCAATCACATATCTTATTAAAATCAACCTTTAAAATAAAAGCAATTGATTATTTAAAATCTACTTTTTTTTAAAATAAATCATTTGACTATTAAAATTCAACGTTCTAAATAATTCATTTGAATATAAAATCCACTTTTGCTTCTATTTCGTAACAAAATCATCTTAAGATAATCTATATTTTAACTCTGTCTATTTAATTTCATTTCTCTCAATTATCCGTAATAATCAAAACTAAATTATAAATAAATCAAACTTTTGATAAATAAAGTCATCTGATTGGAATAAATCATTTAAATTAACTCACTTAATCCATATTTCAATCATAGAATAATTAATCAATTAAAATCAATATTTCAAATAAAACATTAGATTTTCTAAACTCCACTCTTACCTCTAATAGCACAACAATAATCATCTTAATATATTTGAATTATGATATCCCTTAGTGCATCTATTAAAGTAAGTACCAATGCAATATCAATACAATTAAATATTAAAATATATTAACATGCTTGTTTACAAATAAATCTACCTAATAATTTAAAACCCCATTAATTAAAATATATCTAATAATTTTATATATTTCAATTAATCATCTTTAAAATCCTTATGATTTAACATATATAATAAAATATATTTTTAAATTATACTAAAAATTCATTTAAATTAATATATATTAAATATATTATATTTTACATAATATATAATATTAAATATTATACATAATATATAAAATATAATATAAAATAATATACATAAAAGTTAAATTAAATAAAAGTAAATAAAAACTAAAAGAAAAAAAAATCAATTTTTTTTAAAAAAACAAAGGGCAGAAGCCATGGGCACGCAGCCCTAGCCGCCCCATGGTGGCAGTGCCTGTGTGCAAAGCACGCGGTGCCAGCTCCCTGCAGGCGGCCGAGCTTGTGAGCAGAGCACACAGTGCCCACCTCCCTACAGGCGGTGGAGCCTGTGTGCAGAGCACACAGTGCCCGCCTCCCTGCGGGCGGCGGTGGCTGTGTGCTTGCGCACAACGCCCGCCTCCCTGCAGGCAATGGACGCAGCAGCGGCGGTGGTGGGGATTGGCCTCCCCACCCCACAAAATAAATTAAAATTTTATTTTATTTTATTTTTTATTTAATCAATTTTGTTTAAAAAATGAAAATCCAAACCCTAGTAAAAAAAACCAAAACAAATTTCACCCAAATTTTTTTGAAAAGAAAACTTCTAGCATGCATAGATCTATATGCAAAATATAAATGGTTATTTATAAGAATATATCATTTCACAGCCCAAATTGGGCAAATTTTCTTGAAGAGAAGAATAAGAAGAAGATTTAAAGCACAATGATAAGATGAATTTTTCTAGGTTTTCCCAAAATTGACCAAGAAATTAAAACTCTTCATTTGAATCCTTCTAAGTTTTCTATTGCTAGTTTTAAAATGAATTTTCATGGGTTTTAATTGAATTCAAGCAATATTTCAAGGATTTTCACACAACCAAACAAAGATTTTCAACCAATCATCACAAAGATTTAAGCTATTTTCAAAATGAACAAAGCAAGAACCAGAGGAACCTAATTTTTCTCCAAAGCTTGAAGATTCCAATGGAGCTTTCAAATCCTCTTCAAATCCAGCTCAAGCAAACCTTCAATCTCCTTCACAAATCCAAATCAAGCCACCAACAAGAAAATTTTTCCCCAAATTGAAAAGATTCCAACTTAGATGAGATTTCATTATCAAAAATAGGGTTTTTCCCCAAATTGGTCAAAAAACCCTAAAAATCCCACTCACCAAATATATTTTAAAAACATGTGGGGAATATTTCCAATTTTTAATTCTAAAACCAATTTCTAATTTTTAATTCAAACCTTATGCATTTTCCCAAATTCATTAAAACAAAAGCATTTCAAAGACAAGGAATTTATTTTATCTACCATTTTCAAAAGTGAAATTAAAACACATTATCATTTATTTATTTATTTATATTTAATTGTAACTATTCAAACAAGATTCTTATTTTTATTTTAATTAAATCTTAATATCCACTATAATTTCCATTTCCAATTTAAATTTGAAACTAATTATATAATAATGCCAACACAACTATTTTAATTAATATTTCACCATTAATCTAATTAATCATTAAACTCAATCTAATTTTATTAATTAATCAAATCAATCAATAACCCAATAATTATTTTATTAATTAAATCAATACATCAATAAAATAAATCATATTTTAACATCGCAACTAAATATATTTAATCATCAATTAGACTACACCTAGCATTTAATAAACTTTAAAATTTGAAATTAAATAAATACTCAAGGTGAAAATGACCAAATTAAAACAACTAACCCCGATGACTACCCAACAACACGCTATGACTAGGGTGACGACTTGGCACGGAAAACCTAGCTACTATCTCCCAATCGAATAGCGTTGGTCAATGGACACGCTCAAACCTGTGAAGCCAGGTGGAGTCGATATCATGTACCTGTCAACTTGCAACAAAGAGCATGTTGAACGTGCAATATATATATATATATATATATATATATATAATATGATCAAACACACCATGAAGAGGAAATCTCAGAATTGTAGGGCGCTCGCAAGCGAGTGATACAATCTCGTCCCCTTCACCAATACAGTATCACTAACTGATGCATCTAACATCAATGAAATGATCAATAGCATAAAACATCATTAAATCAAATATCTTCTACGTTAATCCATGGAAGGTCGTAAAGATAACATCAGAGTAAAATCACATCACATTGAAATATAGCTTTCACATCATTTAACTATTGCAATCGAAAGTAACCAAGTTCCAAAGTAAAAGCATGTTCAGACACAATCATCACATTATAATATAACATACGCATCACTAATCAGTTCATGATCAAATAATCACCAAGTTCCACAGTCACATCATAAGCATAATCAGGCATACAAAAAAGAACACTGCCGATCCAAATATCCAAAATGGAGGGGTGTTACATGAGAGGAAACTGTGTGTTTTCCAACTTTGCAAATAATGCAAGCAATTTATTTTTTCCAAACAGATAAAGAAAGTGAAATGACATTTGGACTATAGCAAAGAGTTCTTCAAAAAAATTGAAACTGAACTTCATTACATTCTTGGAGCATAGGAGTCAGCTAACTCCTAAACAAAAAGCACCTATGTACATACAAAAATGCATGAAAAACATACATAACATGACAAAAAGTTGTAGTGCAAGGCTTGCCAGACGAGGGATAAAAGTGTCAAAATCGGCAGGTGGGACCAAACGTCTGGGAAATGGTAGGTCATAGTTAATAGGTTCATCAGGTCGGTTTTCCTGCCAACTGAGAGACAGTGTGTTTTCCAACTCTACAAATATTGCAACAAATTTATTTGTTCTAATTAGATAAAGAAAGTGAAATGGCATTTGGACTGTAGCAAAGAGTTGTTCAAAAATTTGAAAGTTGACTTCATTACATTCTTGGAGCATAACGAAATAAAACTCTTCATATCAAACTAATTCAAATGGGATAGTGTGTTTTCTAACACTACAAACCATCTATAACAAACATTGTGCCTTGTAGGTATCATAATACATATTGTCTTCCAATTTCATTACATTCTTGGCACCTTGTTTTGCTATTTGAAAATAATGGTTTCGAATGCCACATTTTTTTGGGTTTTTGTCCATTCCAAAATATGATTTTGAAAACCCACCGGTGCTAACACATTTTCTCGGCGACGAGATAGGCTACATCAGGTCGGAGTTAATGTTCGACCATCAATTCTTTCCATCAGTGCAATTTTTCCATCCGACCTTCTTTTCCATCGAAGTGTTTTGTTCCAACCAAATGAAAAAAGTGAAATGACATTTGGACTATATCGGCAGATATGACCAAACATCTAGGAAAGGTAGGTAATAGTTAACTGACATAGGACAGTGTGTTTTCCAACACTGCAAATAATCTACAACATTTTTCCTTGCAGGTTTTCTAATACTTGTTGTTTTCCAATTTCATTACATCCATACTATCTAACTCACAAAAGGTTCTCCACACAATCACAAAACATACCAAATTGAGGTAAGGGGTGAGTAACCAATTCGATTGTTACTTCTAAAGGGTTTTTGCAATAGTTAGAGTTTTAGGAGATAGTGTGTTTTCCAAAATGACAGTGTATAAAATGGCGGAAAAAATAGGATGTCATCTGGGCTTTTTGCGATTTGCAAATTATGATTTCAAATGCCATATTTTGCACTTTTTTTTCCATTTTGAATAACAATGTGAATAATGGCGAACATAAGACAGTGTGTTTTCCAACATTGCAAACAATTTATAACACTATGCCTTGTAGGTTTCGTAATATCTGCTATTTTCCAATTTCATTACATCCTACTATCTAAATCACAAAAGGTTCTCCACACAATCACAAAACATACCAAATTGAGGTTAGGGGTGAGTATCCATTTTAGTTATTACTTCTAAAGGGTTTTACAACAATTAGACTTTTAGGAGATAGTGTGTTTTCCAAAACGACAGTGTATAAAATGGCAAAAATAGTGGGATGTCATCTGAGCTTTTTACTATTTGCAAATTATGATTTCGAATGCTACGTGATGTGTTTTTTTCTCCATTCTAACTAATAATGTGAACAATGGTGAACATAGGATAGTGTGTTTTCCAACACTACAAGCAATCTAAAACACTGTGCCTTGCAAGTTTCATAATACCTATTGTTTTCCAATTTCATTACATTCCTACTATCTAAATCACAAAAGGTTCTCCACAATCACAAAACATACCAAATTGAGGTCAGGGGTGAGTAACCAATTGGATTGTTACTTCTAAAGGGTTTTACAATAGTCAGAGTTTTAGGAGACAGTGTGTTTTCCAAAACAACAATGTATAAAATGGTGGCAAAAATGGGATGTCATCTGGGTTTTTTCTATTTGCAAATTATGATTTTGAATGCCACGTTTTGCACTTTTTTCTCCATTCCAAATAATAATGTGAATGGTGACATTCTGGGTTTTATGTGGTTTTCAAAATATATCATTTCATTCTAGAACCCACATTGCGTTTTCCAACCTCATAATATATTCCGCATGGATTTTGCTTTCTATAAATGTTATTCAGTAATTTCACTCATATTTCCACAATGGGTTGTCACTTATTTCATTCGGCAATGAAAAAATTTGAAAACTAGCATATGGGGAGGAAATGAAATGAAAATTCAAAAACCCTCGACACAAAAAAATATTATCAGACCTGCATTTCAAATAAATAGCCCTTTTCCCAATGAAAACCCCACAACGTTCAAAATAAGAATGTGAACAATGTTGATATTATGGGCTTTATGTGATTTTCACAAGATACCATTCCATTCAAGAACCCACGTTGCGTTTTCCAACCTCATAATATATTTTGCATGGTTTGTGGTTTCTATAAACTTTATTTAGTTATTTCACTCATATTTCCACAATGGGTTGTCAGCTATTTCATTTGGCAAGCGCAAATTTTGAAAACCAGCAAACAGGAGGAAATGAAATTACAAAACCCTCAATAGAAAACCACAACATGAAAACCCTACAATGAATAGTCGTTCATTTCTTCAGTGTTCATGGCAGAATTGCAAAATGGCACATATACAGAGTGGATATACATACCTTAGGGAGCTCTGAACACCTACAACTCTTCTCATTGCTTTCCACCAAAACGTAGCCATAGAAATCGGACCTTGTCTAGGCTTATTGATATTTGCAAATAATGGTTTTGAATGCCATGTTTTTGGCATTTTTTCCATGCTGAAAAAATGATTTTGAAAACTCATCGGCCCTGACACATTTTCCCGGCGACAAGACAGGAAACAGCACGACGGAGTTAACGTCTGACCATCAAGTCTTTTTGTCTCCCTTTTTTCCATCCGACCACCTTTTCCGTTGGGGACCCTTTGTCCACCGCGAGCCATGGGGTATGGGAGTACGATATAATATATATAATATGTTATATAAAGTTGAAAGCCTTTTTGTTGACAACTCTTATCGGTTAATGTGAGTGATCTAACATTCTCCATATCACTTGGAGGTCAATTATTTTCATTGATCTTCATACATCTTATAGCTATTTTATTGTGCATGCACTTACTGCCAGAATTGAAAGTTGTGCAACTGTGTGGAGATGAAAAGTTCAAATATCCCGTTGAACCCGAGGAAAAGGAATACAAGGCTAGGAGATTGGAGAACCTAAGTATAGTAAAACTAAAAATAATTCAAAGGTTGAGTATGTTGGATCCCAAAATATTTACGCATAGTGACAGGCTGAAAGAGTTGTCCTTGAGTTCATGGAGTGTAGTAGGGCTTCCTGAAAGTTTGACTCAGATGTACGCTCTCCAAAAGCTGGATCATCACGACTGCAAAAATCTCCTCAAATTGCCCAATTCATTGGTAACCTTCCATGTTTAACAAGACTGGATTTAAGTTGTTGTTCATCATTGAAACGTCTTCCAGAGTTATTCGGTAAGCTTCAATGCTTAGAAGAAGTAATTCTAAGTTTTTGTTCAGCATTAAAACAAGTGCCAGCAAGTTTTGTGCGTTTGGGTGAACTGAAGATGGTTACATTCTCGCATTGCCATAATATGCATAAGCTTCCTGACAGGTTTGAACTATTGAGATTTCTTGAAGAGCTTGACTTGTCATATTGCAAGAGTTTAAAATTTCTGCCAGGGCATTTTGAGCTGCTTTCTTCGTTACAGCTTCTCAACTTGGATGGCTGTAGCAAACTAGACAAACTCCCCGATAGCTTTCCTGAAAGCTTATTCAACTCAGAATCTGTTGCTATTACGTTGTCAGGATGCTCAAATTTGACAGAACTACAGTATGAGTTTTGCAAAGGTAACAAGATTGAAGACCTATCATTAGCTTCTTCCACCCATTTAGAGCAGCTTCCCAGCCAAATTAATGAATTGACCCAACTCAGATATCTGAATTTGTCAGATTGTCAAAGTTTGCGTAAGCTTCCAAATAAATTCAGTGGGCTTAGATTTCTTGAAGGCTTGAATTTAAGGTCCTGTCATAAATTGCGAGATTTATGTAAGGGTTTTGACAGTCTCCAGCAGGGCTTAAATTTGATGGCCGTATGGCCATATTTAGTCATTTTAGTTATAAAATACAATTAAAATTTTAGGAAGACTGTATCACTTGAAAGGTAAAATTTTAGTTAAACTGTCAAAATTTATATGTAATTATTCTTATGTATGCTTTTTCAATCTACATATATTTTTCTTAAAATAGATAACCTTTAATATTTGAAAGGCAACTTCAAAAAATGACCATCACAAAAAAATTGCTTAACAGGCAGGGTCGACCGTCAAATTTAAGCTTTGGTCTCCAGTAATTAAAATATCTCATTCTCTCAGACTGCCCTATTTTAGAACCCTGACGTTTGTGGACATTAGGAAAAGTCAAAAACTGTTATATAAATGGAATGAAGGGCATCCATCACCTGTGGCACCACTCTCAAATAATAACAGACGAGAAACCAAAAGATAAGGTAATTTGTAAGTCACTCGATAAAATTTAATATATTCGCATTTAAAATTCCATCCTATATTTCCTAAGACCATCTGCATATTTGAAAATGTTTTATTTTTATGTCATGTCCCCAATTTGAGACCTATTTCCAGCTGGCAGGAAAAAGCATTTTCAAATGCTAATTTAAAATAATATTAAATAATAATGATAATATTAAATAATAATTGAATATTTAAAAATAATATTAAATATTAAAATAATAATAAATAGTATAATGATATTAAATATAAATTTAAATTATTAAATAAATAACATTTAAATTTAAATAAATCATATTTTCTATGGCCGACCATTTGGAAGGCAAAATATTTAGGTCGATCCAGATTTCATTATTGGGCATCGAATGAAGACATGAAGCATTGACAGCGTAGCTGGTCAATAGCCTAGTAGGACGAAAACCCTGCCAGTGGTTTTGTTCTTCATCCAGTCCATTTCTGCACTCAAGCAAGATTCGTCCCGTTTTCTATCACAGCAAAGGAAGCTTCGAGCCGGCTGAGCGAGTACATCTATTCTGGGCGCATTTGCAGATTTGCTGGCCTCGAGCAAACTCCAGCTGGAGAGCCGGCATTGAGAGAGAAACACGGGAAGGGCGATTAAGTGAGAAAACGGGAGTCTCAGAAAGGCAATACTCATCATCGTCTCCTGTATACATATCCATTCCCTTGTGCGCCTGCCATTTCATTGGAGAATCGAAGGGCCATTACATTGCGACCAATTTAGAAGATCAACCATAAAGGCTCATCCAGGATAGGGAACAGCGCCATTGCCAAAGAGCCCAAGCACTCCACAAGTCGAGTGATCTTCCTCCATTGGTGAACACGGCTCAACTCTAGAATAGTTCGGCGAATTCTTTGCTCAAGTCGTCCTTGCCTTCGACTATATATTGTACCAAAGGCGTTTGCATCAGTTTCTAAGTTTCCGGCGGGTCGGATCAGAATATGTGAATTCTTGCTCTGTTTCCCGTGATTCCTCATAACTGTCTCAAGTGTCGCAGCATATCTCCTTGTCGGGACTGCAAGTGTAGTCGCATTTATTGATCTGAGTATTATTTATCAATCTGAGAATGCATTATACTTCAGAAATCCTGTGGTTAATTATTTGTTGATTGAATGTCGATGCGACCAAGTCTCTGGTTACTACTGTTCTCTAATTTTGAGTTTCCAGTCTTAATTTCCATGAAAGTGCTTGAGACTTTGATTGCTGTTATCGCCTTAGTTGAGTTCCAATTACTAATTTTTCTGCTCATCAAGATTAGACATCTTACATTTTATTTGTTAAGTAACTTTTCAATCTGCTCGGCATTTCAGATTAACAACGAACAGAAGATTTTGAGCAAGGCATCATCCAAATATTTCCAAGACAAAGCAGTTTTAGTTTGCAAGGACGGAAGCCCTTTCTTTCCCTCAAAAGAAAACCTGGAAGGCACTACTTTGGTACTTATTTTTTATCATAACATTTCATGCTGGGGTCGAGAAATGCTGGAGAACAATGTGGATGAGCTTTTGACAAATTTGAGTGACTGGAAAATAATTTACATTGGCAAATCTTTCAGCGCAGTTCCACCAAAGCTGGCAGAGAGAATTATTGCATATACACCTGATAATCCTGAAGCTCTCTCATTCTTTGATAAATTCTTATCAATAAATGCAGACACTGACTTTTGGAGTTTGAACACTTATAAAATTAAAACAAAAGTTGAGGAGCAGCAATTCAAACAATGGGAAAGTATTTCGGGTACATTGACAGGAAAGAATTTCAGCTTGCAAATCTACCACAAGCTTCAGTACACAGAAGAAAACAATGGTGTTGATTTCCTGGAGGCGTTGCTCAAGACAAAAGAGGATGATATGTTAATGTCCAAAGGGAATAAGAAGGTTCTGAATCTGCTCCTTCATGTTTACTTGGAAGTAATATTATATGGAAAATAAGAGGAAGGAGTCGTTTTTCCTAATATGTATTTTTAAATACTGCAGGTATCAATCAATGATCTTAAAAAGAACATTGTCCTCCTACTTATTTCGACGGTGGAGATATCCAAATCACAAATGTCATTCCTAAAGGAAATGTATGATGAGATGCGAAACACAGAACTTGACCTCAAAGTTGAATGGGTTTGGTTTCCAATACCAGATGGTAATAAGGATATGCACGTTTCAAATGATTGCACAAATATACCCTGGGTAGTAATTTCAGATAAATGGCTGATGGAGCAATGAACTGTTGGAACAGGGGAGCAGAAGTAAAAGGAAAACAACCAACATAATAACTTATATTGCTCATTAAAAACATTTCATACTATCATTCGAGCTTCAGCTCTTCTCAGATACAAAACACAACTTCATATAACTCACAGATTTATATCATCAAACTTATAACTTCCTACAGCTCTGCCAGCTCTGCAGAGCTGGACTCTGCTGAGAGAGTGCGTAACAAAACTGTGTTCAACCATTATATAGAATGCTCAATGCATACGGTGAAAGAGAACACATCATAAAATAATATTTTCTAAATCACCCACAAAACGTGTGAAGCTGGTTGAAGTGACAGTGAGCAGTCTGGAGTAAATCAGATGAAATCTTGTTCAAATCCTAGTCTTAAATGCTGGATTTGGACTGAGATTCAAGTGAGATACGGAGGACACTGACATGAATAGTTCTAGCTGGAGCAGTAAACAAGTAGTTGAGATTACTTCCAACATGAACTGTCACAAAAATTTTAAGGGAAAGATTGGGCTTTTGTGAAATGCCTATTCTTGTGAACTTGGCTGCTTCGGGACGTATTACTATCGTGGACGTGATGCCCCTTGTTGGCGACGCATGGTTCAGAAGCATGCCTATTTCTAAACAAAATGATGCCAAGAAAGTTGTCAAAAAAGGATTCTGACAAACTGGATATGATGAAGAAACGATTCCACTTGACCTTTCTGTTTAAGGATTTTCTCATGGTAAGTAGGATTATTAAATTTATTTAACGTCAAGCTAACGATATAATGAGATTCAAAATGAAATAATTATGGTTTTTTCTTACAGGACACCGAGAAGAAGTTGAGCGGGTTTGAAATGATCTGGTTATATGATGGTGATCCTGAGAAGATATCAGATTTTAATAGCATGTTAAGCCGTCTGCGGAAAAAAATAGACAGAAACTGCAAAATCCAGATACTGGATGTTGGCAGGGGACGCTTTCTGCATGATATAAACAGTATAAAAGAAGAAGAAGACTTGCATAGAAAGATCATTGACGAAATCAAGGATATGAAAAAATTCTGGCACCGCATGCATTATTTGGTTTATCTGATAGCATCTCAGATCGGTGAGGAAGCTAAAAAATTAGCGTCTAATAATGAAGAGGAGGTTAAAAAATTGAAGTCTCAGAAGGAAGAGGAAGTTAAAATGCTAGAGAGCCTTCGGAGGCTAGTGCTAGGTCTCCCTGTCTTTTGATTGTCTCTCCAGAAGAAATTGCACTGTGTGGATGATGGTAATCGATGGGGCTAACAATGGCAACTTCACAGGGAAAGGGAAAAAAATAGTGAACTTATTATCCACTAATATTGAAAAAAATATAGATTCATCCATAAATATAGAAAGTGGGGTAGGGGATTGATAAAAGTAGAGAAGTCACCTAAAGATCCAGCAGCGAAGACAACCTTCAAAGACGCGACATGGTTCGTAGTACATCCCTCATCACACGTTGAAGAACAAATTTCAGCTAAGTATGTCTTGCTCCATCTGCTATTTCGGAGACCCTGTCTATCATTGTGATACTTGTGGATATTTTGGCATATGTGAAAAGTGCTACATCCGTGTATTTGTAGGAAATATTGAGGTCACCACCCACTAGTAGCCAATTCATCATGGTGAGCCATTGCTATATCCAAAATGTTGCATTTCCATTCACTCCAAATCACCACAATATTTCCCTTCTTGTAGTGATCCAAAGACATTTAGCTCTAGCATCTGCTGTTATGACAAGTTATATTTAACTGTGGTACAGGTTGGAAGCTCACAAGGACGTGCTATTGGTCTTTAGCTATGGCATTACCATATTCATGGAAGGTAGAGAATCCGTTTCTTCAAGGTAGCTGCAGACACCATTTTGTGGTTTACTGTTGCCATGGAATGGCAGACAAGCAGTGTGCTACTTTACATGTCACAGGGTACATTAAACTCTTATTTCATTTTGCTAAAAAGTTTTAAAGGCTTTACCATTGTAACAAGAGCTGCAGGGCAGCAAAGTTCTTGCCTAAGATTGGCAGAACAGTTTTGGTGTAGGAAAAATGTGAGATTAATCTTGACTATCAGTGAGTAGGAGGATGGAAACCTAGTTTATATGTTTGAAGCGAACCATGAACTATTCCAATAAGCATGACCATGCATAATAAAGGCAGAAACAAAGAATAAGACCATAGAAGATTCATTTTTAATAAACTACAAAATGCAGATATAAAGATAATAGCCAGAATCTTGAAACAAAATAAATAATTATAATGCATAGGCACCTTATTTCCATGAAAATTGACAATTTACATAAACTCTCAATTGCCCAAGATTCTTTGAATATAACACCTTATTTCACACTTGAAATTTGACAATTTACAATTTACATAACACTCTCAGTTGCTCAAGATCTTCCTTGAATAAATAGTGTTAAAGGAGGAAACTCTAAGCATGCATCTACTCTGCTTAAATTAGAGACAGGAATAAATATGGAAAACTGAAATCCAATTCTCTTTTACTTAGTACACAATTGTAAATGCAAATCTTGAAACATATTTGGTGACCTTTTTGGTTAGCTGTCATCAAAATTTCATGATTCTGACTCTTCCATTGATTCATGCTTTTGCTAAGTGCAACTTAGGCACAATGTTCATTGATTGAAACAAAGATAGTTATGGACTAACAAAAGTAGAGAATCTACTATCAACAGAACATATGCCATCTCTAAGATAACCAAGAAGTGAAAGTAAGCCACAAGTTTCCAAAACCCCAAAATTTTGCAAACAAAGAAATAGTTTATGTGGCTTTATGTGGCTGTATGTGTGTGTCCTTGTACCATATCTCATTTGCAACAGATTATATAGTAATTGAGGGAATAAATGATGTGGAATTCAAGAAATACTTTTATTAACTTCTGAAATCTCAAAAGAGGTTTTCCTAAGTACCATATGTCACTTGCTAGAGATTCTATAGTAATGCAGAACAAACATAACAAGAGTATGTGATGATTTAATATATAATATGACATTCAAGAAATACCTTTATTAACTTCTGATCACTTAACATGGAATCTTTTCGTTTCCAATAGTATCTTGGTTGGAAAATTTTAACAAGAGAGAATTTGAGATCAAAAATAGATTCCAACTAGTTGGACAGAATGTATCCCAATGATGGATAATAATACAGAGAACAAGAGTAAAGAGCTTTCCCATTACTGTAGGGCAAGCAACAATCTCAGCCAAACAGGTACCTTCATATGAATGATTTCTTGAAATAATCAAATAATGATCCATTCACAAATTGTAGCAGTTCTGTAGTGTAAAATTGCTTTGGCACCTTGAAGCTGTGCATGATTTCTGTGGTTTATCCATTGACCAAAAAATCAATTGAGATAAGAGTTCACACCTCCTGCGTTCCATAACCCCGTAATCACCACAAAAGGAAATTGTCTCTGTTTAAGTAGCATGCCCTGTACAAAAGGGCACATAAAGGAGGAAACAACATTATGCCTTTGTCAAATATAAACATCTAATAAGCATTATCTATGTTGATAAAGTACTTGAAGGAATTACTCCAACTGAAATGGCTTCTCTAGACTCTACCCCTAATTTTCATCATTGCAAAGCTACTAAAATCTATTTGAGATTCTAAAATTAATGCATCCAAATCTTCTAACACACTCAAAGCTGAGAGAAATTCTGCATTGTTCAACAATAGATTCCATCACAATAAAATCTCAAAGATGAACTCTAGCTCATAGGTAACAGAGGCTCTTGGTAGAACAAAATAAAGAACTGTCATTTGAAACAGATGCATAAACAATAAACATCTATAGCTAGTCTAGCATATAAAATAGAAAGCTAACATGGTTGCAATTGAAGCTCAACAAGATTTTCACACTGGTTTGAAACTGTAGGAATACTTTTAAATTTGATATGTTTATTTATTTATTTTCAGAAATTACTAACTGCTTTGATAGAGGTTGAAAAAATGGACTCAAGTTTCGGTGACAAACATTGTCAAAACATTATAGAAGAGATGGAAATTGACCTCAGTGGAAAACGATAGAAACTCTAACACATTTTCACTGATTTATTTATGAAACTGGATCATCTTTGCTGAGAAATGTTGTGTTACATTTATTTTCTTGACAAAAAAAATCTTGTAAATAATATTGTGTGCCAATCTAAGTAATCCAAATCTCAAACCAAAGTTTGGAAGAAAGTAGGAAGTGGAAGGGAAGTGGAATGGAATTGCTTCTTCTCTAGGTAACTATTGTGGATCTTCTAAAGCCCACCTTGGCCAGATTTGTTACAACCAAACAACTCCATAGGTTCAATAATGGCCACATTTAATGTATAATGATGTATACATTTGATCAACATCCACTTAAGTTAAATAAAGTTCTTTACAGAGCAAAAAATTCCATTCTTGCTCAGCTAATTGAGGTTGTCTCAAATGTGCCTAACTCGCTCTCTATTCACTCTTAGGTTTCCTTACATTTTTTCAAGTTTGTTCTTTCTCATCTATTTGGTTGTCTCAGTTACAAGTATATGGTAAGCTTACTTGTTCATCTCAGGATTTAAGTCAGTAAAATTATTTTCTCATATTCAACATGGTCTCAAAGACATTGTTACTATGTAGATTACTATATAGAAAGGACCTTAACCTATATGTGGATTGAAAAGAGTGTTAAAAATTGCAAATCAAACTTCTAGAAAGAACCTAAAATCCTTGCTAGATGCTAATATTTGTGCCAAGACATCGATCACAATCTTCCAGTTTAAAGAGTCATTTGATGTTGTTGGTGGCTTATAAATGTAGGTTTGGCCCACAAGAATAAATATGGGATAAGGAGCAATGAATTTTACTTGGTGAAAAGTTGTCAGATCTTATTCTAATTACTTTTAGAACAACAACTAAAACTTTTGACTTTTAGAACGACAATGAATTGCACTCCCCTAGATCAGATTAAGATGATGTAGTGTTGTTTTGACATACAAACACTAATACATTTGACTGCAAAATACGATGAAACTGTCTGACAAAATATGTAAAATTCAATGTTCGTCGGGTGCTTGTAAAATTTGATGTGTAATTTCCAATTTTTTGAAAGTTTATCCCCGATGTTCGTTGAAATTTCGACGAACCTAGGGTTCGTCGAAATGTCAGCTGTTATTTTCGTCGAATTTTTGACAAACATGAAAAATTTAAAAAAAATCAAATTGTGGCCGACATAAAGAAAAGTGAGTTCGCGCCTGATTTATTGCGACAGTGTTTTGCTCTACTTGAGACAGTTTGTGGAGAACTAAGGACGATTTTCTTAAGAAAAATCAGAAAAAATTCAAGAAGATATCACTAGGTTGAGGGTAGTCATTGTCTTTTTGCAGAATTTAGTTGTGAACTCAGATTTGTAGTTCTAGGTTTGAAAATCATATTTTAAAGCAATATCTCATCAAATTTCATTTTTAGAGGTTAAGGGTTTTGAGAATTTCATGTCTAGATTTTGTTGTGTGGAATCACCATAAGATCACAACGGAGGAACAGATTCTTGTGACTGTAATTATGTGATCCATAACTGTATTGGTCATGTGGCACAGTTGTGCTATAACAAATACAGGATGCATTCATGTGTGACCCAAGTTTAATGTGGCTATGTTGTGATAGAAATGGAGGCACTCATATAATGTAGTTAATTCAGGTTGTATAATGTAGGTGTCAATCATCATTGGGTGCATTCAGGTTGTCTCAAGTTTAATAGGATAGGATGTAATTATAGCATGATCAAAGAGTGATTACCTCTTGCTGCAATAAAGAGCCTATAACTCTGGTTGATATGCAGAGTGGTTGTGTTATATCAATTATGTAGTGCATTCAAGCACAACCCATGTTTAATGGGCTATTGTAGAGAGTGATCAAGATTTTCTAAACCTTATGAATGTTACTTGACATATATTTGCATAATTTAAAATTCCTTCAGAGGCTTTTGAAGTATCAATGTATCCTATATAGGGTTTAGAATGATTTCTTTTAATTAAAAAAATAAATAAATGATGTATTTCCCTATAATTAGATAATGTGGAGATCTCCTAAATCTGCCTCCAGCACACTATCCTCTTTGGCACTGTATTCATTACTCCAGCTACTAAGGTTTTGCATGTGACATCTTTAATATCTTCATGGCCATGGCTTTTAAATAGATCTCAGTCTTCGCTTTAATCCTTTTCATGGTAACCTTTGAGTTCCATAATCCACCTTCAATCTCTTCTAAGAACAGTGTCTTAAGCTAGACTGCATAGTATGCATATAAAGCAAGTCTTTCATACCTGCCATTGTTCCAAACCACCACTCACTGCCTTGCTTAAAATGTTGCCTCCATAAGCACAATAGCATGTTTTAAAATCATGGTTTCCAGTGATTGACCATTAAGCTCACCACTTTCATCATGAAGATAGAATGAGATTTTTGTCTTCACTCAAGGCATTATGGAAGATAACATTGTGAATTGTTTGTTGTGTACGATTCAATTTTCTTGCACATTTACTGCTTTGCTAACTTCCTTTAAAACTGGGTATTGCACCATCAACTGCAATCTCAAACAGCTCACTCACTATCACTTGAAGATTCCTTTCATGAGCATCCTTCTATAAAATCAAACTATGCCCTATAGACTGCCTACTGAATACAGGGGACTCATTGTTTCATGGTATTGTAGTTCTTAAGATCCTTCAACCTTATTGATACTACTTCACAGTCCACAAGGTATTTTTCACTATTTTCCCATCTTTGGTGAATCTCAAAACACTGCTCAAACATGCAATCCACTACTTCCATTATACAATATTAATGGCTAAGAAGAAACATTGAACCTATGATTACCACTGTTACTTCATTTGGACAATCATTCCCTGATTGCATTTGCCTTGTCTAACACTACCAAAAGCATTTGAAAAACCCTTAAGGTCAGCAAGGGGAGTGATGAAACTCAGCTACATTAAAATATCCACTTTACTATGCAAAGTTTGAGCTTTATTATCTTGTCACTGCTTAGCCTATTTTTGACTGTCACATCTCAAGTGACTGTCATTCTTCTTACCGTAGATTGCATTTACAAATGTTAGTAAGCTACATAGTGTGCTTGTTATTGGCTACAATCTTTAGATTGCAAGATTTTGTTATTACCTACATTGTCTCAATCTTTCTGGTATTGCAACCTCACTAATCTGCTATAGTTAATGTTTATGTTTCTACGGAGGCCTAGGGTTTGTACCCTAATCATGCTCTTACCAATGCTTCTATTGTTTTTTATTAAGGCTCTCTCAATGTTGAGGGCCCTAGGGATAAGCTCGTCATAAGAAGTGACACATTGCATCTTTAACTAAAAGGATAAATCCGTATTGACATTAGCAATGATGATTCTGACTCGTTGCTCCTTAGGAATGGGTCACTTGCTCTTACTAGCTCGCTACCTCCCATTGTTGTAGGAATTTTGTGATCAAGTTCAATATTCTAATTTTAGGAGTCTTAGCGGTTGGAAATCATAGTCAAATTAGAATTTAATAAGTTTTGGAATTAACATTTTAAAGTATTTTTTGGGGTCATTAACTTTAGACTATCTTCTCTTTTGTAGGGGTGGTTGCATGCCAAATTTTTTTAGTGTAAAATATCAGAATAATTAGATTATGTTACTTGTCTATGAATAAAAATTATTAGAGTGTGAGTTTGATATTTTT
>VDFB02105785.1:492942495-492975774 GCA_007258455.2 Sequoia sempervirens | reverse complement strand
AAATATTGGATGGAAGGCATGACAAAAAAAAAATTGTAAAAATTTGTAGTGACATTCAGGAAGCCAATCATGTAATGAAAAATGTCACTGAATTGAATAGTGATGGAGACCAAATTAATATAAGGGCCCTTCCTTGGTTATTAATAGAGCAGCAAAGCAATGCTATAAAATAAGTATACAAAAAATTTGATTTCCCATAGGATTTGCTACGAACATAAACAATATAATAACAAAGAAAGGTGAATTTCGGTCAGGGATGAAAATGCATGATTGGCATACCTTTATTAAGGTAATTATTCTAGTATATTATATACACTTGTATAATGCATGTACTTTTCAATGTATTGTGTTTACTACTTTTGGAAAAATAATGAAAAGATTATTTTATAATTGTTGCAATATGTTCTACCTCTATCTCTCCCAGACAACTTTGACAACAATGTGAAGCAAGTTATATATGATCTTGGAAAATACATGAGGTAAGTAGCGAGATTTGTTCAATTCGCTGTATACATCTTATAATTTCCATTTGTTTTACTTGTTATGTAATATATTGTATATTTTGTTAAATATTGTTAATATATTTGTGTCAATCACTTGTAGATGGCTATCATCTAAAGAAATCCATAAAGAAGATATAAATTATTGGAAGAGAAAAATTCATCGTCTAATGTGTGAAATGAAAAAGTGTCTACCTTCAACCATTTTCAATGCACAAGAACACTACCACATACACCAAGTTGAGGAGATTGATTGAATTGTGTGGACCTGTACACACAAGGTCAATGTGGATGGTTGAGAGGCACTTGAAATTTTTGAAGGCTTTGGTTAGACAAAGAGCACATCCTGAGGGTTCTATGGTAGAGGGATATATGGTATACTAGACCATGGTGTACATTAGTAAATATCTTCCTAAGTTTGTAGCAAAGATCCATTTAGATCACATTTGGGATCCCAACACCATTAACAAATTCGAAGGGGAGTACTTGTTGGGGAAAGGTAGATTGAGGAAAGGGAGGTAATTATAAGATGGTCATGGAGATTAATTGGAATGCATTTTACATATGGTTTTTATGTATATTGTACTTATTTAATTTTTAATCTTCAATATACATCAATTATAAATTAAAGTCGTGTACTGTGGTATTTAACTAATTATACGTCGTTTGTAAATTTTAATTTATTTTGGTATAGTTGGTTGAGAGTGGGATGCACTACATTTGTACGTCACGAACAATCTTGATTGGATGACGGTATGGATTGAACGATGTCAACAATCTGGTCGTACATTAACATAGGAAGGTGTGGCTTCATTGGTTAAAGAAGCTCATTGTAATGGAGATTCCAATGTTACACAAAGGGAAATTGATTTAGCATATGGTTTAAGAGATAAATAGGTACATATAAATATATGAATCACCCATATTATTTAATTATTTTCAAGTATATTGATGTATATATATCTTGAGATTGTTTTCTTTGTATACATTCGGCCAAGAATAAATATGTTTATCAACTGACGATATTGCAATAATTTTTACATGTTTGACATATTGTAGGTGAAACACCACAAGGCTATGTGGTGCAATGGTTGTAAATTTCAAATCAAAATGTTGGATGATATGAAGAAAACTTGTGATTCTGGTATAACTACAGTCTTTCAGGTGACTAATGTTTCATCTAGAAGCAACATACATCCAGAAGTCTCAGAAAATCTATACTATGGGATTTTGGATGATATACTTGAGTGTGACTTTAAGTCCTTTAGATTAATTCTGTTCGTTGTCCTATGGTATAGGCTACGATTGAATGAAAATAATCCTGAGAGAACTATTATTAAACATAATAATGGATTTACCATGGTTAATACAAGGTTGATTGAGCAAGCTGGAAATGAGCCCTATGTTCTTCCAAGCCAATGTGAGCAGGTATTTTAATCAGAGGTTCCAGGTAAACCGGGCTGGTCATTTGTTGTTAGAAATGATCCAAGAGGAAGGCCGTAAAGTATAATGCGGTGGAAGAAGAAGATACCGAAGAACTAGAAGATGATGTAGATGATGATCAGGATCAATGGTTAGTTGATGATGTCCCTGATGAAGATGTCGAAGAGGAGGAACTAGATGATGATGATGTAGGAGTTAATGTTCATGAAGATGACATCTATGTAGATGATGACATTATCGAAACTGCTATTGATGACGACGATGATGATATGACCAATCCTTACAATGTCGAATTGGGATCGGATGATACAGACAAAGAGTTGGATGAAGAAGAAGATTAATGACATTGAAATGTATAAATTACTTCATTATATTTGACTTATGTGGTTACATAATTAATTCATGATGTTTTTAATTTTTATGCTGTTACATGATTAATTTAATGATGTACTTTTTAATGTTTGAAAGGTCAAAAAAATAAAACATTTCAATAGTGATGTTAACAACTTTAAAATTTGTGTGTTTTATGTTTCATGTGATCATAAAAGATTAAAAAGTTAGTTGTAGAGGTGGTTGTTTAGTGGTTGACGTGTATGTTGATTCTTTTTACAATGTAACCAGGTTTGTCTTCTAATATACATATGGAATTGCCAATTCCAATCGAAGGAAGCTCGAAGGACTTGGACCAACTGATGAGGACTTTAAAAGCCTTGTACAATTTGGGCTCTGCAAGATCGAGGAGGGTGATCCCTTAATGTGTTTACAACCTCTGCACCATTATTATAAACAACATTAACAATAGTAGATGATCTCACTTAATAGCTCAACACGATAAGATAATATCAATTATAATTGGCTATTCATAGACAATATCAACTATCTGGAGCGTGAGATAACTAAACACAATCCATTGTATAAGATAGTTAATGATTTGCAATTTGTAGCAAGCTCTAGGCAAAGACAAACAAATACTGAACTACACGAATAATTACAACTTAGATCAGTGCCATATATCCATTGCAGGAGTCAAATTCATAAGCATCTAGAGGTTTATAATAGATTTAATACATCACATATAAGATCCCTGAAAATATTGCATTACAATTTCATCAGTGTGCATTCTAACCCAGGACTATTTATCAAATCCTTATACAGCACATATCCACCTATAATCTCATTCAAGCATTTTGATTAATTCCTTGAATTAAAGCTAAAATAGAATCATACACACCACAACAGTGAGATGGATAAAACAACCCTTAGTTATTTCATTCAAAGTTTAGATATGCATGTACAATGGAGAAACATGAGCTTGAATTTTCATTTCAACTCAAATGCTAGTACTGTTATACAACATTATATCTCTATGAACTCAAAACTTGTTACATAGTGACTCAAAACCTAAATTGCATTTCTCTAAAACCATCGAACTTTACAATTCGCTCTACAACTTCACCTAGACTTGAAAAAAGTTATCTAACTTGCTAACTCGTACTTCTAGCCTTGAAATCCTTCTTATAGAAAATTAAGGAGAAAACAAGCACCGGGCCAGAAAGTACACCTGTCACCAGTCAATTGGAGTACCTAGTGATATTCAAAAATTTGTTACAATAGCCACCACCTTGAAAAATATTCTTGTTCAAAAATCGTTACAACAGCAATCATCCTGGAGCATATTCTCGTTCATCATGTCGGTGGAGGAAGGTTGATGCAATAACAAAAAACCACGCGAAACCCACGCCAAGAAAGTCATCCATACAAAACTGGAAACATTGTAACCATAACATCTGATTTGCCACATGTCGGTAGCCCACTCTTTTTACTCATCATCATTCAAATACTTAGCCACCCACCACTGGTATTCTTTGTCAGTTGGCCAGTCAAAATCAATCACCTCTTTTACTTTTGTACTATAAGGCAAATACTTTACCACTACTTGATTAGCATCTCTTTCAAAAGATTCTAAAAATGAGCCGGTACCAATAATCTTATCCATACAATTTACCAACAAATCATAATCTGAGTCATCACAATTTTTTAATTTGATTATTGATGACTTTACTTGCTTGATCCTGCCATTGTTGGAGTGTTCATTTCCCCTACTCATTAGTTATATCAGGTAAGCAGTGTTACCCCCAATCATTGAAGTTCTTTACCAACTCCCTAATCTTCCTACTTAGATCATCTGGGTAAGGTCTGAAAACTTTGCAATGATTTAACTAATATATAAGTAGGCTTCAATGATTGGGGCTTGTTATTTGCATCAAACCTTGAGGCTTTAGTCATAACATCTAGATTATTTTCCCTAGGGATCCAATTTTGAATTATTGGAATCACTATCCCCTGATCCCTATCAATATTATTTATTGCTTCAGATAGCAAAGAATACAAAGAATGTATAGAGGGCAGTTTATTATCCACCTTTTCATTTAAATGCTCCAAAATAAGAGTAACAATTTCTTTTTCTTTTGAAAGAAAACCATCCTCTTTTACCCTTAGTGATGTATGTAATTGATCAATTTCCTTCATGAGCTGCCTCTTTGTTGGATCAACAGAGCACTCTGTTTGTTCATCGACTTGTTCTACAGGAGGGGTAAGAGTAGGATTTTGAATGGGAGACCCTAGTGTAGAAACATTTGGAGAAGTAGGAGGCATTGACCCTGTTGTGGGAGGTGAGGTGCTAGTTCGTAGAGCATTGGATGTTTCCCCAGTATGTCTATACTTGAACCTTTCTACTTCAGTTTGCAGCTCAACATTTCTCTGTTGCATTTTACTATATTCTTCAATTAAAATGTTATACTTCTCCATTAGGCTCTTTCTTTCAACCTCCTCCCTTTCAGTAGTCTTTTGGGCCAACTTGGCCACATTCACAATTAAACTAGTGGCTTTGGTTGTTGTAGTCTCTGAAGCCCTCTTTATTATTAATCCTCCTTTGAAATTTGGATTAATATTAGCAATGTTTTTCTTTTTTCCTTGTGGAGCCAATGCCCAAATTGCCAAGGTCTCATATTCTTCACTAAAGGCAGAGTTTTGTAATGTTGCCTTAACTTCTTCTTCAGAATCCTAAAAAGGATTTTTGGACTTCATAATGGCACTGAAAGCCACTGCATCTGTGATGTCCCATTCAGGAAAAATCAAAACACCAACCTGATTCACTAGTTGTCTTCCTTCTTTAGGAGTGATGTTTTTGAACTCTTCCATTAGTTCAGCTTTCACTTCTTCATCATTCTCCTGATCTGACCTGTCAGGCCTTAGTTCTCTTCTCTCCTTGCATTTATTTTGATATTCCTCAAATTTCATCATCCATGCCAATTAGAAGAATACACGAGTCTTTACAAATGCATTGTCATCTAAGAACTCCTTGCAAGCCTCCATTCTTGCATCCTGCACACTCTTACCCTTCATATCCAAATCGATAGAACCAATTCAGCTAACCTAGGAGGGGATCGCATACCAACCTGCATGTCTTGATCAGTAACAATAATTTCATCTGTGAGATCCTCAGGTACGTGATCAGTTCTTTGCCTCTTAGGGCTTGGCTCAGGTGGTGGTGATGGGGGACTGCGCTATGGTGAAGATTTTAATTCAATGATTTTGACAGCCCTAGGTACTTTGAATTTTGGGCATGGTCATGAAGGCGCCTTCATTATTTTCTTCCCTTTTCTGTCTACTTCTTCCTCATCATTGCTAGTATCCCTTTTCCTCCTATAGATGGGCCGCCTTTTTGTAGGTTGACATATTGGCCTTGTTTCAATTAGCATATCACTTTGTCCTTGCATATCTAAATTTAGCCCTAAATTTATCTTTTTGGTTGTCAAGGTGTCCATTATCTCCTTGAAATTCTTCATTAAAAAGTTAATTTTCTTCTGGTATGGAGTGAATTCCATCAATGGATCATATGTTGGATCCATTTCATGCACAATATCTAGTAGCTTACTATAAGCTATCCACTTTTCCTTGTTCAATTCTTGTCTATTTAAATCAAATTCATTCCTAATCAGGTCCTCAGGGAAATTGAACTCATGCACAAATTTGCCACCTTTTATTCTTTGTCTAAAAAGAGCAAAGAAACCTTCAGGATCATGTTGTTGCCTTGGACCAAATCTCATATGGTAATCAACAAAGAATTTGTCAAAATGTGTCCAGCCTCCCTTTGAAAATGTAAAGTCAGACACTATTGTATAATCAAGGAATAATGTTCCTTTCCCTTTTCCAGTTAGGTTATCTTCATGAATACACCCCATCTTCCACATAACTTTTGCAAACCCTAGTCTTAGTGGCACATTGTATGGCAATATGTGAGGGGTTCCTTGAAATCCATATATTCTTAGGACAGTGCTGACTGGATATGGGATAATGTCACCCCAGTTATGTAAAACCCTCAATTCTGGTTTCCTCTCCTTTGACCGAAGGAAATCATGCGGTTCCTAAGGGATCCTAGGTACATTTACGATCAATCTAGCCCTCAATCTTGTAGCAAAATAATTATCAAATTGCACATAACTTGTTCTTTCCTTATTATAGGAAAAATCTGCAACCCATATCTGTACTGGCAATCTTTCTCCATTAACTGATTGTCTTAAGTTCATATTCTCAGTAAAGAAATCAACATTCCTAAACAAGAGCATATGCATCAACATGGAATACCAAAAGAATTGAGTACCAGTATCACCATTCTGCAGCTTCGATAGTCCTTCATGTATACTCTCCACCAAAAAAGAAGTGAAGTCATATGTTACAGAGAAGTTAGGGTGTTGTATTTGCACCCCCATGAACATGTATGCAATCGACATTACTGCACCAGGGCTGAAACTCAAAATCTAACATAGTGAATAGAAAGTAGCCAAGAAAGGCTTTCTAAAACAATTCAATCTGAAGGGTTCCTAGTCACTAGGGCTGATGTGAAATTGTGAATCCCCTGCCTTAACCAGATGAGGTGGAAGCAACTTAACCCAAACAAGAGATTTTAATTTTGTACACTCCTCCTTCATTTCTTCAAGATTAATAGGAACCAAGTCATCACTTGGCTCACTCAAATCAAAATTCTGTTAGATAACATCTTTGTTAATTTCTAATAGAACCCCTCCATCATTATCTCTGATTACCCGTGTGATAGGGTCATATCTTTTGGCCACTGCTCTAAGTAAGTCCACATTAAGGAACACATTTGGAACAACCAGCTTTCTCATGTTGTACCTCCATCCATTTGAAAAAGGATGAGGCAAATTCCTCTATCCATACCATAATATGAACATTTGTAAGCATGTGAGTGGAACCCTAGCATCAACAATGTTGGAATTATTACACACCAACCCCTCCCCTAGGATTTTCCCTCGCATCAACACCAAAACTTTCTTTCTATCATTTGTTGATAATGAAAATTGATCTAGGAAATCATCGTACAAGTTTTTTTTCAAATACTCAATGTCGCCAGAGTGCTACTTGGTTAGTGCCATTTTAGACAAACTAGGGCCTCACTACAATGTTACACTTGAAGTGGCTAAGACTAAGCAGAGATAGGAAATTATAGAGTAAAAATACCACAATTCCTCACAATTTATGATTAAACAATAGCCCTAACGAAATATTTTAATGAACTTAGTGACAAGCATAGAAAACCCCCCTACTTTCCCAAATTTAGGTGTAGAATGACTGGGAAACAGAGAAAATTAACTCACGGTACTTTTCACACAAACTCCAATTTCTGGTAGCAGCTGCTCGCAATTTCACCTTTGGCTCTAAAACTGTTTTCACAAAATACTTGGATGCTTTGTGATACAAATGAGACGAGTAAATTGATTTTATGTCGATCAAATTCTACCAGTGGATGTCTCATCTGCCATTAAAGCTCACTCGTGGGCCACACGAATGGCTCCAACCATAATTTTATACATATTTAAATTTGAGCCGTTGATCCTTCAGTTTGATTAAATCATCAATGGCCATCTTCAAAACAGGTTGACATAATCACCAACATGGTAATAAAGGGGCCCACTATGTCATACTCCATGAAGGAATGCCACGTGGCAGTTGCCACTGATATCACAATCCTTTGATTTATCATCGCGGGATGGCGAGCACCGTTGATCTTTTTACCATAAAGCCTGCTCCTTCAAAAATGGTCGCCATCCTTTCCTTTAACTATCAAGCAGTTTTTCCCTTAAAATCATAACATCTGCGTTGAAATAAAACACATGCATCTTACAAGCGCATTAGTAATCCGCCCCGTAATACATTTAAAACTGGCGAACGCTTTCTTCACTCCTTAGGCTTCATTGGATGAGACATGTGGCAGGCACCTGCGACATCGCGATCCCAAAATTCTTAATCATGGGATGGTAGGCACCGTCAATCTTGAAGAGAGCTCATCAATGGTCACCCAGATTTCATCCTTTATGAAGGGCATGTGGCACCTGCCTGTACTATCACGATCCCTATAATCGTTGATCACGGAATAGCGGGCGTCGTTGATCTCGTTCCTTTAACACAGTCGCCAGCCATATCATTAACCTTTGAGCATCTTTTCCAGCAAGATTATAACATATCCATGGATTTGGAATATGTGCATCTCGAGAACACTTTAGTAATCCACCCCTTAATACATTTAAAGCCGGCTAGTGTTTCCTTTACTCTTTAGACTTCATCAGATGAGACACGTGGCACCCGCCCATGATTTCGCAATCAACCCAAACACCATCATGGGATGGCATGGAATAGCTCAGATCAAATAGTAGTTGGTCAGCGATACCTCAAATTTGATCCCCCAGATAGGACATGTGGCGCCCACCCATGATTTCGCGATCCTTGAATTCCTGATCACGGGATGGCAGGCACCGTTGATATCTGTAGGAAATAGTTCAATGACATCACTAAATCAACCCTTGAGCTCCCTCGGATAAGACACGTGGTGCCCACCCGTGATTTCGTGATCCTTGAATTCTCGATCATGGGATGGCAGGCACCATTGATATCTACAGGAGATAGATCAAAGATAGCACTAAATCAACCTTTGAGCTCCCCGGATAGGACACGTGGCGCCCACCCATGATTTCACAATCCTTGAATTCCTGATCACGGGATGGCGGGCACCATTGATATCTACAGGAAATAGATCAACGACAGCACTAAATCAACCCTTGCAAAATAAAACATTCATTAAAAGGAGTAGGCATTACTAGGCGGATGACAAATAAAACAAGAGCTGCAGGGCAGCGAAGTTCCTGCCAAAAAGTTATTAAATAGTTATGTTTTAAAAAGTTAGAAATAAAATTATTGATGAGGTGGAACTCTTGTGTAAGAAGAACAAATGATTAAGTTAAGGATTGTATTTGTTGTTATAACTTTAGTTCTAATATATTAAATTATATTTTAGATGGTATATATGTTACATATATATTGTATATATATTATAATATTATAATGATGTTAAAATTATATATTAGATATTATATATGTTACATATGTATTATATAGTGTATATATTATAATATGTTGTTAAATTAATAATATAATATATTAAAAACATATTATTTATTTGAATTTGTTATTAGATTATTTTATATATTTGAATTTAATAGAATGGAAAATATAAAAATAGACAAACTAAGTTAAATGATTTATATTGGTAACATAGGAGACAAAAATTAAGAGAAAATATGTTATTCAAAATTATAAAAAATAAAACAATATGCTACTTATAACACTATTTTTTCATGAAGTGACTATTTAAATTTCAAATAAAAACATAAATATTAAAATATATAACATAAATTTTAATTTATTTTAAAATATAAAAATCTAATTAAAATGTGGTAATTTATTTTTTAGAGTTTAGACTTAGATTTCTATTTTCCCTATTTTTATTATTTTGATCTTGCATGCTTACATTAACCATAATTCATTGATACAAAAATAGGAGAGATAATATTTTTTTTATTTTGATTAATCAAAAAAGGTAAGTATTAAAGATTGAATAAATTAAAAATCATAATAAAAGATTGATTCAAGAAGAAAATTATTAAAATTAAAATTATTTATATTAATAATTAAAATATAAGATAATTAAAAATTAAAGAAGTTGAGAATTTTTAAACTTAATTATTATAGTGGATGTCTTAAACAATTATTCTTTTGGAAATATCAAAACCAAGAATGAAACCAACATAAAATTTTAATAAAATATATTTCAATAAAATGATGTGTACACTAAGTTAAAGCATTTATATTGCTAGTCAAATGGTATGTAGAGAAAATGAAAACTAAGAGATAAAAATATTTAACAAATAAAAATATATACTATCTATAGCAACAATTTTTTGGAGGCTAGAAATTTATAAATTATAGGTTGAATGGTAAGGCTAACAATTTTTGTTGTGGTTTGTATTTTTCTTCTGTGCTTTGTTTGTGCTAGGCTATTGCCCATTTGTCTTTCACTCTCTTTCTTTATGCTTGTGTTTCTCCTTTTAGTTGTTTAGTTGTTTTGTGGGTTGAGATGTCTATACTTTTTCTAAACAAAACCATTTAAAATTAAATTATATGAGTAGTCAAATGCTATGCAATAAATAAATAAATAAAAAGTCTTGCTTTGTAAAATTGGAAAACCTAATTATTATAATGATGAGTTTGTTTATATTAAAATAAAGGTAAAGATCACATGAATTATTCACACTTAAAAAATTGGAAAACATCCTACTTATTAAATAGTGACTATTAAAATTCCTTATAAAATAAATAAAGATTATAGTATAGCATAATAGCTCAAATTCTAATTAATTTAAAAATATCAAAATATAATTAAAAGAATAAAAATAATTACCACTATATACCACTAACCTAAAATAATAAAAAAAAGATAAAAAGTCTTACTTTGTAAACTTGGAAAGTCATTCAGTCAAACTGCATCTTATAGAAACTAAAAATATATACCTTTACTTGGTAAAATTGAAAAATTTAATTATTTTATTAGCACATTTTTTATGTATTAAGAATGTAGAAATTGTTAATTTAAAAAATATTATTTATTAAAAATTTAACTCTTTTTAATTAAAACAATGAAAAGAATAGTCAATTTATAACACTAATCTAAAAGAATGTAAAAAAAAAATCTAAATTATATATAAAATAAATATTTCAAAATATAAAATATAAGTATAAATTTAATGAATAGGTTGAATGATAAGATTAGCCATAACATCTAAAAAATAAGGAAGTTATTAAAAAAAGACTAAAATTTAAATAAAATTTGTTGATTAAACTATAATCTTCTTAAAAATTAAAAATATTAATATCAATATAATTTAACTATTTTAATTTAAAATATTTTTAAATTAATATGAAGTATGATTTGTTACAATATATATAAGATTTAGATGAATACTAAATACTAATTTGTGATTTGGAGGATTATACAAGATTATAAGATTAAAGATGAAACTAAGTATGATTTGTTACAATGGAGGATTATACAAGTAATAAGATTAATAGATAAATATTAAGTATGATTTGTTACTATGCAGGATTACCCACCATTCCATAATAATTGTTAATGGAAGTAATGAAAGTGCCAAAATCGCTTATATCGGGTAAAAATTGTGTACCAATTAGATTCAAGAGAATTGATTTTTGAAATATATTTTGTTATATAATTTGCATCTATACATTGATAATAGATTGAAAAAATTCAAATAGAAAAATTATTCAAGTTCTCATTGGTTAAAGTGAGAGTTATTAATAACTAGTTAAATTCTGGTGGTGCCTATAGTTCCCTCAGGGAACTAAAAATTATATTTATAGAAGAAAAATAAAAATAAATCTACAATTTGTTTTATAATTTCACTTTTAACTTTAAATGTATGTTCACTCATTAAGTTGTATTTTTCTTACAATCACATTTTTATTTTAGATGTTTGTTTATAAAATATAAAGATGCATTAAAAATATATTAGAATTTTTTTTTTATATTATATAGCATTCATTACAGTAAATTAACATAGAATAATTTCACAATATCACTTAAACCAATCAAGAAAAAATTTAATCATTACTATGCAACATTATTCTCACATCAAACTAACAAATAAAACATTGAAAGCAAATTTATTTTTTATATTATAACATTCAAATTCAAACCTTTTATACACAATATCAAGTTAATTATAAAACACATAAAAATTATTTATAAGCAACTTAAATTTTTAACAATTTAATAAAATATAATTTAATATAATTAAGAAAAATTAAATAAGAATTATAGATAAATTTATGAAATATTGATTTACTTATCAAGAAAAAATAAATTATAAATTTACTTATTATTGATAAATTTACTTACTAATCTATTTTAACCATCAAGAAAAAAATAATCATTAGTGATTGCAACATTATTGGCACATCTTTTAAACTGACAAATAAACATTGAAAACACATTTATTTTTTAGTTCCTACCAAGGAACTATAGGCGACCCCTTTTCCTTAACAAGTTATTAATAACTTTGATTTTAACAAATGAGAACTCAACTTTTTTTATGTTTGACAAATATTTGTATATAGTTAAAGTAAATATGCAAGATTTTTAACTTTTCAAATTAAAAAAATTAATTTTCCTCAATTTTATTGGCTACAAAACTTTGAGCGATAAGGGCGGATTTTCAGGAAGCATAAACTTTTTATCGCAACTTTTCAAAGTTTTTTTGCCACAAAGACCATAAACAATTTTTTTTATTTTTTTCACTTGTAATTAATCTATTTCATTATTTTGAATCTTTTTATTAGTTCCTACCATGGAACTATAGGCACCACCAAATCTTAACTAGTTATTAATAATTCTCTTTTTAACCAATGAGAGCTGAAGCATTTTTTCTATTTGATTTGTTTTTATCTATTATCAATGTATACATGCCAATTATATAACAAAACATATTTCAAAATTCAATTCTCTTAAATCTAATTGGTAGACAAATTTCACTCGATATAAACAATTAATGTGCTTTTATTACTTCCATTACTTCCATTTTAGAATCTTAACTAATTTTCAGGAGTTTTTTAAAAATTAGGTTGTTTATTTCCAATAATTCAATGAGTAAACCATACTAACTATTTTGAAAATTAAATTACACTATAATGATAAATTACTTTTTATTAAATTACACTATAAAAATAAATTACTTTTCATTAAATTACTTACTAATTACCCCTCACATTGGCACGAACATTTATTTCCATTATTTTCTCAGACATTAAAATAATAATAATAATTAATAAAATATAAACTCTCGAATAACAAATGCTAACTAATTAATCAATAACATCAAAATTCAACTATTTTAATTACCTTTTAATACTAAATTGATTTGTAGCATAAATTTAATTGAGCTTTAATTCTTTGAAATATTAATACTAATTACTCAAAATTTACTTTAATATAAATTATTCACTATTATTTAAAAATAAATGAATACCTTGTAAATTATTTTTATATTATAATTTAAATAAATTAATACTAATCACCTCTCTTTGTCATAAATTAATTCTAAACAACACTTATTAAACATATATTTAAACTAACAAATTTTCAATTGCTTTGAAATTTGAACTAACTCTAATTACTAAGATACGTTTTGCAAAATAAATGAATTAAGACTACAATAATTATTTAGAATAAATACTAATTACTTTTATAAAATATTTATTATTTTTAAAAATCAACTTTAAAATTAACAGTAATTACTTTTAAATCAAATTTAAATTAATATTAATAAATTAATCATTTAAATCAATCACAAATTCTATCATATTTGTTTTAGAAATAATTCACCTTCTATTTACAACTTATATTAATTACTATATATTAGTTTGTGAAATAAAACATGTTAACTAATTAATAATTAATAAGGAAATAAATAACTTTATTATATTAATTAAATAAATAGTCTAAATTTAAAGATTTTTTTCTTCTCATTTAAATTAAAAAAAAATGTTTAGTTTTAGCCAAGTTTAAATTTTCATATCCAATTTAAATGTTCATATTAAATATTTTAATATATATATAAATATATAATAAATTTAAATATTTGTAAAGACAAATATATATATTTATATTATATTATAATTTTTTTAAAAAAATAAATATTAATTAATAATAAAATTAAAATTTTATTAATTTTTTTAAAGTAACAAGGCCATTGGCCTCTCCATGGATTTATGCACGCTGTAAATATATATTTTAAATATTTATATTGAATTAAAATAAATATATATATATATAATTATTATATTTATATATGTATTAATTAGTAATATATATATTTATAACTATATAAATTAAAATTGACATGATTCCCTTTTTTATATTAATATTTGAATAAAAATATTATCATAAAATATTAAACTTTAATTTATTGAAGTAATGAAACGTATATGATTTTAAAAATTGTAAATAAATTGATTGAGTAAAATAATTTAGAGGAAATAATATAAAGAAAAATTTATTTTAATTATTAGATTATTTTTTTTATAAGAAAAACATAATTTCCTTCAAGATCTTTTCATAAGAATATGGGTTTGAGCCACATAAAATTATTTTAGAAAAAAAACTATCTTCAAAACAAATTTTAATTTTCAAAGAACATAAAAATTAAATATATGCATTTTAATATTTGAGCCAAATATAGATTTTTAAGAAATATTTGTTTTATATTTTTTTTTAATTGATTACTCTACTTGTTAAGTGGGAAAGCATAACTAGCTATGCATATTCATCTCAATTCCTTTCAACCTTATAAGTTAATATTCAAGTAGATATCTACTTATCAATTAGGAAAACCTGACAAACTGTGCAGATTGTTTGTAACTATGTTTACCTCAACAAACTCTTTCTATTCCTCTCAATTCCTTTCATCCACACATGTTCATTCTAAACTATAAAAAATAAACTACCTCATCCTCAAAAAATTTTGGCTACACAACAAGTACAATTACGTTTCTTAATCTATAACATCATGTAATATTATAATCTTATCAAAATATTATCTTTTGACAACTCAAGCATGATCATCCTTAAATTGTTTCAAAAATTTATATCTATTGGATAACATAGTGAATTTGAGCAACTTAGTTTTCCCTAGATTTTGAAAGCAATTATAGTAGCATTGAGCTTAGAGACCACAATGTTGTATTATGACTAAAACAATTTTTTTCCTTTAGATGGACTTGATAGCATATGTAGAGAAGCATGAATTTGTTTTCGATGTAGTCCTAGATGAGCATGTCACAAATGATGATGTGAACTAATGTACCCATGCCATTGTTCTCATTTGGAGTAAAATCATTATATCATGCTTATAAGTATCCTTGATTACGTCTATCAATAGATTGCCTAATCTCCATTGAGAATGTCATAATCTAAAAATATTGTCAGGTGAATGGCATAATCTATAAAAGGGGTTAGATATTACTATTATTAACACCTAGAGTTTTCACATGGTACACCACTATTGTAGTCGATGTAATACAAATTTGGTCAGAACATTTATCTCTCTTAATGGTGTCAGAAGTTCTATCTTAATGTTGATGACTAAAAGCAAACTGGATGTTGAAAGAGTGTTGGTTAAACTTGAATTTTTATGGTATGTCATACTTCTATGGTTTGAATTAGTGTTATGATTAGGGTCAAGTTCAAGTTATAGTTAGGGTTTATTTAGGCTTATTTTGGTTAATCTTACAATTGGGGTTTAACTAGAATGCTAATTGAACCCTAATTTAACCCCAACAACAAGGTTCAATTAGAGTCAGGGTTTGAGTTCAATTAGGGTTAGGGTTGGCATTCAATTAGTGTTATGATTAGAATCAAGTTCAAGTTACAGTTAGGGTTCAATTAGGCTTATTTTAGTTCACTTTACAATTAAGGTTTAATTAGATTTAGGTTTATGGTTCAATTAGGGTCAAGGTTAGGGTTCATTTAGATTAAGGTTCAAGTAGGGTTCAATTAGGATTTAATTAGGGTTATGATTATTGTTTAAATAGGGTTATGGTTAATGTTAAGTTAGGATTAAAATTATTAATCTAGAATAAAACTTGAAGCTAAGGTTAGAGCTATGGTAAGTGGTAGAGTTAGGCTTAAATTAGGGTTTAATAAAGGGTAGGGTACAATAAGGGTATAATAATATTGGTTAATTTTTAAGTCATGACCATGCTAGATGCTAATTTGGTTTAAAAGACCCCTTGTTGAAGCCCACAAGACATTTATTTCTATATATCTTAGATATTGTTCATATTTATTATCATTGTGTTTGACCTCATGAGAATGCTTCAGAGTAAAGTACACCTTGCAAATCCACTCACATTCGTGAGAACCATTCAATCTCCTTGCCAAAATTTTATTGTTATTCGAATGATTATCAAATTGGATATGTCCAAAGCCTTTAATAAGTTGGGATTTGGCAACTTCTATAATGCATATACTTTGTCAACTTTTAACCGTGGGAGTACCATTTGCATAATGAATTGTCTCTTTTCAATTCGATTAATCATCCCCCATAGGGTCTTCTTCATAAATTAGGGGATTAAGTTAAAGAGACCCATTATCATGTTTTTTTTCCATCAAAATGGTAGAGTCCCTTAGTGTAGAACTTATACTAGCCAGTATGTTACAAAAATTTACATGACTTCCAATTCTAGCAGCACAAGCCAGTACATAGTGTTTGCAGATGTTACCTGACTTACAAGATAGATGAGTTTATAGAGGAGATGCAAATAAAGACAACTTTTCAATTTTTTTAGTGTCCAATGTGGAGTATCTAAAATTTATTGTTAATTATGAATCTGACATTGACATGTATGATTGAACTAAGATTGATACTACTGTTCTGATTCATTGGCGATAATTATTGGATCAGTGTGAAAAATCTACAGATTTGTGTTTGACTGCAAAGAGTTATCTCTTGTGATTTATCAAAAAATTATTATTTCTATTCGTGGGCTTCTTACACAAGACAATATATTTATGCATTTCTTGTAGAGTCTATTCTAATTGATATAATAAAAAAACTTCTAATTTTGAAAATAATATAACATAGAACCAAATAGCAGTGAAAATCCCAAACAAAGATTATCAAGAGTGTATCTCATTTAGTTTTTATTTAATCTTTCTCTTTATGTCTACAATTTCTTGAAGTTTTTTCTAATTATCCAAATAATTTAACATTGATGGATATGTAACACATTTAGTTCATTCATGCCCTAGTTCATCATATTTGGCAGAGAGCATGCCCATCTAGAGATGACCTTAGAATTTGGCTATAACTTATCCAGTGATAGTGATGTCAACAAAAATTTAAATGAGACAAGAAGATTTGGAAGCTAAGGATATACACATCAATGTCTAAGTTAAACAATTAATACCCTAGATAAACATTAGTTCACATAGTGATGAGTCTGTAGTACGTAGTTGTGATTCTAGATAGTAGGCGAGCCAAATTTGGTTCATGGTGATTGGTTTAAACCTAGTGCAATACTAATTGATCTTGGCTTAAATGCAGTAGAGGTATGACACCTTCTAACTGCCTTTTTCAAAAAAAGTTTGTAAGTAAAAGATGGTTAATATATAGCAAATTAAGCCGGTATTGGAATGCTGTGTTGGTTTATAGATGGCATTGTTGTTCTTTCCTCAAAGGTTCAAACCCCGTTGGGGTGCTATTGTTGAATGGTTGTATCTGATTCATAGCTCCGGTCAAAAGCGTTTACCCCTTGAATAAAAAAAATATATATAGCAAATTAAAACTATTGCTTTTACTTTTGTATGATCCTAGTGCTAAAAGAGAATACCAATTAGTTGGTCATGTTTCCTATGAAGAGGATTGAAGAATAACTTCATCAATTAATCCTCTACCTTGTGGTCTTGGTCTAATGAATATTGCAATGCTTTTTTCCACTACTCTACAATCAACAAAACGAGCATATGGGTTCAATTGAGATTTCTGATATTTGATCCAGGCCTTTTGCAATACACAACAAATACAAACAAAACTATTCTAAAACTTTATGGTAGGAACTTCACTGCTATGCAGCTCTTGTTATATTATAACATTCATAACTTAAACCTTTTTATACACAATGTCAAGTTAACTATAAATTGTATAGAGTTTAGATTTGCTATATCTCTCATATATCAACATAGGTAAATTTGAAAATATTTTAAATTATATAATTTCAAAAAAAAATTGAATGAATTTATAGAAGATTACTTTTATTAAAGTGATAGAATCTAATCCCAATACTAACATTAATTATAAGTCTAACCATAACCCCAACCCTAAAACTAACACTAATTAACTTCAAACCTAACTCTAATTTTATATCCAACCCTAAACATAACTATGATTCTAAACTAACATTAATAAAATCATAGTTGATCCATAACCCTAACTCCTAATACTAACTCCTCTGTTCTCAATTTAACTTTCTACCACTAACCCCAAGCTTCCCATCATGAACCTTAATCTTACTCCCAACTCCCCACCCTAATCCTAATAGAATCCTATACCTAATTTTACTCAAAGTCTAACCCTATTTGAACCTTAAACTTAATTGAACTCATGTTTAGGGTTAGGGTTCAATTAAGGTTAGGGTTGAATTATGGTTATGATTAGGGTCAAAATTCAAATAGGATTATGGTTGGAGTTTAATTAAGGCTGCTATTCACTTAGGGTTAAGGTTCAATTAGTATTCAATTTGGGTTAGGGATCAATTAGGGTTATAATTCAATAAGGGTTTAATTAAGGTGAGGGTTAAGGTTAGTCTTAAATTAGGGCTAGGATTGCAGTTAGGGTTCAATTAAGGTAAGGGTTATTGTCTATTTTAGGGTTAGGGTTCAATTAGAGTTCTCTAGGGTTTTGATACAATTAGGGTTACGATTACAGTTCAATTAGTGTTAGAGCTAGGGTTATAATATGAGTCTAATCAAAGTTAGGTTCAAGGTTTAATTAGTGTTAGAGTTAGGGTTGCAATAATAAAAAATTTCATAATGATATGGAAAGGCATTCAATTGGATTCATATACAAATGCACAAATAAGAATTGGTAATTATGAATTCTCTAGAACTAAAGTTATAACAACAAATACAATCCTTAGCTTAATCATTTGTTCTTTGTTAGGGTTGGGATAAGAATTTAACGGGGCCAACCGAGACTTAGGAAATAAAACCCTATGGAGGAAAAAAAGTATTAAAATCAAAGTTGGTTTTTAATTTTAATCCGGCGACATAAGTCTAAGCCATTAACTCTAGTGGTCATGTCACGACGGCTTAGCCAACCTTTCACAAATACTAACTCCCAGGCAATGTGTAGGTTTTCTAGATTCAAAGATATGGGAGAAGATCTCAATCGTACCCCACCAGCTCGCAGACGTAAGGTGTCGACCTGTTATTTGGTGTGAGGTCAACAAAAGGAAGATGTGCATCCTGTATGGAATGTGGGGCCCAATCTCCACTATTGAGCTCATAACTTGTGGTTTTAGATCGACAACGAAGATCAAAAGCTAATGTAAATCTCTGTTGTTCTAGCTAGCAAGAGGAAGATGAAGGTTGGTGAAGCATTAATGAATTATTCCTTGCTTGTGTAGACACGTCGATCTCAATCTATGTGAAGATGTTGTTATTGGCAATCATGAAGGGTGATCTTTGGATTCTCATGTAGCTCTAGTTAAACGGTGACAGTACATACGCTGCCAAATTACCATGTTTGCACATGTATGTTTACTAAGCATTGATGAAGGTTTCCATTACCTCGCACAATAAATAGAAGAGGAATTTACTACTAATAGTGTCATTCTTGTAGTAGTTAGAGCACTTTGTGGGTTCAGTCTAATCAAGTTTGAGTGCTTGTCTGAGAAGAGAAAATGAGTAAGTCAAGAAGGAGGTTCCACTGCTTGAGCTCACAAAAGCCTCGATCCTACTATTCAAGAAGGCATTTTGAAGACAAGCCTAGGCTTGTGCCCACTAGATGCAAGAAGGTTGTAATTTCAGGACGCTATCGTCAACCGTAGATGACAAAGGCAAAGCGTACTTGCAGCTCCATTACTAGTGTTGGTAGGAAAATAAGTGGGTGGTATGGCTTGTCTGATGCTGTCACCCATTGACCACGAGCAACACTTCGATGATGTAATCCAAGACCAACTTGACTATCGGTTTGTGATTTACCTCTTCAACGGTCCGCTCTTCCGATGATGAAGAGATAGTCAGGGTGCCATTGGTTGTTAAACCCTGCCGGGCCGACTGAACCCAGACAAGTAAGGACAATAAAGAAGATGAGGCTGAGAGTCTACCGTATTGGGCAACAACTAGAAGCCAGCGGTATACCTTTAGGTCGTAGAGTGTTGGTAAGGTAATGGTGGTGGGTAAATAAGAAGTTGATGTGGTGCCTTCCTGGAAATTTGGTTTCCTGGCATTTTTGCATGGATAGCAACAAGGGGATTTTGATGACAATTTGTGTTCCCTTTTCTTTTACCTTTCCCCAGTTCGTGCGCTAGGATTTTGATGACAATTTGTGTTCCCTTTTCTTTTAGCTTTCCCCAGTTTGTGCGCCACTATGTTTTGCAGATTCAACATGTGGGAAGTTTTCAAATGAAATTCAAATGTAATGGAGATTTTGTTCAAATTAAAACCCCAAGTGGACTGACTCAAACCATATTGGGAAAGGACAAGAAAGAAGATGAAGCTGAGAGTCTACCGTATTGGGCAACAACTAGAAGCAGGCGTGTATACCAGGGTCTGAGTGTTGGTAAGGGCAGGGTGGTGGGTAAATAAGAAGTTGTTGTGGTGCCTTCTTGGCAATTTGGTTGCCTAGTTTTTTTGCGTGGATAGTGACAAGGGGATTTTGATGACAATTTGTGTTCCCCTATTCTTTTACGCTACCCTAGTCCATGCACTATAAATGTTTTGCAGATTCAACATGTGGGAAGTTTTGAAATGAAATTCAAATGTAATGGAGATTTTGTTCAAATGAGAATTTGTGGTGAAATTACATTTGAGCCTGAAGCTTGTTGCTCCCTTGTCATATAAAAGGGAATTCAAGGCTCATTTGTAGGGAGAGAACTGATGAAAGCTCTAGCTAGGTTTTGAGTTGAATATATGGGTAGAAAGATATTTGTCCTCTGATGAGGAAGTGATATCCGTGGTGCCATTGGCTATTAAAACCCCAAGTAGACAGAATAGAATAGATAGACTATTTTGAGTTTTGGATGAATATATGCAAATTATCTTAAATTGTATGCAGATATGACTTAAAAGCATGAATAAATGTATAATTAATATATATTTCTCCTTATGTGGATTTGAGTGAATTTTGAATGAAATGTTAATGAAGTTGTCATTCTTCCTTTGAGAATTTGTTCAATTGTGTGTCTATGTTTTTTCTTTGATTCAAGAAAATCAATTAAATACTTAAATGGAGTCATAAGTTTACAATTATTTACAAAGGATTTGATAAGTAGTAATATATCAGAGAATTGAGCTCCATAATGCAAGGTATTATATGAGGGCCGGGCTTAACCAACACACTCTGAGGGTACACTCCCTTAGATGTCCGGCACCATGTGGGGCCCTCTTAACCCAACCTCTCTCTCGTTTCTGTAGCATTTCTTTAACCACACCATTTCAAATCTATGTTTCTGTAGTACTCCACCATTGCAGTTTACACTTGCCATTCCTGTTCCCGTTCTCCTTCCATAGCTGTTCGCATTTTCCGTTTCCACTTTACACATTTTCTCAGTCATTGGATTGGGGGATTTAGTCTTAATCCCACATTAATTTCATAACATGAATTATGGTGAGTGTTCCTTTTATATTACGAAGTATCGGTTCATTTTCTTTGTTAGGAAATAGAAAAGATTTATCTTTCTTATAACTTTAATAATAACTTTTTTTTTAAAGATTATATCTTATTTATAATATTTATTAATGTTAATTATATTTAATTGTTTATTTTAATGAAAAATGTTTATTATGTTTTATTTAAAAATAATATTATTTTTATATTAGATGATTGATATTTAAATTAAATGAATTAAATGTGATGTTTTTTGAGATGTAGATGTTGATTATTTGAAGTGTTAAAAGAGGTTTTGGACTTGATTTTATAAATGCTTTTAAATATGCTAATTAAGTGTTCTTTTCTTTGGTTCAAATATGTGTACAAAATAAAACTAGTCTACAAGCTTCAATCTATAATTCTAATAATCAACTAGTAAAAAATTAATTTTTGAAATTGATTTTTATCTTTTAACATTTACACTTTATTATGGATTGACAATGTTTACAAACATCATTTTTTAAAAAGCAAAGCATGTAAGCCTATATATATTTATATATTAATATAATAAGAGTGAATATACATAGTATTACAAAATCTACTAAATTGTGAGGCTTGTGTTATCTTCATTTAGATCCCTAGATGGTCAATAAATGTCTCAAAGTATTGCTTTGGTTCATATCCATGTCCAAGAAACTGAACTAGTGTGCAAACATAAATCTATACCATAAGAATCAACTAGCAAATAATTGATGTTTAGAATTTAGTTGTGTTGATCTTCTAATATTTGAACCTCAATATAGATAGAAAGTGTTTAGTAACATTTTTAGGGAATATAGATAGAAAGTGTTTAGTAACATTTTTAGGGAATGTGCTAATTTGTTAGGATTTTGTTCTCCTCAATTAGAGCCCTAACCAAACCAATTCCATGACATAGGAATAATGATTAGAGACATGATGATATATGTTATGAGAAAATGTTATTACATTTCTCTCAATGAAAATGGTCTTTTGATAAATCCTCATTGTCCTAATAATCTTTGATCATTTTAAATTTTAAATGATTTTATTTAAGTAAAATACAACATGCAAATCAAGATAAACATGCATTAGGTAAGCTCACAATGATTAGTGGAGGGTGTCAATAAGATTTAAAATTGAATTTAAATTTTAAAATGTAGGGTTGATAATTACTACGTCAAGTTTGCACTAGTAGATCTTATGCAAGGTAGGTAATGTCATGAGATTAATTCACACAAGAATATCCCACTTGTAGACTTGTTATTGAACAAAGGACAATCTATTCAAAGTTTACCAAAAATAGTAATGAAAAGGGCATGAATAAATATTTTTTCTCTAAGATTGATGTGCATGTGAACTTCTATTATGGTGTATGTTAAAGTAAACAAGATATCAATGAGGAAACTATTTAAGCACTTTAAATACTAAAAGATATAGATTTACTTAAAATATATATAGTTTACAATTATATTCTCCTTCCAATAGTAACTCCACCCGAAGCATAAAATTTAAAAAGCAATGAATAACATATATCAAACATTTTAAAATAAATATGAGAATTTTTGTTTAGTTGTGTATTTGTATCTATATATATATATATATATTATTACTAAAATTCTAGATAGATTCTTATTTTCTCACTATTTGGAGATCATTATTTAGTTCCCTTTTTTTTCCCTCGATTTCCTTATATAATATTACACCTCTTTCAATGCAAAAGAGTCCATATCTAATCACTTGCTCAACCTAGATTTCATAGGCTTTTCCAAATGACTTATATTTGTTAAACCTTTCAATCACACAATTATCAATACATAATATATCTAAATCATCAAAAACCAAAGGTCCATCTAATGCATGTGTTAAAATATTTAAATTATTTTTAATATAAGAAGTTAATATTTGCTAAAAAAATTAATTGATAGGATCTTGCTAAAAAAATTCTCTACTATCAATTGAAAAATAGGATTCCAATGTTACCAACTCAAGGTCCCTATTCCAAGTTGTGCAGAAAAAAGAGCCTTTGATGGAAGGAGATCAAAGAATTGCTTCAATAAGATTTTATCTCCATCTAATCTCAATTGCATGAGTCCTTGAATGAGGATTTGGTGAGATTCAAGCATAATTTGAGAAAATTGTAAATTAAGAAGATTCATGGTTTAAAAGTTAGGGCTAAAATAAATTGGCTAAAAAATGGAGATAAAGGCTTTGATTTCTTCTTTAATTATATAAAGGAGAAAAATGATAGGGAAGAAATTGGATCAATCTAGGTGAATAATCAACATATAAATGGTCTTTCTTTGGTTACAAATGAATTTCGATCTTTCTATTAAAATATTTTCTTTGTTGAAGATAGCAATGTGGACTATAAAAGATCCCAAGATCATTGTGCACAAGTCATCCCTAGGAAAATCAAAGAGGAAGACAATGATTGGCCTACTAGAGATATCTCTAAGGATGAGATTGTAAAGGATATTAGAATATATAAAAGGATAAATCTCCAAGTATAGATGGGCTTGCTACAATTTTATAAAAAAAAATTAACTAGATTAGGGTTTGGGTTAAGGTTCAATTAGGATAAGAATTAGTGTTAGGGTTAGGATTAGAGTTCAACTATAGTTCAAAGTTAGGGTTATGGTACAATTAGGACTACTGTTCAATAAGTGTTCCCTTAGGGTTATGATTAGAGTTATGAATCTACAATTAGGATTCAATTAATGTTCACTTAGGGTTTCTTTCTTGGGAGAAGTTTATTGAATGGTAAGTGTATTTTATAAAATTAATATGTCAAGAATTAATTTTAGATAATACTACATGTGGTTTTTCATATGGTATTAAATTGTAGATTAAAATTGATAATAGATTTCCTTCCTTCTTTTGCATTGTAAGCTACCATAATATATGGCCTTAAAATCCTATTCATATTTTGAGCTTTCTAAACTATACAACACGACATCCAACAAACAAATTTGTTATGCATTTTTTCCAAGCACAAATCCTTTGAATTCTTAATGTGTTACTTAGGTTAATTCTTTATCTAATAAATAAATACACACTCAATATATATATATTATGGATTTGAGGGAAAATATTAAAATATTTATATATATAGAAAAATCTCTAAATGCAAGGGATTCAAGTACATACCTTTGATTTTGTTAATGTTGATGAAGATACAAATCTTGATGAAGTGACAAATTTGATGACATGATATAAAAAACTGGAACATCTTTGCTCTATGTGGCACTTGAAATTTTGTACAAAACTATAACTAACTCTACGTCAAATTTGTGACTTTGGACCTATTTTGCATCAATAAATATGAGCTTTGACACACGCCTCCTAATCTAGCATACAATATGTACTTAAATGCTCAAAATAGTTGGGAGTAGTGTTGAGATTGGTGGATCTTTGGGAAGGTCCAATGTTTCACCTTTGTATCTCTCCCTATAGATAGAGGTAGAGATGAATATAGAATGAGAGAGGCAAAGGGATAAAAATAGATAGAGATATAGAGAGAGATAGATGGAGAAATAAATATATAGAGATAGGGAGATAGAGGGGATATATATATATATATATATATAGAGAGAGAGAGAGATATGGAAAGATAGTCTATATATGAGATATAGAGAGAGGGAGAGAGAGAGATACAGAGAAAGATATTAATATTTTATTTTGAAAAATATGTAATTTTAAACCATTTTCCTATATATTTAGTATTAAGATTTTACATCTTTTAACAATTCAATATATAATATAAATAAAATATAGTTAATAATTTACTAACTAGCATACCTATATTAATTAATAATATATAAACACGAGTTATCTTTATCAAGATGCCTATTGACTTGAAAAAATGCTTACATTTTCATGAATATGAATTTGGAAAGCAATCAATTTGATATCATTATTGTTTGTGTCATTGTTTATCTCAATTCCCATATATAAGGGTACACATTGAAATTTGAAATCATACCAACTTGTCTATAACAACAATCAACCAAGAACAATAAATTTAAAAGAAAAAATGTTCAACATTCATTAAATTTAGTATTGACAGCATCAAAGAAGTATATCATGACAAAATGGCATTAACTAACTTAGATATATCTGTTGAAAAGGACCTTTTGTATAATGTGTGAAAACTTAACATCATCTTGTTTTTCATGCTTTAAAATGTTCAATTCTTTGTTGTTACACTCCATAATTTCTTCTGCCACTTCTTTCCAAAAAGTTGTAATCCAAGTGAATGAAGCATGGTCTTCCACTTGCATTTGAAGTATATATTTATAATCACATTTAGGAAAGTTTTATCACATCTTCCACAATACCACCTAATTCATTTTCATTAGTGTTTACCTTCTTTTTATAGTGCCTATCTCCAATTTTCAAGGGGAATGTTGTATAACAAAAAATTTCTACCTTAATGAAAGATAAGGTAGCTTTTATCACTATCCAATAAGGTTTACTAGAGCTGGCAAGGTCTTGATCCTGTATTTGTGAGATACTCAGCTAGAACAAATAGGGTTAGGGTTGGGGTTCAATTACTACTAGAGTTTAATTAGGGTTAGATTTCAATCAGGGCTAGAGTTTAATTAGGGTTAGGGTTCAATTAGGGTTAGGGTTAAGGTTATGGTTTGGGCTAAATCAGGGTTAGAGTGTAATTAGGATTAGGGTTTGGGTTCAATTAGGGTTAAGGGTTCAACTAGGATAAGGGTTAGGGTTAGAGTGTAATTATGATTAGAGTTTAGGTTTAATTAGGGTTAAATTAGCATTAGATTAGAATTAGGTTTAGCATTAGGATTATGGCTAAGGTTCACTTAGGGAGGGTTAGGGTTAGAGTTAGGGTATAATTAGGGTTAAAGATAGGGATAAGCTATATTTAGGGTTAGGGTTGAAGGTTAGGGTTAGTGAAAGAATTGGTGTTAGAAATAGGCTTATGGTTAAGGTTAGGGCTAACATTAGTGTTAGGCCCTGGGTTATAAAACACTAAATGTAACCTTAATCCTAATGCTAATCCTAAACCTAATCCTATTAAACTATTCTTCATGCTAACCCTAACCCTAATTTTGATACAAACCCTAACCCTCATCTTAATGTTAACCATATTTATAACCCTAACTATATCTCTTAACCATAACCATAAGCTTAACTATATCTCTAACCCTAATCCTAACCTAAACCCTAAACCTAACTATATCTCTTAACCCCCACCTAACCATAATCCTAACCCTAAACTTGATCGAGAACATAACTATAACGCTAATCCTGATAACCTTAACCCAAATTATTACCCCAAACCTAACATTAACTATTAACCCTAAACTTGACAACAAACCTAAATGTAACCTTAATCTTAATGCTAACCCTAACCCTAATTTTGATGCGAACCCTGACCCTCATCATAATGTTAACCATATTTCTAACCCTAACTATATATGTAGCCCTAATCCTAACCTAAACCCTAACCCTAACTATATCTCTTAACCCCAACCTAACCATAATCCTAACCCTAAACTTGATCCAAAACATAACTATAACCCTAATCTTGATAACCTTAACCCCAATTATTACCCCAACCCTAACTATATATATTAACCCTAAACTTGGCCCTAAACCTTATTGTAACCCTAATCCTTATGCTAACCCGAACCTTAATCCTAAGCTTATCTTGATGATAACCCTAACCCTAATTTGGATGCAAACCATGTTTGTCATCCTAATATTAACCCTAACCCCAATCCTAACTATATATTAACTCTAACCCTAACCCTAACTATATCTCTAGACCTAACCCTAACCTTAACTATATATCTTAACCTTAACCCTAACCATAATCCTAACTAAATATTGATGATATAATTATTTTTTATTATAATATTATAAATATACTAAAAATATATTTATATATTTTAACTTAAAATTTAAATATTAAATTATATATATTATTTTCTAAAATTGAATTACAAATATTATACTATCATATTATAATATATTAATTATTATAATAATTTAATATAAAATATATAAATATAAAAATAATTTATTTAAGATATTACATGTATATAACCCTAACCCTAATTTTAATGCAAACCTTGTCTCTCATGGTAATATTAACTCTAACCATAACCCTAACTATATATTAACTCTAACCCTAACCCTAACTATATCTCCTAGACCTAATCCTAACCTTAACTATATCTCTTAACCTTAACCCTAACCCTAATCCTAACTAAATATTGTTGATATAATATTTTTATTATAATATTATAAATATACTTAAAATATATTAATTTATTTTAACTTAACATATAAATATTAAGTTATATATATTATTTTTTAAAATAATATTACAAATATTATACTATCATATTATAATATATTAATTATTATAATTATTTAATATAAAATATATAAATATAAAAATAATTTATTAAAGATATTACATGTTGTGTTGCAATTGCTACTAGCATATATATATATATATTTAATAATATATATAAAATATGCCGAGAGATATCCTTCTCGAGGCGCCTATTTTAAACCACACATAAAGTGCAATGTTAACCTTGCAGAATGACATCCCACATTTTATATATACTAATAAACATCTTTATTTAGGCTAGAATTGGGGTTAGGTTAGGTATGATTCGATTAGGATAGAGTTAGGCATAACCAGATTGCATTGATGCTTAAAATAGACTATAATGGTTGTGTTGAAATAGTGTCAGTATCAGAGATTTTGTGTTAGCAGTTTAGCCACACTGCTCGGTGCTGAAGTAGCTGTGCCTAGGATTAGGGTTAGGATTGTGATTAGGGTTATGGTTATGGTTAGGCCCTAATCCTAATCTTAATATTAATCCTAACCCTAACCTTAATCCTAACCCTAACACTAACCCTAACCATAACCCTCACCCTAACATTAACCCTAACCCTAAAACTAACCCTAACCCTAATCCCTATTTGTAATGATAACCCTAACCCTAATCCTAATCCTAACACTAACCCTAACCTTGACCTTATTCATGATGATAAACCCATTCGTGATGATAACCCCAATCCTAATCCCAATTTTAACTCTAACACTAACCAAATTACTATATTTATCATTTATAAACATATCCCTAACCATAATCATAACCCTAACCCTAACCCCAACCCTAACCCTAACCATAATCCTAACCTTAACCCTAACCCTAACCCTAACCCTAATCCCTATTTGTGATGATAAACCTATTCAAGATTATAACCCTAACCTTAATCCTTTCATGATGATAAACCCAACCCTAATCCTAACCCTAACACTAACCCTAACCCTAATCCTATTCATGATGATAACCCTAACTCTAACCATAACCATAACCATAACCATAACCCTAACCCTAAAACTAGCCCTAACCCTAATCCCTATTTGTGATGATAACTCTACCCCTAATCTTATTTGTGATGATAATCCTATTCATGATGAAGAACCTAATCATGATGATAACCCTAACTATAACCATAACCATAACCATAACCCTTACACTAACCCTAACCCTAACCCTATTTGTTATGATAAACCTATTTGTGATGATAACCCCAACCCTAATCCCAATTTTAATTATTTTCTAACAAAATTACTATATTTATCATTTATAAACATATCCCTAACCATAATCATAACCCTAATCCTAACCCTAACCATAATCATAACCTTAACCCTAACCCTAATCCCTATTCATGATGATAAGCCTATTAGTGATGATAACCCTAACCCTAATCCTAACACTAACCCTAAACCTAATCTTATTCATGATGATAATCCTATTCGTGATGAAGAACCTAATCATGATGATAACCCTAACCGTAACCATAACTGTAACCGTAACCCTAACTCTAACCCTATTCGTCATGATAAACCTATTCACGATGATAACTCCAACCCTAATCCCAATTTTAACTCTAAGCCTAACCAAATTACTATATTTATCATTTATAAACATATCCCTAACCATAATATAACCCTAACCCTAACCCTAACCCTAACCATAATCCTAACCCTAACCCTATCGCTAACCTTAACCCTAATCCTTATTTGTGATGGTAAATCTATTCAAGATTATAACCTAACCCTAGCCTTAATCCTAACCCTAACCCTAATCCTTTTTGTGACAATAAACCTAACCCTAATTCTAACCCTAATCCTAACCCCAACACTAACCCTAACCCCAATCATATTCATGATGATAACCCTAACTCTAACCATAACCATAACCCTAACCCTAACCCTAATCCTAAACCTAAAAGTAACCCTAATCCCTATTCATGATGATAACCCTAACCCTAATCCTATTAATGATTATAAGCCTATTGGTGATGATAACCCTAACCCTAATCTTATTCGTGATGAAGAACTTCATTATGATGATAACCCTAATTGTAACCATAACTATAACCATAACCCTAACCCTTACACTAACCCTAACCCTAACCCTAACCCTAATCCGATTCACGATGATAAACCTATTTGTAATAATAACCCCAACCCTAATCCCAATTTTAACTCTAACCCTAATCCTAACCATAACCATAACCCTAACACTAACCCTAACCAAAATGCCTATTCATGATGATAACCCCAACCCCATTCCCAATTTTAACTCTAACCTATCCCTAACCTTAACCCTAACCCTAATTCCTATTTGTGATGATAAAATGTATTTTGTGATGATAACCAACACTACTACTAACCCCAACCCTAACCCTAATTATAAACCCTAAATGAATTATAAACCTAACCCTACCCCTCATTAAACACTAATTTCAATCATAAGTGTAATCAAACCTTAATGATAACCTTGAATCATAATTCTATTTCAACCCTAAACCTAACCCTAACACTAATTTGTTAAATATAGTATGGTAGTTTTAATATATTAATTTAAAAACTTATGATAAAATTTAACCCTAACCATAATTGTAGTTGTGCCCTAGCCCTAATTTAACCCTAACCTTATTTGAACCCTAACCTTAATAGTAATATTAATTTAATCCTATAGCTAATCTTAATTGAACCCTAACTATAATTAAATCTTAATCTTTACCCTAACTCCAACCCTAATTTAATGCTAATAGAATCATAATCCTAATTAAGTTCCCATTATATAACTTATATAACATTAAAAATAAATTCCATAAATAACCCTATCTTTAATCAATTTTATTATATGTAACCCTAATCAAAACCTAACATTAATTGAACCTTAATTAAAACCTAACCCTAATCCCAAGTGAACGTTATTCCTAACCCTAAATGAACCCTAAACTTAACCAAAATGTAAGCATTATTGAAGGCTAACCCCAACACTAACCCTAACCCTTATTGAATTGTAATAGTAATTGCAACCCTATATGAACCCTAACCTTAATTGATCCTAGAACCCTCACACAAATCTAACCCTAACCCTAAATCAACCCTAATCATAACCATAATTGATTTGTAAAACTAATTGAACCCTAACCTTGAATAAATGTAATCCTAGCCTTATCATTATAATAAGTTTTAGAGTTATAGTTAACTTAAAATAATAGATGTCTATTATTATGATAATAATTATAGTTAGGATTGTAGTTAAGGTTATAGTTAAAACATAATTTAATAACTTAACTGTATAATTATTTATAGTTAATCATTATTAATTTATTGTGAATTAAGTGTAACCTAATAATAAGTTAACCTTGATTAGAAATTAATCAAATTTATTATTATTATAATTATTAACATTAAGGCTAACTTATGATTTTGATTATTATTATTTTAATTATTAATAGTAAGGTTAACTTATTATGATTTTTATTTTTATTATTATAATTATTAATAGTAAGGTTAACTTATTATGATATTAAGTTATTAATTATAAATATATTAATTCAAATTATTTATTATGATATCCTTCTCAAGGCGCCTAAGTTTTAATCAAATTTTTATTATAAAAATTGAATAGGCACCTTGAGAAGGATATCTCTCAATGTATTTTATATATATTATCAAATAAAACATTCATTAAAGGGAAAGGGGACATTACTAGGCAGATGGAAAATTTCCTCGGGCCCCACCTTGTACAGTCCACGTGGCAGTTGCCCATGATTTCGCAATCAACCAAAGCACCATTGCGGGATGGCGGGGAATGGCTCAGATCAAAGGATAGTTGATGAACAGTCGCACAAATTTGATCCACATACGGGACACGTGTCGCCCGCCCGCGATATCACCATCCTACAATTCCCTATCATAGGATGGCAGGCAACCGTTGATCTTGAAGGCATTTTGATCGACGACAGCACGAATTTCATCCTTCTGAAAAATAAAACATTTATTAAACGGAAAGGGGACATTACTAGGTGGATGGAAAATTTCCTCGGGCCCCACCTTGTACAGTCGACGTGGCAGCCACTCATGATTTTGTAATCAACCAAAGCAACCATCGCGAGATGGAGAGGAATGGCTCAGATCAAAGGACAGTTGATGAACAGTCACGCAAATTTGATCCACATATGGGACACGTGTCACCTGCCCACGATATCACCATCCTACAATTCCCTATCATAGGATGGCAGGCAACCGTTGATCTTGAAGGAATTTTGATCGACGGCAGTGCGAATTTCATCCTTCTGAAAAATAAAACATTCATTAAAGGGAAAGGGGACATTACTAGGCGGATGGAAAATTTCCTCGGGCCCCACCTTGTATAGTTGACATGGCAGCTACTTGTGATTTCACAATCAACCAAAGCAACCATCGTGGGATGGCGGGGAATAGCTCAGATGGGACACGTGTCGCCCACCTGCAATATCGCCATCCTACAATTCCCGATCACAGGATGGCGGGCAACCGTTGATCTTGAAGGAATTTTGATCGACGATAGTGTGAATTTCATTCTTCTGAAAAATAAAACATTCATTAAAGGGCAAGGGGACATTACTAGGTGGATGGAAAACAACGACATAAGTTTTTTTAAAAGTGTTCAGCATAGGGCCAATCAGGCCTTAGGAAAATAAAACTCATAGAGGAAATAAAATATTAAGACCAAAGGGACTAGGCCTAGACGGAACAATGGGCATGACATGTTTTTAAAACCCTTCAAAAAAGCTAACAGTGAAATAGATCCCGACCAAGGCATTACGTAAACACAAGGGTTTAAGATGAAGACAAAGCTAAAACCCCAGCCCTAAGAAATTTTCCAACACCATGAAAGCCCAGTGACATAAGGTAGGGCATGAGTGAAACATTAGGAACAAAAGTTTGATTCCATCAATACAAGCATTGGATAATTTTATATTAATAGTTTGTACTATCACAAATATAAAGGTGAGCACAATAAATAACATGTATTTTCCCATTAAATGTGAAGGATTTTCAAAAAGTTATAGTGTTCAACTATTTGTCCATTTATTGTGTTCAACTATTAGTCCATATGTGTTGTTTTATAAAATAGAACACTTAGAACAAAACTTTGAAGTTCCATCAC
>VDFB02105785.1:492642632-492942395 GCA_007258455.2 Sequoia sempervirens | reverse complement strand
AACCACAACCAAATGAGAGTTAGGAGCTAGGCGCCTAATCACTACGGAGAAAATGAGCATAAAATAATAGCAATAATAGGAACAATTCCCAAGGCAACAAGCATGAAGAGGTATGACCCCTCTAGGAGGTCGACTTGGCTTTAAAAATCCAATTCTCAATTAAAAAGTCTAAAATGTCTCACAACTCACTGCCCTTCACAGTCAAATAGCATAAGCAATTACCTACAATGAGAGTAAAATCCATGAAAAAGCTATCAATGAAAATATGCTTCGGCCATGTATAAACCAGCATGATAATAGGCTATATATTAGCATCCTATCTAAAAGCATCAAATTTGAAAGTCTATTTGCACCTCTATGTGAAGTACAACCCAAATAACCACCTAGGAAACCATAATTTCAGGCCCAAAGAATGGATTGAATTTGCTAAGCTCCCCTTAGCTAGGTTTTGGATTCAATCCATCAAAATAACTTTTCTTTCAAAAATATAAAATAATCAACTCTAAAAATGCATCAATATATAAGTTTTAATTGGAAAATGGAACATTTTGTAACTCCAAGAAGTCGAATCACTTCAACTTCCAAAGGGATGCCACCTTTAAGCACTCACTTTATTTTGAATTAATAAAATAGTATTCATCTTCCTTTAGGCATCCAACTTCAAGTTGCAACAATAAATAATTTATTAAAATATTAAATGCTCAAATAGACTCCTTAATGTCCCCTCTTTAAAACAACGTAAAGTCATCAAGCCTAGGCATGGGGTACAAGTTAAGAACATGAAATTTACTAAGTCTGAAACTCACTCCAAGGAGGTAGCCAAAAACAATGCCCAAGCTACAACTGATGAATTGCTAAAAATAACAAACTGACAAATGCCAAACTGGACCAAGTTTATGATAATGCTTCTACCATAAATGAACTTACTAAAAATAGAAAATGCCAAAAAATAGTAAGTTAACTTAAAAACCATCAAAAAGCCACACTGATCAACCAAACTCAACTGCAACTGATTGAGTTGTTGCTAGAATAATACTGCTTAAATATAGACTTACCAAAAATAACAAACTACTATAAATAGTAAGTTTGCAAAACATCAATTAAACACCAACTGAGCAGTAATCAAGACTTACTATAAATAGTAACTACTTCCAAATATCATTTGAACACAAACTGGGCAATCATCATGACTTACTATAAATAGTAAGTTCTTAGAAAGGTTGTCATATTAAGATACATGCCACGCCATCCTGAAGTTCTCCAAAAACCCAGAAAGTTTCACTAGATCTATGTCAGAAACTCACATATGCAATCCTTCAAAAATGCATCTAAAAGAGAAAACCCTAATTTTAGCTTCAGTTTAGCCTACGAATTTTTGGAAATAGGCTAAAACCAATTGAAGAACGCGAGGCTAAATTGGGGACATTACATAATTGTATTCAAGTAAACAATTTTTAAAAGGTGGATTGATAAAAGTAGAGAAGTGACCTAAAGATCCAACATCAAAGACAACCTTCAAAGATGTAACATGGTTCGTAGTACATCCCTCATCACAAGTTGAAGAACAAATTTTAGCTTTAAGTATGTCTTGCTCCATCTGCTATTTTGGAGAACCTATCTATTGTGATACTTGTGGATATTTTGGCATATGTGAAAAGTGTTACATCCATGAATTTGTAGGAAATATTGAGGTCACCACCCTCTAGTAGCCTATTCATCATGGTGAGCCATTGCTATATCCAAAATGTTACATTTCCCTTCACTCCAAATCACCACAATATTTCCCTTCTTGTAGTGATCCAAAGAAATTTAGCTCTAGCATATGATACAAGTTGGAAGCTCACAAGGACATGTGCTATTGGTCTTTACCTATGGCATTACCATATTCATGGAAGGTAGAGAATATGTTTCTTCAAGGTAGTTGTGGGCACCATTTTGTGGTTTACTATTGCCATGGAATGGTAGAGAAGCAGTGTGCTACTTTACATGTCATAGGGTACATTAAAATCTTATTTAATTTTTCTAAAAAAATTTAAAGGCTTTACCACTATAATAACTTTCATGCTTAAAGTAGGTTCTAAAGATTTCTATGGAATTCATAAAATGTCCTTATTTTGATGACTCGACATTTTTGTAGAATTGGATTGGTTTTCCTTGAGTGGTGGCTTTAATTTCTATAAAATAAACCATGGATTGTCAAAATCTTGTTGATTGTAAAACATATTTATGTGTTGGTCATTTAGCTTTACTATTTTAATTTGATATATAGAAAAATTATGACACAAGTATTCAACAATTCTGTTTTAATATTTTTTATTCTAATAAGTTAGATGCTAACACGAGAGGAAATGAAGGATTATAAGGACAAAATTCTTACATTGTCATGATTTTTGTTTCATATTGAATCTTATGTAATTTATTAGTTCATGTCAAGAATTATTGTGGAGGCTTAGATCATTAACTAGTGAATAAACCAGGGTTCAACAACCAATGACATTACAAATTTTCTCTAGATTCATTACTTGCTTCTAAGTTTTGTAGGCAAAGATGCACGATTTTTATGTCAAAATTTTTATTCAACATTTTTGTCTGCTTGTGGCTGGTGCTACATAGGTTGTCAAGGGCTATTGTAGTGTTTCAAGGTAAGAGAGCGTACAATAAATGATATGGAGCTAACAGGCTATGACAGTTGGTGATTAACATGGTGTCAATGTTTGCATGCAGAGGAGATGTGGTTGGTCTACATAATGACCCTAGATTTAGTTGGACATTGATCTATGCATTCTCTTCATTGTGTTTAATCTATTTAGCAATTATGTTTCTGCTTTGTTAGGGCTACATTATTTTCTTCTTGGAATAGTGGTATTGGGTGTTTGCAAGTACAGGGAATATGGGGACTTGGATCAGTTTTAGTTACAGGTTTGTAGTTTGGAGACACCACACTTACCAAAGTTTTTGGTGGAGGTTTGGCATGGGAGACTCAAAGTGATACCATGTGCAAGTACTTTGAGTAGTTTGGAGAGATCTTAGAGGTTGTGGTTAATAGTGATAAGAACACGGGCTAGTCCAAAGGCTATGGATTTGTGAGTTGTTAACTAGTGTTTTCCAACATTAAGTACTTCCTAGATTTTCCATTTTTTACTATACTTTCAACTATCATATTTATGATACTATTAGTCTATGATGTCTTGCACCGTGTACAGAATAACTCCTATATTTTTCCCCAAATTGGTTTTATTTATTTTTCATGGTTTTCGTCTGGATCATCGTGCCATGATTTATGATGGTTTCCTTTAGTTGCTATCAAATTTGTCTCATTCATAATGTGCTTAAACTATCTAACCTTACTATTCTAACATTTTTAACTAGTATTTTCCAACATTATGTGCTTCCTAGATTTTCCATTTTTTAATGTAATTTCAAGTATCATATTCATGATACTATTAGTTTCTGATGTCTTGCGTTATGTACACAATAACTCCTATATTTTTCCCCAAATTGGTTTCATTTATTTTTCATGGTTTTCGTTTGGATCACCATGGCATGATTGATGATGGTTTCCTTTAGTTGCTATCAAACCTGTCTCTGTCATAACGTGCTTAAACTATCTAACCTTGCTATTCAAATTGTTGGTGGGGATTTATTTTGAGGGAATAGGTGACATTCCATGATCCTGAAGCTAGATAGAGAGCATGTGTTGATCCAACTCCTATTATAGATGGCAGGAGAGCTAATTGCAACTTGGATTCACTTGGTTGGCCTCTCCCTTCTCCACCTTATGTTAGTTACCTAGTTTACCCTATTGCGATTTTTATTGGATGAACACTTATGGTGGATTGTAAAATTTCCTAGATTTTGATGGCATGTGCATTCCTATGTTATGTAATTTCTTATTGATTTCTTTGCATGGACGAGGATTTTCATTTTGTAACTTAAAAAGAGTTCTTCTAGTTCACATCCAAAAGTGGATGAATTATGAGCAGAATTCAGTTTTTGGTTTTTGATAATGCCTGTGTTGTTGCGTTCCATTATTTCTTTTTGATTCCTTTCCATCTAAGGAAATTTTTATTACGTAACCTCAACAAAGCTTGTCACTGCCATATTTCAAACTGGAAATATTACCACTTCAATCAATGTTTCAATAGAAGCACGCGACCTCCCGGTGATACGTTTTGGCATGATTCTTGTTTGATCACCTTATGACTCAACATGGGATTTTTTGAAGTCGTTTTTCCTGTGTGAAGGAATTTTTTTGTATTCTCTAAGAATCTGTGCACGTTTTTGTGATCTGTGAAACAAAAAAACATGATTCAATGTTTCTATATTGCATAAAGGCTATTTAGCGGGATTCTAATCTCCAGTTCTTGCATTTCTCTATTCGTCGTGATTTTCTGGTGTTTCTTCTGCGCCTAGAAATCATTAAATTATTCTTTGAGCTATGACGAAATACTTTCTGCCTGGCATTTGTTTGTCTTTTGTGGGCATTGGCACTTTCAGTTTTCACTTCCTCCACACATCTTCTTTGTGCAAGGTTGTGTGTTTGGCCATTGTAATTCCTGTTGATTTGAAGATTTAAAATTTTGAAATTATTTGTTCTATGTGTTGTCTCTTTCTGGGTTCTTTTTCATCTACTGGGTCATCAGTTTTTTCTTTTCTACTGGTTATTATGTACTTGAGATTTGTGTTAGAAATTTTTTTAGGATTTTTTAAAAAATGGCCTCATTGTCATACATTATGTTGGAGGGTAGTTAGAAGTTCAACAACCCCAACTACAACACTTAGAAGTAGTGGGTGATGACTATCTTTGAATATCGTTGCCTTGACCAGATTATTCTAGGAAAAAATACATGACCTACATCAAGAGATAAAGATCAAGAAAAGCTTGATGAGAAAAATCGTGAAGTAATGATGCTCATTAAAATATTTGTCACTAATGATCAGCTACCTCAGGTTCCTTCTGGTAAATCAACAAAAGAGATTTGGGATCATCTGAAGGATCTTCATGAAACATCTAACAAGGATCGCGTGTTCATCCTAAAGAACATGCTAATTCCCATCATGATGGATGAGGACACAACTTTGCAAGCACACTTGACCAAAATCAAGGACATTTGTGATCAGCTTGAGGCTATTGGTCAGAAAATGAAGAAGTTATGGTAGTAGTCACTATGAAAAGTCCACCAAAATCTTATGAGCACTTTATTGAGACCCTCAACATTACTTCAACTAATATTGATTTGAAGTTTTCAAATCTTTGCACCATACTTCTGTAGCAAGATCATTGGAAACAACAATTTGGTAACAATGCTAGTTCATCCTCCATAGAGCAGGCATCTCCTGCCAAAACCATTCAAAATAATAAGGACAAAAATTAGCCCTTTCAGCAAACTAGTTAAGTGCAATCTTCAAATTCTTCCAAAAAGAAGAATGGTCAGTGTAATTATTGCCACAAGTATGGTCACATGAAAAAATATTGTCAAAAATTCTTTGGGCTTTGGAAACCCAAAGCCCATATTGTAGAGCACACTGAGTAGAAGGAATCTACATTCTATGCTTTTATGGACAAGAGTCCAACATCTTCTATGAAATCCTCTGCCTAGTATATTGATTCAGGTGCCTCTCGACACTTCACTCATCGTAGGGATTGGTTCATTGAGTACACGCCCTTCAAAGACTCTATTATCTTTGGAGGAGGTGAGGAGTATATTGTTGTTAGCAAGGGTAACATGTTGATTCTTTCTAGAGGGATGAATTTAATATTTCTTGATGTATACTTCGTACCTAGCATGGAGCTGAACTTACTTTCAATTAGTCAGATTATGACACACTCTCCTTAGCTCAATATTATTTTCAACATGCATACATGTAGCATTGTTGACAGAGAGACTCACACTACAATCGTTCAAGGACTTGAGGATCATGGTCTATACAGACTCGTTGAATTTGGCGATTCTTAAGAGTATGCTATGAAAGCTAGGAGTACATCCATTAACAATCTCTACAACCAGTGTTATGGGCACTTGAACATGTAGTATCTCTCTCAGTTAGATCATGATAATTTGGTTGGTGGTCTACCTAGAATTCAAACTCAAAACCATGGTGTTTGTAATGCTTGTCAAGTTGGAAAGCAACACTAGACTCCCTTCTTGGATGGTGACTCTTAGCGAGCTTCCAAGGTATTACAGTTGGTTCATGTTAATTTATGTGGTTCAATGAATTCTTCTTCAGTTACTAGTTGCAAGTATCTTCTATTTTTTTTTTTATGATTTCAGCAGAAAAATGTGGGTGTACCCCAAGAAATAAAATTAGATGTCTAAAATTATATTTCAACAATATAAAGGACTTGAATTGAAGAATTCGGAACTTCTCGACCCCAGTTTATGCCCGGGACGATAATGGGGAGTGGTTTTTTCCAGATTTCTCCCATTTCCATTTACGCAGCATTAGGCACCAGCTCCACCCATGCCACCCAGCAAATTGAATGGTGGGCATTGATTATCCATGAGAATGGCTTGTTCTATACTAGGGGCATAAAACATGTTTCTAGAAAATACTGGAGCTAAAAGTGATTTGCTTTTCTGTTTATCAGAGGTAATTCTCCAGGCGGGTTTGAGAGATGGCGCCTGAATCTGGGTCCCTTGCTTGTGGCCTCCCGATTCCGCCTAATTGAAAGTTTTAAGATTCTAGTCATGCTGGGTTTGGAATTTCAAAGCCTTTCAGGTTGGGATTCCAAAAGCCAAAAACTCATGTTCACTAGTTATAGTGAAAATAATAAAGAATACAAGCTGATTGATGTCGAGAGAGATCATCTCATCTTTAGTTGTGATGTTGTGGTTGATTAAACTACTGAGCCTTTCTTTCTGTCTTCTCCTTCTGTGAATCTAGAGGAACAACCTCTAAATGCTTCTAAATTGGATGTTTTTCTTCCCCTAAGTCCACCTAATGGGAGGAATTTTGCAATTGAGCAGCCACATTAGTAGAATGTTCCACCACCCACCCCTCCTCAGGCCAATCTAGATCTTATTCCAACTGATTTTGTACTAGCCACACATGGTGATGTTATTCCACCTGTTTCAGATATTGGTACTTCTATTTTCTGGCCTAAATGGTGTTAGTGTTGTAGCTATGGGATATATTTTCTCCTAAACATATTGTGTTCAAGGCAGGCCAGTCTTCTTTCTTATAAATAAAATTTGCATTTTCTAGGTCAAGCCTAGAAAGAAGGTTGCCTAATTGGATATTTGTAGAGGGTGGAGTCCTCTCACTTTATGGTCAAGGCATTCAACTCAAGTTCACCATTCTCAGTAGAAGTTCATTTTAGCAACAAATTTCTTTCAAGAAGATGTATCATCTTTTGTGGAGAAGTGTCTCTATTTATTGTATGTGGCTCATCCTATACTAGGGCTTGATTTGTATGCAATTTTCTGCACTTATTCATTTTATTTATAAAGAGATCATTTTTGGTGGGTTTTCCCAAGGTAAAATTGTTGTGTTCATTGTGTCTGAGTTGTGTTTTCTATTTACATTTATGATCCTAAAACTAACATGGTATTAGAGCGGGTTTAGGAAATTTGATCAGATTTGTCTAAGCAAACATTACAGGTTGACAATCTTTGAAATTTGTTAAGTCTTCATGGAAAACAAATTTATGAATATTTTTTAGAGGATTAAATCCATATGAACAGTTGCAGATTGCACTACAAACCATTAAAATAGAAGTCGTCAAAGTGTCGATATGGAGGAATATGAAGGGGATCAAGCATCTTCATATACTGTCTAAACATTTCAATCACCTAGTGGCCATGGTCAATGTAGTGTAAAGGAGAAGACACAAATGATTTGGAGTTCTTTCCATTAGTAATTCCTCTAAAGAATTTAGAAGGTTCTTTTGTAATTTTTTGGGAACTTGAAAAGAGAGTTACACTTCTAGAAACATCACGTGCAGGGATTGTTGAGTGAACATGAATAGTTGGTTGTTCTAAACAAATCTTGCCTTTCAGGATATGGGTCACTAGAAATACTTTGCATGAGGAAAGGATGAGATATCAATACATTCATTGCTGTGAATGCGGCTAAAGTTGGTGAATGGTTAATCATGGGATTTGAAAGTCATTCATCCAAGATTTCTAGAGGATTTTAATAATTGCTACCAGTTGCATTGTAAATTGGGATTTAAAGACGAATATTTCAATTGTCTCCACTCTGAACTCATTGTGTATATGTTTAAGGCCAATCTAAATGTGTGATGTGGAAAGAATAAGCAAGATGTATCCTTCTTAGTTATCCAAAGCTCCTTATTTTCCATCATTAGTCATTTAATTCAGTAAGTTGTGTTTATATAGGGGTTACCACTACAATTAGGAAAGGTGTGATGCCTCAAAATTCCATTGACTATTGTTTTCCTTTGAAGAGCTTCAGATGTACCCATTGATTGGAAAAGGAGGATATCATGGCATATGACTAGACATGGAAGAAGAAATGGTGCCAATCATATGTGGTCTTCTTGAAGATACATCTTCTTGGACAACCGATACAAGTAAAGAATTCACACAGAGCTAAAACATATTTCTTAGTGCCAAAAATTACAGGGAGTTTTGGATCAAAAGGGAGTTCAGAATAGGGTGATTTGGGATGAGGTTGAGGAGGACAGGTCTGGACTCTTGCAAGTCAATAGTATTAGAGGTGTGCACTAGAAACTGTTCCTCTAAGGTAAGCATTGCAAGCAATCTTGGATGAGGAGGTCAAGAGGTTGTTTCAAGTACTTGGAGCTTCAAAGGGAGTCACATCTTCACAAAGATTTTTTGTAATGTATATTTCTCTGAGACAGAGAAATATGAGGTGAAAGCCATTATAGTGTATATTTCTTTGAGATAGAGAAATATGAGGTGAAATCCCTTGTAATGCATATTTATCTGAGATAGAGAAATATGAGGTGAAATACCTCATATATCTCTGAGACTGAGATGAGACATCATGTTGAGAGACTCCATGACAAAATCACATTGAGAGACTCTATGACGAAACCTTGTTCATCTTTGAGACTGAGATGAGACGTCATGTTCAGAGACTCCGTGATGACATCACGTTGAGAGACTCCATGATGAAACCTTGTCCATCTCTAAGATTGAGATGAGACGTCATGTTGAGAGACTCCATGACAACATCATATTGAGAGACTCTGTGATGAAACCTTGATCATCTTTGAGACTAAGATGAGATGTCATGTTGAGAGACTCCATGATGAAACCTTGTACATCTCTGAGACAGAGATGTGTTTCCTTCCACACATGGGAGTAGCCATTGTGGATGTCATGTTGAGAGACTCCATGACGATGTCACATTGAGAGACTCCGTGATGAATCCTTGTACATCTCTAAGGTCCTGAGATGTGTTTCTTTCCACGCATGGGAGTAGCCATTGTGAATGTCATGTTGAGAGACTCTATGATGATGTGTTTCTTTCCACAAATGGGAGTAGCCATTGTGGACATCATGTTGAGAGAATCTGTGATGAACTCTTGGACATCTCTAAGACTAAGATGTGATTTTCAACAAATGGGTAGTCATTCTGGGCATCATTTTGAGAGACTCCATGATGAGGATATCTTGAAAAATACCTCCCTAGCTAAGAGGGAGTGTTAGTGTTGTAGTTGCGGGAGATATTTTCTCCTAAACATTTTGTGTTCAAGGTAGGTTAGTCTTCTTTCTTATAAATAAAATTTTCATTTTCTAGGTTAGCCCTAGAAAGAAGGCTGTCTAGTTGGATATTTATAGAGGATGGAGTCCTCTCACTATATGATCAAGGCATTCAACTCAAGTTCTCCATTCTCAACAAAAGTTTTCCATTTCAGCAACAGATTTCTTTCATGAAGAAGTATCATCTTTTGTGGAGAAGTGTCTCTATTTATTGTATGTGGCTTGGCCTATACTAGGCCCCGATTTGTATGTAGTTTTCTACACTTATTCATTTGATACATAAATATATCATTTTTGCTGGGTTTTTCCCCCTCAAGTAGGAGGGTTTTCCTAGGGTAAAATTGTTGTGTTCATTGTGTCTAAGTTGTGTTTTTTGTTTGTTTACATTTCTAATCCTAAAACTAACAAATGGTATGCTAAAACCATTAGTGATCTTCATGATGATGAATTGATCAAGGGTAGAACTACTCGAAAAAAAGAGCAAGTAGTTGAATATTGTTAATTTTTCTCTCATGGACAATCTACACATCATAATTGGAAGAGTTGCAGAAAACTCACTTTTTTTTTAAACGAGTTTTCTTGAGTTTAACTCGTGAGTTTTTCTCAAAAGAGTTTTTTTTTTTTTTTTGAAAAAATCACAACTTGTTTCTAAGTTTTTTGGAAAACTCAGCTATGTAAAAATTAAAGTTGAAAATGTCTTTTTTGATGTTAATTTGATTCAAAAAAAACTTGATAGTTAGCACAAAAGCTCCTCAATGACCTTGTCTTTGTGCAATACAACCTTCATTTGTGCACAAAGAGAGTAGAAGAAAAATCACTAGATCATATTGATTTAGATGAGATAGATCCTTACAATGATTGGATAGGGTGAGATGAAGAACCTCCATTGTTTACCACGAATGAGATCCTTGACTTTGAGAGACAAGCAATGGAGGATATGGGTGCATCAGGAGATGTAGGGTTGGAGGACATTTATGAGGATGTGGATGAAAGTTTTCTAGCTAGCCAAATACTCAGCCTTCCATGCTAACTGAGGAGCCAACAACATTAGCACCGCCACCACCACCATGCACATGTAGCAGGCCTAGAGGACCCACCCCTTCCCTAGCTATTGCTAAACTAGGGAAGAGGAAAGCCTAGCATGTTGTATTTAGTTACTTTTTAGTATTTTCTTCTAGTTGTAGTTTTACTATTTTCATGTACCAAACTTTTAGGCTTTTAGCCATCAAGATTTTGCATGAGAATTCTATTTTATAATCAATTTGCATTAAAGTCAATAAAAATTAATAGAAAACACTTTTTTACTCATTTATGGACTCATTGGATTCATTTTGTTATTGAATTTTACAAAAAAAAAAGTGTTTCTAATGAAATTTAAGTAATTTTTCAAGTTCTCGAGGTTTTCTGAGTTTTTGTTGAGTTTTAAAAACTCTCCAATTTTTGGCTTGGTGAGTTTTTTTTGGGGGAAAGTTTTCCAACTATGTTGTGCAACATCTTTGAGCCTTAGTAATATTCAGAGGCTAAAGGAATACCTGAGTGGGAACAGGCTATAGAAGTTCAACATCATAGCCTTCTAAATAATAGCACTTGGGTCCTTTCTGATCTTCCACCTAGGAAGAAGCCCATTGGCTCCAAATGGGTGTATAAAGTCAAATACAAGGCTAAAAGAACCCTTGACAAGTATAAGGCTTGGTTAGTAGCCAAAAAGTTCTCACAAAAAGAGGGTATTGAATATGAGGAGAGTTTTTCTCCTACGGCCAAAATGAGCTCTATTCAAATTGTCCTTGCTACAATAGCCCAGATTGGTTGGACAGTCCATCAAATGGAAGTCAAGAGTTTGTTTCTCAATGGTGATCTACATGTAGAATTCCATATGACATAGCCTCCCAGTTTCAAAGTTCATGGTAAAGAACATCAAGTTTGTAGACTTTTGAAAGCACTTTATGGCCTTAAATAGGATCCACGAGCATGGTACATGAAAATTGATAAGTACCTTATTGATCATGGTTTTCAAAGGAGCCCTTTTGATTCAAATTTGTATGTCAAACAGTTTGGTGATGATATTCTTGTGCTTGTTGTTTGTGTTGATGACCTTATCATTACTAACAGTTCAAAACATTTGATTGAGGAGATAAAACACAATCTCAATCAATCCTTTGACATAAGAGGTTTGGGATTTCTTCATTATTGTCTCTATGTAAAGGTTTGGTAGACAACTAACATCATCTTCATTTCTTAGTCTAAGTATGCTTGCAATTTGCTTGATAAGTTCAAGATGAGTGAGTCCAAACTTGCATCAACACCTATGGAGAAAGGGCTAAAACTATTAGCAAAATCATATTCACCTGTGGAAAATGAATCCGCATTTAGACAACTAGTATGAAGCCTCAATTATCTCACTACTACTAGACCTGATCTCAGTTTTGTAGTGAGCTACATCTCTCGCTTCATGACAACCCCTAAATTTGAACATTGGGTTGCAACGAAGTATGTGTTGAGATATGTGAAAAGGCACTTTCGAATTTGGAATTTTGTATGGAAGGTGTAAAGATCCTCAACTGATTGGTTATATAGACTTAGATTGGGTAGTTTTTTTCTATGGTATAAAGTCTACTTTAGGGTATGTATTCAATTTGGGTACATGTGCAGTTACATGGACTAGCAAGAAGCAAAAGGAAGTGGCTCTTTCCTCGACTGAAGTTGAATATCAGGGAATTGTTAAATCAACTTGTGAGGAGGTTTGGCTTTGAAGGGTGCTTTTTGACATGCAAATATCTCAAGCAGGGCATTCCCCCTTGTATTGTGAAAATCATGGGGTGCTAATACTCGTCGAGAATTTGGTCTTCCATAAAAGGACAAAGCATGTTGAACTTCACTGTCATTTTATCCGCTAGCTTGTCGAAGATGGATTAGTAGTATTGCAGTATGTTCCGACAAAGGATCAGACTACTGATATTCTCACCAAGTCTCTAAGCCTGGATAAGTTTGTTAAATTCAAGGGGCATCTTGGTGTAGTTGATAGATTGACCATTAAGGGAGGGTATTAAAATAATATTTAGTTATTTATTAATGGTCACCTTATTTGTATCATATCTGTAAATTAGTTACTTTTAGATTTGTTTCTATTTTTTTCTTTGATTCTCTTTCCATTCTAGAAATGATTTTTTTAGAAACATCTTTGATGTACAACTTCTATATGAAGTGTATTTGCTTCTTTGTTAATACATCAAAGACATTCAAATATATTTTATTTCAAGACCATTTGACACTCCATTTATTATTGTATGGGTGGATCTATTTAAATTTATACAAATTTCTCTTCTAACCAATGAGAATCTTCAACATATTTCTATGTGTCCATCAAGTTTCTTTTCAATTCTACACCTAGTTTGGTCTGGTATAAGTCAAGTAAATAAGACTCCCGACACGTTTCCTATAGAGAGTTGCATCTACTTGAGGTAAATCCTGGAAATGAGAGAGTTGCAGACCTTTCTCCATTGGAGTGGACACAGGTTTACAATCAAACATCCCATAAGTTCTTCCAAGAATTCCTTGGCATATTTCATCTATGAGATAAAAATGTGACATTTCTTTGGTCATATCTACAAGCCAAGACAATAGTGAAGTAGCCCCAAGTCCTTCATGTCAAAGTATTTTTTAGATCATTCTTTACATCATTGATGAGATTGATTGAGCTGCCTATGATCACAAGATCATCCACATACAAAACAAGAATAACAATCTCTGATCCTACCTTCTTAATATGCAAATTTGAAGTTGAGGGGCTCTGGGTGAAACTATGCCACAATAGGTGACTATATGTAGGATCATAAATTATTACCCTTGGCAATTTCACACTATGTTTTGCTCCCCTCTAAGTTATTGGAACTAATTGAGTACTTAATTCCTTAAATTATGCATTCCACAACTTATTTTAAATATTTTTTATGATAATTGCAAGCATAAAACAAATTATCTCATTTAATACTTTTCCCCTGATTCCTTAAACTTAAAAAAAAAGGCCTAGGACACTAGTGTCTAGGGCGCCTATATCCCCCTATTTTGACTCTAAACTCAAATATGTCGGTGTCGGTATTTTATTATTTCAAATTAATATATCTGAAACCAACTATCGGGATTTAATTTTTAGTAATTGGAATAATAGCATATACATACCTAGTTATTGCACCATTTCAAACCTAACAAACAATTATTGGAGAACTTATGATCAAAAACATTATCAAGCAAGTCAAGAGTAGCCATTGGAGGATTCATTGCAGCAATTCAAGATTCAAAGATCATGTCAAAATGTATGTGAGTGTGTTCATGTTTATGTTTTCATATTGTTTGTGAAGATTAATCCTTGTAGGTCTCCAAGCAATTTAAGTAGACAAGATCCAAGCCTTGAGATGTGTATACCTTCAATCCTTCAAGGAAGCCATTGAAAGGTGGTGAGTTGTAGCACTTTGTGGATTTATCATTCCTTTTTATTAATGGAAACACTAACATGGGATTGGACTAAGGCAAGCCCCTAAATGGCACAACTTTTCTTCTCTCTTTAAATGTGCAGGTTTTAGCAAAATAGTAATTTGCATCATTAGGCTAGTTGAATCATTGCATTTCATTTCTAAATCCATTTTAGATTTGGTCAAGGGCAGGTTGACTCACCTTTTAGGTTGTAAGTCACTCATACATTTTCCAAATCCATCAAACCCCCACCACCTTCAAATCTTTAATGAAATACCTTAGAAAAATTGCCTAAACCCTAAAGTGAAATCTCTAAGGTTTCAATTTTTCTATGTTTCATGATCTATTTTAATGTACCAAGCACTAGGGGCTCACTTAAGCCCATAGAGCGACATAATGAGATGACATACCTTTTAAGGATGATTTTAATCAATGAAACATTTTGATTGGCTCATGTATACTTCTTTTAGATCAACAGTAAGGAAAGAACTATTGATGTCTAGCTACTAAAGCTTCAATCCTTTCTTTGCTACTAATGGATAGAAAGCTTTGATTGTTTTGATATTTGTAGTGGGTGTAAAGGTCTCTTCATAATCAATTCCCTCCTATTGAGTATATCCTTTGCAACAATTCATGATTTATATTTTTTAGTAGATCCATGTACCTTGTATTTTGTTTAGAAAATCCATTTGCAGACAGGTCAACAAGTTCCCATGTTTGATTTTCTATCAAGGAGTCATACTCAACATCCATGGCCTTCTTCCACTATGGTTGACTTAATGCCTCTCAAATTGTATCACATTTTGATTCAACCATGGTAAATCAACCATACTTAGCATACATAGCCTTATCAAATAGTGCCTCTCGAACTATGGTTGATTTACCTCATTTCTCACATGTCTTCTTGTTATAATTCCTAATAAAATGTATAGAAGAGAGTTCAAGTGGGAGTCCTTGATGGTGCTTTGGACCCATTTTGTACATTGGCATTGTTGTTTTTGTGAAGAAGTACTTTTCAAATGGTTAAGATCAATGAACAATTCTCCTTGCAAATCATCTTCTTTAGGAGAGGATTTTTCATGCTCATCATCTTACTATGACAACAATCTATGAAAGGTGGTTGGTTTTGATTTTTTTTTTGTGTCAAGGAGTCAAATGATGTCTCATCACATACTACACCTCAGCCCTCATAAATCTTTTGTCTCAAGATCCATGAGACGATATGCTTTTGAGGTAGTACTATACCCCAAAAAGATACACTAGAGTGTCTTGGAATCAATCTTCCTCTTATTGGTTGTGACATGCATATATTTTGTACAACCAAAGACTCTAAAATAGGAGATTGAAGGCTTATGACCACTCCACACCTCTTCTAATGTCTTGTCTTGCAATATATTTGTAGGTATTTAAGATTTGTGAAAAAGTAAAAAGTAATGACATTTATTAATTTTCTATCAATCAAAATTAGAAGTAAATGTCATCACCCCACATTAAAAGATATAATGGATAGGAATTTAAAACTACTAATATTAGAGTACCATTAGAAAATATCAAAACATTATGATCTAATCGAGTTTCCAATCCTCATTTATTTAAAATTTTCAAGTCATTTGTTTGGACCTTTTTTGACATGAAGTAGAGACAACTCACATATACCATCAACCTTGATAACTTGTAGTTACAGAGCTACACAACACTTAGAATGAGTCTACAACAATTGTAACTATATGTTTGACCAAGTAATAGACCAATGATTAATTATAATCACAACATCAACAAAAGACCTATCCCCTCTTACAGATATGTGCTTCTTCAAATTTGAAATCACAGTCAAAGAATATATTATTTCATAGATTAAACAATTTGTTCAGTATACAAGGTCTGTCACGGACAAAGTTAGCATGCTATAATCATTATAGTGCTGAATACAAATTAAGTAATAGTCGGCAGGAAATGCCACTTTCATTATGCAAAAATATATCAATCATGCCATACAGACAATCCATTGAACAATTTCATCTATTAATATCCTAGCTGAAGTCAACTAAAACATAACCAGTTATTTTTTTACTCCACAATTCTTCTTTATCAATAAGATTGACAATAGAACATACAGTTTTGAAGTCTTCTGAATTTTTTTGGTAATCAACCTTTTACTTGAATACACACCGGTATACCTATATGTAAAAAGAATATCATAATTCAAATTCAATTATCATGTCCATAAAGATTCTATACCGTATATAATAAATGCCAATTAATATCATTATTTTAAAATTTTATTTCTTTAATAACCGTCTCGAAAAAAAAACACCCTAAAAAAACTATCACGGAAATGCATCCCCATCCCCTCCCGTTTCTGATCCAGAAACTTGGGGGAGCATATTGAAAAGGCATAGACAAGGCACTTGAACTATTTGACTGAATGCCTCAAAGAGATGTGTCCTTGTGAACTGTAATGATTGCAGGAAATGCACAAAATAGATTTGTTGAAAAGAATTTAGAAGCATTCAAGCAAATGCAATTGGCAAGCGCTGAGCCAGACTCAGCAACCCCTGCCAACATCCTGCCTGCATGTGCCAAAATCGGAGCTTTGGAGAACAGGGTATTGACATTCATCGAAGCATAAGGGAAGGGGGGCATTTATTAGATGTTATAGTTACAACTGCTCTGGTAGACGTGTATGCAAAATGTGGATGGCCATGATTGCAGGATATGCACAAAATGAATTCATTAAAATGCATGTTAAAGCTATGTTACAAAAATGTGAAACATAGGAACTATGCTTGAAATTTTTAATTTACAAAACAAAGAGAGAAATAACGACAATCTAACCCTGGAGGTGCTCGTCAAAGGCAAAAGCGACTCCAATTCAACAATGTCATTAACGTACAGACAGTCTTCTGTTGGAACAGGGAAGCAGAAGTAAAAAGAAAACAACGGACATGATATCTTATATTGATGATAACAAAAAAGATTACAATAATTTTCCATTATCTGAGCTTGGGCTCTTGCTTTGACAAGTTCATACAACGGACTCAAAACTATATGCATTCGATTCTACAGAGCTGCTGCTCATTCTAAACATACTACCATTACATACTCATGACTTCTGACTTTAGATGGAGCTTCTGCTCCTTGACAAACAGACATCAACACACTATCTTTCTCCTTACAGCTCTTGAGAGCCGGACTCCATTTGTGGAAGTAAATACACAGTACCCAGATACAAACAATATATAGAGAGCATTCAACAACGGTGAAAGCTTGCTCAGCAATGTAAAAAAATACAACTTTAGTAACTTGGCTTACACGGCAAGTAAAACACCATTCGAAATCTTATCAAAATTTGTCTTTAATGCTGAAAGGTAGACTGCAGAATAGAGGGTACGGTGCTGTCAGAAGCAGCTGGCAAACTGGATGAGTAGGTGTGATTGCAATCTCCAACATCTTCTTCATCGGGCACATCTTCCGAGTCTTTAGAGCGAGGAGTCATGGCTCTTCTCTGTGAATTCGTGTTCGGTCCAGGACATGATTATTCCATTTGATTTGTTTTCTTGAATTTTTTCCCTCTTTCCGGACTTCAAATGTGTATTTTCGTTTAATTCGTTTTCTGAACTTTTGCCCTCTTTCCTCAATTTGAACGGGCGGAATTTCACTTTTCCAGAATATTTGATCCGCAAAAGGAAAGATAATTTTCTAATTTATTTACATTTAGTTTTAGGGTTGTCGTTGAAACGCTACCCCACCCTCTATCAATGGGTTGCAAGATCTGAAACATCTTTAGAACCCTTCTTTTTTATTTTAAAATTATTAGATGTTCTGAAATATTTTAGTAAGAAATGTTTGAATTGTGATGAGTCTAAAAGAAAATTATTTTCTTTTAAATTCACTCATAATTTGTATTTTCTTATAGTTTTTGAATAAGATTATATTTATCTATATTTTGTAAGGTGTTTTATCAATTTTTAGTATGTGTTGACAAGTGGGAACTATTGCATTCCAAATCACTTAACAAGGTGAATAATCTATGTACCTCTTACCATATGAGATGAGAGAATTATTTTGTGTGAAACAAATTTCTACATTTTAAAATGTTTTTAGAGGTTAAGATGCAAATTTTTAACAAAAGATATTTTCAAAGATAAGGAGTTTTGAGTCATTTTTGTAGCCTTCAAGTAGTCTAAGAAAGGCAAGTACTTTTGAATAATAATAAAAATTGTTTTTTAGTTATACTATGTAGTATCTAGTACTTTTTAAGTAATAAGCTATTGGAGGCTTAAATGTTTTATTTACTAGAAGAGAGTTGTTTGTTAAGTTTAGTAGTACTATTTAAGGACATGCAATAATTACAAAGCAATAATGTAAAATGGTCAATAATCAAATTTATAGGTGTTCCTTTGACCAATGAAAAGCTAAAATTTTGAGAGTTAAATCATATGTGTTTGATTTGAATTAAGAAGATGTGAGGTTTTTAAGGTGGGTTTTTATTTTCAATGTAGACAAATGCATTCATTCTTGGGCCCAATGAATCATTATGTACACATTTTTATTTAAGTTTTGTATTGAAATGAGTTCACCCTAATTTTTAATAAGTCAATAAGTGTGAATCAAAACTTACAAGCAATGTGTCCACATTTTGTGAGCTTCCCCATTTTAGAAGCCCATTTCGCATTCACTGAGCGCATTGTGGATGCGTGTCTCCTTGATTAAATCATTAAATTATAGATGGGATCTTGCAAAACTATGAGGTAAGGTATAGTTTACCAAAGAAATAATTTTATTTCCAATATAGACAAATGCATTCATTGTTGACCAGTTTTTTTATTATTTTTAAATTAATTTTATATCCAAATGTGTTCATGCTAATTTTTTAAAATTCAATAAATCTAAATCAAACCTTTCATGTAAATTTTTATATTATATTATTATATTTTAATATAATTATAATAATATATTACATATTATGATCACACTATCATAATGTATTATATTTTTAATAATTAAAGTTATGATTATTGTTTACATTATGTTATTATTATTTTTTAATATTATTAATAATTTTTTATGGTTCAATCTATTAGAGTGGTAGTAGTTTATTGTTTAAAAATAGAAAATTATGTTTATAACTATTATTTAATATTAATATTTAGCTATGCAAAAAACTTGTCACGTGTGTATGCTAAGTACAGTAAAGCAGTGACAACTATGGTAGGAATTTATTTACGGTTTATATGGTAACATATGGGATCCAGATTCGAGTAGTGGGCCGTATTTAGTATGGGGTACCTTTTTTAATGCTTAAGGGTAGCAAATTAGAGTATATGTCTTTTCTAATTAACCTGGTTGCAAAGTATGTTAAATTGGGTAGGATTGAAAATTTAAGTATTGTACTGGTTTATACAATTTTATAAATTCCTTTTAAGAAGGGAGATGTTTTTAGTGGAACATTCGTTTCATCAAAGAGCAATACATGTTAGGGGATTTTGTGTATTGTCAAGCTCTTGTGTGGAAAGAATGGTGGACAAATATCAATTATGTAAGCTTTTTCTTCTCAATATTAATATGTTGGTCATTAGAGTTTGGGGAGAAGACAATTTTGTTGGGCATGTTCATTGGTAGTTTTGTGAATAATCAATTTTGTTAGTTATAAATTTAGACATTATTTATGTGTCTTTGGTTTTTTGGTGAGTGGTTACTAATCTTTTGGATTTGATATTTGATTCTATATAGGAAGAGCTTAAAGGAGTGTGCCAAAGCAATGGAAGACATTGATTTGGAGGCTATTGGAATTTGTGAAGGTGTTCATCAACATGTAGAACAAACAATTTAGGTTCTACTATGTGACAATGTTGGTCTTCCAATAAATGAATTTCTATATTTTTACAAATTTATGATTTTGAAATGTAAAATGCAACTATGTAAGCAGTTTTCAAAATGTTCAATCAATAAGTGCAATTCAAAATGCAATTTTTAGATTTAAAGTGTAGAAATTTACTAATCCTAATGTTAGGAATTGCAAGCAAAATTATACCAATTAAATGCATATTAATGAAGAATGCACAACATAAATTAAACACATAAATAAATTGTACTGATAAGACACAATTTTTTTAATGTGGTTCACCCAAAATCGAGCTATGCTCGCAAATAGAGAGTCCAAATTATATTAATTTTCCAACAAATAACATTTATGAAGACTTGTAGCGACTGCTGCAACTTGCAGCACCATTTTAACCAACATTTTTATTATTATTTTTTTACCGTTTCTTTGTTGTGTGTACTCGTGTAACTTCTCCTATATTTTTCCAACCACACACCTGCAAACTTCTACTCACATTGTTCATGCTTTGGAATGACAAAACTCAGAACTATGTGTTTGTACACATTCCCACACATGCACAACTACTTATAATCCAAATGTGACCAAGTTTAATTTTACACATACAACAAAAACTCTTCATATTTTGAGTGGTTTTATAACTATTTTCCAACTGTTTACACATGTTTCCCCCCTTCCAATTACCTCGTTAATTTATTTGGAGGAAACTACACCAACAATGGTGTGGAAATTAATCCTTCGAGTCTGATCAAACTCCATAATACAATAATCTCCCACTTAGAGACTGATCAAACTCCACACCATACCATCTCCCACTTAGAGACTGATCATAACACTGTTGTCCCTATAACTGCCACTAGAAATTAGCACCCTAGACCTTGTTGTTCTAAATTATTTTCAACATTAAGGGCCAATCGAAGCTGGAGAGGAGCTCAACTTCTCCCTCGTCACTTCCTTTGTAAACATATCCACTATATTTTCATCTATATGAATCCTTTCTAGCTTTACCTACCCATCCTTTAATATCAATCAAATAAAATGATATCTCAGTTGTATTTTTTTGTTTTTGGGCGCAAGGAAAAATTCTTTGCAAGATGTAAAGCACTCTAGTTGTTCATAAATAAGTAAATTTATGCCTATTGTTTGCCTAATTCTTCCATGAAAAGTTGTAGCCATATCATCTCTTTGCTTACCTCTATTGCAGCTACATACCCTGTCTTCATGGTGGAGAAAGCAACTACCTTTTGCAGCTGAGAAATCCAACTCACTAATGTCCATCCAACTATAAATACATAACCTATGGTACACCACCTAGTATCAACATCCCCTACAAAATATAAGTCAACATAGCCTTTTAAATCAGTATTACAGATCCCAAAACATAAAAATTTATTTGATGTACCTCTCAAATACCTAAGAATTCATTTTACTGCATTCTAATTCTCCATTTTGGGATTTACTCATATACTTGCTAACAACTCCTACATCATGTACAATATCTGGTCTCATACATACCATGGCATACATCAAAATTCCTACAATTGAAGCATATGGTACCTTGAACATTTTCTCCTCCCCCTCTTATATCTTGGGACACATATCCTTAGTCAATTTGAAATGACTAGGCAAAGGTGTGCTGACAAATTTGACATTCTCCATATGGAATCTCTGCAACAAATTTTCAATATAAATCATCTCAAGATAGGAATAATTTTCTATTTTTCCTATCTCTAGTAATTTTCATACCAAGGATTTGTTTTGTTTCCCCCAAATCATTCATAGCAAATGAATTTGATAACTGTTATTTTAACTCCCTTTATGTGATCCATGTTAGACCTAGCTAAAAGTATATTATCAACATATAAACATAAAATAATGTAGAGCTATCATCATCTAACCTCTTAAAATAAACACAATGGTCTGAATTACATCGCTTGTAGCCTTTCTTAGCAATAAAACTAACAAATTTAATATACCATTATCAAGGTTCTTGCTTCAATACATAAAAACTCTTTTTCAATTTGAACACCAATTTCTCTTTACCTTTGACCTCAGATCCCTTTGGTTGTTGCATTTATATCTCCTCCTCCAAATCCCCATGAAGAAAGGTTGTTTTAACATCTAGTTGTTCCAAATGCAAATCTTTAGCAACCACAATACTTAAAATAGTGTGTATAGAAGTCATTTTAACAACCGGAGAAAAGATTTCATCAAAATCAATGCCTTTTTTTATGCAAATCCTTTTACAACTAACTTGGCTTTAAATATTTTCTTACCCCCATCTTCCTCTTTCAACTGATAAACCCATTTGTTTGGTAAAACTTTCTTACCTGCATGCAACTTGTATATATTCTAAGTCCAATTTTTCAGCAAGGAGTCCATTTCTTCTTCCATTCCATGCTCCCACTAACCTTGGTATCCATATACATTGCCTTATCATAACGTTTTGATTCACCAACATAAGTCAATAAAATAGAATACAAAGAGGGAGAAAATCTTTTCAGAGGTCTACTTATCTGTGTTGACCATCTAAATTTCACTGGAGTTTGTGGTATTTCTTGTTGTTGTTATTGTTGCAGAGCATGAGGAACCACTAGAACATTGCTATCTAGAGTGCCATCCAAGACTACATAATCATTTTTTTCTTCTCTTGTTGTTGCAACTGATCTTTACACAACACCTTCTCATTGAATACAACATCTTCGCTTCTCACAAATTTTTGACTTTCAAAATCCCAAAGCCTATAACAAAATTAATCAATGCCATATCCAATGAAATACATTTATTTGACTTTGCATCATGCTTGGTTCTATTTTCATAATCTACATGTGCAAATGCTACACAACCGAAGGTTGTGAGAAAAGAATAACTCACCTTCTTACCTATCCATGCTTTCTTTGGAATACCATAGCCCAAAGGATTAGAAAGACCTTTATTAATTAAATAAATAACAATGTTTACAATCTCTACCCACAAGTTTAAAGGTAGCCCAACATGCAATATCATGCTCCTTGCACGCTCCATTATTGTCCTATTCATGTGTTCAACCACTCAATTTTCTTGTGGAGTCCTTGGAGTTCTATTAGAGGAACAATAATATTCAAACTCTTTGTTGCAATACTCACCACCATTATCAAATCTAAGACATTTTAAATTTTTACCCATCTTATTCTTAACTAAGTTCTTCCAATTTTAAAATGTTTCAAATATTAGATTTTTGTCTAAGGAAATAAACACAAACCTTCCTAGTTGCATCATCTATGAATATAACATAATACTGAGAGCCATCGAGAGAAGATACCTAAGTTGGTCCACATACATTCATATGCACAAGCTCCAATTTCTCATCTTTCTTTTTCTTCCCATCCTTGAGAAAACTAACTCTCTTTTGTTTTCCAAGCATGCAATTTTTTTATAAATCCATATCAACATATTTTAGACCTAGTAAAACCTTCTTAGAATGAAGTACTTTCCTACCTTTTTCACTCATATGCTCAAGTCTATTATGCCATAGTGTTGTTTCTAAACCTGCAACAACTATTTTATTTTCTACCTATTGATTTGCAACAAAGTTTTGTTCTTGAAGAACCCACAACTACTATCGAACTTGAATAGTTATTGTAGCTATTTTTTTTAGCAACTTCCCTATTTGAATTTTATCTACAATAGCTAAAGTAGAAGGAACAATATGACCTATATAAAGATATAAGGTGCCTACTTTCACACCTTTTGCTACCACTAAGGTATCCTTTTTAACCTTCCAAAATTTATCACTAAAAGTAACAACATAGCCTTCATCACTTAGCTGCCCTATTGAAATTTATTTTTTTCTTAACCTTGGAACGTGTCTTACCTCTTGTAGTAGCCAGTGAACCTCATTCTACAACTTAATCCTGATTCTTCCCTTTCTAACAATCTGAAAAGATATGTTATCTCCCAAATAAACTATCCCAAAACCCCCTTAGACATAATCAAGAAAATAACTTATATAGGGTGTAGCATGAAATGAAGCCCCTAAATCTAACACCCAAGAATCATCATCATTATCAAGGGAAAGAATCAAAACATCATCTTCAAATTTATTACTTACCAAATTTTCCTCCTTATTGCTTTCATTTTTGTCTCCTTTATTCTTTCGAGACCAACAATATTTCTTTAAATGACATGGCTTACCACAGTACCAACAATCCTTCTTTTCTTTGGATTTGGATGTCTTTTCCTTTGAATTTCCTTGTGACTTTCCATGACCTCCAAAATTATTTTACCTCTCCTTTATTTTGCCCCTACTTTTTGTATTCAAAATACTACTTGATGTGGATGTTCCACCTGAGCTTTTCCTATGAATTTCCTCGCTCAAAATCACACCAACAACATCATCAAATTTCAGCATATTCAAACCAAAAATAGAATTACTAACTACCATTACCAAGTTGTTCCGTCTTTTAGGAAAAGAACACTGAATCAAAAGAGCCCTAACTTCTTCATCAAATTTTACATTTATAGAAGTCAATTGACTAGTAACTGTATTGAATTTGTTTAAATAATCAACAACTGATCCACCTTCTACAATTTTCATATTAAATAAATGCTTCATAAGAAATACCCTATTCAAACACCACTGATGGTTTCAAGCACAACCGAACAACACCCAGTGCCTTTCTGTCAAGAAGTTCCCATTCCTCATCAGACATTGACGCCGGTTTCTTTTCTTTTCTTTGCAATGGTTATTTAAAATATTTTTGATAAAGATAGTCTTCCATTTGCATCTTCCATAACTGATAGTTCTACCCATTGAATTTTTCAACCTTCAATTTAACCTCTTCTACCATTACTCCCACTCAACAATGAGACCTTCAAATAGAGGATAATTGAACACAACCTGCTCTGATACCACTTGTCAGGAATTATAGGTAGAACTAAACCAATTAAATGTAGATTAATGAAGAATGTACAATAGAAATTAAACACATAAATAAATTGCAATGATAAGAAAACATAAAAAAATTAATGTGGTTCACCCAAAACCAAGCTACGTCTAGAGTCCAAATTATATTAATCTTCTATAAAATAACATTTGCAAAGACTGGAATGACTACTACAACTTTTAGAAAGATTTTAACCAACATTTTCACTATTGACTTTTTACCAGTCCTTTACATTTTTCACGCTCTACAATGATAAAATGTAGAACCTCATGTCTATACACATTCCCACATGTGCACAACTACTTGCAATCCAAATGTAACTATTCAAATTCACACATGCAACAAAAACTTCATATTTTGAGTGTTTTTATAACTATTTTCCAACTATTTACAAATATATTTTAAATACATTTTTTGGCAACAAATTTCATTATTAAAATATAGTGATTTTTTCTTTGGGGGTGTTTCCCCTAGACCCTTGCCATGGGCTCCGCCCCCAGGTCCCCTCAGACCTCGCAAGAGGGGCATTGCCCCCTTCTGATTCCCCCGTTAATTGATTTGGGGGGAAACCACACTAACAAAGGTGGAGAAAATTAAGCATTTGAGTTTGATCAGGCTCCATAATACAACACCTAATGTGTGAAATCTAGAAACTAAAATGTTGATGTCTTTTTGCAACAATAACAATGCACTTTCTCACTTTTTCACTATATGCATATACCTAAATGAATGCTTTCAACACTTTTAAATTTTATTTCAGATTAATATGACCTAATTTAGATTTGTAAATGTAATTATGATGTAGATCTAACTTATGATAACTAAAATTAACCCTATTTGAACTTTGAATGCAATATGGTATACAAATTTTTATTTTTTTAATATAAATTTTATGAAATGATGGATGCGTAAATGATGAATGCTAAATAAATTAAGATTAAACTTAGATATTATATGATATGCTTCATATTATAGAAGGTATATAATGCAAAAATAGTCAGGTTCAACAAAATGTTTAGGTGGAAAAGGGATCCTAGGTCTAATGGCTAGATCATAAGAATTAATCATTTTCCAAAAACATTAGGAATCCACATCAACAAGGATATGAGATTGACTTGCAACCTAACAAGTGAATTAATCAACACTAGATCTAGATTTTTGTTTTGCGATGGTTTTGGTTAAGTATTTTGATATGACACAATGGTGTAACTATATAAACTATGAAAATGTAACATTCTAATATGAATACGAAGAAACCAAAAGTAGGGAGATAAAATTAGAATCTAGAAATACAAAAGGTAGACACATAAGAACCTAGGATTTCAATTTGAGCTGAATTTATGGACAGTCTAGGGTGCCTTGCATTCTAGACTAAACACTTGATTTCTAAAAAATGCTTTCATGGGCCTGAGGTCCCAAGTTTGTAGCTTTCATATTTTGGGATTTTTTTCCAAAATATCATCTATTGATGAGAAAATGTAGATTTTATGACTTGACAACTTGTAGGTTTTAAGCATAAGGATAAAAAAAGCCTTCAATATTCTTCCAATTCCCTTTATATCTACAAACTACACAAATGAAAAAGGGGGAAGGGTTGTGCCATATAGGGGATTGCCTAAGTCAAACCTTGTGTTGGTATTCCTACCTCTAGAATGGAAAAATTGATGATAAAAGAGAGCTTATCCTTTTGAGGGATAGAGGCTAAATGATAAACAAATAATGAATTGAAAATTATCTAGAACTCACCACTCATATTTGATCTATTTGATGGACTAAAGTCACACTCATCACCTTCAAGGATCAATTGTTGCTTGACTCAAGTGATTTTATTTAAAACCTACAAGTGTTAGTGCTTAAAAATGAAATGCATGCAAAACATGAACAAAACTCATATAAAAGTTGACATGATATTTGAATAAGACAATGTTGCATTAAACTTGAAAATTTGGTTCTTGACTACTCTTGAATGCTCTTAGGATCTCCAATTTTCTCAATAGTTTTTCTTAGTTGTGCTTCAAAGATTTCAAATGATGAAAATACCATGTATTTATATGCAATTCTTCTAATTTCCTAGAAATTAAATCTCAATAGCTAACAAAAAAAAAGAATTTTAAATAATAAATTACCAACACTAACATATTTAAATTTGGAGCCAAAATAGGCAGTCTAGGGAACCTTGTGCCCTAGACTGGATTCATACTTCTCAAGGATCCAAAGTGTCGAGGGAAAAATATTAAATGCATACTTTGATTTTCAACATTTCATTTTTTGATAAATGTTTCAAATAGGCAACAAAAAGCACAATTAGGAGATTAAATGCATAATTAGGTCCAAGCACATAGGGGGAGAGAATGACGCTACATAAATCTAACAACAATGGGAATAAAGCAAGATATTCGTAGAAGTTATCTTATAGAACCTAAACCGATCAAGAAGAAGGAAACCATGGGTAATCAAAGGAAAGAACCTACTAAATTTTGGGGAAGAAAGTAGTACCAATATAGTTAGAAGGAGGAATCTATGAAAACTACAATTTATGCATAAAATAAAGGATATCAATGGTAAACCAAAATTAGATGCTAATACTTGTAGTACCACGATTCATGCTCATTGCAAGCATGAGAGATTTGTTTGATGGTCAAGGAATTTAATCATACAACATTTATTTTTTGGTTGATGAAGGAAGGAAAATTTGAAGAGCATTTTAAACTAAAAAATAAAATGAAGATAAGATGGATTTAGCCAATGTAAACACATACAATGCACTCAAACTAGGAGTCAACAAGCAAGGTAGATGAGAGAAGATGATTCAAATAACTTTAGAAAATAGAAAAGAAGCATGTCACCTAAGTGACATAAAAACAAAGGTTAGAAAAGAGAGGATGACTACAAATAACTTAAGAAGGATTTTCCTTAGAAGATACAAAGATAAATATGTAGGAAGTTACATGCAGAGTCACACTAATGGTATTAGTCTACACAAAAGTTAACACTAATGGTATTAGTCTACACAAAAGTTAAGAAAGAAACTCTCTTGAGTCAAAATAAGCACGAACTTAGGGGGGGCTAATCATTGCATTATCTTTCAACTTTGTAGAGAAAACAACTCAAAGTATGAAGTTTCATAGAATATTAGAGAAAGAGAAGATATGGTTAGAGAAAAGAACGAGGATACTATTGTAGCAGTAGTGGAAGAAGTTTGTTTGATTATACCCTGAAAACAAGAAAAGATAACCATATGGTAGTTACAATTTGCATTTTAGAAAGTTACCATATGGAGTGAAGTAGAATTAATTTCAAGATGATAAAGGAGCTATGAGTGATAGTATATGAATGAGGATCACAAAGCTTTAACTTTGTATCATAGCATAGGAGCAAAGTGGTGGAGATTTTTGTAAGACAAATCTTGATGAGAGAATGTCACATCTCATTTTTTCTTGCATAACTTATTTTATAAATAAACAAAACTAGTTGAGACTATTGTTTGATTATCTTATGATTGTTTGATTATGGATAAGTGTGTTTTTAAATAGATACATTATTTTTAAATTCTTGAAAATGAAATTGAAAATTAAATGGAAATGGAGATAAGATGTTATGCGTATGTGCTTCGGCTATGGATTTATAGACTAACCTATTGACATAAATCTAAGTGCAAATGAGTGCAAGAATGTGTTGAAGGCAAAAGCATGGATGAGGTAGAAGTATCCTAGCTGCTTGATAAATGATTAGTATGATGGAAACACAATGCATACACACATGCACGTAGTTGCATATTTCTTGCATTGTGTATGAGATAATTGTATTATGTTATTATGGTCATTGTTTTGTGCATTGTGGTTTAACTAATGATTATGTTTTATGGCTATTATGTTGAGAAAGTTAGATTAATTGAAAAATGAAAAAAATGTCATTTGATTTTCATGATTGTAGAAGTAAATGTAGTGGAAAAAAAGGTACGTCTTATGATATTTTGTTTTCAAAAATTGAATTCTTAGAAAAATTAATACATTATTTATTTTTGAGTAAATTGTGTAATTTAAATTTATGTAGAGTGATGATATATATATATATATATATATATAAATAGTTTTATTGAAAAATTTGAACGCGAGCGGATGAAGGCTTTGAGTGACAGCCTAGGCGCGGTGGTGGGCAATGGGCGGTTGGTGGGAGAATGCTGGGAGAGGAAGGCTTCAGGCGCTATGCAAAGGTTGGATCATGGAGCCTTAGGTAAACTAGTGGTGCTGGGTGATGATGCACTCTGGCAAAAAGTGGATTCTCTACGGCAGTTGGTGGAGGAGGCTAAGTGGAGGAAGAATCAAGGCTTGGTTGCACCCACGATTTCCCCCTCCTCGAGTATCCATCCCTATGATTCACCCTTGAAGGGGTTGGTGGTTTTTGAGAAATGAAAATATAAACTATACAAAAACTCTACGAACCCTTTCCATGAGTGCAACAGCTTCCGCAAGGAACAAATTTTAGCCCTTAATCCCTTGACCGATGTGGGGTTCGCCCCTCCAATTTCAGATTCAATTGCAACACCCAGGAAGAATATATCACTTTCCCCGGATCCCTCGCACCCTCCTGCAATTTCTTCCCTCGATTCATGCTCTTCCTAGTTTTTGGGAGATTCCAAGGTGGATTTGGCTATAGAGCCTGTAGATTTCCATTTATCTAATGACAGTATCTTGAAGGCCTCCTCAGACATTGGTTCGTGGGCTTTGGTCTTTAGATCTGTGGGCCAATGACCTTCAGTGGATGATTTCATTTCTTGGTGCAAGAAATATTGAAGCATCTTGGCGACCCCTTCTATTGAATTGTTGGATTTTGGCTTCTTTCTTGTAACCTTTCTAAACACCAAGGATTGCAGTTTTGTTTTGGATAATGGATCATGGTTTTTTGGCAGATCTAGATTATTCATGACCCCTTGGTCCCCTTTTGTCAATCCTGCAAAGATCCAAATTTCTTCCATTCCAATTTAGTTGTGCCTATACAATCTGCCCTTGGTTATGAAAAATTCATATCTCATTGAATCTTGGGTTAGTCAGTTTGGCACCTTCATTAAAATTGAGGATGGGGTTGTCCCTAGAAGGTACTACATAGTTTGCACCCTAATTGATATTTCCAAGCCATTACCGCATATGGTTCAAATTAACTCATTGCTTGGCTCCTAGCTATAATATTAATTTTGAAGGGTTTCCAGAGTGATGGTTTAGGTGTAATCAACTTGGACACAATATTGCTGGTTTCCAATCTAAAACCACCAATGGTCGACAAATCCTTAATCTCAAAAGGTGGGTAATCTTGATATAGATTTTGTTTGGAGAAATCATGGTATGTTCTTAGATCCCTACCCATCGACTTCCTTAGATGATGGGACTATTATTCATGACTCTGTCCCACAACCCTTGCAATTGTCCTGGTCGTGGATGCCCATGACCAATAAAAGATTCAATATGATCAACAGGTGAATTTTGGGACTTTAGAGGATGAGGATTTGTTCTTGGTTTCTTCAGAGGACCATGATTTTCTCTTAGATCAGACTGATGCCATGGCTTGCACAAACACTCAAACCATCTCCCAGAGAATAAGCAAGAAATCATATTTGGTCAAGAATGGTAAGTGTAGGGGAAGAAAATCCGAAGTCAAAAAACTTAGATAGGATGCCATGGATGTTATGGATGATGGCACTTAGTGGACAATGGAAGAGCTACTAACCAAGAGCAAAAGAAAACTAAAGAAAGGTTGATATCATGTGAATTTGATGGTCTCAAGTGCATGTGTTGGTTTTGTAGGAATCTTTGTGTTGTTTCTTTTTTTGTCTTTTCTAGTCTTTTTTGCTCCCCAATCTTGAGTCTGAAGCATTCTTATTTTTATGTTCATTTATGTTATATAGGAGCAGGCCCTAAACCCTTAGCTTACGCATCAAAAATACATATATATAATTTTTGAAATTAAATTGCATGATTATTATTGTTAAATAAAAACAATTTAAGTTTTCTATTAAAATATAAATAGTTTGAATAAATTGCATGAGTATACTTGTTTTTTATTATGATAAAAATAGGTTTTGGTGAGACTCAAAACCCAGTATAGAATGGTTTTGAAGGGACCCGCAACCCTATCAAAGGAAGGAAAGCTGCAAATAAGATAAAATGCATACAATCAACAACCCAATCATAGCTACAAAAAGATAAAACTAGACTACACCAACTGCATCAATCAAACAAGCAAGGATCCTAGAACCCTTTACAACCTAGTTTTAACCAAGACTAGAAACCCTTAGATACAAAAAGAAACCACCTGCATCTGTCAAGCATCAACAAACCAACTGCTCATGGAAAACACCACTAAGCCAAAAGAGATAACCAACTTAATGGAGTAGAACACCATCATACCCATAATCAAAAGCTCCAGCAAATCCAACAAACCCACCTCAATAGGGGAGTTAGAATACACAATGGACCACAAGAGCCCAACAACCATCTTGCAACAACAACCCACCACAAATGGTGGTAAGGGGAAGGAAACAAAAAAATGCAAGAACTCAACATCCCTACAACACAAGCTCACCCAGTACCAGGAAACCAACTCAGCTTCCACCTTTAAAGGAGAGAGCTCCCCTCTATTGGAGAGGATAACACAACCAGCTAATCCACTGCAGCCTGCAACCTCCAACCAGCTCAACCTCCACCTCCATAAGAGAAGTGTCCACCTCAATAGGATCAACAACTAAGGGAACCAAAAACCTTCACCTTTCATTTCCACCTCAAAAGGAAAGGAACCCACCTCCATAGGGTTTGAGGAGAAAACCAACACGACACCCAGAAAAGCGATCGTAGCATCCTTTGGTAACCTCTGTACCAAGAAAAAACTGTGGAAAAAATATTAAAACAAAAAAATAGCCAGAGACTCATCATAACAAGATTAAGGAAAGTGTACATCTGGGGATTCAAGAAAAGCTTGAAAAGAAGCCCAACCATAAGCCAAAAACTAGAAACATGAGGAAACAATAACTAGGAACAAGAAAAACTGCTAGGAAACCACCCAACTAACAAAACGCCTTTTGGAAAAAACAAATCTTTGTAATATAGAAGTAAGCCAAAAAGGGGCAACCCCACAAGAATAAGCAACCAGAGAGGACCCCATCCGAAAAACAAAGACCTCTAAAAAGAGGACCCAAAGATGAACATAAAGAACCCCACCAAAGAGGCAAGCCTCACCAACAACATAAACATCACAGCCCCAAAAAGGGACAAAAAACCCATTTGAGCATTAAGGAGAAGCATCATAGAAAGCTTAGTCCAAAAACAAGAGAAAAAGAAAACCCCAAAGATCAAAGAGGGATTCAAAAAAATCATCCACTAGCAAGCAAAGAGATCCCACATGAGGGGAAGCACTAAGACCAAAATATTGAAGAGGAAAGGCCAACATCCTCCAACAGCCACATACTCGACATCCACAGGTTCCACACAAGTTGTCCTGCAAAAGGAAGCACCAAAATCTACGCCAACCCCAAGAAACTAGGACATAGAGAAGTCCCCTTCCAAACTAGAAGCCACATTGCCATATCCAAGGGATAAGGAAGATCCCATCATTTTACTTAACTAGTGCATTAGGTAGAAAGAGCAGCAAAAAACATCAACTAAAGGGCTCAAAGCAACCCCCAAAAGCCACCACACCTACTTATCCAACCACAGTGTGGCTCTAGTAGTGTCGAGAACACCATCCCTATCAACGGCAAAAAGTAGGACCACACCCATGCACCAACTCTTGCTCACTACACACAATGCAGAGAGGACCAGATTGCAAAAATTGTAGAGAGGGTACCCAACGACCCTTGTGTCTCCATCATCTTCCTCCTCAGCATCTCCCTCATCGTCATCCTCAAAATCTCCTTCAACATTGTTCAAACCCTTGCTCCTGCCTAAACTCTTGCTCCCACTCTCGCTCATCGCATCTGAGCCAAAAAATCCCTTATACATGAATATATTTGTTAAAGAAAATAACATTAAATTAAATAAAGTTTGTATCTTAAGTTCAAGATTTAATTGCATGGAATCATGCAATGGCACTAGTGAACTTGAGTTGAATCTATTTATTGTATGAGAAAAACTAAATTAAAATGAAGGAACAAACATTATTTTCTTAGAACTAAGAAGGAACAAATGAGAAGGAATGATTACTACTCGCTTCAAGTTGCTTCATTGTGCACTAGTTATTCCAATACAAACCTTTTTATGATAAGCCAATGACTCGCAATGGTGGTGCCATAGGGATCAAGAACACCCATAGAGCATATTTTGCATGTTGCAACCTAGTGGAAGTAAGTATTTTCATGAATCCTTCCTCAAGAAATAAAGCTTTTTAACTAGTGTTTAAGCACAAATTTGTCCACTTTTCCACTCATATTTTGTGTCATACATTGAGCTTACTTTATTTTTTGAGAACCTCTCACATCTGAAATGAGTATTATATTTCATCTATGCATTTTATTTTAGAATGAGATAAAATATGTCAATGCCTAAGTAAATTAGGTTTCCTACACTTAGTGGATATTTAGACAAGGGAAAAGAGTGAAAATCATCTTAAGTTAGGTTGTACATGGTCGTAGCAACTATGGTCTCTAGAATCTAAATGTCATCACTTTACCATGCTTATCTTGTAAAAACCTACATAGATTCTACAAAGCTAATACCATCCATGCTCAAGAATACCATATAATTAGAAGTTTGAAACTAATGCATTTTTTCGTCCTTAGGAAATAATATAAGGTATTGGGTATCCAAATTACAGATTGAAATATATATATATATATATATATATATATATATATATTGATGAATGTGACATATATATAATATATATACACTTTGTGTATATACATCGATTGATGAATATGAGAATACATGTGTTTATGTAAGGATATTAAAATATTTTTTTGATTATATTAAAACTAGAAGGGCTAGTACCCATTATAAACTAGCCATAGAGGCAAACCAGGAACTCAGGAGAAGTGAGACAACTAAAAAAGAACGAAAACTAAAGGTTGAATAGTTAAAACAATAGGAAATAACAACAAAAAGAAAACACAGAACCAGGGAAAGGACTAAACCACCAGACACCTACAAGTCTCCTAAAATCTTTAGACCAATGATTGTGTTCCACTCCTGAGACAAGAACTCGAGCTTCTTCTTAAAAGTCATAGTCCCCTAAAGAATGGCCTGGGTATCCTTGGTAACATCGCGGGCAGAGGTGTCCACCTTCTTACCCTTCTTCTACACTTGACCATTGTCCACCCCTTCTGCTAGTTGCTTCCCCTGTCTCTTCCTTATCTCTTCCTAAAAAACCTAAAGAGTTAGGGCTATATTCTTCACAATTTATTTTCTATAGTTGGTGATAACCCTCAGGAACTACATGGTTTTCTCTTGGTTTTGGTGAATGAAATCAATTTTAGCTAATAAACTCTTCTTATCTTCCTTAGACCCAACAATGGTCTGAAGATCATCCAACTCTTTTTCCCACCTTTCCCACCTCTCAAAGGACCTAGCCAAGGAGGTAATCGTGTCCCAATGCATTTTGTTCTCCACCTCCCCAGGCCACACACCCTGTTGTTCTAGCACCTTTCCCTCTAGGATTTGTATCCTCTCTTTAGCACTAACTAGCTACCCTAAGACTCATTTCATAATATCCTTCTAAAAATTGATAGTATCTAAGATTTCATTATATTTTTTACTTATGGGGTTGACAGGGATACAAGTAGACCCAGGTTCGGTCCTAGGTTCCTCCAAATTGATGCACATATTGGGGGAATTATGAGGGATAGGGTTAGAAATGGGTGGGGTGTTGGGGACCTTTGAGTCATGGCCTTGATCCAAGGAGTGGATGAGAGAATTAGCTGGGGTTTGGTTTCACGAGTCATCATCATCATTAGTGTTATTAGAACCTCCCAACCCAAAAGAAATGGTCATTGGCATGGGTTCCAACAAGGGCTTGCATTTGATAGGGATAGGAGGGGAACTATCATTAGTAGGGGCTTTACCCTAGGCTTGGGTGCTACGGCGAATGGAAAGAGGAGTTTCATTGATACTGATAGAAGGGTTGGGGCCCCCTGGGGGATTAGTGGGTCCAGAATAGTCAAAGTGTTCTTGTGCACTATAGAAGGGGAGGGAAGCAAAGCCTCATGCAACTTACATAAATGCAGGATAAAACCCTGGTGAAGGGGTAATTTCTTACTTTTGTCCTATACATTCCTAATAGATTTCTCAAGCGAAGACATAATCTAGAAGGGGAAATTCATCTTAATATTATACTTGAAATGGTTGAGCATGGGGAAAAGATGGGAATGGAAGTGGCAAAAATGGCCTCCCAAAGTGATGTACCTCATGAGAATTTCAGCGATGGCGCTCCAAACATTGGGAAGGTCCACATGATTGTAACCATTTTGTAACCTGTTCACCTTCTCACCCTCTTGCAGGAACCATTTCATGTCCTCCTAGTAATGGCTCTTGGACTTGTGCGGGATGCATATCCCCTCCAAAAAAAGCTCTGTAACCTGGGTAATAATTTTAGGGGACACCATAAAAGAAATGCCATCAACAATAACAGTCCCATCCACCCACAAATTGGCGAATTCCATGGATATTTTGGGCTTAACAACCTACATCCCCTCCACATATGAGGCTAGCTTCCCCCCTTCAAGAATTTCCCAAACCTCTCTATCCTGCTTCCACCCATCACAAGTAGTAGGTTCCTCTTGGACTAAATCCCCACCCATCGTGACACCTACAAAAGATAGAGTAATGAGATACTAGTAATGGAGATGGCTCTTCAAAAACTAGAGCCGCAAATAATAATGACCCATCAAAGAGTGATTAAGAAGCTTAAGTTTCCATAAATGACAAGTGTGGAAACTATCAAAATGAGCTGACAACAAATCCAACATGATCTCAATTGGATAGTCCTTTGACATCATTTTGAATTAATTCAAGCACTTGACTTGGGATATGGTTGATATTATCCCATTTTTCCAAATTAGGAGTAAAAGCTCCTAGATTTTCTAAGGCATTAGAAAATTTATTACTGCTCCTAAACACATGATACACTCTACAATTCCCATGGGAAATCATTAGATTGCGAGCTAAGGAAATGAGGTCCTGAAGAGTCCAATAGGGAGAAGCAAGCCTACTCAACATAAGAATTGTATTCCTCGAGTCCCCTTTGATGACTAGGTTAGAAAACCCATCTTGTGTGGCAATTTTAATTCCATAGAAGGTCATTGCTACCTCAGAAAAACTAGATGATTGAAGCCCCAAATTAACCTCATCACAAACCTTCCCCTATGGTCATGAAAGACCCCACCATTAAAATAATGTTATATATACGTAATATATATATATAATTACATTAATGTAAAAGTATATACATTCATATTGATATATGTATATATGTGTATATATATAATTATTTTGATATATGTTTTTATATATATTTAATTGGAAAGTAATGCATTTAGTAATCATGTGGACATAATTATATATATATAGATATAATATATATATTTATAATATATATTATATAAATATTATTTGATATATATTAAATTGCTTTGAAGAAGCATAGTACAATAACATAGCGCTGCCATATATCTAGCTATGGCCAATGTTTAAATACTGTGCATAAAGCATGAGGAGAATACGTTAAGAGACTTATTTAAAGCGTATAAGTAAAGGTAAATACTGCTTAAGCATTGCAAGTGAAAAAAAAAGTATTTTCTAGCATTTCTAACTTAGTCTTAACTGTGCATGATTAAAGGGCACTAAAGTATGAAGGTGGTGCCAAAATTTGTAGAATATGGAAACCAATAGAAGTCTACAACCTATGCCATATCTAGGTAAAGCTTTATGATAAACATGAAACTTAGTCAATGCAAAGATGGAAAAAAATTGTAAGGGTAGTCAAATTGCAAATCAAATAGGAAACCTATAGTAATGTGTAGACACCTAAAAATGTCCTAGGCCTACGAACTCTATTTACACCATTTTCATCTGGACATAATTAAGATAGTTAATTATGTCCCTAATCTACGTCCGACTATTAATTAAATAATTTATTTTTGTTTGATTAATTCATGGCCTTTTATTCTTCATGATTATTAAATAAATAAATCTTGTTTATTTATTTAATATGTCGTTAATTGTCTTAAGTCTTCCTTCGTTAATTCTTCCTCCTCACTAAATAAATGAATTTCATTTATCTAGTTAATATGTCACTAACTATCACAATTAAATAAATTCATTGATTTATTTAATTTCTAAACCATGTTTTCTAAATTGAATAATTATGTTTAATTATTTAATTGTCTCAATTAATATTCCTCTCATTTTAAATAAATGAAACTATTTAAAATGTCATCACATTCTTAATTAATTGTCCATTTTGGATAAATAATCTAAAAAAGGATTATTTATGTTTTTTAAATCCAAATTTTGGATAAACTTATTTTTTTACCTCATTTATGAATTAAATCATTATTTAATTCATAAATGGACATCCCACCTTGAATTTATTAATTTGCATTATTTCCACTATGAATCTAATAATGTGAATTATTTCCACTAACTTGTTTATTTATTCCCACTAACTATTTACTAATCCCACTTTCATTTCCACCAAAATAAATAATTAATATAATTATTTATTAATCCCCCACATATGAATTAGAACATTATGTAATTCATAAGTGGACTTGCCACCTTCCACCTTTGTGATTTTTTTAAATCTCACAAAGTGAGTCACCACCTTTTTTAATTTTAAAAAATCTTCTTTTTTAAAATTAATTATCTCACATATTTTCTCCACCATTGATCTGGTTCTTCTCAAAAGACATCTTGACCCTTCATTTAAGGATCTTGCCCTAACCCTAATTATGGATGGTCATATTTAATCTTGGCCCTTCATTTTAGGTCTTTGACAAAATTCAATCTGAACCATCCATTCAGATTTGGGTCTTCTATAAAATGACAAGCTCTCTCATAAGGAGGGGATGGATGGATGAATGATGCTTAGAATTTGATTGCTTGTAGAGTTCCTAGGACCTTTGAAGTTTAGGAAAGCATTAATGTCATTGGGCATTGATGATTTTAGTCATTTAGGATTATCATAGGCATAGGCATTTAGGAATGAAATCCTTCAAAGCTTGGTGTAGGGCATAGATGTTTATTTGCAGGTTGTTCACACATCCAATCTGAGGGCAACACACAAACCAACAAGCAAGAAGGTGTTACGAAGGTGAGTCATGGAAGCTTCAACAATTATCAGGTATACTTGTTCTTTTACATTTTGCTTCCCTTTCACTTTGTAATCACTTTGGGTTTTATTGTCATTTATTGATTTGATAACTTGAATCTAAATCTAAAATAAATCCTTAGTTACATTGGTGAACCCGATTCCTTTTTTTTTTTTTGCTGAATTTTGTGTTTGCTGTTTTGCAGGTACAGTAGGCGATGCACCACTTTTTTTAAATCGTGATGCACAGATGGAGCGACACGCTGAAACAAAAAATAAATCCTTCATTAACATCATAAATAATGTTTAAATACTATGCATAAAGCATGAGGAGAATACGTTAAGAGACTTATTTAAAGCGTATAAGTAACGGTAAATACTGCTTAAGCATTGCAAGTGAAAACAAAAGTATTTTCTAGCATTGCTAACTTAGTCTTAACTGTGCATGATTAAAGGGCACTTAAGTATGAAGGTGGTACCAAAATTTGTAGAATATGGAAACCAATAGAAGTCTACAACCTATGCCATATCTAGGTAAAGCTTTATGATAAACATGAAACTTAGTCAATGCAAAGATGGAAAAAAATTGTAACGGTAGTCAAATTGCAAATCAAATAGGAAACCTATAGTAATGCATCATTGTGCCTTGACTCACTAAAAGAGCCATGTTGTCACAAGAATGAATTCAACTCATCCATTCTATGAAATTGGAAATAAAAGGATTGTTGTGTGTTACAATCTGAGAGTTTAATTTAGTTGAGTCAATGCATTTGAATAGGAAGGTGGAAAATTTGTTAGCTTGTTTGTAGCATTAAGATGCTCAAATTTTAGCATATATAGAAGTGCTCTCTCTACCATTTGTTACACTTTTCATTCTAATTTCTCCATTTTTATTCTAATTTATTTTTTGTTCAAAAGTATTTTGAGGGCTTTGAGAGTTAGAGAGTTGCTTATGATTTTACAATTATAATTTTTGAGAGAATTGGAAAGAGGCTAGAAGTGGAAGATAGGTTGAACTTAGAAGAAGAAGAAAGAAATCTTGTGGAATTAAGCTAGGAAGTAAGTAATATCAGTTGGAGCTTTTACTACAAGCATGTTGATTTCTATTCCTTTATTATTTTATGGTTGAAAGGTTATTTGATTATGGATGCCTTGTTGGAAAGGGTTGATTTAAATACGTGTTAATTTTCTTGGATAAGCTTGTATGTTTCTTGGTCGAGTCTTGTTTTGGTGAAACCTTCTAATTTGGATTAATCTTATATAATCTACATTGGAATTTATATGATTGTGTATCTATTTAAGCTATACATAGTTGGTCAATTTACTATACATATGCAACATGAAATGTGAAATGTGGCATGTGTTGATGTCTTGAAGTACTTTAGATGTAAATTTTAGTTGACATTGGGGATTAGCTTGGTTATTCTTGGGGTTAGAATAATCCATGGGAATGGGTGTAACCTAGTTAGTCAAGTTATTATGACATTAATTTCTTCTTTTTGTGATGTATGTAAAGAGTATGAATGGTCAAAAATATATTGAGCTAGAAGGGTGGGTGAGCATGTGACTTCCACTCTAAATTCTGGGTGATGAATACTTTGGCCAAAGTAGTGTAAGTAGCCACTATTTACTTTATCAATTCACTATGATATGGGTTTGCATACTAGGTAGGGATTGTCATACCTGTAGGTTGTAGCCATTGTATGGAAGCTCTAGATATGTAGGACACAACACCATGCTCTACGAAGGCTAGGATTATGAGGTTATCAAACCAATCTCTTCGTTGAAGGGTAGGGTTATCTTACTAAGTTAGGTAGATGTGTGGGGGACCATAGTAAGTCTGTGGTTGGCAGAAAAGAGCTTGAGCGATGCTTCTCTTCATGTAGTTGGTAGCTTAGATTCGAGGAAAGACATTTGGACTGGTCATTCGTATCTCTTTTTTAGTAAGCTCATAGAAGATATGTATGTAATCATGTAACCATCTCTATGGAAATTATAAATGAGAAAATATCATCTTGAAATTATGTAATGTGAAATCATTACTTGTATAATTGAAATGATTCTTTGTTATGAAATGGGAAAGTTTGAAATGGTTATGTTTCAAATGTGCATCTTGTTACTCAAATAAAAAGAAAAAATTTATTGCTCATAATTTTAGTAGGATAAACTATTCACTTGTGGGTAAAACATAGTAAAAATTATTTGGTAGAACAACGAGAATGTTAAATGTGGTATTGGAGCTACTAGGTTCAACTCTAGAAGCTATGTGCTCACTATATTTCCATCCAACATTATATGAGTCTAATTTTTGGAATTATTGTGCTAGGATGGTGTGTCTCAAGATGAATACAAGGAAGTCAGTAATCGATAATGAGTGCTACCTAAGGGCCAAGAAGGAAAAGGAAGTCATTGTTTGAACCATAGAGGGGACCAATTATGACAACACCATTTAGTTGATTGACACTAATATTTTTAGTCATTCCCTATGATGAATTAGTCAAGAGAGAAAAAGGATTCGTGAGGCTATCAAATTTGTACCTCCTATCTCTCTAGACAAGTTGGATTCTTTACCATTTTCCAGAGATATTCTCTTTGAAAGTAGTGCTAGTCTTGCCATGATCTTTAGGGACCCTCCTATTCTTCAATGTTGGAAGTTATTGTATTAGTCTCAAGTGGCAAATCAGAGAAATTTGTTCCTCAAAACTATGTATCTGAGGATAGGTATGAGGGTTATTTTCCTTTTGATGATGTATGTGAACAAAAATATGAGGGGTATACCTCACTTAGTTATGTATCTGAGAGTGAATCTAAGGGATACTCTCTATTAGACTATCTAGATAGTCATTCCATGTAAACACAAGGATATTGAAATCCTTTTTGATATTAATGAAAAATACATTTAGAAAAAAACTTGTTTATGAGTTATTTTATGAAATTTCTTATGTGAATTTTTGTTCTTTTGGAATGTTTTTAAAATGATAAGTAATCATTCTTAGGATATAATTAAAATGAAAACCTCTAGGAGTAACTTTTCTTGTGAAAAATGGTTAGAACAATAAATAACCTTGGGGGAAGTCAAGAAGTAGGCCAAGTTGCAAAAACTCTCGAAGCTAATTTGGATCGTATTTTGGATATGATGGATGAAACAAGAGAAAGAATTAGGAACCTTGAATATGAGGTAATAAGAAAAGAAAGGGGGGAACAGGAAGTTCCTCATAATGAAGAAGAAGTTCCTAACAATGAAAAGGAAGGGGAGAATTCTCATTATCACACCCAATCAAGTGAACATGAATATGATGAGTCATAGTCTAGGTTGGAGGGAACCAAAAGGAAATGAATGGAAAGTGAGCTATCTCAAGATATGAGAAAGATCACACCTCCAAAATTTGAATGTAGTACCAGTGGGGATGTGATTGAGGCATGGCTCATGGAGATGGAAAAGTATTTTAAAACCAGGAATTACTTTGAGGTCACTAAAGCCATTTGGGAGGTTTTTAGTTGTTTGGTGAAGCATCCAACTGGTGGATGAATAAAAAGATAAAGCTTGAGATCAATTCCTTAAGGCTTCCTTGGAGTGAATTCATGGAGATTTTTTGGAAGCAGTGGATACCTCAATTATTCTATGATCAAAAGCTCACTGACTTATAGAACCTAAAGCAAGGAGATTCCTTGGTGAACGAATATTGGGAGAAAATCACTCATCTCTTGAGGTACATACCATTGTACCAAAAGGATGAGTGGTATTACATAAGGAATTTCATCATGGGTCTCAATAAACAAATAGGTGGAGAGGTAGATGTACAAGTTACTACTACCATGGACCTAGTAAATGAGAAATTCATTAAGTAAGAGCAAAGGCTTAAATCTATCTTGAACTAAAACAAAATTAATCAAAAGAAGTTCAATTCTTCACAAGTTAATCAATCCTTGAAGAAGCTAAGTGAAGGGAAAGGTTTTCAAAGGAAAGGGGACAAGGGACTCCATAATAATTGGAATGAACCAAAAAGGGATTGTAGGGGGAGAAACAACAACAATGCTTGCGGAAATGAAGGAAATTATGGAAGACCTACAAAAAGGAAAGGACCAATAAAAGGATGTTTTACATGTGGAGGAGATTACTTTGAAAAATAGTGTCCCAATAATACATTAGGGTCACAACGACATGAGAACACTCTTCCTTCAAAACAAGTTACATTCCAACAAAGGATTCACATAATATTAGATAGTCGACAAGCGGAGTACTAGATTACTCTGGTAGAAGTTTCAGGTACTTTTTCTAGTACACCCATCTCAACTTTAATAGATAATGGTGCTATAGAAAAAAATTCTCTTAGTATAGCTAGTAAAATTTCTAGAAAAGTTTGCTACATGGAAAAGTATTGGATTGTTGAATATGCAAACTAGACAAGAGCTAAGGTGGACCAATATCTATTTGAAGTAAGGGTTGGACTTCTAAGTTTCTCTACATAAGTGAATTTGTAAGTAGGCCCCTTAGGTTCATATAATGTCACCTGAGGGATGAATTGGCTATGGAAATATAGGGCCAAAGTATATTGTCATACAAAAATAGTAGAATGCTTAGATGAGCTTGGAAACTAGGTGTCATTGCAAGGAATGACTAAAGAAGTTAAGTTGCGATAGATTTTTGTTGTACAAATATATAGAGTGAAGAAGAAAGGTTGTCAACTCTTCACAATGAAAATGGAGAAACTTGAGGAATGCAAAGAGTTCATTTATGAAGATGATGTAGTACATTATGGATCTCAAGATCTCCAAGAAGCAGAAGATGGCGAGGTGGTGGAATCAGGAAAGTTAGATACGAAGAAATACCCTATCCTAAGGAACTTTGTAGATGTATTTCCAGATGAATTACTTGGATTTCCTCTTAAGAGAGTGTTTGATTTCTCCATCGAAATAGTTCTAGGGTTGGAGCCTATATCAAAATTGCCATATAGGATGACCATGATAGAATTAATGGACCTAAAAGTTCAATTGGAAGAATAGTTGTCTAAGGGATAGATAAGACCTAGTGTTTCACCTTGGGAAGTGCCAGTGATCTTCATCAAGAAGAAAGATGGTATACTATGCTTATGTATTTTCTATCGATTGCTTAATAAAACAACGATAAAGAATAAATATTCATTGCCATGAATCAATGATCTCCTTGACCAAATGCAAGGAGTCGTAGTGTTTTCGAAGATTGATCTACGATCAGGCTATCATCAACTAAGGATCAAGGATGAAGATATTTTCAAAACAACTTTCAGAACTAGGTATGATCATTATGAGTTCATAGTCCTACCTTTTGGGTCACTCACAAATGTACTTACAACATTCATGGACTTGATGAATAATGTATTCATGGATGGATTGGATAGGTTTGTATTGGTCTTCTTGGATGATATTTTAATCTACTCCAAGAATGAAGAGGAACATCTTTAGCATTTAGATATTGTTCTCCAATGTTTAAGGGAGCATAAGCTATATGGGAAACTCTCAAAGTATACCTTATTTCATAAAGAAGTACAATATTTGGTTCATGTGATTTTAACTGATGGAATTGGAGTTGATTTGACAAAAATAAAAGCAACACTTGAATGGCCAGTACCTAAGAATGTGTCAGAAGTTAGAATTTTTATGGGTCGAGTTGGGTATTATCAAAATTTTGTTGCAAAATTTTCTAGAATAGCATTTTTCATCACTTCATTGCAGAGGAAAGGGAAGAAGTTTAAATGGTATAAAAAATGTCAAGTGGCATTTGACCACAACTCTAATACTAAAGGTACTAGATTAGATGGTGACTTTATTGTTATCACATATGCTTCAGGAGAACATTTGGATGGAGTATTGATGTAGGAAGGACAATTCATATCTTATGAGTCAAGGAATTTGAAGCCTTATGATAAAAATTATGCTTCACATGATTTGGAATTAGCAACAATTTTCCATGCACTACAAATGTAGAGCACTATTTGTTGGGGAAACCATTTGAACTGAAGATTGATCATTATGGTTTGAATTATTTTTTTACTCAACCCAATTGAATGTATGGAAAAGTCAAATGGTGGGAACTAATATCTGATTATGATTTCAACATTAGTTATATCAAGGGAAAGGAAAATTGAGCTATCGATGCCCTAAGTCATAGGAGGCATATCTCCTCAAAGATATCAATTCAAACTAACTTCAAAGGTTAAGTATTGAAAAAATCCAAGGGTGACAAATATTATGATCAAGCAAGCAAGCACTCTTGGATAATTCATAAGATCGAAGGTATGAAGTATTTCACTTTAAACCTAATGGTTTATTTAGGTTAAGGGAAGGTTTTTTGTACCTAACTCTAGGAAATTAAGGAACTTGGTATGGAAATAAGTTCATAATGCACCATATTCTGAACATCCTGGTGTAACTAAGATGTTGGTTGATGTAAATCCATTATATTTCTGGAAGGGAAGGAAAGGGGATGATGCAATATTTGTAGCATGTTGCTTAGAATTTAAAAGAGTGAAGGAAGAGCATCATCACCCTATAGGTCTTTTGTATCCTCATGAAGTTCCATAAAGTAAATGGCAAGTCATTAGTATGGATTTTATGCAAGGTATTCCAATGTTGATGAATAAGCACAATGCCATTATGGTGGTGGTGGACAAGCTTACAAAGGTCGCTCACTTTATACCATGAAATCTAATTGATAGAGCTCTTATAATAGATTATAATTTTGTTTAAGAGTTATTTAGATTGCACAAAATTCTTGAAAAGATGATTTCTGATAGGGATGCTCATGAGACATCTAGATTTTGGAAAACCTTGTTTTCTTCACTTGGGACTCAATTGAACATAAGTTCAACATATCATCTGGAAGTGAGTGGAAAAATTGGAAGGGTGAACCAAGTGTTAGAGGATCTACTAAGGATGTATGTATGGATCAACAATACAAATGGGAGGATCACCTACCTTTGGTTGAGTTTGCATATAATAACTCTTATCATTCTACAATCATGATGGCTACATTTGAAGCATTGTATGGTAGAAAGTGTAAAACCCCTATAAGCTAAGATAAGTTAGAGGATATGATAAGCATTGGGACAAAAAAATTATTGGAAATGGAGAAGCAAGTTGGGATTATCAAGAAGAGGCTAGAGTAGAAGCTAATGATAGACATAAGAGCTATGCAGATTCCAAATGGGTACCTAGGAATTTCTCAATAGGAGAGAAGGTTTTGTTGAGGGTTAAACATCACAAGAGTTCTATAAAGTTTATAATTTCATCCAAACTAGCTTCACACTATGCATGTCCCTTTGAGGTTCTTGAGGAATTCAACCCATTTGCGTATAGAATTGCTTTGTTGCCAACTCTTTTTAGGATGCATAATGTATTTCATGTCGTGTACCTTAAGAAGTACATACCTAGGTATAACCATGTTATTGATTGAAATTATTTACAAGTATAGGACCCTATAGTGGTAACAATTGATTCTATCAAAGTGCTCAAAACATGTAAGCTTCACTTGTGTAATAGAGAGGTTATACAATACAAGGTCTAGTGGAATCAATATGCAAAAGATTATGCCACTTGGGAAGACTATGCTGAGATGAAGAAAAATTTTCCTCATATATTGCTAGACTTTGAAAGATCCTAAATCAATGTTGTTATGTTTTTATGATTTATGGATTTATGTTCATGTTTGATACTTAAAATCAATAGGGATGATGATTCACAAGGGAGTGAATATGTTACACACCATTGTGCATTTACCTATTTACTATTACCAAGTGTTTGGTTAAAATGTTTTAATATATAATTTTTTTTTTGCATATGAATATTGATGTATAATGTGGTGAATGAATGCACAATTCAATATGATGTTTTAAATGTTCTGAAGATAAAATATATGCATATGAATGTATTGTTATCAACTAACTACTGTTGTAATGTACTAAGCTAGATGCAAGAACAAATTCAAACCTCAGGAAGAGAGGGGAGTATCACTCAGGAGAATAACTTAGTCTGGTAACCCTTAGTGAGCCTAATTGAGCATACACACTCTCACATCCTAGTTGGTTTAAGTTGAATCAAGTTAGTTCAAGGAATTAGTAAGTGATCTTCAGTTTTGGTTTGGCAATGCTTGGTATTATTTTATGGGTTCAATCTTAGATTTTTTTTATTGGGAAAATGTTATTAAGTATTTATGTTGATTAAAATTCCTTCCTTGTGTGTTCATATTTATATATTAGTCGATGAAGTATATACCTAGAATGTATATATGTATATATATACATGCCAACGATAACTCATACATATGAGTAAATACATGCATGAGTATATGTAGGTAGGAATATCTATGCATGCTCATGAATGAATTACCCATATGCATGGGAATATCGATTGGATGAATGTGACATATATACACTTCATGTATATACATCAATTGATGAATATGAGAATATGTGTGTTTATGTAAAATAATGTTATATATATATATATTAAGATATATGTATATAATTATGCTAATGTAGACATATATACATATTAATATATATATATGTATGTATTATGGATATAATATATATATATATATATATATATAATATAATTCATAAATATCATATAAATATTGTTTGATATATATTAAAGTTCTTTGAATAAGCATAGCAAAATAACATATCGCAACCATATATGTAGTTATGGCCAAAGTTTAAATACCGTGGATAAAGCATGACGAGAATAAGTAAAGAGACTTATGCACAATGCATAAGTAAAGTTAACTATTGTTTAAATGTTGCAAATGAAAATAAAAACAGTTTCTAGCATTGTTGACTTAGTCTTAACTGTGCATGATTAGAGGGCTTTAAAGTATGAAGGTGGTGCAAAAATATGGAGAATGTAGAAACCAATAAAATTCTAAAACTTGTGCCATATCTAGGTAAAGCCATATGATAAGCATGAAAGTCAACAAACTAGGGGCATTTTCCCATGGAGCCTCTTGAAGATCAATATCAATACCTCTTTCTGCATTATTTACCAATAATGTTATTTCATTATTGTCTATCTTGGCAAAACCGCCCATCAAAGCCATAGTTGACCACTGGGCATTGAACTCCTATATCCAAAGCTGTTACAATTGCAATATGGTTGGGTAATACACCCATTTGACCATTATTAGTAGTTAGTATTATTTCTTGAACTTCTGAATCCCAAACAACTCGATTGGGAGTGAGTACACGAAGATTTAGGTTCATTTTGTTTCTTTAAATTTCTTTTAAGTTCATAGCCTTTGCGGTAGCTTCATCAATGTTACCCACCAAATAAAAAGACTGTTCGGGTAGACCATCTAATTCTCCGGAAAGGATCATTTGAAAACCTCTAATTGTTTCTATTAGACTAACATATTTACCAGGGGAACCAGTGAATACCTCCGCTACAAAAAAGGGTTGTGACAAAAACCGTTGAATTTTAGCACAGATATTTCTGGTTCTTAAGAAGAAACAATTCGAGAAAGTTCAATTGGTCGAAATGAATTTTTAGGTGCATAAAAGATTCGAATCTCCATCTTATGGATGATTAATACAATTATATAAATATTATCTTTTCTCACCTTGATTTATCATATTCAAAACAAATCAATAGAAGTTCTTTCGATAATGGAAAAGTAGAAACTTATTATAACTTTTGTTTGCATCTGAAGAGGTTAAGGTATGAGGAGTTCCTCTATTATGCTCGAACATGCACTTATTTTAGGTGCTTATTTATTCTCTATTGGTATTTACGGACTAGTAACAAGTCGAAACAAAATTAAATAGGGCTTCAGCTAGAAAAATACGAGCTATAGCTAAACATGTACGTATGTCTTCTAATAAAGCACGTAGAGTAGCTCATCAACTTCGTGGTTGTACCTATATGGAGACACTTTCGATACTGAATTGGATGCCTCATAGAGCATGTTATCCCATATTAAAAGTACTTCGTTCTGCAGCCGCAAATGCATATCACAATATGAATATAGATAAGGGCTCTTTATTTGTCCTTATGGCTGAAGTGAATGAAGGTCCTATTTTTCAAAGATTTCGACCTAGAGCTCGGGGACGCGGTTATCCACTCCAAGTTTTTAGAACATTTATCAGGTTTGAGAGAAACCTGTCTATAAGAGAGATAAGTATCTTTCTAAGTTCCTCTAGAGATGAGATAATTTCATCTTTAAGTTTCTTTACAGCTAAGATAATTTCAGTTTGAAGTATCTTTACGGGTGAAATAATTTCATCTTTAAGTTCCTTTAGAAATGAGATAATTTCATCTTTAAGTTTCTTTACAGCTGAGATAATTTCATCTTTAAGTTTCTTTACAGCTGAGATAATTTCAGTTTGAAGTATCTTTACAGGTGAAATAATTTCATCTTTAAGTTCCTTTAGAAATGAGATAATTTCATCTTTAAGTTTCTTTACAGCTGGGATAATTTCACTTGTAGTAATTTATCACTCGATGAGTGAATAACAAATCCCACCTTTTTTACTTTTTTTAGGGCGATACTTCTTATTTTTTAGCTTTAGGTTTAATATAGTAGCAGAATTGCAGGCAGGTAACTATGATAGTTACCTACTACTATTTATTTTAAATAAAAGTATTGTAACAAAAAATTGAACCATGCAAAATAGAAAAACTTATGATGACTAGGTGAAAAAGTGGATAACTCAATCAATATCCGTCTTAATAATGATGATCAACTCATTACAGAGCATTTGTACTTTTTTTAGTTTTTTGCTAGTATTAGCAATTGGAATCAATATCCTTTTTTTATTTATTTTTTATGAGAACCAATCCTTTTATTCTTGGGTTTTCCGCACTTGTAGAAAAGAAGGCAGGACGTATTGCTCAGATCATCGGCCCAGTATTAGATGTATCTTTCCCTCCAGGTAATATGCCTAGAATTTACAATTCGTTGATCGTTAAGGATAACGATACAACCGGTCAGCCAATAAGTGTGACTTGTGAGGTACAACAATTATTAGGAAATAATAAGGTTAGAGCTATAGCTATGAGTGCTACAGACGGTTTGATGAGAGGAATGAGAGTAATTGATACAGGAGGTCCACTTAGTGTTCCAGTTGGTGAAACTACTCTCGGGAGAATTTTTAATGTTCTTGGGGAACCCGTTGATAACTTAGGTCCTGTAGATGCTCTCACAACATCTCCTATTCATAGATCTGCTCCCGCCTTTACACAGTTGGATACCAAATTTTCAATCTTTGAAACAGGCATTAAAGTAGTGGATCTTTTAGCTCCTTATCGCCGTGGGGGAAAAATTGGATTATTCGGGGGAGCTGGAGTGGGTAAAACAGTGTTAATTATGGAATTAATCAACAACATTGCTAAGGCTCATGGAGGTGTTTCTGTATTTGGCGGAGTAGGAAAACGTACCCGTGAAGGAAATGATCTTTACAAGGAAATGAAAGAATCGGGAGTCATTAATGAACAAAATATATCAGAATCCAAAGTAGCTCTGGTCTATGGTCAGATGAATGAACCACCAGGAGCTCGTATGTGCCTTGACTTAGTAAACACGTCATTTTTTCACAAGAATGAAGTGGACTCATCCATTCTATGAAATTGTAAATTAGAGGACCATTATGTGTTGCAATCTGAGATTTTAATTCAAATGAGTCGATTCATTTGAATAGGAAGGTGGAAAATTTGTAAGCTTTTTTGTAGCATTATGATGCTCAAATTTTAGTATATATTTAGAGGTTTCTACCATTTGTTACACTTTTCATTCTAATTTCTCTATTATTAAATTCTATTGTACTTTTTGTGCAAAATTATTTTGACAGCTTTGAGAGCAAGAGAGTTGCTTTGTGATTTTGCAATTGTAATTGTTGAGAGAATTGGTAAGAGGCTAGAAGTGGAAGATAGGTTGAACTTAGAAGAAGTAGAAAGCGGGCTTGTGGAATTAAGCTAGGAAGGAAGTAATATCAGTTGGAGCTTTTAATATGAGCATGTTGATTTCTATTCCTTTATTATTTTATGGTTGAAAGGTTATTTTCTTATGGATGGCTTGTTGGAAAGGGTTGATTTAAACATGTGTTAAGTTGCTTGGATAAGCTTGCATGTTTCTTGGTTAAGTCCTTTTTTGGTGAAACCTTTTTATTTGGATTAATCTTATATAGTCTATATTAGAATTTAAATGATTGTGTATCTATTTAAACTATGCATGGTTGGTCAATACTATATTTATGCAAATTGAAATGTGAAATGTGGTATGTGTTGATGTCTTGAAGTACTTTAGATGTAAATTTTAGTTGAAATTGGGGCTTATCTTGGTTATTCTTGGAGTTAGAATAATCCATGGGAAAGGGTGTAACCTAGTTAATTGAGTTATTAGTCCATTGATTTCTTCTTTTGGGATGTATGTAAAGAGTATAAATGGTCAAAACCAAATTGAGCTAGAAGGGTGGGTGAGCATGTGACTTCCACTCTAGGTTTTGGGTGATGAATACTTTAGCCAAAGTAGTGTAATTAGCGACTTTGTACATTGTCAGTTCACTATGGTATGGGTTTGCATATTAGGAAAGGATTGTCATACATGTAGGTTGTAGCTGATGTATTGAAGCTCTATATATGTACGACACAACACCATGCTCTGAGAAGGTTAGGATTATGAGGTTATGAAACCAATCTCTTTGTCGAAGGGTGGGGCCATCTTCCCAAGTTAGGTAGATGTGTGGGGAACTACAGTAAGTCTATTGTTGGTAGAAAAGTGCTTGAGTGATGCTTTCCCTCATGCAGTTGGTGACAAAGATTTAAGGAAGGACATATAGACCATTCGTATCTCTATTTCAGTAAACTCATAAAATCTATGTATGTAATCATGTAACCATCTCTATGGAAATTATAAATGAAAAATATCATCTTGAAATTATTTAATGTTAAATCATTACCTATATTATTGAAATGGTTCTTTTGTTATGCAATGGGAAAGTTTAAAATGGCTATGTTTCAAATGTGCATCTTGTTACTCGAATAATAAGAAAAAATTTATTGCTCATAATGTTAGTAGCATAAATTGTTCACTTGTGGGTAAAACATAGTAAAAATTATTAGGTAGAACAATGAGCATATTATAGTGATGGCCTTCTAAATGGGCTTTGATAGGCTATCGTAAGGTCCTAACACTTTAGTTAGAAATATATCAGTTGTGTCAACTAGGTATTGTTCAAAGGCTATATGCATATGGTGATTTCTTGTCCATCTCTCCTAGATTTTTTGAATATTTAAAATGGTTGTAAACAAAATTTAAACTAGAAAGCCACTAGAAAACATGAGATTGTTTAAACTAGAAAGCATTCAAATTCTTATTCTAGAAATCTTGTGAATTACCTAGGAATTACTACTTGTAGTTAAACTATAAAATTTAAATGGAAACTACTAACGACCAACAAATAACTATTGATAGAAAGTAAAATTGACAACTTCTAACTAACAACAAGAGTAGGTGCTCTAAAATTTCCAAATGAACATAACTTAAAATATTGCAAACTTAAAACTACAACCTACACAAGTGAATAATAGAGCTCAACATAAAATAACATTCATCCAAATTTAACATGTACAAAATGAAATTAAAAATATTAAAACAAGAAATACTTATCTACTCTATGAGTTCCCTCGAGTGGCCAGCTCTTAGGTGTGCCTATGATTAACTCATATCACATGTACATTCACATTTTCAAAATGATCCATTCATGATAATTCCATTACAAAGGAATGTTGACTCAGAATGGGATGGATAATATTTATTTATTCATATCATTAAATTGTAACATAGAGACATAGATGAATAGTATGCAAAGCATATCATAATAACATAACAGTAACCTCTTGCCTTGGTAGTTACACATATTTTTACTACTTACAAAATCCTAAATTTCATATGGTGGTAGATCACCATAGAAAAAATATTTTAATAGAACTACAATTGACTAACTTAATAGATGTTCGTGACATAAAAACATAATAATGGCTTGGAGTGAAGCCGTAAAAGTCTTAAACATAAAGTTTAATAGAAAGCTTTAAAGGAGATGGTTGCACTTTGCACGCCTAAATTTCTGGTACCTAAACTTTTGACACCTTAACTACAACTGCTTGAAGTTCACTCAAATTCCACTTCATTCTTCGGTCATGAAAAATTCCTATACAATGACTTGAAATCTATAGCATTAAATCAATATTAGTTAGCTAATTTCAATTGATATAAAAAATAAAGATTTATCCATCTTTTCATAAACAATTGGCAGGGCTAAAGTGATTGGTAAGAACAACAAAGGGTGCTTAGCTTATTATAATTATGAGGTTATTTATACCTCATCACTCTCCCCTTCCTAAACTTGAGTAGGTCCTCCTGCTCTCTGATGTCTCCTTTTCCTTTCTACATCCCTGTTCCTATTTAGTTCATCGTAATTGCAATTGAGATCATATGGATCCTTTGCTTCTCTATCCCAATTACCAAGACTTTTAAGAAAACCATTATTATATTTAACCCTTACTTTCCATGCATGTAATTCCTCAGGATTCTACTCTATAGTGATAAATACTACAAGGGGTGGTTGAAGGAGCAATGGAGGTCTATACCTCATCCCTATCCATTTGGTTTTAAGCTATTGTAGTATCTCTGCTAATGCCTTAGGCCTTTTGTAGGACCACCTTATATTGGTAGATGAGATCATCTCCCTCCTTTTAAGATACATAGGCAGAGGAGTGTACCGCTCCTCATAGGCACTCCATGCTTTTTCTATCAATTTTGGCCCTTGTACTTTGAAATTCTCAAAAAAAATTTGAAGAGTATCATTATATTTGCTTCTCACAACTTCATAGCTCTTAATGCCTTAGAATCGAGGTTTAAAGGAAAAGGTTTTTTTTTTGGGTTATCTCATTTGAAGTCCCACTATTGTTTCTTCCTACAAATATTATTTAGTTCTCTCTTGCCACTGAATTTGATTCTGCATAGTGTACATGAATTATCTAAGTTATACTTCTCCCACAAAAAGATTAATAAAGAAATCATTATGTTTTTCTAAAAGTAGATTATGTACAAATAATTCACATAGCAAGTTGTTTTGGGTAGGGGTTGCCTCTTTGAATTCCTTTAAAAACTATTCATCTTCCAGATCATGAGGTAGATTGCATGAAATTCTCAACAACTTCCATCTTAACAATTGTTCATTGAAAAACATAGAATACAATTGAGATGGTTTCCTATAGACTAACAACAACTCCCCAATATGATAGGCATCAATCTTAGCCTGATAAAGCCTATCATAAGATTCTTTTAATAATACTATTTCCTTCTTAAGTCTAGCATTTTTTGCCCCTATTTGTCTTAGGAAATAACATCTTTCCATCCATTTTGTTAACATTGGGGGAATACGGACTTGAAACCACTCCATTCTAGTTGGCTCAGTCTATACTTCTTTCAATTCCATTTTTGGATTCATCTTGATTTCTTGCAAATATTGTTCTAGTTCAACAGTTTTTCTCAAAGCTGCATTGATTTCATCTTTCTATTTTTTTATTTTTTTTTCTGCAAATGCTTGGAGATTTTTCACTAGATTATCAGTTAAACCTTTAATCTTTTTGTCTTTTTCAGAAAAAATTTCCAAATACTATTTACCTTTCTCATTACTTTTTTGCACCTGAAATTGCAACTCTCTGATAGTTTTATATTTTTGTTCCAATTGAGCCTTCAAAGTTATGATTTCTTGATCTCTTTTTTTCAAAATTTTAGTTTGTATATCTATTTCCCGTTGTTTCTGATTTACTTGTTCTTCACTTTTCTATAAGATAAACCTTAACTAAACAATTTATTTTTCATTAATGCTATGAGATTTCCACAATCCATAGTGCTGAAGATTTTTAATTTCTGGATTTTTGATTGTGTTAGAGATTTTTTCATACCTTTTGATGAAAAAAGCTCTAACACAATCAAAAATCAAGAAATTAAAAATCTTCAATTTATTTTTCAATTCATCTAATTCAGGGTTTTCGACACCATGGTGTAAATGAGTCAATAATCAAAAGGGGGACCAACTATTATGGTACATTTCCCTTTACATGTGAAATATTTGATAATCCAGGAAACTATCATTCTCCACAACTCTAGAATTGATATTCTTTGAAACCCTTCGCTATGCCCTCGGGTATTTACAACTAATAGAGGATGAGGTTCCCATTCCCTACACAAAATTTTTACCATTTTATGATAGGAAATGTTTGTAGTTTCTGATAAATTTACACCTCATTTCTAATACTAGATACACAAGAAATGACTTGAGGAATTACCTTGAATTTCTTCCCATGCACTATTGACTGTCTATCTGAGATTTTTTCTGTAAATTCTTTAACCAACTGCTCATTGTTCCCTTCAAACTTCTTCATAAACTCAAGCCACCCAATCTTTTGAAATAGTTCTAAAATATTACCCAATGCTAATAACTTATATGGAGAATTTAGCTCTAATGTTCTCCTAGATCCACCCATGCTATCTATTATGCTCAATTTTGCTCAATGTCATGGTGCTCAAAAGGTGAAAAACTGTTTCAACAAATTGTTGATGCAGATTAAAGAAAATGTAAGATTTTCATCCACTCGTAGTTGACATGAATTAATTATTGCATTCGGCTTCATTCTACTGGAATCATTACTTTTCTTGGAAAAGAGTGCATGAACTATCACATCTCAAGTGAGGGTACAATCTGCACAATTTACTAAGTTTGGAAAGGGTGGTAGAATGTGCCAATTTATTTATTTTTATTCACAATAATGTACCTACTGTAAAATAAAAGTTTTACATACCTTATGTCCCATCATCAATTTGAAAGTCACTTACCTTTGCTAACTTAATAGTATTATTAGATGAGATGGTGAGGGATTATAATGAATTTATTATGGATGAAGATGGAATGACTAGGGGTTGTAATTATTATGATGAAAAGTGGTCACAATATTTTGATTATTATGGTAAAAGATGGAAGTGTAGGGAGTGAATTTGAGGAGTGATGATAAAATTTAATAATGATCATGTGTATGTTATTAGAACTATCAGAGCATTTGGACAGGAAGGGAATTTATAAAATTCTAGAGCATCGCTCAAAGATGCAGTTGGGATGAAGAACCAAAATTCTGGAGAATCGCTAGAAGATGTAGTTGGGACAAAAAGAAGCAAAATTTTGGAGCATTGCTGAAAGATGCAGCCGAAATGCAACAACAAAGTTATGGAGCATTGCTAGAAGATGCCACTAGAATGTGAGAATGAAATTCTGGAGCATTGCTGAGAGATGCTACTAGAATGCGGGAACAAACAACAAAATTCTGAAGCATCACCGAAAGATGCCACTAGAATATAGGAACAAAATTGGAATGCAAGAACAAAGTTTCATAGCATCGCTAAAAGATTTCGTTAGAGTGTAGGAAGAAAAGTTTGAAGCATCACTAAAAGATGTGGTTGGATAGAAAAAATGAAATTTTTGGAGCATCGTTGAAAGATGCAACTAGAGTGCAACAAAATTTTTTTGTAGCATCGCTGAAAGATACTATCGGAATATAAGAAGAAACAAAATGAAACACCTTGGACTTAAAACTTTTTGGAGCACCACCGAAAGATGCACTAGACTGTAGGAAAAATTCAAGAAACAAAACCAACTACATGAACAAGTTTTAGAGCATCATTGCAAGATGCGCTGGACTTTGTATTCAATTAAAAATAAAGTCCTACAAAACAAAAAAGAAATTTAGCCAAGTCTAAAAGGTAAAAAATATAAAAGAAATTCCCTAAAGTAATTGTAACTACACACACATACAAAGAGATTTTTTTTTAGATTTGATTGGATTGAATGACTATTAATATGAACATTCCATTGGCTCTGCCATAATAGATTCAATGCATTATATTTCTCCTTGCAATTCTACCATCCTTGCAAATTCCTCCTTGTTAATAGGTTTATGGTAGATGCGTAATCGATCTTTCTATTGACTAAGAGAGTTTGAGTGTCACCATCAATGGGTTTGAGTTGCACTCTCCATTTGGAAATACTTCAAAAACTTCATATGGACCTAGCCAATGAGTCCTTAGTTTCCCTTAGTGATCTTTATATTGGGAATCAAATAACAATGCCCAATTACCATTGTGGAACTCTCTTTTATGTGTTTATCATGATAGGCATTTTGTTGTTGTTGAACTAGCTCAGTTTGGTGGGAAACATCTAAATGGAGTTCATCTAGCTCACTAAGCTCTAGGACTCTTTCAACCTAGGCTCGTTTGAGGTCTAAGCCGAACTCCATTGTTGTTCTCAAAATTTGAAGTTCAAATTCGATGGGTAGAAGAGGTTTCTTCCCAAAAACTAACTCATATGGACTAAAACCAGTGGTTGACTTCCAAGTTGTATAATAAGCCTAAATGGCTTCAGGTAATTTCCTGGTCTAGTCTTTTCTTCCTAATGAAACTATTTTTTTTTATAAATATTCTGAAGTTCCTTGTTACTGACTTTACTTACCATTTGCTTGTGGGTGATAGGGTGATGAATTTTTATGGATTCCCTGGAAATGATTAGTAAAGGCCAAAATAACTTTGGATATAAATTGGGGTCCTTGATCTGTGACAATTGTTCTAGGGGCTCCAAATCTGAGAAAAATATTGTTATACAGGAAGTCAATGTGTTTTTCCCTAGCAACTTTTAGGGCTTGGACTTCTTCCCATTTAGTTAGATAGTCAGTATAGACAAAAATGTATTATTTTCCCTATGAAGGGGGGTCTATAGGGCTGATAAAATCCAATTCCCATTTCAAATGGTTCAAGAACTACATGGGGTTGTAGGGGCATTTCATTGGATGTAGCGGGTCTTCCTACTCTTTGACATTCATCACATTGATGGACATATTTTTTTTACTCTTTATGCATAGATGGCCAGTAATATCCTACACCCAATATCTTATAGGACATCCTCTTAGTAGAATAATGGACTCTAGAGGGGTTATCATGGTAGGCCCTAAGGATGTTATATGTTTTATTTGATCTGACACAATGTCATAAAACCATATTAGGGCCACAACAAAATAGCATTCCATTAATCTATTTGAATTGAGCACTTTCTCAAATCAGACGTTTCTTTTGTTTTGACATAAAATCTAGTGGGGACTTTGAAGTGGCTAGGTAGTTGGCTATGTCATCAAACCAAGGGGTTTTAATGGAGATGGAAAATAAAATTTTATCTGGGAATTCATCTTGCATGAGAGCACAATCTCCATTGTCTTGTTTGATCTGGGATAAGAAATCTACAACTACATTGAACTTCCTGGGTTTATCGATAATGGTCACATTAAATTCTTGTAGGAACAACAACCACTTGATTTTTCTTCCATTCACTACAGGTTTGTTCATTAGGTACTTGATAGTCGAATGGTCTGTAAACACAATTACTTTGTACCCTGTAATGTAATGTCAATTTCTTGATTGCATGAACCACAACTAAGAATCCTTTCTCTATAGTGGTTTAGTTTCGTTCCATGGGAGTCAAATTATTACTAATGAAATAGATGACATATTTTCCTCCATCCTCATCTTCCTGACCTAAAAATTCTTTGATAGCATCATCAAAAGCATCTGCATAAATATGGAATGGAAGGTTCCAATTAGGTCCATGTAGGATAGGAGTATAAATGAGTTTTTTTATCGATAATCTCAAATGATGCTTGACATTTAGGTGTCCAAGGAAAATCCACATTCTTTTGGAGGAAGGAAAATAGGGGAGCTACAATCTTGCTAAAAATTTCTATGAATCTTCAGTAGTATCCAACATATCCTAAGAAACTTCTAATGTCAGTTTGTTTCTTTGGAGTCTCAAGTTGTATCACCTCAATTTTCTTAGGATCCACTTTTATCCCTTCAGATGAAATTTTGTGTTCCAATACTATTCCTTGTTCCACCATTATGAGGCATTTTTCATGACTCATAGATAGTCGATGGTCCTCACATTGCTTCAATACTCTATCCAAAATTTGAAGTCCTTCATCAAAAGTTGACCCATACATGATGAATTCATCCATGTAGACTTCCACATAGTCATTTAATAGCTTAGAAAATATGGCCAAGATAGCTCTTTGAAATGTTTAAGGAGCATTGCATAGCCTGAAGGGAAGGGCTCAATATGCGAATGTTCCCCAAGGGAAAGTAAAAGTTGTTTTTTATTGGTCTTCTGCTACCACTTGTATTTGGTTATATCCACTAAATTTGTCCAAGAATGAGAAAAACTTCCTTCCAACCAAATTATCCAAGACTTGGTCTACAAAAGGTAAAGAAAAGTAATCTCTATGGGTAGCATTATTGAGTTCCCTATAATCAATGCATAATCTCCACTTCCCATTTTCTTTGGAACAACTACTAGAGGTGAAACCCATTTTTTTTCAAAAATGGGATAGATAAATCCCACTTGAAAGATTTTCTCAATTTCTATTTTAGTAATTTCTTTCAAAGCAAGGTTGAGTCTTCATTGTGGTTGACGAATAGGGCTAACATCCTTAGTATATATGTGATGGGTAAAAACACTTGGGAATATTCCTCTCATGTCTATATAATCCCAAGCAAAAGATTTAGATCTATTCACCAAAACATCAAACAATTTTGTGCTCTTCTGACTCTGTCAACCAGCTATTGATATTCAACATTTTTCCTAGTAGTAACATGATGATTTTGACTCCTGAGTAGTTGGAGGTGACAATATAAAATTCCTTGGTTAAGTTATTAAGAGGAAAATTGTGTAGTATAGTTTGATGGAGTCTGGCAATATCTTCAAAAAAATGATCCATTTTCATAATGATATTAGCCAAGGGACAAGGTAACCCTGTGAAGCTAGTGTAATCAAATTTGATGCGATCAATGTTGATTGGATGCCCTAAAATTTCTTTTGGACATCTAACATTTCTTCATCACTTGAGTCTACCCTAAGGGTTTGCATATTGTTTTCTAATTCATCTTCCAATTCTTCACCATGTTGTTTAATGACTACCATAGCAAGTGAGGCTATATTCTATTATTTGTTGGCATCATCTGGTTCATCAACCCAAACTTTGTTATGTTCAACAAGTCGAGCAGGGAGATATAAAAATAAGTGTTTATTGTTGGGGCTATGTGAAATGGTCATTCCTCCCTCTCTACAATCAATCTTGGCTACCACTATAGCTAGCCATGGTATTCCTAATATTATCAGATAACTAACCTTTGGTGTGATGGACTAGATTATTTGGAAGTCTACTAGATATTCCCAACTATCAACCTTAACAAGAACATTTTCTATGACACCTTTGGGAATAGCTATGGATTGATTCACCATTTGCAATACTGTAGTTGTGGGATGCAAATTAGTGAGTCCAAAATTTTCCATAACATCCACCATCATGACATTAACGGTTGACCCTAAGTCCACAAGTGCATTAGGTATTTCTCCCTTGTTAATTGTTTCTATTATGATTGGACTGCCTGGGTCATCATATTTTGTAGCTATGGTTTTTCCAATCAGAAGGTAAGCTAGATATCCATTTATGTGAATAGTCTTAATCCGTTTTGGTTTCATTCCTAGTGTTTTGATGCACAACTATTTGATTAATTAGTTTAGTTTAGGGATATCTTTAATCACTTGTAACAATGGAACTTCAATTTGAAGTTGCTTAATTTCTTATATTAGCATGGTTTTAGTGGATAAGGTCATTTTTGAAGTTTTGTTCAAGGTAGTTTCTTTAAGGTGCTCAAGAAAATGTGCTTGGGTTTTCTTCTTCAAGGTGAGACCCTCCTTAGAAAGATTTGTTGAATGCTAACCATCCTCTTCTTGAGATAATTTAAAAGTTGTAGATGAGGATTGTGGAAGAGGCTTGTCTTGATTACTCACTAGCTATTGTTCTAAAGGTAATGAAGGTGTCTGAGTCTTTTCAACAGATTTTTCATTTGGTTTGTCTAGTATCTCAACTATGATAGGCTACTGAAGTGTTTTTCTTGACCTTAACTGTAAGTTACCACAATGGATAGCATTAACTCTAGTCACATTTTCTTTTTATGTTGAATACACTGGGGTATTTGGATGATTATTCTTTGGATTAGGAATAGGTTGTGATGGAACCCTTCAAAAAATTCTTTGTTCCAGTCTATAATTGTGCACAATTTGGCTCAAAACATTATGTCTAGCATTGGGTTGTGTTCCTCATAAATGTTTTAGGGTCTTATCAATTAAAACCCTTTAGAATTGGCCTACAAAGCTCTAAAAAACCCTTGGTCATTTTATTCATGCACTAACCTATACTCCCAATTTTTGGTTGTTTGAGTTACCACTTATGCCATTAAAGTTGTGTATTCACCAGCTCCTTGTGTTTAGGGTCGTTGGTCTACTCGGTCCTTTTTAGCATCAAATTTTCCTATGGTTGAGGCTTGATTTTAATATTTTAAATCCTTAGCCTTTGTTCTTATGGGTCAATATCTCATTTTCCTAGAGATGGCCCCCTTTTATGCTTAACTATTGTGGCACGTTCATAAATGGAACTTCATGTTGGTCATTCGATCGTGGGGAATTAATCCTAATTATTCCCCGTATGCTTGTGCTGGATTGTTTCTTCTTATTTTATTCACACGGGCTGGTGGGCTTCGACCACATGTCTAGTACGTTGGTTGGCCTAGTTTCCTTGGTGAAGATGGTTGAAGCCTTTCAAGGAAGATCAACTACTATAGGATTGAGGATGTGGCCTCATCTCTACTATTTCCTCGCATACCTATCTTGTTTTATTTCATGTTATTTTAAAGACACGGGCTAGTAGGCAATGGCCACATGGTATTGCCAGATGGTTGGACCAATGTCTCCATAGGGCCAATGGATGTAGTTTGAAGGAAGGTCAACGATGAACGTCATGACACATATTCTCATCATATTTTCTCCTCATGTGCTCATTCATCTACAACAATGAGGAAAGATAGTCACATGGGCTAGTAGGCAGAGCAACATATTTCATTATTATGGGACCCACTAAGCTTTGAGGACAGAGGTTTGTTTCATAAGAAATGAAATCAATGGTCAATGGTAGGTGATGTGGCCTAATCTTGACCACTCCATGTCATCTTGTGAGGGCCACACCCATGTCTTGTATTTTACAATGGGAAAGTAGGAAAGTGCCATGTGGACTTTCTTAAAGGCTTCAGTGGGCTCTAATAAAGTTAGAATACTTCTAAATTTTACCGAGAACGTATTATTTCTAAATGGTGCTATTCTCAACTTTGTTCTTTGAGGAACATGCTTGAGATTTCTTCTATTAGTCCTGAAAGTTATTGATACGTGTGGAAAATGTAGAAACAAAGTAGGGTAATGTACAAATTGGTATTTTGAGATCAAATCAAGATCATTCCCAACTATTTTGTTACAAAGAAATATAGGTGATTTAATTCCCATAGGTAAGCGGGTAATTATAACATGAATAGTTTTAATTGATGCTATGTACAGAGTGGATGTATTTATACTCAGGGATTTTCTTATTTAAAGTAGCATTAAAAGCAAAATTAAAACTTAATTACAAGTGGTTGCATAGTAATCTACCCATTGATTTATCTTTTAAAAAATGATCAATGGTTAAGATTAAAAAGATCAAAGCAGACTATTGTTAGCTCATGTGCACAAGATTTCTTTGAAGAATTAATGGTTGGAACACTTGCATGGGGGTATGTGCAGGATCATCATGGAAAAAATAGGCCCTTAAGTGGCAAAAAATTCAAAAAAATTAGAGTTAAGCAACTTGATGCAAAAATTTGAATAAGTTATCTATATTATTTCAAAAATATGTAACAATAGAATCTATAGTGAATTGATTGTGGTTTCTAAACTACTCAGTTTATTTTGAAAAAAAAAATCTATTTGGTGAAAATTTAAAATTTCAATGCAATCGTACATAAATTTCAGGGAAAAAATAAGTAGGTGTCTATTTGACCACCCTAACCATAATAAAATCATAATATTTTTTTATGATATTTTATATATAAGTAGAGGACTCATGTCCCGATGCGATGCATATTTTTTTGTAATCTTTTTCCAAGTAAATAATTAATTATGAATTTTCTATTACAACTTTTTAAAAATATAAAAACTTGTATGTCTGACCACCTTAACTTGGTCAGAACTTCATGAAATTCAATTTTTATTTTTTTAATTCTATAGTATACGAAGCATAGAATGTGACAAATATTTTGGATTCAAAAAATGTGATACCGTTTGAAAGCTATAGATGTTTTCCAATCAGCCTATTAATCAAGACTTTAGTCATAATTCAAATAGAAAATGAATAATAATTATTTACTAAATTGAAAGTAAACCATAATTTATATTGGTGGAAAGTTGAGAATCTCATCAACCACATACCCTACACATACCCATCATATAGCCACTTTTTGGCCCATCATGATCTTGCACATACCCATGGCTTGGTATAATGAGGACTGATGGCCATATTTCTCATTCAGAGAATGCATTTAGAAATTAACAATTGTGTTTGATTCTGAGAGTAGAATTGGTAGAGCTCTTCTTGTTCTTATGACTGAGAGGATGAGTAAGTCTTAAGATTTTGTTTGGTCAACCTGAAGGTCTAGGAGATTGAGTTTGCTCAAGTCTGAGGAGAATGCCCCTGAGAATAAAGTTGATATGTAGGGAGCTCCTGATACACCAAAGAGTAGAAGGGGATATAGGAAATTCAAGAAGTAGTGTGTCAGGAGTAACTATCACCTAAGGAGTCAAACTGTTTCAGAAGAACTAGTCATGTTCAAAGGGAAAAAGCTAGTGGAATATGAAAAGAAGGAAAAGAAAAAGTGCAAGTATCATAAGGCTTATCTAGGAGGATGTAATTCTCCTAGTGAGGTTTCTAATATCCCTCAATACAGTGAGGGTGACACTAACCCAAAGGGTGATTATTATCCCCTCTTTAGTACCTTCTAAGGATTCTGACGAGGAGGTGGTGACAGTTCCTCCAGTTCCACCATGGACAAGGTGCAGGATAGTATCCTCTAAGGCCGATGACTCAGAATGATGAATCTACCCCATTTTTTTTTTTATGACACCATGGCCCTTTTGTCAGGATTTTTCTATTCAACATTCATTAGATTTCTTATTTCTAGCGTTGATGTGGAATTTTTTTTGGGCTAGTGTATTGGAGAAGTGCCAGAATTCCTAATGTTGGTGGCATGTAGGTTTCTTCTGGGTAATATGCAGGTTTTTGTTGGGGTTGCAAGTGCAAAATATTCTCTGGTCAACAAGGATGAGGATTCAATGTTGCTGCAACAAACTCTTCCTTTTGAGGAGTTGGCATGTCTTCATGCAGAGGATATGGAATGTGGTCTTTTACTCTTCCATTTTATGTAATGATTGCATGTAACTAACTGAGGACGTATCAAATTTTGGTGCAAATGATCTTGAAATGAGATGAAATGTAAATGTAATTGAGTCTGATGCTTGTTGCTCCCTTATTATATAAAAGGAATTTTAGGGCTCATTACAGAGGGTTAGATTTTTAAGTTTCAAAAAGGTTTTAGGTGAAAGCTAAGCTCAAGAAAGGAAATTTAAATAGAATATAGATAAATAGGCCAGTAAGATTGTCTTGGGTATGAAATCCTATATGTAATAGTCTTAAATTAGTTCTATAGAAATTACTAACATCAAAACAAATCTTAGTCTAGAAACAAATACTCTCCTATGTATATTTCTTACAAGTTATGAGTGAAAATAATAATGGTGTTATCATTTATCTTCATCTGTTCCATTTGAATGCATGATTATATTTTCAACTTTAACTGGTCAATTTATTAAAAAATCTGGCATAAAAATGAGAAGATAACATACTTGGCCATGAACTTAAAATAAGAACAATGTTCATTTAAAATATTTCAAGAGTAGTGTGGGTTAGGAATATCTCTACTTCTTAGCAAGTAAGTAGTCATTCATTTAAAGATCTACCAAATCCTCAGTGAGATGGACTTTATTTGCAATAAATAGGAATCAATCTATGTATAAATGTGTTACTAGTTGAATACACTTCACGAAAACATAATTGGGATCACCCTCCTAGGTTTCACAGAGCCTGAAGTGGAGTAAGGATCAAAAAATCCTAGACTCGTTGTGTTGGCCACTAACCTTGTAGTTTCTTCACTATAAGAGTTGGCTACTCTTCAGAGAATTGTGGGGTTCTACTAGAAAAATCACCAACATAAATGGAGACTCTATTGGGGACAATTTTGAATCTCCAGTTGTAGACTGTTATATCATAATTCAAGAGTTAGTTGAATCTAGACATTTGGTTTAGATATTAAGACCTGGAAGTATTTCTATTGCAGTGATGTCAAAGAATTTATGTGTGATTATGTTGTGGGAGGAGACCTAGGAGGAAATTCATACTCAAATGAATATCATACCATTTGAAGTTCAATCCTCTATGAAGAGAGATGGCAACTTTGTCTAAAGAATCTATTGAAGATTCAAAAAGAATTTCAAATCTACAATATTTCTAATCATGAAGAAAATTCTATAACTACAATATATCTAGGTATTCTTCATATTTTGGTTTCCATAAAGCATGCATATGACAACCACATGGGAAAGTCATGAGAATTTGGTTCCCTATTCAGTAAATAAGCACTCACAAAGGGAAGGGTAATTTTGTATACTTCTATATTATTAAGTTGCAAAATATACTATGATGTGAGGTATAAATTATTTCTGAAAAAGAGTTGGGGTGAATCTTTTATAATTGAAAATGATGTTATGGAAAGCTTGTAAGGGTATAAGAGGGTATATCATCAATATATATACCTTTGTATAATCCAGTGTGTAACTATGGTTTGCAGTCAACCCCAGTTAGATTGTAGAATAATTTTTAACTTTAAAAAACATAGAGCTATTAATTTCATTGGGATTAATGGCTACCCAAATGTTATTCCATCTGAAATTGGGGAATACTTACCAAAAATTAGTGGTACAAAGTGTCAATTAGCAAGTAAGAATTTGCAACAATTCAATAATCTAATGGATGACTTTGAGGCATATCATGATGATGTAATCATGAGGTTGTTTGTTCGGTCTCTAAAATGAGATTCAAGAGATTAGTTATTTGATTTACCAACATTCTTTGTATATTCTTGGAATGAGTTCAAATAGTGTTCATAGAGAAATTTAGTGAAAGAATCAGTGCTAGTTTTTTGCTCAGTATATTTATGAACATTGAGAAAGAAGAGGATGAGGTAGATCCAACATTTAATAGAATATTTTCTAAGACATTAAGGGATATTACTGAGCTCTTAAAGTTAAATGATGTAGTATGTTTGGTTGCTTATTTGGGATCTTTTGATATAAAAAATGAGTTATCTGCTGAGAGATAAAAATCCCAAAACCTATCATTAGGCATATGGGATAACCATAAACATTGAAAACAAATATAATTATGGAATGCACAAAGGTCATTTGAATGCAAGAATTTGCTGCCATGAGACACCAAATGTTGATAAAATTGCTAGTTGTTCTGTTTATAAGACCACAACGAGGGTGCATATGTAGTCTTATGATTTAGATGAATTTGGTAATCTTTTTGAAGAAAACGGTGATAATGAGATAATGTATTCATCATTCAGTGTGCTAGAACCATGTAGTTCTGATTACAATATTGCAAGGGTTGAAAATTTTGTCAATATTGAACTTAGCTACATTGTTCATGTTCATGAACATTCAATTCATGAGGTTGATCATGCGGATTGCTATTTTTCTAGTCATAACAACTTGTATGGAGTAGAGTTGGGAAGTTTTACATTAGATGAGGATAGCATTAGTATGTGGCATGTTGATGACATAATTTCATTCTCAGATGATTAGGTTATGCATTATGATGAGAATTTGAAGCCACTAATTTTGGTTGATAATGTTATGGAGCTTGAAGAACTTTCTGACCATGACATCTCAAATCATGTGGACATGGCATAAATTCCAAATGTTTGTACTAAACAATCTGAGGATGGAAATGAAGTTGAAAGTGTGTCTATTTTCTCTTCTAGTGATTGTAGTGATTTTGAGAATAATGCCAACTTGAAGGATTTGGATCTTCATGCTGAGGAGGCTGAGGCTCTTATGTCAAAAATGAATTTGATGGAAAATCCATTATTTGATGAGCCTCCATCTTCACTAGAGATGAGAAATGATGACCCTTATTGGTGTAGAGAAAATCCACTTTTTGTTAAGGATTCTAATGATGTATCTAATGTAGAATTAGAATATGGCTTTAAGCAAACAAAGGAACACATTGGTGACCTCTCTGAGGGTATTTCTTATGAATGTTTCATATTTTGAAATAGGTGTAGCAAATAAAGATGACTATCATGATGCTATCTACTTGCAGGAGTATGAACATTTTTTATTTCTAGATTACCTGGAAGGTATTTTTGTAGAGCATGATAATAAAATGCAAAGCAAGGAGTGTTATTTTCAATATGGAGATATGTCATGTGATAATGATAATTTTTAGTTTGTACCTAATAATAAAATACAAAATGACTTAGATTATATTAGCAATAATATAAGAAAAATTGAGAAAAATGCTAGTGACATTGTTTGTAATCAGGTAGAACCCAAGGATATCAACATTTTTTTTCTTTTAAGGAGAAGGCTATGGTTGTTGTAGTGGTATGATAGAGGTAAATGTGGGTGGAAGGACATTATTTCTTTCAATAGGTTGGTTTTTGATAGGGGTGAGAATTATCCCTAAGTTTCAGTGGCCTAGTGCCACCAAATATGGAAATGAAGCTCAATTAGATTGTAGGGTGCATACTAAACTTTGCACCTCAGGAGAAGGTTTCTAGCAGAGTGGAGATTGGGTCTCACTTTTTAGGTCTTTTGGCCTATCTAATATTTTTTACATATTTTGTTTCCTTTAATTTTGGTTTTTTGTGCCTGGTCTGCTTCGCCCAATGATTTAGGGATCTCACCATGCCTACAGAAGGCATGTGTCCCCAACAAGAACCACTGATAGAAACCTTCAAAAAAATCTTGGTTACAGTCTATAATTGTGCAAAATATGGCTTAGACCCCTATGTATGGCTTTAGGTTGTGTTCCTCATAAATTTTTTAGGGTCTTATGAATTAAAACCCTTCAAAATTGGCCTACAAAGCTCTAAAAAACCCTTGGTCATTTTATTTTTGCACTAACCTGTACTCTCAGTTTCTGGTTTGTCGGTCTACTTGGTCCTTTTTAGTGTATTCATCAACCCCTTGTGTTTAGGTTCGTCAGTCTACTTGATCCTTTTTAGTGTCAATATTTCCCATAGTTGAGGATTTTAATATTTTAAATCCTTACCCTTTGTTCTTATAGGTCAATATCTCGTTTTCCTAGAGATGGCCCCCTTTTATGATTAACTTTTGTGGCATGTGTAGAAATGGAACTTCATGCTGGTCGTTCGATCATGGGGAATAAATCCCAGCCATTCCCTGTATGCCTGCGCTAGATTTTTTCTTCTTATTTTATTCACATGGGCCCCCGGGCTTCGACCATGTGTCTGGTATGTTGGTGGGCCCGGTCTCCTTAGTGAAGATGGCTAGTGCATTTCAAGGAAGATCAATGGTTGTAGGATTGAGGATGTGGCCACATCTCTACCATTTTCTCACGTACCCAACTTGTTTTATTTCATGTTATTTTAAAGACATGGCCTAGCGGGTGATGGCCACATGGTATTTCCAAATGGTGGGACTAGTGTCTCCACAAGGCCAGTGGACGTAGTCTAAAGGAAGATCAATGATGGACATCATGACATGTGTTCTCATCAGAGCCATTCCCTGTGCACCTGCTTGTCTATAGTAGTGAAGAAAGATAGTCACATGGGCTAGGAGGTGAAGCAACATTTGTCATTATTATGGGACCCACTAAGCTTTGAGGACAATGGTTTGTTTAGTAAGAAATAAAATTAGCAGTTGATGGTAGGTGATGTGGCCTAATCCTGACCACTCCCTACCACCCCGTGAGGGGCTCGCCTATGTCCTGTGGGCTCTAATAAAGTTAGAATACTTCTAAATTTGGTTGAGAAGGTACTATTTCTAAATGATGCTATTTTTAACTTTTTTCTTTGAGGCACATACTTGAGATTTTGACCATCAATCCTAAAAGTTATTGATATGTGTGGAAAAGGAAGAAACAAAGCAAGGTAATGTATGAAATGATATTTTGAGATTAGATTGAGATCATTCCCTATTGTTTTACTACAAAGAAATATAGGTAATTTAATTCCCACGGGTAAGCGGGTAATTATAGCATGAATAGTTTTGATTGTTTCTATGTACAAAGTGGATGTATATCTACTCAGGTATTTTCTGATTTAAAGGAGTATTAAAAGCACAATTAAAACTTAATTACAAGTGGTTGCATAGTAATCTACCCGTTGATTTATCTTTTAAAACATGATCAATAGTTAAGATTAAAAAGATCAAAGTAGATAGTTTTCAGCTCGTGCACACAAGTTTTCTTTCAAGAATTAATGGTTGGGACACTGGCATGGCTTGTTATAATGAGGAATGATGGCCATATTTTTTATTCAAAAATTGCATTTAGAAATAAAAAATTGAGTTTGAGTCCAAGAGCAGAATTGGTAAAGGCCTTCTAGTTCTTATCACTAAGAGGATGAGTAATTTTGGAGAGTCGATTAGGTTGGTTTGAAAGGTCTAGGAGATTGAGTTTGCTTGAGTCTAAGGAGAACACCCCTAAGAATGCAGTTGATACACTCAGAGCTCCTGATACACCAAAGAGTAGAAGGGGATGTAGGATATTCAAGAAGTATGGTGTCAGGAGTAACTACCACCTGAGGAGCCAAATATTTTTAGAAGAACTAGTCATGTTCAAAGGGAAAAAGCTAGTGGAATAGGAAAATAAGGAAAATAAAAATTACAAGTATCATAAGGCTTATCTAGGAGGATGTAATTCTCCTAGTGAGGTTTCTAATAGCCCTTCAGATAGTGTGGGTGACACTGACCCAGAGGGTGATTATTATCCCCTCTCTTTAGTACCTTATGAGGATTCTGACAAGGAGGCGGTGATGGTTCCTCTAGTTCCACCATGGAAAAGGTGCAAGCTAGTATCCTCTGAGGCTGATGACTCAGAGTGATGAGTCTACTTCATTTTTTTTTTTTGATGACACCATGGCCCTTCTATCAAGATTATCCTATTCAACATTCATGTGATTTCATGTTTCTAGTGCTGATGTGGAAATTTTTTAGGCTTTTGTATTGGAGAAGTGCCAAACTTCCTAACATTGGCAACATGTAGGTTTCTTCTAGGTAGTATGCAGGTTTTTGTTGGGGCTACAAGTGGAGAATCTTCTTTGGTCAATAAGGATGAGGATTCAATGTTGCTTCAGTAAACTTTGTCTTTTAAGGAGCTGGCATGTATTTATGCAGAGGATGTGGAATTTGATCTTTTACTCTTCAATTTTTTTGTAATGATTACATGTAACTAACTGAGGACATCTCAAATTCTAGTTCAAATGATCTTGAAATGAGATGAAATGTAAATGTAATTGAGCCTGATGCTTGTTGCTCCCTTATTCTATAAAAGGGATTTTAGGGCTCATTATAGAGGGTCATATTTTTAAGTCTCAATAGGGTTTTAGGTGAAAGCTAAGCTTAGGAAAGGAACTTTAAATATAATATAGATAAATAGGCTAGTAAGATTATCTTGGGTATGGAAGCATGTATGTAATAGTCTTAAATTAGTTCTATAGAAACTGCTGATATCGAAACAAATCTTAGTTTGGAAACAAAAACTCTCCTATGTATATTTCTTACAAGTTATGAATGAGAATACCAATGGTGTTATCATTTATCTTCATTTGTTCCATTTGAATGTATGATTTTGTTTTCAACTTTAACTCAAAGAGTTGATTAAAATGGTTGAAGAGGGTTATAGATTTTGTAAGGACTTGCTTAGGATTTGTAAGGAGTGATTGTTTTTAGGAATTACAAGTTTTCATAAATGCAAAGCAGTATGAAAATAGTCCACCTATCTCAAAATTGAGTAGTTCATATATTACTGATTCTTACATATTTGATTTTGTTGCCCCAATTGATGAGACATTGGTTAGTTCGTTAAAAAATCTTGCATAAAAATGAGCAGATAGCACACCTAGCCATGAAATTAAAATAAGAACAATATTCATTTAAAATATTTTCAAGAGTAGTGTGGGTTAGGAATTTCTGTTATTCATAGATCTTTGATTCTTAGCAAGTAAGTAGTCATTCACTTAAAGATCTGCCAAATATTCAGTGAGATGGGTTTTATTTGCAATAAATAGAAATCAATCTATGTATAAATGTGTTACTAATTGAATACACTTCATGATAACATAATTGGGATCACCCTCCTAGGTTTCATAGAGCTTGAAGTGAAGGAGTAAGGATCACAAAATCTTAGAATCATTGTGTTGGCCACTAACCTTGAAGTTTATTCACTATAAGAGTTGGCTACTCTTTAGATAATTGTGGGGTTTTGCTTCAAAAATCACCAACAAGTTGTACTGAGAGTTGTGGTTGGTTAACATGCTCATTTTGTTGAGGATTTTGAGGAGTTGGTAAAATATTCTACTGCTGATTAGGCATCCTTCTTGGTCTAGTATAAAATTGATTTTGAATTTGATTCCATTGAGGTGTAGGATTTTGAGGATACCATTGTTTTTGAGTCTAGCTGGCCATTGGGGATTTACCCAGGATTGGTTTACCCATTCGGGTGGTCCCCAAGGGTAGGATCCCCTATTACATGGTGCTTGAGGCCAAGGTTCCACTCATTGATTATTATTCCAATTTTTTGGGTGTTTCTAGGTGAGATTTGAGTTCTGGCCATAAGAGAAATTCCCTCCAGGTCTTTGATTCACAAAATTGATCTCCTACTCAACCTAAGATGTCCTCTTCTTGGAATTTTTGATTGCATTTAGAATCTCACATTGATCAGTGACATGATTCTTCTCACAAACCTGATAAGTGTAATTTTTTTCCAAAGGACATTCTCTTAGTAGATGTTTGTTACGACACTTAGGACAATAGATGCATAAGATCTTAGGGTTATGGATTTTATCATGTATTCCATCTAGCGTGGTGTTTAACTGAACAAGAATGCTAGTTTTGAGATTCGCTATTTCCTCATGTATTTTATCTATCTCATTGGAACCTCTTAAAAGAGTAGATTTACGAATACCTCCTCGAGTAACAGGAGAAATTCTAGAATAACTCAGTCATATCATCAAGTCCAAGCTGGGACACATCTCCTTGTCCCATCTAACCTAGACTTCTCCTAGCATCTTCATCAAGTCCTTTATGAAATATGGTCTTTAAAATTTTTAGACTTATGGCTTCTTCACCACATTGTTTAGATAAGAAGATGAATCTATCGAGGTAATATTCAAAGCTTTCATCTTTGTTTTTCCTTAGTTTGAATAGCTCTTCTTTCCTATCACTAACTCTACAATAACTTTGGTATTTTTCTATAAAAATAGACTCCATATCATCCCAAGTGGATATCAAACCTGAACCTAATCCTATGAACCAACACATTGCAATGTCCTTGAGAGTGGAGGAGAAGAGCTTTAGTTTTTGATTATCATTTTTGTATTCATAGGTCTAACACAAAAAATTTAACTCAAAAAGGAATTGGTCAGGGTCTTCAGAGGATAAACCTTTGAGGGTTTATAAGATGGATGGTGAAATATTTTTCATAGATGTATCATCATCTTGGTCAAGAGCAATAGGATAGGTGAATGTTCATGCTCCCCCTCTTGGGTTATCATTTCTACATTTATTAGGTGCCATGACGTTGAAAGGAATGTGTTCCTCTTCAATTTTTTTCTCTAATGGTCGAGGATCGAGGGTGTGCAAAGGAATGCTTTCCTCTACAACAATTTTCTTGAATGGTTGATGTTCTTGGGTATATTGGGAGGTCTTAGGTTGATCCTGCTTGATCAATTCTTCAATAAGTTCATCACCTCAGAATTCTACCTCTTTGCTTGTGGTTGGAACATCTTTTGGCAGGGGGGGTTGGTATGAATATTTTGTGGGGACCTCATTTCTTGACCATGCAGAAAAAGAAGCTTGACAACTATTTTTTTCCCTAAAAGAGGTATTCAAGCAATCTCCTATTAACACTAGAACAAGCTTGTCCTTGGCAACGGTGCCAAAAAGTGATAGGCTGTCATAAGGTCCTAACACTTTAGTTAGAAATATATTAGTTATGTCAACCAAGTAGTGTTCAAAGGATGTATGCAATAGGGGATTTCTTTTCCATCTCTCTCTTAGATTTTCTAAATGTTTAAAATGGTTGTAAACAAAATTTAAAATAGAAATCCACTAAACTAGAAAGAATGAGATTGCTTAAACTATAAATTATTAGAATTATTATTCTATAAAGTTTGTGAATTACTTAGGAATTAATAATTACATTTAAACTATAAAATTTAAATGGAAACTACTAACGGCTAATGACTAACTATTGAAAGAAAGTAAACTTGAGAAATTCCAACTAACAACAAGATTAGGTGCTCCAAAATTTCTAAATGAAAAAAACTTAAAAGATTGCAAACTTAAAACTACAAACTATAGGAGTGCATAACAAAGCTTGACACAAAATAACACTCATCCAAATTTAACATGTACAAAATGAAATCAATAGTATTAACAAAATAAATACTTATCTACTCTATGAGACCCTCAAGTGGTTAGCTCTCAGGTGTGCCTACGATTAACTCAGATCACATGTACTTTTACATCTTCAAAATGATCCATTCACGATAATTCCATTACACAGAACTGTTGACTCAGAATGGGATTTGATAATATTTATTTATTCATATCATCAAAGTGTAACACAAATATATAGCTGAATATTATTCAAAGAATATCATAACAACATAATGGAATGGTAACCTCTTGTCTTGGTAGTTACACATATTTATACTACTTACAAAATCCTAAATTTCAGATGGTGGTAGATCACCATTGAAAATTTATTTTAATAGAATTACAACTAACTAACTTAACATATGTTTGTGAAAATAATAATAATAATAATGGCTTAGAGTGGAGCCATAAAATTATTAAACAAAACTTGTTTAAAAGAAATCTTTAAAGGAGATGGTTGCACTTTGCACACCTAAATTTTTGGCACCTAAACTTTCGACACCTTAACTCCAACTACTTGAAGTCTGCTCAAATTCCACTTCATTCTTCGATTGTGAAAAATTCTTGTACAATGACTTGAAATCTATATCATTAAATCAACATTAGTTAGCTAATTTCAATCAATTTTTAAGAAATAAAGATTTATACATCTTTTCATAAAAAGCAGATAATTATTGATTCTAAAAATAAATAACTAGTAAGGATAAAGTGATTGCTAGGAACAACGAAGGATATTTAGCTTATTATAATTATGAGGTTATTTATACCTCATCAGGCTTGACCCTATTCCTTTGAAATTTTATTCAACCATGTTTTAGAATAAGAGTTAATCAAATTTATAGCCTCTAAACATAGCATAAGACTCGCATTAGCAGGTTTCTTCACCAAATGTTTACCTCTTTGCAATTGTATGGCATGCATGAGATTTGGGGTTTCTAAATCCCTTTCAACAAGATTTCTTAACACATGTTTCATTTGTAATCTATGGTTGAAATGGTGTAGGTTTAAATGATGTAGTGTCAGGTTTAAATTTGTAGAGGAGTGGGACCGATTGCTCAGGACCCATGGTGATGGGAAGGTCTAGAACAATCAACTACCTTGATCTACCTCACGCTAAGGGATTGTTTAAGATAGGTTTGATGTTTAAGGGGCTGAAAAGGAAGGAAAACTGATGTTCCTCTTTCCTTCTATCAACCTAAAATGTTCAAGAAGTTAGGTGAGTGGGTTTCTAGCCTCTAGATTGTGACTTAAGCAACCCACTACTTAAGGACTCCAACACAAGGAATGGATGATAGCACGGTGTGCTAGCATATCAATTAGGCATTGGAACTCGTATGAATAGAGAATGCAAATTATAGTTGACACTCAAAGAGAACCTACTAGCAACCCAAAAATTATAGTTTGATATAATAACATAAAGTAGAAAGCAACTAAACTACTAAAATGTCAAGAAGAATACTTTAAATTGATAGATAGATGGATTATGAAGGAAATAATGAGAAAGGATAGTAGAAATATAAATTACGGTCAGTCCAGCCTTTCATAAACTCCACACGAATAAAGTACATGTTATCAATTTTTCACACAGCTCAAATTGACAGAGATGGTTATTCAAGTTCATTTTAACATGAAGAATTTCAGTTTGTTTCTATAGATGTTTTAACCATTGAAAATATTTGAGTTTTGAGTTCTTAAGAGGTACAATGTGTTTTCAATTACCTTATATGATTTGCAGCATTAAATAGTGCATGAAATGTAAAAGGAGGTGCTTTCATTTTGTTATTCATTCACAATATTCCATACATTGTTTGCAAGAAAAGAAAAGTACAAATTGAACAAGTATTTCTCAAATGTTGTTCTTGTATTCATTGGAGTAAAAAGGAGAATTAATTGTCTCACACAAGCCATGGGAGTAGCTAGAACAATGAATCACAAATAATATTCTACGCTACTAATAATTGAAAAGGAAAAAGAGCATGTAAGAAAGAACACAATCATCATTTCCTGGTTGTTCCTTTGAGTTGAATTTAATGTTGAGCTCTCCTTTCTTCTTATGTGCTCCAGGTGAACCTGCAATTGGATGAAAGTTTTGTTAGAGCTCAGACTATGAACACGCCTACATGATCCATCAATAGTAATGTAGAATATTGTTTATGATGCATTGAATCAAGTGAGCAAAAACAAGAGGAGTACAAGATAATACCAAGGAGAACATATCATGAGAAACTTCTAAATTTATTGTTTTAATCTAACATTTTTTTTTCTTGTGCAGGTATAGGAAAATCCATGTTGCTAATTTGTTTTGAATATCATAAAGCATGTGGTGTAAAACAGGATCCCACAAGGGTTGAGACCCAACATGCTCCCCGCCAACATTCTAAATAGGGGTTTCAAAAAAGAAACACTTGAATGTTGCTCAAGGAGATATACATCTGAAGGAGTGCATCCAAGTGCCATGAAAGCTCAAGTAAGTGATCATCTAGGACAGTCAAGTCTGATATTGCAATGAATTGAAAATCATAGAGGACCAATTGCTCAAGTGAATTACCATCAAGTGCATCATCATGAAATGTGATAGTGAACAGGAATACATAATGCCTTGTTTACAAATCAAACAATAACAATTAAAGAAAATGGAGAAGCTTCTAAGCATGGAAAACAACTGCTTATATTTCAAAATCTTCCATGCAAAGAATAGTCTTACATCAACTGTTGTTTCCCAAGAGAACAAAAATGCATGAAGAGTGCCAAAGAAAGTTTTGGTTCCATCAAGAAGTGAGTCTACAAGTGAAATTTTGAAAGAAGAGGATGAATGGAAAAGAGGAATGGTTGACTTTGGATACAATGCATTAAGTATTTGATTGAATACAATGTGAAAAAACATCATGAAATCATTCATGAAGGGTGGAGTCTTGAAGTGTGTATTTAGTATTTTCAAGTGCTTAAGATAAATGTGGTTTGAGAATAGCATTACCAATGAGGTAATTTTCAAAATTAAGTGAGTATTGCTTCAAAACTTTTGGTGCTACAAACATAGGGAAAAAATCTCATTTGCATTGTTTCATTAAGATATGAAGCTAGATATGCATTTTTTTGAGCATTCAAGTGCATGAAATAAGAGATGATAAGCATCAAAGTGACCTACAAGAGTATCATAAAGGTTGAATGCAAGTATATAACATTGAATGAAGTAGACACATTAGTATGCAATGCATTTGAAAGTAAGCATGAAATCTTCTGTGTGTGCTTCATTTTTAGTAAAAGAATTCAAACAAAAGTTGTGATCAATAGTGGAAAGCTCCAAGGTGTTTGAATTATTTCAAACAATGTCAAAATGAAAAAAGAGATCAAGTAATAAAAGAATAGTGTGTGCATTGTGATGGGTGCTTAAGAAGTTGCATTGTTTTGGTTTCATTTGAAAGCAAATGGTGGAATTATAAAAATACAAGAACTACACAAAGAAATGAAAGCTATAAAATTTCTTGTTTTGCCTAAAGTTAAGCATTTGTGGAGTAAATTTTTCACTTTAGAAGTAAGAAAATGGAGTCACAATAATGAGAACATACACTGAATTATTTTGCTTGTCAAAAACAGTGTGCTTATGCTACAAGAAACTAGGGTTTCAAAATGAGCAAATGCATAGTACCTAGTTCGAGCCTCCAAGGAAGAATCCACATTATTTCCATTTAAATGTCTCAAAATGTAGAAGTATAAGTACTTTGAGCTCATATAGAATGCAAGGAAACCCTAGATTATGCTATCATACCTACAGCCTGGGAGAGTTTCTTTTTTCAAAAAATAAAATAAAATACCCACTTAGGGTTTTGTCACCAAATGCAATCACAGGAGGAAACAACAAAGGTTAGAGCTCATCCAAACAATGGAGCTCCCATAAAATGAAGAAACAAAAGTCATAGGCCATGGCCATGAGGGGTTCTGAAAACCCATAAAATGGAGAACTTTCATTCAAAAAATGTTTTCATTTAGCAATAATATCATTTGCACATCATGGGTCAAGCCCATAGTCATTTGTTTTGCATAAATAGAAGAGTATTCATAACATGGTCATGGCATATATAATGGCCAAGTTTAGAAGACACACAATTCAATATCATTTTTGTGAAGAAAGCTGGAATGAAGCTTTATTTAAGAGGGAAATTCTCTTAAAAAATGAAGAAAATGGAGCTTACCTTGAATATTTTTGTGGAGGAGCTCACCAAAATCCGTGGCTAGAGCTTCCAAAGAGCTCGAACAAACTCTCATATTGCAGCCACAATGAATGAAAGGGGGTATCAACACAATAAAAACAAAAAATGCATCAAAAAACACAGTCATGGCCATGACCTAGTGGCCCTTGTTTCTCTTCAAAATGGTGTAAAAAATGTAGCAAAATATAGAAAAAAGTGCTAACCATCGAATGTAGAGGAGGGAATGAAAAAATGGAGAAGAAAAGAGGTCGAATGGTGGTGTCCAAGCTTCAAACCCTAACTCCCATGGAGGTGCCCAGTAGAGTCCCATTTTCCTCAATATGGTCGATGCAAATGATAACCAAAAAGTGTGTTTGGAGGCAGTTTTGTGGCTAGGGTTTTCCCCATGCCCTAAGTCGAATGTGATTTTTATCACATTATTTTGTTTTTTCAAAAAATTTATTAATACGTTGTTGCCTAAGTCGAATTCCTTAGGAATTTTTATTGTTATTTTTAAATAGAATCAAATTTAAAATCATGCACATTGCCCCTCTCACTAGGGTAAGCCTCTTCAATGCCTTAGAAACATTTGATGCCATGAACTTTTCCTTAGGATAAATTGAATGATGACTCTAGGCCCTCTAATTTTACCTAAGTCTTGAATATCTTAGAGTTTCCTTGGAGTCCAAATAACTATATGTGCTAAGGGGGGCCACAAAATTTTATGACTTTTTATATAGAAAAATAAAGATTATTCAAAGCCTTAGTTTAATATTTTGATTTTCTACACAAAATTACAAAAAATCAGAATGTTTGAAGAATTGTAAAAATCTGATGTAACATGGGAGGCTTTCTAATTTTGTTTCCTAAAACTACAAGCTATAAAACACTGATTAAGAAATGTTTCTATAAATTGCTTAGTTAGTTGTTATTTAAATGCAGTTAGATGATGCACATTGAGTTACAACAAAACTTGCCATTTTGAGTTGAGTTCTTGAGCGGATTGGGAAAGAAGGTGACAAACTGAAGTTTATATTTTCAGTTTCCAACTGTTTGCACCTATTTTGGAGGACTTTTTGGATGGACCCTTTGGAGATGGAAAGTTTCCATCTTTTTGAGGTAGTTTGGAGCAGATTTTTGGCACTATTTTCTAGGCTTTTTCTTGAGCTCGAAAATGCATAATGACTTTCTTTTTGGAGAGGCAGTGGGCCATATTTTTCTATTTTCATCATGGATGTCACTTGGAGGCTATATGGTTTGAGAAATTTGAATTTATTAGGGTTTAGAATCATGTTTCTTGCTCTCATATGCATTACAAATATTTTTATAAAAATTTGAATCATATTTTGATGTCTTACTCCTTTAATTTCAATATAAGCAGCTGAGTTTTCCTTTCCCTTTCTCTTGTCATGTTCTTACAGTGATAATCTGATGATTATTTGTGATTCAAATTAGTGAATCCTTCTATTGTCTTATTATTGTGGGTTGTAGGCAAGAATTGTAGATAGTTCAGGTTGCATATTGTATTCAATGGTTCATAAGTCTTTATGCAAAACACTATTGAGCTAAATGTCTTAAGGGGGATTGTGAGAACTAATTTTTTAAGAGAGGTTGTTGTGAGTTAAGTTCTATCATAATATTTGAATATCTAGTTGATCATCTTTAGTTGTAAGTTTCATTTTCAGCCTTCTTTCTACCCCTTTTCCTCAGAAAGTTCATAGGTTAGGTGATTAGCTAGAGGGAACCAACCCACTCTAGAGATTCACTCTCACCAATTGATTGAACCAAAAATCATAGAGTATTTCCATGTTACAATAGGATAGCCAAGCCTAGCTTGACTGAAGGTGCAGTCCTGATTTCCAATAGTAACTACACACATAGTAACAAAAAAATGTTGGGGTTGTGTATAGAGGACTTCCACAGTCAGTCCCTTGCTTTGATGTGTCCACCTCCATGGACATATAGTATAGCAAAAATAAAGAAATTTCATAAAGAAAGTATTGTAATTGAAGTACTATGCACTATGGTAAATAATGATATGCTACCAAACTATAGACACCTAAATTTGGACACTTAATTTATCCAAATTTATCCCCTTTCATCTAAGCATCCCTTTATTTGAATTCATTAAGTAATATTGCTATTATTTAATTAATATCCTTAATTCTACCAAACCCCTAAGGTATCTAGTTAAATAATTAAATACCTTTCCCCCTTTCATCAAATTAATTAAATAAATATGACATTTATTTAATTCCTCATAAGTCACAACCCCCATAATTTTTATCTAATCCTAATCCATCTTCTAATCTCATCATTAGGGATGTGCACATGCCTAATTCTTGATTAGGATGTGTCACATCCTCCAAATTTTGCAAGTTGGCCTCTAACCTTCCTCTAATCATTCACTAACTAGCTTAATAAACCTCTCAAGGAATTTTTAATTCCTTTTATCCTTCCAAGGAATATTAAATTCCTTTTACTCTTCCCCATGTGAATCCTTAATTCACATTTAATCCCCTAATGCACGCCTTGGAATTTAAAATTCCTTCTCTCATCCCCATGAGAATATTTGAGGAATTTTTAATACCCCACATGTAATCTCACCCACATGGGGATAAGGAGCAATCCGAAGGTACTATGTACTATCCTTCCACCTCATGTACACATCACCCTTTTAGTCCATATCACATGCCACATGTCAAAATGTGAGGGGTTGTGAGTTCTCAATTCACCTTAGCCCTACATCTTGATCTTGGTGGCTCAATCTTGACCATCCATTTCCCTAGAGAATTCCAAATTCTGTATAAATACCCCCTCTTTTCTCTCATTTTAGGGGAGATCATGCATTGTAGCCAAAATCTTGCAATATTTTCCTATAATCCATACTTAGCCATTTTTTTATGCTTGCACCCACTTACACCCATCTTCATATCATCATTTAGCTCGCATCTCTTGCCATCCAAGGAGCATACACATCAAAGATCAAAGGGCCAACCAAAGGATCGATTTGAGACAAGGTATAAAGTTCCATTTGTTGCTTTTATTCTGTGTTGAATCCAACTTAGGCTAATCTTGAGGTGTAGGTTGTTTTTAGTGTTATTTTGTAACTTCTTATTTGTTGCTCGTATTCTAGCACCCAATTTCAATCTATCACACAAACAATGCAATGATGCTAAGTAAATGAAAAGTGGAACAATGTCACCTTCAACCATGTACACTCAAGATAAATGGGAGAAGGAGTGATCTTGCAAGCTTGGATATGTCAACATTACTGCAACAATGAGGAGAGTAAAACTAGTAGAGTGTCAACTTATAGCTTCAATGGTGGTAAGAATCATGTGAATGAAGTGTGTAGAAATGAGAATGATCAAGTAGAATGCCAAGAAGATCAAGAAGTGTGAAGAAGATGAATGAGATCAATGAATAAGCATTTGAATATAAATTTGGAGGAAAAGGATCCATTCGAGGTCAGTCAAGGGAACATGAATGTTACACTTCATTGCAAATGGAGAGTGGTAATTCCCTTGTAGATTCCAGGGGCAGGAATCCTATCAGGATGGAAGTGCACCATGTAGACATCCATGCACAAGGCTAGCATCCATAATAGAATATCCTCCACTAACACTAATAATAGATGCCAAATGGATGGTAAATGAATGAGGGACGTGGAATAGTATCATCAGATTTAATTTTCCAAAGTAGGAGGTTTATAATGGGGAATTTGCAAGGGGTGAAAATTCATGCCATTACATTTTTCCCCCACTTTAGTTAGCATAAGTGTTAGTGAATGCATGGTAAAGTAGAGTAAAAGTTGAGAAATTTATACCTAAATCATTGAGGAAGTAGACCACAATCTAACACACCTAAAAGCATAGGAAGAGGAGATAGCTCCACAGGTACTCGATCCTGAAGAGAATTGAAAAAAATGCACCATAGGTCCTCAGACCTATGGAAAGTGAACAAAAATCTCTATAGGTGCTCGACCCTATAGAGGAGGTGCCCCGACTACTCAATCGTAAGGGAGGCTAGATGTGAGAGGCTCTACAGAGTCTAATAGGCCCTTATAGGTGCTTATGTTGCAAGTATGAGAAAGATTGGTGGTGTTGTCATTAATGTTTTCATTGATGTCAACACAGTTCAGTATGTTGTAGATTGTATATGTATATTTGAGATGCTATTGAGATATTGTGAGTACATGGAGCTATCTTTATGATGTTGTAGATGTGCTGAATTTTTTAGTTTCCAAGTGCTTTTGAAAAAAATAATAAAGAAAAGAAGTCATAGTTAAGAATGTGCTCCAGTATGTGCTCTTCATTTCTCCAGTGTTAATCCTATGCTTGTATGGATATAAAGGTTTGATAATGGTGATATAGTGGTGATATCTCCTGAGTTGTAGCTTCTAATTCGATGGGATGTGGAAGTTATGTTCACTGGTGTGTGAACTGTTCTTATAGAGTTGATCTTTCTATGACTGGGAGAAATGTTTATGCTCCACAGTCCTCTATTGTTCTACTTTAGAGTTCGCGAATTTGGAATAAGTATCATAGTGGTATTTTCATGGTTTTGTAAAAAATGTGTGAGGTTTGGTGATCCAAAAGTCATGTTTCATACTTGTTGTACATGTATTTGCAGAGTCTAGATGGACTGATGGAAGTAGTTTGATGTTTGAAGATTGTTTCACTTGTTGTGAATGTATTTGAAGGAACCTGAGATGTGTTCTCATGCATAATGAAGTGTGTTGTGTCATTTGCATGCTATCTTCTTGTTAAGAACCATTTACATCAATGATATTTTGTGTTCTCATTAGGTTTGGCCAACCTGGTGTTTACAATTCATTTGAAGAATAAAATTTAATTAAGGAAATGTGTGCTAGATCCAATATATTATTTTTGATCTTGGATAAATGTTTTAGTGGTCCACTCTCATTCCTTTCCACCACAAGAATGTTGAGTTTCTAACCTAATTTGAATTTATGAAATGAAGCATATGTGGCAAACCTTGGACAAAGTTTCTAAGGTTGAAGATGGTATAAATTCAAATCGAATTGTGAAGAATTGAAGGAAGATACATAGTGATGAAGTAAGCCATAAATCAAAATCAGAAGTGTGTGAAAGTGAGTTGAGGTAGTAGTACTTCATTGTGTTAGATTCCTAAAGTTAGTGAGCTAAAGGTTTCTACAATCTCCTGATCAAGGTTGTGAATGTGTCTTTAATTGATGTGTTGGATCTTTTGTATTCTTTTGTATCAGTAGGTAGTGAGCCTCCCTATTAGACAGTGAGTCCTTTTTGTATGCAGTGATCCTTTGTATTCAGATAGTGAGCCCTTGGCAGTGAGCCCTTAATTAGTTTTTCTATCTCTTTATATTGTGAGTTAATCCTCACAGTGATTTTTCCCTCATTGGGTTTTCCATGTAAAAATTTGGTGTTCATTGTGCTGATTTTACTTTCTATTATCCATATTTTGTATTCATACTTAATAACAGAATAGTGTGGTTGTGGGATTGGTAAGTGTTGAAGTTTTAAATTTGAATTTGTGTGACAATTGATTCACCTCCCCTATCAATTGTCCTATGCCTATTTAATAATTGGTATTAGAGCTTTGGTTCCTTGGTGTAGAGCTTAACCACTTAAGGAAGATTCGATGGACATAAATTGGTGATCCCTATGTTCTATGGATCTAATTATAGTGAATGGAAGACACAAATGAGAGGATATATTATATCTTTTGGTTTCAAGACTTGAAAGGCTATTGAGACAAGGTACCTACCTGACTAGTGGTCATACTACTGCAGATGAGATTTCTACTTATGAGGAAAATGAGAAGGAAGGGTATGCTATTTTTAGTGGTTTATCTAAAACTAAGCAAACTAAGGTTCTTTCTTTGGATACTGCATATGATGTATGGAAGAAGTTGGAAGATATGTATGAAGGAAATGAAAGAGTGAAATTGATAAAGAAGCTAGTGGAAAAACACAAATTTGTAAATTTGAAAATGGAAGAAGGTGAAGATTTTACATGTTTTTTCTAGAGGGTTGAACTGACAACAAATGAAGTTAGGAATCAAGGGGGAAATGATAGATGAAGATATAATTGAGAAGATCTTGATCACCCTACTAGATTGCTAGAGTGATAAGATCTCGGTTATTGAAGAAATGTATGATCTTAAGAAGTACACTTTAGAATACTTATTTGGCACCTTGACAACATTTAAGATGAGGAAGTTCAAGAAAGAAGAGAAGAAAGAAATGGCATTTAAGGCAATGAAGATTGAAGATGAACCAAATAGTGATGGTTCTGATGAGTTGGAAGCAAAATTCACCAAAAAGTTGAAGAAAGGTACAGGAAAGTATAAAGGTATGTTGCCCTTTAAATGTTTCAGTTGTGGTAATATTGGTCATTATGATTCAAGATGTCCAAATAGATTTGTACATAAGAAGAACAGGGATTATAAGGATAAGGATAGAAAAGATAAGAAATACAAGTTGTATTATGTTAAAGAAGAAGCTGAAATTTTTGATGATGAATCTAAAAATGAGGTTGATGATAGTGAATGCTTGTTTTTAGCTTTGGAAAATAAATCTAAGTTTGTTAATCCTAGAAAATGTGCAAGAAAGAATGTTTCAAAAGATAAGAAAAAGGGATGGAAGGTACTGTGGTCACCACATTTCATGCTAAACAAGATGAAGAATACTAAATGATTGATAGTAGATGTTCTAATGACATGACCAGTGATAAGAGTAAGTTCACTAAGCTTGAGAAGTATGATGGTGGTTTAGTCATGTTTGGTGATGATTCAAGAGATAAGATTAATGGAAAAGGTACAATTAATTTTTTATGGAATACACAACACTGATGATGAATATTATATAAAGGGTTTGAGGCATAACCTTTTGAGTGTTGGAAAAATGTGTAGCAATGGTTTTAAACTTTTGTTTCAAAATAATACCTATGAAATTAGAAAAGGATCTAAAGATATGGTTGTTACTGGAAGAAGAACTCATGGAAACATCTATTAGCTGAAGGGAGTTGATGGTCAATGCCTTGTATCACAAGTCAATGAAAGTTGGTTATGGGACCAGAGAATGGGACATGTAAACTTTGATAATCTGGTTAGAATAAGTTCAAGAGATGTTGTCTAAGGTCTACCTAGAATCACAAAGCTTGGTAATACTATTTCTAGAAGTTGTCAACTAGGGAAACATACAAGGTGTAGTTTTAAGGGAAAAGAATAGTCTACTACCAGAATGCTAGAATTAATTCATACTGACCTCTATGGACCAACTAGAACATAAATCCTAAATGGTGACATGTATTTCATGATCCTTATTGATTATTATTCTTGAATGGCATGGGTTTCTTTTCTTAGAGAGAAGACTCGGGCTCTAGATAGATTAAAAGTATTCAAAGCAAGAGTAGAAAATGAAGTAAATCTGAGAATAATTTTTTTGAGATCTGATAGAGGAGGAGAATTCACTTGTGAATTTAATACATTTTTTGAATAGCATGGCATGAAAAGACAATTTTCTACTTTGAGAATCCCTCAGTAGTATGGGATAGTTGAAAGGAAAAATTGGATAGTATAGGAAGTTGCAAGAACCATGATGAATGAATCAAATGTACCATATGTGTACTAGAGAGAATTAATACACACTGTTGTTTATGTTCTTAATAGATTTTAGATCATAGGCAACAACACAAAGAATCCTTTTGAGTTATGGATTGGTAAGACTCCTACTATGAAGTACTTCAAGGTATCTAAAAGTAGATGTTACACTAAAAGAGATGATGAAAATTTTGGAAAGTTTGTTGCTAGATGTGATGAAGGAATATTTCTTGGGTACTCTACTACTAGAAAAACATATAGATGGTTCAATAAAAGATTGAGGAATATTGCTGAGAGTGCTAATGTGAAATTTGATGAAGACATGCACAAACCTATTGAGATAAGTGAAGTTAAACCTGATGATCCTATCTATGGAAAAGTACCTAAAGAGAATAAGGAGGAAAAAGAAGAAGAAGAAGCACAAAATAAAGAAGAAGAAGAATAGAATGAATTGGAACCTATTGTTAAGACTCCCAAGTATGTGCAAAATAATCATCCAGAGGAATAGAGAATTGGAGATAAGAGTGAAGGTGTGAAGACAAGAATCAGAGTAGCAACTAAGGTAAATCTATGTTTACTTTCTAAAATTGAACCTAAGTCAGTAAGTGAAGCATGTGAAGATGAGAGTTGGATGAGAGGTATGAAGGAAGAGTTGTAGCAAATATAAAAGAATCAAACATGGGAATTAGTGCCTAGAACCATGAATAAGAATGCAATTGGTTCAAAATTGGTGTTCTGGAATAAGCTGAATGAAAATGGTGAAGTTATAAGGAATAATGAATAAGGAAAGAATTGTATGCAAAGGATACTCACAAGTTGAAGGAATAGACTTTGAAGAAACATTTTCCCCTATGGCTAGAATGGAAGCTATTAGAATGTTCCTGGAATTCTCTTTCCATAAGGATTTCAAAGTGTATCAGATGGATGTCAAGTCAACATTTTTGAATGGTGAATTGGAGGAAGAAGTATACATGGAACAACCTAAAGGATTTTAGTTATTTGACAAACTAGACATGGTTTGTAAGTTGAAGAATGCATTTTATGGACTGAAGCAAGCTCCCAAATCTTGGTATGCAAGATTGGATAGATGCTTGACAAAGAAAGGATTCAACAAAGGATTTGCTAACAACAATCTTTACTTCAAAGTGAAAGGTAAGAAATTGTTGATAGTAGTTGTATATGTTGATGACATCATCTTTTGTGGAAATGAAGGCATGTGTAAGAGATTTGTAGAAGAAATGAAAAAATAATTTGAAATATCCATGATTGGTGAGTTGAATTTATTTCTTGGTCTTCAAGTGAATCAAACTAACAAAGGGATATTCATTTCACAATATAAATATGTGAAAGAGATATTTAAGAAGTTTGGAATGGATGATTCTAGACTAGTTAGTACTCCTATGTTAACCAGATGTAAGCTAAGAAAAGATGATGAATCTGCTAAAAACTGATCAGAGCAAGTACAGATCTATGATTGGTAGACTATTGTATCTTATTGCTACCATATTGGATATTATGCATGCAGTATGTCTAGTTTCTAGATTTCAAGTAGATCCTAAAGAGGCAAACACTAAAGCTATAAAGAGGATATTTAGATATCTTAAAAGCACATTGGATTATGGCCTATGGTATCCTAAGGGTGTTGATTTCACCTTGAGTGCTTATACTGATGCAGATTGGGCTAGATTTGTAGATGACTAGAAGAGTACTAGTGGTGGTACTTTATTTCATATCAAAATATTGGTTTCATGGTTGACTAAGGAGAAATACTCAATTTATTTATCCACTACAAAAGAAAAATATATTGTTGCAACATCCTACTACACATAGGTTTTTTCGATGAAGCAAACTCTAAAAGATGTTGGAGTAATATGTGATGAGCCTATTCCCATTTTTTGTGACAACACAAGTGCTTTAAACATTTCAAGGAATCTAGTTATGCATTCAAGAACAAAGCACATATCTATCAAATATCATTTCTTGAGAGAAGATGTGTTGGAGAATGAAGTCAGATTGGAGTATGTGACAACAAAGAAACAAATTGCAAATATATTTACTAAGGCTCCTTCGAAGGATACTTTTGAGTATCTTAGGGAGAGTTTTGGGGTCCTTGGCCCTCTGATCTAGGTGCACATGAAGGTGCACCAGTCCAATGAACTCATAGATTCTTCATTTATCTCGACTGGTAAATGGGTCTACTCTGCAAGGGGAGTAGAAAAGGTTTTCATTGTTGTAGTATGAATTAAATGGGTGCACTTCCAAGGGGGAGTGATAAAAATGTTTGATCTTTTCCATTGATATAAAAGGGGGAGAGACAGTCATGTGAAAAATAGTAGTAGAGGAAGAAAAGGTGTTCTCCTGGAATATTGTGTATGATGCTATCTTTGATGGTTTTTCACATCATGTGTTGCCATCAATGAAAACGAGGGAGATTGTTGCAAGTATAAGCAAGATTGGTGGTGCTTTCATTGATGTCAACATAGTTAAGCATGTTGTAGATTGTACATGTATAGTTGAGATGTTATTGAGATGTTGTGACTACGTGGAGCTATCTTTATGATGTTACAGATGTGTTGAATTTGTGAATTTACAAATTCTTTTGAGAAAATTAATAAAGAAAATAAGTCAGAGTTAAGAATGTGCTCTGCTATGTGCTCCACATTTCTCTTGTAGTGATCCTATGCTTGTGAAGAATTGAAGTTTTTCTAATGGTGATCTAGTGGTGATATCTCTTGAGTTGTAGCTTTTGATTCGATGGGATGTGGAAGTTATGTTCACCGGTGTGTGAACTGTTCTAGCAGAGTTGATTTTTCTATGACTAGGAAAAATTTTCTCCTCCGTAGTCCTCCATTGTTCTATATCAGAGCTTACAAATTTGGAATAAGTCTCATAGTGGTGTTTTCTTGATTCTGGAAAAAGTGTGTGAGGTTTGGTGATTCACAAGTCATGTTTCAAAATTGTTGTATGTGTTTGCACAGTCCAGATGGATTGATGGAAGTAGTTTGGTGTTTGAAGATTGTTGCACTTGCTACGGATGTATTTGAAGGAACTTGAGATGTGTTCGCATGCATGATGAAGTGTGTTGCATCATCTATGTGCTATCTTCTTGTTAAAAAGCATGTACATCAATGATGTTTTGTGTTTTAAGTAGGTTTGGCCGACTTGGTGTTTACACTTCATTCGAAGAATAAAATTTAATTAAGGAAATGTGTGGTAGATCCAAGATATTAGTTTTGATCTTGGATAAATGTTTTTATTGGTCCACTCTCATTCCTTTCCACCATGGGAATGTTGAGTTTTTGACCTAATTTGAATTTATGAAATGAAGCATGTGGCTGACCTTAGAGAAAGTTTCTAAGGTTGAAGATGGTATAAATGCAAATTGAATTGTGAAGAATTGAAGGAATATGCAAAGTGATGAAGTAATCCACAAATCAAAAGCAAAAGTGTTTGTGAAAGTGAGCTGAGGCAACAATACTTCATTGTGTTAGATTTGTGAAGGAAGTGAGCTAAAGGTTTTTGCAATCTCCTAATCAAGGCTAGGAATGTGCATTTAATTGATGTGGTGGATATTTTTTTCTCTTTTGTATCAATAGGTAGTGAGCCTCCCTATTGGATAGTGAGTCCTTTTTGTTGGTAGTGAGCCTTTGTATTCAGACAGTGAGTCCTTTTCTAGGTAGTGAGCCTTTGTAATCAGTTTTTCTATCTCTTTATATTGTGAGTTAATCCTCACCATGGTTTTTCCCTCATTGGGTTTTCCACATAAAAATTTGGTATTCATTGTGTTGATTTTAATTTTTGTTATCTGCATTTCATGTTCATACATAATAATAGAATAGTGTGGTTGTGGGATTGATAAGTGTTGAAGTTTTGGGTTTTAATTTGTGTGACAACTAATTCACCCTCTCTTAGTTGTCATGTGCCTATTTAACAACTTATTCTTGCAAGGAAAGCTTGAGGTCCTTGGATCTCCAAGCTTAATTGAAAAAGAAGCTTTGTAGCTCTTGCAAAGCAACATATTAATCTGTAGAAAAAATATATTAGATAAAAAAAATTCACATAGGCAGAGAAACAGTCACATAGATAGTCAGAAAATTAAAGGAGAAGATTTCAAAGGGGTCCCTCGGGAACCCTTCAAAAGAAAGGGGTGCACTCAAGGGATGCTCTGATTGAAAGGTGAAGAAATTTTCTACAAATGATTCTAGCATCAAGGAATCCTTTCGAAAGATCTCTTTCATCAAGGAATTTGAAAGGAGGAATACTCCCTCATAAGTGAAAGTTTTCAGACTTCTTCATTCGAAAAAATACCCCCTTCACAAATGATTTTTTTAGATTATTTATTTATGAATTCATGGTGAAAGGAAAGTTTCGCTAGGGGTCCTTGTTGAAGAATATTTTTTTTGAAAAATAATGGAATTTCAATGAAGGATTTGTTGGCCACCAAATACACCTTTTCAAAATTGAAGTAGTATAATAGCCACCCCCTAGGATGGTGTGTTTTGAGCACAAAGGCACGTGAAATCCTAAGGAGATAAAATAAAGTGATGTTGTGGCCCATGATAGATGACGAGATGTAATTGTGGAAATGTCACACACACGAGGGACAACACATAGGTACCACAACATCATGAAGAAAGCAAAGAAGATAGAAAGATAAAAAGACAATGTAGGAAAAAAAAAGACAACAAGAGATAGGAAGATCTACTATTTCGGGGTTAGATATGCTCATAGATATAAATAGATAAATATAATATAATAATATATATGAACTTTCATCAACCCCCTACTATATCAAACCATGTGAAGAAAGGTATGTGTAGAAAAACTAGAAATAAATTTAAATTGGTTCAATATGGAAGGAAGGTGTAAATTCCCTCAACACTTTGCATCATCCCCAATTGCCAAAAATCAAGGCATGATAGAGGAATAATGATGTAACAAATAGCAAAAGTTTATGACACAAAAAAATCCTATATCGAAGCACTTACAAGGGTGATAAGGGTCCTCCAGAAACACATAAAACAAGCATGGGGGAAACACAACACACACACAAATCTAATCTACAAATAAAGAAGTGGTTCCCTCCTAGTCATCATCAACTAAGAGGTCATCATTCTCCCAATCTAAATTGTTATAAGGAGGTGGATGAGCCTACATGGGAAGGATAGCAAGAGGGGAACCCTCCAACTCTCCTACAACAAGAGCCAAGGAAAAGGGCCCCTCGAGGTCCTCTTTGCTCAACTCCTATGAGGTAAACATCATTGATTTTACAAAAATTATCAATAGAGCTGAGACATCATCTATTGAGTTGAACGTACACTTGATGGGAGTACCCTATGTCAATTGAATGGGTGATGAAAGAGATGCCTAAGATCCACTTCCAACCTCACTAAAATACATGGGGGTAGTGACAAACTCAAGAAACATCAAGGTAGCCTCCATCATTAGGACAGTGCAAGCAAACACAAAACCAACTTCTAGAGAAGGAGACCCCTTCTTCCAACCCCCATTAGAAGTAGGTTCATCCTATAGATTGCACTTCATACGGGGATGTGAGATCCCCACAAACAAAGTGAAAGGTGAGGAAGAAGCAGAGAAAACTGCAATGGAAACCACCAAGGTATTTGGCATATCCACAAGCTTGGGAAAAGGTAAGATGTCCATAAGGGACATCAAGAGAGGAGGCTCAACTGAGGGAGCAATGAAAACCTATACCATTTTAGGGTGAGGATCATTCATGATCTTAGGGGGAGTTGAAAGAAAGATTAAGGTGATGGGAACTGAAGCAGATGAGGCATAAGAGGAAACAACAAATATCAAAACTTGAGCTACTAGCTCCCCTTCCTCCTTCTACAATGCAGCCTACTCAGTGACCAGAGCCTTCCTCTAGTGCTTACACTCATGTGAAAGGAAATTTATTTGACTCTAAGAGCTAGAGGCTACATATTGAGGAGGTACAAGAGGCTCCTATTCTCCCATTGGAGTGTCTATCAAAGCTATTGTCGGCAAAGGGAGAGACTCCTAGAAAGGAATAGGAGGAAGGGATGGAGGAATAGATATCACAACCAGTTGAGAATCAGAATCAAGTGCCTTAGTGGTGGGCCTCTTCCTATTCACTACCTTAGGTTCAAGAGAAATAGGAGGTCACAACAGCTAAGACGTAGAGGATAATATGTGAGGACCCTTCCCCTTACCATAAAAAATGGGTTGATGCATTGTAGGAAAGATAGGAAGGTTGGAAACCTAATGCTTGGCCTTTTGCCAAGTGGGCACCATTGGACTCCCCAAGAGATGCATAGGAGCTGAATTTAAGGGTTCCATAGCAAGATAGGAGGCAAAAGTAGGTGGAACTACAAAAGAGGAAGAAGAAGGCTCTTGAGCAAACTTCTCCTTCTCCTTTTATGTTAGTGCAATACAATAAGTCCATCCTAGGAGGAAGAAAACCGATAGGGGAAAGCTAGAAGAGATCTAAAGAATAAGCCCCATGTGACACCAAAGGTTTGTACTCGTTGTCATGCTCAGTGTGCATGAAGCCCTCATGGGATATTTTCAAGCACTTATGGATCACCAAAGGGAGTACATTCATGGAAACTAGCCAAGAAATTCCTAGCTTCACCTTGAACAAGTCAAACTTTGGGATAATTTCAAAAAGGGAATTCACAGTCCTAGGCCAAACCAAGACTGACAGGGTGATAGAACTAATGGGAGGGACAAAAATCCTATCATGTGTACATATAGTGCTTTTAGATTCATTGTACCCATCCTTATGCAATAATTTTATTAACATAATCTCTTCCATGATAACATTAACCTGACACATAGGATCAACAAGAACGCTAGTCATGGTATTCACATGGATACGAGTAAGAATGTAAAAAGGAGAGGGTTCTATATTAGTATTCATTATAAAATACTTGGAGGTAAAGGTTATAGTAGGAGACCCACTCACAAGCTGCACAAATGGGATGGGAAGGTACATGAAAGAAGCCATCTTCTATGTACGCTAGAAAGTGCTTTCTCTGAATCCCAAAGGGTTTAACAATTAGACAGTGATCTATTCTAGGCTTCACTTCATAATGCTTAGGGATTCTTCTAGCGACACCGCTAGGAGTCATAGGTTGGGTTGCAAGGATAGGTTCCCTACAATGTACACACCTACAACACACCTAGAACATGAGAGAAGACTCCTTCAACACTACAAAATAGAACTAGAATAGTTCATGTCAGGTTCACCAAAATGTAGAGGGGGAATGACTGCTCAGGACCTTAGGTCATGGAAGGGTCTAGAACAATTAGCTGCCTTGATCTACCTCACACTAAGGGATTGTTTAAGATAGGTTCAATGTTTAAGGGGGTGAAAATAAAGGACAAGTGATCTACCTCTTTCCTTATATAAATCCAAAAGGTTCAAGAAGTTAGGTGAGAAGGTTTCTAGAGTCTAAACTGGGACTTAGGAAACTCACTAATCGAGGACTCTAGTGTGAGGAATGAATTACAGTATGGCATGGTAGCATATCAAGTGGGCACTAGCATCCATATAGATAGATAACATAAAGCATTGCTGACAATTAAAGAGAGCCTACTAACAACTCAACAAGTACAGTTTGATTAATAACAAAGGAAGAAAGCAATTAAACTACTAAAATAAAAAGAAGAATACTTTAACTTGATAGACAGATGGATTATGAATGAAATAACAAGAAAAAATAGTAGAAATCCATCTTACAGTCAATTCATCCTCTCGCAAGCTCCACACGAATGAAGTACCTACACACATAGTAATGGAAAAATGTTGGGGCTATGTATAGAGGACTATTGCAGTCAATCCACCACTTTGGTGTTTCCACCTCCACAGACAACTAGTATAGAAATGATAGAGAAATGTGATAAATAAAGTATTGAAATGAAAGTACTATGCATTATGCTAAATAATTTTATGCTATAAAACAATACAATGATGCTAAGTGAATGAAAATTGGAACAAATTTACCTTCAACCACATGCACTTAAGGAAAATGGGAGGAGTGAGCTTGCAAGCTTGGATATGTCAACTTTGCTGCAACAATGAGGAGAGTAAAACCATCAGAGTGTCAACTTGCAACTTCAATGGTGGTGAGAATGTTGTGAATGAAGTGTGTAGGAGTGAGAATGATCAAGTAGAATGCAAAGAAGATCGAGAAGTGTGATGAAAATGAATGAGATCAATGAATAGGCCATTTGAGGATGAATTTGGAGGAAAATGATCCATTTGAGGTTGGTCAAGGGCACAAGAATGTTACACATCATCACCAATGGAGATTTTTAATGCCCTTGCAAATTCCAGGGGCAAGAATCTTGTTAGGATAGTAGTGCACTAAACAAATGTTTGCATGCTACGCTAGCATCCCTGATAAAATATCCTCCACTGATAGTAAAAAAAAATGTAAAATGGATGGGAAATGAATGAGGGATGTGGAATAGCATCATTAGATTTATTTTTTCTAAGGTAGGAGGTGCATAAATAGGGAATTGGCAAGGAGTGTAAATTCACACCATTACAAAATGATTATCTTAAAGCCTTTTCAACCAATCCATTTTCATATATCCTACCATAATTCCATTCCATGAGATGTCATCTAATGGAAACTTCATGCTATTAGCTCCCACACCCTATCTATATTTCTACATTTCACATGCATGGCTATAAAGGCACTACAAACTACAATAACATATAAGCTCTATAATAGAAAATCCACTGAAAAACACATAACCCTAATAGAAGAAACTCTTAGTTTATTGATCTTTCATCATAAAGAGTAGATCTTAGTATAGCTTATATTTCCCTATAGCGAATAAGCCTCAATCTTAATATAATAAAATATGAATGTTAAATGTTGGAAATAAAAAATGTAATGCAATTATTTAAGATCAAATTGATTCATAAACACAGACCAAATTGCATTCATCACTTTCCCCTAAAATATGACTGAGATCATTAGAATTAAGTAACTATAATCATAAGATCTCATTTTGTCACAATTATTTTATTCTTCATCTATTCATCTTCAATATGAGTTGAATATTTGCAAATGGTGTACATAATTCAATATATTATACACAGTAATAGAGCAAGAAAATAGAAAAATAAATTATATAATAAAAAGCTAAACTTTAACATGGAAGAGATAAAGAGCTTATAAAATCACCAATGTATTAGTAAGATAACATTAGTAAACAAATTTATTTCTACCTTGATTAAATCTTAGTACATACATGAACAATTATTTTATTGTTATGATCAGATACTTTTATCCCAAATCAAAATATCAAATAAATTCATTATAGTTACATATAAATTAGCATTGTCAAAATGAAATTAGTATTGCATGTACATTAAAATATTGCATATAAAATAAAATTGTAATACATGTACTTTAAATATTGCATGGAGTAGGGAAATATCATTAAAAATTAATTTGCATTTTTATAACTAGTATTTAAAAAGTGGATTGCAAGTCAATTTACCATATGTTGGGTGAATATTTTGTAATCAACTAACTGATTAAAAAATGGTGATATCAACCACAGTATAATGAGATTAAATCTCTCCTCTTAGAAATGGGAGGCTCCCTTCTTATCTCTCACTAAAAACAACTACTAACTAACTAAGCTTATGTACACTATAATTATCCACGAGGGTTTCTATTCATCCTATTCTCTTGTTTCAGAATAGATTATTTTCCTCTTGCAAAAATTTCAATTATATCGCATTACAATTACAATATGTAATTAATGACAAATTCCTAGTTTTAGCAATAATAACCAATAATTAATTTGATTAGACGAAAGAATAATAAAAATGATACTTGTAAGTGTCAGTAGCAATAAAACCCATAAAAGCACAAAGTATCTTGTTGCTTTCCATGATTATTCAAAAAGAAAAAGAATGGTATATGTTACAGCCCAAAGTCTCCAATATATTCAACCAAAAGATCAACTAAACATAGATAACAACTTGTAGCCTGAAGTCTTTTAATTATCTCCAAAGTACACACATAAACATAATCTTCAAAGATAATAATGTAGCTCAAAGTCTACAAAATCATATTTGAATCCCCTCCTAGAACTTGTGATTTCACACCACTATTCAATCATGTACAAGATAATGCAATGAGAAATACATAAGACGAATCTCAATACATAAAAAAATTAATCCAAGGCAAAGATTGGATTCAAACTTATGTCTATTATTGATTGAATTTTGATTTACACCTCAAAAAAAAAGTTTAAAAATGCACTTTAATTTTGTAGCGCTTCGCTTCATAAGCTAAAAGGTCATATTTACAAAAGAGCTCCCTTTTATTTCTAGAGGAGAGCCAAGAGATAAAATAGGAAAGTTACAACTAACTTGACTTATTCAACAATAGAGCCTAATTTGATATGGGACTTCTATGTTTTTACATGTAATTTCACATATTTACAAAAAACAAGTAAAATTTCATCTACAAAATGTAAATTGAATAAGATAAAAAATTGAAATAAACTATGTTTGGACAAACACATACTTTCATTCTTCATCATTCTTCTCCATGAAGTCTTCATATCTTTTCAACACAGCTTGGACTTAAGAATCATCTAGCCCTATTGTATGGATGGAAATAACGAGCACTCATGTGATGGAGACCCCGATACTAATGCATGATTTCTTGTGCTTATCCAATATTATTTTTGAGTTATCCAAAGTCACTTGAAAATACACTAACTTCTCAATAGAAGCTAATGAAAAATTTGATGACTCAATCTCCTTTTGAATTAGTGATGTAAACTCTTAGATAATTGTATCAACAAGAAGGACCTTTTGACTATCATCTAATATTTGGTAAGGAAGGTCCTTAACCCTGATGATAAGATTTGACTTTCTGTCATTGCCTATCTCTTGAGCTTCTTCTGTATCTTTGATTATCTTGTCGATGACATCCTTTTTATATATCATTATTTCCCATATTTTAATGAACATTTTTCTATTGGGAATCACCCCAATTTCTACCAACACATCAACTTTGAGATCTTTCATTTTGCTCCAAGATTCAAGACCATTTTCTAACACTTGTAGATTCTAAGATAATGTGTCAATTATTTGGTTCAATTCTATTTTTTTACATTCTTCATGTTGTTGATCATTTCAATTGAAGATATCAGCAACTGTGTACCTTGTGCTACCAACCTATCAATCCATTCAGTAACAAATCTATCTCATGCATGTGTCCTCTCATCCTTTTGAATTACAACATCCTCTATACTTGTGGTAGCAGGATTAATTGACTCAAAAGATTGAGTTATCGTTCGGATCATGGAAGTGAGTTGTTCCACCCTAGACTTTAGTTGATCCCTAATGATTTTGTCTTTGTCATACTTTTCCAACAAAGAGGCGATTACAAATTTCACATATTATTTTTCACTTCCATGTGTTCGCTTTCCTAGCTCAATATTAGTGATTGCATAGTCTAAAAAATCAACTTCTTCTATAGTTTTATCTGGAGGAGGTTGTGTTATCTCAGCATACCTTGAAAAAGTATTGGCCTTCTTTGTATTTTGTTCTCTACAAGAACTAGTTGGCCAAAATCGAAGTCATTTGGGGAGATGGATTGCTTCTTCCTCTTTGGTCTTTGTGATGCTAACCAAAGGGGAAGAGAAGAAGAACCTCCTTTAGGGCCCACCACCATGGTTTGTGTTGTTGGATCTACATTCAAAAAAGTGGTGGTTACAAGAGGCGAAGCATTGGTCAAAATTATAGCTAGAATTTCCACACTTTGTACAAACTCACATATGAATTTTTCAAATTGAGATTGTGTATTCACATCAAAAATAGGAGAAGAAAACATAGACAAAAATGATGAAGAGCCAAAAAAAAATCAAAATTATTATGAGGAATCTCAAAAATTTACTTAGAAGTTAGGGATGAATGAGTGGACTAAATTGATATATTAAGAGCAACAGAAATAGTGGAAGCAGTAGGTAAAGTATTTTCACTTGTAACAACTAGACGAGTAGGACTTGGAAGTGTAGCAATAATAGGAGATGAAAAGATGGGATAATTTTTAGGCATTGAATTAGGTTGTGAAGTAATTGGATACTCTTGTGTTTCCTCAACTGGATTTTCTTCTCTTTGCTCTTCTCCCTGGGTTGATGTTCCTTCTATTTGCTTATCCTTACTCCTTTTGATTTTGAAGATGAAATTAGGATTCTTACTGGTGCTAGGGGTATCATCCTTATTATTTTTCCTTATTTCACTCTTCTCACCAATAGGCTCTTCAGTAAACACCTCCTTTGAACCTATATTGAAATGTTTCAACCTAATTCCCCTATCTTGTAACCACACATTAGTATTTGGAAGAATATGTTGAAACATCTCTATTATGGAGATCATCTCTTTTTGTGACCACTGGATATGTGGAAGATGAGTATCAACAAATTTATTCTCTTCATAAGTAGGATGAATAATTTCATCTTCATCCTTCATATCCTCAGGAATATTAGCTAGATCCAAGTTTTTGATCTTCTCTAAGGAAAGCTGGTTGTAGTCAAGCTTCTACACCTCTTCATCTGTTTTGCACTTAGCCCATATGTATTCAACCTTATGCACATGAGACTATCTCTTCTTGAGCATTTCTAGCATCTCTCTATAGTCAAAATTAGGCCTCCTTTTGTGTTTTTTTCATTGTAACTCATTGCATCTCTATTTCCATGGACTTAACTCTAGGAGATGGAGTACCTACCAATTTTTAGAGGAAACTTGAATCTAGGTTTGTGTAATTCAGCTTGCCTACTATGAACAACCATGATTTATTTGCATAGCTCCATTAACACAGTCTTATCACTAGGATACCTGGGGAGCATATATGGGTATCCATAAAAAAAAAACAACTTGGATATATGTAAAAGTGGAAAACTATAGATACATGTAACTAAAATTCTTGACTAGTTCCCATGCCTCATCTGATACCCTCTTCTTCTCAAGCTCTCTATCAAAAATGCACATGTACAAAGATAAAAATGCATCATTGAATATCTTGAAATGCTTGATGCTTTGCTTTAGAGTAAATTGAGAGTAATATTGATATAAATGAACTTTCCTTCTATCACCTTCTAATGAAAACCATGGAAATTTCCTCATAGAAGCAGCAACATAGACTAGATATGATGTCATATAAAACTTCAATGAAGTACTAACCTTATAAATTTCTTCATAAATGGCTTCACTTATTTTCTTTCCCCAAAATATTTATTGTTGTCTTTTCCTTATAACATGAATGTAAAGATACATCCATCACTAAAAAGTGGTGCAAGTGGTAAATCCCTTAACTCTACTGAGAAGAGTTATCAAGTCATTTACCTCCTCAATGAATTCACTACGGTGAATGTTCATAGGCCACCTTGAGATATTTGGCCTAGTGTTTTTGAGCCATTGAGTGTTGATGGTTCTTTTTCACTTATTAAGGTTATTTTCATACTGGGCCTGAGATTCCTCCATATTTAGGTCAGCATATGTATCAATACTTGGAAATATGAAGATTTTATCAAACAACTCTTTTTCCAATCTTATAAGCACATTTTTTAATGCATTTGAAACACTCCTAGTTTCCTTGTGAAATGGGTTGTTGTTGCAAGCAAAAATTCTAGATTATGTGTTGACACTAGGATTTGGACACCAAATGGATATTTCTCTCAACAATGCATCTCATGCCTTCATCAACTGGCTACTTATTCATCCTTTTTAAAAATTTGGACATGTCAACATGACACATTTTTTATTTCCTTGATATTGTCGACATTTATAGTCACATAGGTTATTGGGAATACCCCTTGGTACTTATACTTCATGTTTCTCTTGTTTTGCAAAGGATCAAACATCAATGATGAAGTTGCAAAAGAAATTTCAAGTTTTTCCTAGTGTTAGAGAAAATTTCCAATTTTTTGTGCAATGTCAAAAAAAATTCACGCCCCTACATGTATTGGTAAACCTTGGGATGCAAGGGTAGAGAAATTATTTTCCCCTACATGGGATACTATGGTTTGGATGTAAGGTTGGATAAATTCTCTACCCCTACATGGGGTAGTACAACTTAGATGTAAGAGTAGAAATTTTTTTTGCTTCGGCATAGGGATTTGACAAAAAGATGGAGGTCAAGGAAATTTGTTTGAACTGCACTTAGGGTATGACAATGGTGATGTAGGTCAGGAATTTTTTCTTGGTCTACACTTGGGAAGTGCAAAAACGATGTAGTCCAAAAAAAAATTCCCAAAATAAATTAAGGGTAGAATACTATGCAAATATTATGCACATCGAGGAATTTTCCTTGAAGTGCATTAGATAGTTGACTTTGAATGCACCTCAGGGAAAATTCCTTGATGTGCATTCACATCGCAGGGTATAAGCTATTATCCTTCTGGGAATTTTCCTTGAGTGACATGAAGTTTGACCATATGTTGTGTAGTTTGATATTTATTCCTAACCTACATGATAGTAGGATGGGGTAATAAAGATGTTGATCAAGGAATTTTCTCGATCTGCGTCTATTTTATAATTTGTAAGGCAGTGTTGGTTATGTTTCTCATATGGTTTGGATGTAGCAGTGGTGAATGCTAATGTATGGATGAAAATCAATATTAAAACCCCAAATTTCATAAACTTGAAAAACATGAAAATGGTGAAAAACAAAGTGAAACCCTAGATGAGAACATGTATTCAAACATATGTAGAGACAAACCAATAGAAACAACACAGTTCCTAACAAATCCCTAACCATTAAAATAGAAAATCTATAGATTTTGAATGAAATTTAACCCAAAAAAAATGTTGCAAAACCAAAAAACTAAAAGCATAAACCAAAATAATTAAAAAACATACATAATATACCTCAAAAAACCCAAAATTTTGGGAAAATACTTAAGCAAATATTTGGTAAAAACTCAACCAAACCCACACAATGAATAAACAAGAGGTGAGAGCACATAGATAGAGGAAGAATGAAAATTAAAAAAAATTAAAACAAGTTTAAAACCCATTAAAATCCCAAAATAAACATGTATTAAGTTGTCATTAATGTCAAACGTGTGACATAAGGAGTGTAGTCACACTAAAATTTAGCACGACTACATTCCTAATATGTATTCAACAAAAACATGTAGGGGTGTTGAAATTTAGCGACCCTACATATTAAAAAAAATGCTAACTCTAAAAATCAACCTTTCGCAATTTTGCAAAAAGATAGAAAGATGATTCGACTGAAATCAAGAAGAACCAAATTTTTCCTCGATATGTGTGCTTGGAATATGTGAGATACAAAACAAACACATTTTGTAGGGTTTATCCCACGAATTGAGTATGTTGAATTTGAGGATAACAACTAGCTCTAGCTGGGGAGCTTCCTTCGATCATCATTTGAAATGATTGAAGGGAGAAGAATACTAGAACTCTAAGTTCCTTCATCCATCCATTGGGCTATAGAGTCAGGTGATAAAAAGACACAAAAAGAGACATTAAACTATACAAAACTATACAAACTTATTTGACGCTTCACTGAGTGAAATGCTTCAGATGTTATCCATTGTGAGGCAAAATAAATGGTGTTTCATATTGGTACACCAAAAGAAAAATATTCTCACCATAGAGTTGGTGAATTGAGAAAGGGCCTATCCATAAAGAGTCAAAATTTTCATGCATACATTTTGGTTTTCTTCTTTTATCCCATAATAGAACTTGATCTCCAATTTGGAAATCATGTGATTTAGCTTATTTATCAAAGAGCCTCTTGAGTTGGCTTTGGTGTTCTACAATGTTATCCACCACTTGTATGCATTTCTCCTCTAGTTCAACAAGAAACATAATGGGTAAAAGCACAATCTAGTGTCACACTTTATAAAGGAATCGACCAACAACAAAAAAAATTATAAACTTCAACCACATAAAAGTGGTCTTTATGTTTTGAATTTAAAAATGATGTAAACTAATGAAATGTAGAAATTTTGATGACGTTTATTCCTACAATTTTTTAGAGTTTAAAAAAAATTGTTTTCATTACTTTTTTATCAATTTAAGAAATAATTTTGGAATGTTGAAAATTTCAAAAAAAGTGGTTTCATGGGCTGTCAAGAAATAAATTGAAAAAAACTTCATTTCTCCCTAAATTTATTTTTCCAAATGGTAACTTTAATATCTTGTGCATGGAAAAAAAATAAAAATTGATGTATATTTTTCTCATAATAACATTTTAAAGTCAAATTTGTTAGAATTCGATAGTTTTCACGAGCCATCAACTATTGTCTTTTTTTTTTAAATCATTTTCAAAAAAAAAATTATACCCTTTTGAAGAAGACTCTCTCCTCTTGTGCTCCATATATTTTTTTAAAAAAATTAATATGTTTTACTATTTTTTTTTTAATTTCTAATCATCTTTTTTAACTTTAACAACCTACTTACATTATTTTAAAGACAAAATACATTAAAACTAATCAAAACATTAAAAAAATTACATATTCTAATTCACCTCTCCGAGCTCTAAAAAAGTGATTTTTTAAATTTTTTTTAAAAACATCATTCTAAATAAATGAATACTTAGCTAAAGTTGAAAGTTTCAGAAAAGTCTTAAAAAAGTTGAGTTAGCTGCCAACTAGGATGCCACATAGATAGTTTCGGTAGAAACCATTTCTATAGAAAGGGTTTTAGCTGAAACCCTTTCTATAGAAACCCCACACAGTAAAATAAGCCAATTTAAGCCAATTTGAAAGCAACAAAGGGAAAAAATTGTAATTTTTGGATTTAGCTGAAACATATTTAGCCAAAACCATGTGCGCCATGTACAAACCATGTGGTTTCGGTCAAAACCTATTTGGCCAAAACATTTCCAACCAAAAATATTTCGCTCAAAACTATTTATTTGGCTGAAGTGTGACACAAATTTGTGCTTTTACCCTAGTATGATTTTCAATGGAGTTGTCAAAAGTCTCATCTTCAATGGCCTTAGCCAATTTCAAAGCAGGTAGTTCTAGTGTGATAGGTATCTTTGCATTCAAACTATACAAGAGCTGAAATGAAGACATTCCGATTTCCCATTTTGGGGTAATGTGATCTACCCAGAATGCATCATACAATTCTTTGTGCCAAGACCTCTAATTTTCATCCACCAACTTCCCAATTATGGTAACTAGATTATTGTAACTCAATTTTGCTTGACCATTCCCTTGGAGGTAATAGTTGGAAGAATGATAAAGAGTGATTCCATACTCATAGAAAAACTCTTATTTCATTGGATGAGAAATAAGTAGCATTATTTGATACTATCTTGTTTGGAACACCAAACCTTGAAATGATAATCTCTTTAAGAAAATTGCATACCACTTCTAAAGTAGCATGCATGACTGGAATGTCTTTCACCCACTTGGTGGAATAGCTATGCCCTGCACTTGATGGTGGGTTGCCTACATTGATGAAATCAATACCCTATTGTTGAAAGGGTTCTTCAATTACCATCACTTTGAGGGGTAAAGCTGCTAATTTCAATTTCCCCATAAATTGTTGATATAACTCACACTTACGCACCCAATTGTATGCATCTTGAAAGAGTGTGGGCCAACAGTATTTTTCTCTAAAAAAATTTGTGAGCAGTGATTGATGCTAAAAAATTTCCTTCACATGCTAAGCTATGGAAAGATTCCAACAACATACCTTATTGTACTTTATCCACACAATACAGAAAGGTTCCATCAATGCTCCTCTTATACAAACCATTATCCCAAAGAATGAATCTTGCAATCTTGAGTTTTATTGTCCTCTTCTCCTTGAATGAAAAGTGCTCTAGACATTCTCTATAGATAAGGAAGTGGGAAATAATGGAGTACCATTCATCAGTAATTCTTAGAAATATAAGACTATGGGAACATCTATAGAATTCACTTCCTCATCCTCAGATATTTCTTTTGGTTTATTATCAATAATCAACTGACACAAAACCTTCCCACAAACTAATTTTGTGGGCTCAATTTCCATGTCATATTCTTATATTTTGGGAATCCAATTTCCTCTTTTAGTTCTAAAATCCTATTGATTCAAGATAGACTTGACCATGGAATCAAGAACCAATGGAATATAACATGAGAATTAAGAATATAGAACCTAAAATACATAACTACTTTGACCACAACATAAGCATGATTCTCCATTGGTGAGTATTTACGTTCATGATCTTTCAAAGGAAAACTCTTGAAATTTATAGGACATTTAATCCTCTCACTGTTCTATTGCACTAGGATAGCAAATAGTCTATGTTTTGAGGTATAACTATACATGATATTCTTTTGTATAGTCAGGGAAGACTAAGAGTAGAGCATGAGAAATGGCCTCCTTAATGTCATTGAAAGTAACTTTTCCTTTTGAACTCCACTTAAATATTGACTTACCTTTCATCATATCAATGATATGATGAGTTTTCTCTAAAAAGTCTAGAACAAATCTCTGCAAGAAATTCACCTTCCCAAAGAAAGAGTGAGTTGTCATCTTACTCAAAGGTAAAGTAAGATTATGTATAAACTTGACCCACTAAGTATCAAACTTGAGCCCATTAGAATCTTGTATAGACACAATGTTAAGTTGTGGAGCAAAGATATTGCTCAGTTAAGGTCCAGTGGACCAATATTCTGAAGACTGTGCTACTTGGGAGGATACAGAAGAAATAGAACACTCCTTTCCACATTTACTTTCTTGAAGAAAGACACTTTAATGATTTTTCTTGAAAATTTTGGATTGAAATACCATGATGATATGGTTTGGGAACAATTTGAGTGCGATGTTGAAATAGACATATAAGATTTAATTTTGACTGTGATGCTGAAATAGACATATATGCTTTAATTTTGAATGTGATGTTGAAATAGACATATACACTTAATTTTGAATGTGATAAGTTTTCATCAAACAAAAATCATAACAATGTCTGTTCCAAGAGGGGAAGGGTATCATAACCCAAGTTTATCACATTTTTAATTATAATATTATGAATTGAATTATTTGGGAAATTCAATACATTGAATGGAAAATTTGATATTTTTGAAAAGATTGAAAGAAGTTAACCATCATTGACTATGTGATATTTTGAATTATCATATATACATTATTATTATTTGAATGTTACTGATGAATCTTGGCAAGTGCAAGTGTGTGTAGTTGTAGGGTGACAAGTTGAAGGATGAGAACATAGTTGAAGTAGGATCATTTAGCTAGATCAAACAGTAAGCTAGATGGAATATGGGTGCACACACCACAAATGGCATGATGACTTGAATTTGAACTATTTTGCATATATAGAACATAATTACATAATTTGAATTGTCTTAATGATTGAAAATGAATGGCTTGTAGTTTAAATTGTCTACCTAAATTCTATGTTTTGAGAATTTGGAAGAAAATGAAAGTATGTATTTTTAAGTATGAGTAAAATAGGATAAGAGTTTCATTATGTCAAATTAAGTAAAAAATTCCTTTTAGATAAAATAAATGGATGCTTGAAATGAAATAAAATTTCTATATTTTATTAAATGGTAGCATATGGAACTCATCAACTTCTTCAAAAAAATAATCTATACATATATATATATATATATATATATATATATATATATATATATATATATATAATGAAGAACAAATATAGTAAATGTGAATGAATTTCATATAAATACATATATATACATATATACATATACATATTTATATTTATTTTGAAATTGAATTCAATAACATATATTATCCATATCATACTGTTTGAAATCAAATGAAAATCAAGAAGGCATCCCACAAAGGACGTGGTCTATGTTACATCCCTAACTTTAACTATGATTTACTTTGTACTTTTGAGGTAATTAGTAAATGAGTATGCATGATTCAATGATTTGATGCTTATGAAAAATGCCTAAAAAAATTAATGTTTTTCTGACTCAAAATTGACATGTGTTTAAAAGTTGTCAAGATTTGATGATCTCATGAGGATTATGAAAATGCTTATATAGATACACTAATCTCATGTTGTAGATTGCAAGTTGCATTAAGGAAACAAGTTTTTTCCCTCCAAAAAGGGAGGGAGAGCATCATCGGAGAGAAGGGTATAGATACAAGGAAAATAATAGGTTGTTGCCATCTTAGGTCTTCTGTTGATGCAAAATGGTGAACCTAGTTGAATCGGGTAAATGATACTCAATCCCCCTTCTGGTCTGAATTTATTTCTTGACTCGACAAGTTGTCGATGTCTTTTATAGACTATTTCATGTTGTTCAATGCCAACCTAGTCGTTTTGGGAACCCGACATTGTCAAGGTTGAACATTATTTATTTTGCAATTGAGACAACTTTTTGTCTAACATGTTGCTTCTTAGGTTGTAAACGAGTCTATGTTGTGACCTATTGCGTAATTGGTTTTATGGATAATGTGTTCCTTGCTAGTAGTTTTGATGTCGAATTTCAGATTTAGTCTAATCGAAAATGACATGATTTTCTTCTAACATGAAGGGTAGAATGTCTCAACTTTTGATATTAATACACGTATAAGCATATACGTTGAATATTATATGCACAAATTTCAATTAATTGCTAACTATTGATAACTTATGGGTAACATTGGAGATTCCTATCGACCAACATGACCATGTGTTTTGTGTTCTTGCTCGACTCTTATTAAAAGAGGATCACGTGGAATACTTGTCTTGCTCGACCATTAATTCAAGGAGGAGCTCCTTGGGATATACTTACCTCATCGTTTATATGGCTCTACAACCGTTTTGATAAATGAATTCGAGTAAAAAGTTTAATTTTGTTTCATTGATCTCAAAATCCAACTTAAGGCCACAGACAATATAACTAATGTGGTGCAGGAGAATGTAGGTGTAATTCAAAGTATTACCACGTAAATCAAGTTCGTTGTTTTCTTAAACTGATCCTTTAAACCAAATATTGGTAACTAATTTTTAAACCCATCTCATCGTGTTCCACCATGAAACGAGGGAGGGAGTGCAATTGATAATGGTGGGTATGATGGATCTTTCCTAACTCACCGATCTTGAGAAATTTTTGGCATGGCTTATCGACTTGGGAATGGCACGTAGCAATGGCAACATCCATCTCGATCCAAGGTGGAGTTAAATTAGTACAATAACCACCATTTTTAACGGAAATATTTCTCCAAAAGCTTGGGTCTTTGTGGGGCGACGGGGGAAAATCTTTATCCTCCTAGCAACTGTTTTGGTAACGGTGGGAAAGTTCATTTCAAATGAATCTTATTTTTATGCCTCTGGGAGATGAAATGGGGGGAACGGGTTGGTGAAGTAGTCGGAAGGAAGAAGAGGAGAAAGAGACTGAGATATACTTGTGAGGGAGAAATACTGGGAATAAAAGAGGATACATAAGAGGATAGCGTTCTATAATGGCAGGTCATCATTTCTACATTATAATACTCCAACACCACTCCCAACAGCTAATCTACGGACCTCAATACCTTGAATACCATTTCAATGGAAATTGAGCCAAATATGCATGGACAACGATTGCACTCAGAATGTGGTTTTCCTCCTTATGCTGGCAATTCTGAAGAGCATTGTTCTATTTCATCAATCACTTGCACTAAGGTGAGCCAAAAGATGGTACAACGTTCGGGGTAGTGCAGTCAAAGTTTGAGCAGGTCATGCTTTTAAACTCTCTCTCTCTCTCTCTCTCTCTCTCTCTCTCTCTCTCTCTCTCTCTCTCTCTCTCTCTCTTCTTCTTGATAAAGCAGAGTAAGAGATGAAATCTATCATTTTAAATCAGAGAGTCTACCTTCATATAATTTAAATAAATTGTCTCTTTTTCCTCTCAGTGGGGAAGTTGCAGTGGTATGAGAATAATTGTGAATAGAATTATAAATTTAAGAAATCATCCTTGAGCGAAATTGGAACCATAGTTTCCTTATTATTATTCAAGCCTTACATTAGGTTGTTGTAACCATATGAGTTGGTAGATGAGTACAATACCATTATTAGAATGCTTAACCAGATCATTATATTAGTTACTCTTTGTATTCTTGTTCACTACTTCAAGTCGGAAGAGATGCATCTTATTGAGAACATTTAAGCTAGACCTCTTTATGAGTCATGATAAATTAACCCGAAGAATGATAGATATTCTTCATGGGATATACTCCTTAGCATGGGGGTTAGTTTATGTTTCCTTTACACTATAATATGATCGAGAAGGTTAGAGAATCACCTAGGTGATAATACATCTATATGTATATATATATATATATGTATGTATCATGGAACCATACTTTTCTTATGAGATTTGGTATTTGAAGACTTGAGTAAGAGGGAGTAACCCCTATTGGATTAAATGTTATTATGACCAAGCTTGGATGACATAATGCCAAAATTCTCCTTTATGGCCGTTGTACATCATGACGATGGCATAATATCATCAATATTGTTAAGAAATCTAAGAATAGATGAGAAAGTGAAACCCATCTAGAGATTGGAATAGAGGAAATAGCTTAGACCCTGGATGTTAAAAAGGTGTAATGAGGAATTCAATGTATAAATCTTTTATCTAAACCAGTTAAATTACAAACTCAGTGAGTAAGCACTTATGTGTGCAATTTATTGTAACATGGGACTGGTTGGTCTACAATTGTGTTTATCCCAAGTTAACAAGATTATATGGAAGTGTATGAGGGACCAAAACCTAACTTATGTTGGAATTCAATTGTCACAAGTAGACCAAAGGGTCGAAACAGATTATTATGTTTTATATATCAAACCCTAAAGGGTTGATAATAGACTTAGATCAAGGCTATTGTTTGGAAAGAATAGTATTCTTTTAAATACTATATTGGTGAGGGGATACCTTGAATACTGTGTTTAATCATGTACATAAAGTGTGAACTCAACAATGCCTAGCAGTCTAGGAAAGTCTAGAACTTGTGTTTTGTTCTTATGTTTTGTTACACTTATTTTATTACCTTTGGAAAAGCAAGGATGTTTGATATTTCCATGTATTGGGTTAGAGAAGCTAAACCCTAGAATTGAAACAAGAAGGATATAGGAAATCTATAATGCTTATGTCAGATATGACATTGTACATATATACTTTGATTGTTAGTGAAAGGTCGAGAAAACTATAGATCAAGACAGGAAGTCTTTATTACTCTTTAAGAGATTCTACGATAATGTCAAAACTCGATTTAACGCATCAAGATGTTGGGTATTGAATCTTGAGAGTAAAATGACAGGAAGTCATAAACCCTAGATATTGTAAGAATGCAATAAGGGACTTTTAAAAGGGTTGAAATACCTAAATCTTTACATTGAATGAATATCCTAGATTAAGGGTTAGTTCTGAGTTAGATTGGCTAGAATGGATTTTCTATAATGACTAGTTTGAGTCTAGAGTACCAAATAAGTATGAAAAACTATAGGATGAGATAGTTTCTAAGATGAGTCAGAGGTGTGTGTCTAGATGGAATGATCAATCAGAATGATCATACTTAGCTAGAAGGGATCTAGAGTTGTATGGTCGATTGAGTTTTGTAGTACACATCACTAGGACTCAGATCGTGAAACTTGGTAGTTCCTTATATCTATACTCTTCGAGAAGGGTTGGGTTACTTCCAGTTTGGAAGTGCGCGGGGGACCACTTGAGTCCGTGGTTGGAGGAAAATCACTCGGATGATGCTCTCCCTCTATAGCAGTAGAATCTCTGAGGCTTGTGAAGATAGAGATCGACATTCCAGATGCAATGAACTCCATGTTCTGGCTTATGATAGAAAAACCTATGAGGTAAAACTATTCTTTGTGCCAAATTTATTTTATGTGATATAAATGAATTCTGTAAGGAATTAGCTTGATTCTAGTTATGATTACATGTGAATTCAAGTTTGAATTTATCTAGAAAAGTTGTACTTTATTCTTGTGCTTATGCAAATATTTTCACTTTTAAAAAAAAAAAATTCTCTCTCATGTTTACTAAGTTTATTTATCTTCTAGTAAATTCTTGAGTTTACTTGTGTATTAAGAGGTGGAATGTTACAGTCTACCATAAGCATTATTGCAATATTTGAATCAAGATAGTGGCTAATGGCAATGTCAATAATGCCATAATGGTAACACCCTAGCAACATGCAACATAATGTTTCCATTTTGAATTCAAAACCCAAGAAAAAGCACAACAAATAGACTTGACTGGTTTGAAGGAAAAAAGAAAGAAAATCAAAACTTGTGGAAGTGGAAAAACTAGTGGAAAGCTTTGTAAAAAGCTCAAATTCTAAGGTAAATCAATTTATTTTAGAAATAAGCTCGATTTTATTATCATTTTCATAAAATTCTAGTAGTATTCTTGTCATTTTTTCAAATTATTCAATAGCATTGTAAAATGTAATTCTCTGTCTATGTTTGTTACGGCCTTGATCTAAATGTTTGTGTAATGTCGACCACCTTTTGGGTCACGTGGCCAAACAACCTGCCTTGGATGAATATTATCTAAGTTTAGAGCCTTATCGACTAGCTTGCAAAGCTAGGCCAAGGGTTAGATCCATTAATGATCTGGCTATCACTTGATCTTGCACGATGGTACTAGCCATACTATGGCTATCAGAATTCCATTCCAATTGACTTTGTATTTTAGCATATTTAATCATTGTAGAGGATCGATTATTGATCCTATGGGAGGGGCATAATACTTTTTGTTTCTTTTCCAATGTATTGATACCCATTATTAGTTAGGCCAATAATGGTAAATGGCTAAAAAATTTGCTATAAGAATATGTCATATTTATGTATACTTTTTTTAAATGATGGTGCCATTTTTCAATAGGAATGATGAAGTATTTAAGTTTGAGATTCATTAATCCTTGTATGGTTTGATCTATAGGATCAAACAAGTTTTTTCCTTGAAAATTTTACAAATATAAGTCTACATGTTGAATATATGGTGTAAGACCAACATGCCTTAATGGGCATTCTCAAATATGACCCTTGATTAGCTAAGAAAGAATTGTATCAGTCATATAAGAAATAGTCATTCCTAGTGCGACCATTGAATGCTTTCTCATAACCTTGAAAAGAATGAGTTCTATTAAGAACCTCAAAACTTTTGAGTTTTTCTCATAACTGAACAATTGTTCAGGTTTCACAGTAATGAGCATGTCAATCTTAGAATCATTTTATTCATATATAGTTCCATAATGAAAATTTTCAGTGTTGTTTATGTATTCAAAGTTCAGAATAATGGGAATTCTATTTTCATGAATGAAGTTGGGTTAGCTTGATTTTATTAATGAAATTTTAATAGCTTTTCCTTGATATTGATAGATGAGTTAGCTATAGACAATAATTGTTAATGGAAAAAACATCATTGTTCATTGTCTTTTCATTGTAAGATAGCCTCGTTTTGTTAAAAATAGTGAATGTGTAGATTCAAACTGTGAATGTTCTTTATGAAAAAGCTTGTTCTGTAACTGTTTAGTTGCAAACATTATTGTTTTGTTATAAGTAGAGAAAGTGTCCACATGTAAACTGCATAGTTGAATATTACAACTTGTATGAAACAATTAGAACACCAGTATGTGAGAAACTGTAAAATTATATTTAATTCTAGATTCAATTATTCTTTGAATTTTGACAAATGGAAAAGTCAAAATAGAACTTTATTAAGTGATAGCAATATAATTTAATGGTTTTAATTCAGAATGTATGCACAAACCAGAAACATAAGTAGGCACATATATGTGTATGCACATAGACTCTCGTCTATGTACATACACATACTTGCAACATACCTTCTTTTGCTTCTTACTTGATTCATTTTTAAATGGATAATGCTTTATGTAGAAAGTAAGCATGGGTCATGTGAATGATATGACCGAATAATGAAATTTATATAGTTCCATTTGAATCATGTATCTAATTTATATTTGCTGAGGAAACTAGTGAATCTAATTTTCTTTTCTATAGACACGTGTGAGAAGAATATTCTTTTATTGGAATAGAACAGTGATACCTAGCTAGACTAGAGCACCTCAAGGTAGATGTTGCTAGAGGGAGGATAGTTATGAAATTTTACGTACTAGAAAGTTACCTTCTAGTACGGGTGCCGAAATGGAGTTTAGAGAGTATAGGTTTGCTTTACAAGAATCTATTGTTTGTTGTTGCAACAAATTTTTATGCTTGGCCAAGCAATATAGTTCATTTGTATGTATGAACTTTGTGATATCACTGTCTACCATTCCTAACATAGATCTTGCATTTTATTTTCTAAGTTGTAAATAGAAATTACATGTTGATGTATGGGAATGCACTGGATTCCACCTTCCAAATTGTTCTCTTGCTAAAATTTCCATGCAGGGTCAGGTATTCTTCAAGTTGGAAGAATTCTAAGGAAGTGCAAGCTTTTTAGGTTTATAGTAAAGCACTTCAACCATGTTCTCATCCACCAATGGATGTGAACGTCAAGAGGAACCTCAGATTTACACAAGACTATTTAGTCTAAGTTGTAACTTGATGTAATACATGATGTACCTTGATGTAAATTTATACAATCAAATGACCTTGTGGCCTTATGAGCCAATTCAAACTTGATATTGTAATTTGAATTTTGAATTGAATATATGAATATTGACTCATTTTAATTAGACATGTGTTTCTATGATTGACAATAGCTACTTAGTTATGTCTTTTTAATTTGAATATATTCATGTGTTGATTACAATAATAATTAATTAAATAATAATTTTGGATGGGTTATTACATTTGGTATTAGAGCTTAGGGTCCAACTCTAGGAATTTTGACTCTACCATAGTTTTGACTAGGGATAGTTGACCCTTCACCAAAAATTTAGTTTTCCTAAGAATTGACCAAACCTAGATTGAATGCAGGTATGGGAAGGTCAAAGGAAGGATGAAGGAAAGGGAAAACTATTATAACCTCACGTAAGAATGACGTAAAGGAATAAAATGCCAAGATATAGGTTCAACCTAAACTTCCCAACGATGAAACTCTAGCTCAAGCCATTACATGACTTAAGCTAGAAAGAGGCTTGAAGATTTAGAAGCAAACACCTAAGATAAAAAAATATTTTTGTAATCTGGGACTAGCCTCTAGGGTGTGGACCTAGTGCACCCTTGTTGACTAAAGAGGAAAAGGAGAGTGTATGTGCTCAATCATCCTCTTCTATAAAGTTTTATGTAAATTCAAACAAGGACCCAAAGGAATGTCCTCTTTCTAATGATGAGCAAACAAAATATTGTAACAAGAAGCCTTTTGTAAATAAGGGTCTATTGACTCACCTTTAATATAAATAAAATCAAATAATATTTTTGGTATGTTTAAATGAAGGACTCCAAAATATGTTTAATTGCATGAATGTGTATGTCTTCTATGAGTAAGGGATATATGCATGTGTAAATTATGTGATGTAGAATAAGAATGTTTATTCGTAGAACTTAGTGTTGAGATGCAATAAATGTGAATGTGTTATAAGGTAAGTAATATTCAACATGGTGACCACCAGGCAAGAGGTGGATGGTAGTGGTCCCAAAAATAGACCTAATAAGAGGTTGGAACATATTCTGGAGATTCTAAATTGGCAAGAGTCTCGCATGGATCACATAGAGAAAAATCCAATCAAGGAGTCAGTGGTCTAGGGGTAGGTACACAAGGATGAATAGAGGATGAGCTTGGAAAGGATCTCAAAAGAGTAGCATTTCCCAAGTTTGATGGTAAGGCTATTAGAGCAGGAATAGAGGCTTGGATTGTAGAGATGGGAAAATACTTTGGGCTCCATAACCTTTTTGAACAGACTAAGGTGGCATGGGCTACATATTAGCTTTCTGGTGAAGTAGCAACTTGGTAGGATAATGAGAAGTTAGAACAAAATCTTCAGCCTATTGAGATCAATTGGGAACTCTTCCTCCAATATTTCAAGAAGAGATGGTTACCGCAATTTTTCTTCGACAAGAAAGTGATAGAATTTCAGAATTTGACCCAAGGAAACATGACTATGATCCAGTATTCGGAAAATTTCACCAACCTATTGAAATATGTACCTCAATATCAAGGAGATGAATATTTCCATATTTAGAAATTCATAATGGGACCGAGACCCCACATAGGAGAAAAAGTGGATATGCACGATCCTCTTACAATGAATGAAGTCTTCCAAAAAGCCACTAAACATGAATAGAAACTACAACAATTATCCAACCTTCGTAATGATTCAAATCCTAAGTTGAGGTATAGGAAAAAGAAATTCTATAAAGGAGACAAGATCCACTAGATCCGTAATCTCAAGAGGGCAAGTGAGTCACAGAAGAAGGGTGAAGATGGTAATGGTGGAAGGAACAAGAAGGAAAATAAAAACAAGGGTAAAGACGACCAAAAGTAGAAGCGCTTTAGAGAGGATAAGCTAGGAGGTCACAAAGGGCCTCATGATAGATGCTATACTTGTCGAGGCAATCATTACACCTCAAATCTTCCTCAACAATTGAAGTCATGAAAAGGAGGAAGCTATCATCAAACTAAACATCACTAGATCTATGCTACAATGGATAACAAATAGGTAGAGTATTAGGCTTCACCAATTTAGCTAACGAGTAGGCTCTATGGCCAATCTATCTCTATCTTAATTGATACTAGAGCTACTAAATGTTTTATAGAAGCTAGAATAATAGCCAAGATACCTATTAGATTTGGATACATAGAAAAATCATGGACAATCCAGTATGGTAATCAAGTAGAGTGGAGGGTAGATACCTATCTCTTTTGCAGTGAGTTAGAGATTCAAACCTTTTAGACATAGGTCAACTTGTATGTGACACCTTTAGGCTCATATGATGTAATTTTGGGAATAAATTGGTTAAATAAGCATAAGGCTATAGTGAATTGTGAGGATAAGGTAGTCAACTTTCTGGATGATTATGGAAACAAAGTTGAGATTTGTGGAATGTAAAGACCCTTGGAGCTTAGAAAAATTTCTACGATGCAACTCAAGAAGGCTCGTTAGAAGCAATGTGCAATTTATGTTGTGCATGTCAATAATCCTAACAACAAGGAACCATATTTAGATGACCACCCTATTATCAAGAAGTTCCAAGATGTATTCATCAATGAACTTATGGAGTTTCCTCTTAAGTAGGAATTTTATTTTTCTATTGACCTTATCCCAAGAGCTGAGCCTCAATCCAAGGAACCCTATCAAATGACCAACACTAAACTCTATGAGTAGAAAGCCCAGTTAATGTAATTGTTAAATAAATTCCTTATAATACTCAGTGTGTCTCATTGGGGAGCATTGGTTACCTTTGTGAAGAAGGATGGAACATTGTGTCTATGTGTAGATTATCGGATGTTGAACAAGGTGACCATCAAGAACCTATATCCTCTTCTAATGATTCATGAGTTGTTTTACCAAATGAAGGGGGTGACAATGTTCTCCAAAATTGATCTCAGTTTTGGGTACCATCAGTTGAGAATTAACAAAGAAGATATTTCAAAGACTGCATTTAGAAATCAATATGGACATTACGAGTTCATAGTGTGTTGGTTGTTTTCATTGAACCAATCAAATCTCACTAGATACCTATGAGTTTTAGAAAATCAAATATCGAATACATGTAAGATAAGTGGCCAACAAACAAGATATAGCACCAATAGCTTTATCTCTTGCACTTTGGGCTCTACAAAACCTAGGAGGGTGGTCCCATAATGTAAATTATATAAATCTTCTAAACAATTGACATATACATTGTATGGATAAGCAATTATATTCTCATGAAAGGTTAGGAAGATGAAATCCTTCAATAAATTGGAATTTCCTTGAAAGACTTATAGATCTATAACCAATAATACAAACAACACCAACCACAACAAATAAAATATTGATCATAAAATTATTAAAAATGTTGTTCTCAAGTTGGGTAACTAAAATCCTAAAGGATTCTTATAATACCTATGGTTAGTGCCATTATCTATAGGCTGGGAATCAATGTAAATTGAAATGCAAGGTATACTTAATCCTAAACATAAATGATCTTAGTGAAATTACTTTTTAATTCACCCATCCATGATCAAAGTCTAAGACTACTTATCAAATCCAATTGTTCTACACATGAATTTATGATCAGATCTAAGCATTTTAATTGATTCTTTGAACAAGAGCTAAAATCAAAATGTATACCAAAGTTTTTAAATGATGACAATTAATGAAATGAACTTTGATCAATATTTTTATTAATAACTCGACTATAGATTAAAATTGGAGAGACTACAGACTTGAAACATTTGTAATTATCATTCTAATATGCTCAAAAACCATACATTTGACAAAATGTACTATCTAGACTCAAAGCATTAGATAAAAACTCCTAACATATTTTCTCTGTGCTCTATAATTACACTATTCAACTCTAGAATTCAACAAAAGATAAGTACAAATGGCCTTGAATTCCATTTTATAGAATAAGGGAGAAAAAACAAGCCTCAAGCCCAATGTACAGGTGTCACATTCTAATTAGAAAACTACAAAACATATTCCCTAATTCAGTTATATTTACATCTTTGAAATTGGAGGGAATACATATAAGACAAAGATTATTTGTGTTTGCTGAGAGAAGCGACTTTTCCTTCCAAAAAGCACATGTAAGAAAGAATAATCTTCTATGTTATAGAACATCCATTCCATCAAGCAAGATGACAAAATGTTTCAAAGAAAAAAGTGAATCAACATCCCTATCAACATTCCATATCATCAAAAACTAAAGTTTACCTATGAAACATATTTTATACATTGTAATTTTTGAGGCTAGACCTGTACAATACTTGACTAATTATATTGTTTCACATCTGCACTTATAGAACCAGTCAACCAATAAATATCCTTCTCCATTCTTCATATTCTTCATCAGATGGCCAATTCAAGTTGATGATTTCATCAAACTTCTTCCTGTATGGAGAATACTTGGTCATTATAGAATTTGATTCTTTGTCGGAGTCTTCCAGAAAGTAGATGGTAAATGACAACTTTTCCAAACTGTCATTTATAAGATTGATGCCAACTTCCTTACAAATATCATCTACTTGGGAAGCAATAACATCATCCATCTCATTTTTCCACAGTTGTAGTGGCTTCACTTCATTATTAGTGTGTTGAATATCTGGTAATGGTGACAAGTATGCCAAATCATAATGGGCCTTTTTTTCTCTTATTTTCTACTCTAGTGGGGCAATATATCCTTGAAACTTTTGCTCACTAAGGTCACATACAAATGTATATGTGGGAATCACCGTAGGATATCTATCCTCCTGCTAGTTAGCTCCAACTACCATAAACTTCAATCTCTCAGCCCTTGGGATTCACCTATTTAGGATTGGGATATCCAACTCCTTATCCCTTTTAGATAACCCTATTTCCAACATCATCAAGGAGTAATTGGCATTAATACCATTCAATTTCACCTAGATATTCTTATCCAGATGTTTCAAGATAGCAGAATTTTTTTTTGAGATGTTGTCATACATTATGTCTTGTACCCATTCCCACAACTTCTTATATTTTTCAACTTGTGAAATAATTTGTTCTCTTGTAGGTTCATTAGAGGAACTAGGACCTGATTTACTTGGTTCCTTTACTAATAGTGGCTCTTGTCCCAAATTATATGGCACTATTATCAAGGTTTGAGCTTGAGGGGAAGGCTAGGGAGATGCAATTGGAGAACATGGAGGTCGATGACATGAGCTAGGTTTCCCTTGATCTCTTTGCATTTCTTCCCTCTTTTTATAGAATGCCAACTCAGTCTCTAGCACAACTACCTTCTACTAACTATTATCATATTCATTAAGGAGCTTGTGGTACTTATTCTTGAAATCATCCCTTTCAAGGGTTAGGTTTTCCATAGTTTCTTTAGTAAACCTAACTACATTAACAACCATGTCAGCTACCTCCAAGGCTAGGGTATCAAAAACTTTATTCACCAATAATTTCCCACTAAAGTCTGATGGCTCAGCTAGTACTGGTTTTTTGGATCCCATGTATAATGACCAAATTGCCAATGCATCCTAATCTTCGCTAAATGCAGAACCCCAAAGTGCCAAATTCAATTCTTCCTTTATTTGCACTAGGGGATTTTCAACCCTCCTTATGGTATCCAGAACTATAGCATCAACAATATCCCACTCTGGCAACAACAACACACCACTTTTCTTTACAATTTCCCCGCCATCCTCGGCAATAATACTTTAGAATTCATCCCTCATTGCACTCCTCACATTAGCCTGAATGACACTCTCAGGGAGCTCCGAATGTAAACTCCTCTTAGTAGCTACCCTTTCTGCATATTCTGCAACTTTGTCTCTCCATAAGAAATCTCTCAATGTAAGTATTTCAATAAAGGATTCATCTTCCAGAAATTTCTTACAAGCCTCTAACCTCACATCATCTGCTTTATTTAAACCATTGATATCAAGTTTTCCTAGCCTAAGGCTTCTTTCTCTTTAACTTGAGCCAGTTTCCAATGCACAAGGGGGAATTCCTTGTTCCATATCCTTAGGAGTGATAAGGATATCATCATCATCTATATCAGTATACTCAACCACTCCTCTTACCTCAGTCCTTTGTTTCTTAAGGGGTGGTTGCTCCAATGGACTAGGACTTCCTAGAGGTGAATCAAGATCAATTATGGGTGGGTGAACCTACCTCGAAGGTGTTGGCATTGCATTTTTAGGAGAAACTTCCCTTGATCCCTCAAAAGTAATAGGGGTCAACAAATTTTTTTCTTCATCTACCGATTTCTTCCTCCTACAATAGATTCTTATTTGCTTAGGTGGTTGATAATTGGGCCTTTCTTCCAAATTCACAGTAGTATCTTCTTCAATCATTCTTGCTTTCCCTTTATCTGTGACTTCTTGTTGCTCCCTTAACACACCGACTATACTTTCAAAATTATCCATGACAAACATGACCTGAATGAGCTCACTAGGTATATTTTGCAAAGGATTATAATTGGGGTATCTTTTCCATTTTTCCTCCATCATAGATTCCTAAAATCAAGATACTTAGCTTTCATTTCATCTTGTTCTCGAGAGATAGAGATGTTCCTGATTACATCTACAAGAGAGTAGAAATTGTACACAAAATTACCAAGCCTTTTATTTTCTTTTAATCTGGTAATAAAACCCTCAGGGTCATGATTTCTTGGGTGTACGGTCTCCAAATTATAAGGTTCCAGTAGATGCAATAATTATTTCCATGCCCCTTTCACCATAACAAAATTAGCAAAAATTGTCCACTCTGGAAGGAAAGAGCCTTTCTTTGTTGTGTGAAGTAAATGTGCTACCTAAGAAGCTCCCAATTGCCTCATAATTTCAAGAAACCCTATCCTTAATGGCACATCTATTGGTAGAACAAAGGGATCTATATTGGTGCCATATGCTTTGAAGATTTTTTTATCAGGATATAAAATCAAGTCTCCCCAGTTGTGACTCAAATTCAGGTTAGGCTTCATCTCCATAGGACTCAAGAATTCATGAATTTCCTTAGGAATCCTTGGTGCTTCATAGATCAAGGAACTCTTTAGTTTCAATGAAAACGCATTCTAAAACACCGCATAATTATACTTTTGGTCATATTTATCCAGAATCTAGGTCCAACATTGAAAAGGAAAATTGACACCCTTTTCCTTCTTTTTCAAAGTCATTTCTTAAAAAAAAACCTTCTCCCCTTTATACAAGAACATATGTATTAAACGTGACTACCACTATAATTTCACCCATTCTTTCCCTTCCTTCAACTCAACTAGACCTTTGTGGATATTTTCTACCAAATATGTGGCATAATCATAAACTATGTTGAAATTTGGGTGTTGTAGATGTGTTTCCATATAGCTATATTCCCTCTTCAATGTGTCAGGTGGAGTAAAATCAACGATTTAGCACAAAGAATATACAATCTTCTTAAAGTAGCTAGAAAAATATCTCATTGGGAAGGGCTCAAGCTTTTTTTCACCAATTTTCATTTGGATTTTACTTTTCCCAGTACCAGTGGTAGCATTATGCAAGGGCAATAACTTTTTTTGATGAATACCTTGGTATTTTCATATTCCTTCCTGATATCATCCATATCAAGGGGAACAAAATCTTGACTCGACTCATGCAGATCAAAAACATCTTCAATTTCTTGTCTAGTTATCCTTACCATTTCTTTCCCATCAAATGTCTTAATGACCCTAGAGACCAGGTCATACCTTGAGGAAATACCTTCAGTAGATCAACATCCATATATACATTGTGAACTAATAATTTTCCCATATCTAGCCTCCACAGGTTATAGAGAGGAGTCACAAGATTCCTATTTCCAAACCAATGCTAGAAGAACTCCCATCCAGTATAAGGAAATTTGGCATCCTTAATGAGATATTTCTTATCCATCAATCCCTCCTTGACCTTAGGGCCATAAAACAAGATAGAACAAGATAGAACAAGATTTTCCCCTTAGGTTTCTTATTTGTGGAGGATGTTAACAAGTCAACTATGTCCTAGGAGAGTGATCTAGGCTAGGTTATAGGGGTAGTAGTTTGTACTTTAGGATCCATGGATATCAAAAAGAATTTTAGGTAGACTAGGGTTTCAACAAGAAAGACTCCAACTACCAACTTCCCAATTCATGCCAAGGGCTTAATTTGAATGCCAATTATGTAAGGTCTCATAGGGATATGACCTTTTAAAGATGGAATTAACCCTAAATTTGATCAATTAAAAGTAAAGCAATAAAAACACAATCAACTGAAAGAAAATTGAAATCCAACCCTAGCTCAAAAAGCTAGAATAAAGCATAAAATTGTGTTTATTGTACTTACGACTTTCAATCATAATAAACCCTAATGATGGTTAGACTAAAATTTTCAAGTCGCCTCATTGAATTTTTTGTATTGCTCCAAACACATCATCGAATCTCAATCATGCAAGAACTAGCCACATACACACATTTTGAGGGAAATTTAGTAGATTTAGAAGTCACCTCTACCATAATTTCTTGCTTGTGTGAAGAAAATCAATTACAATTGGTGTACTCATAGTTGTGAATATACACCATTGATATCCCACTGAGATGGCCACCTTGGATGACTCAGATCAAGTCAATTACATTTAAATTTCATCTTTGATACATCCTAAACAAATGGCCAATGAATATATGCCAACTAGATCGATGTTCATCTATTTGTGGGCTCCACCTGCCAATGGTCATATGACATACATGGCAACTTCTCGTGGTCCTTGCAAACTTTAACAAGCTTTCATCTGAACACCGTGAAATGGTGGGGAATGGATGTCATCAATGATTCCCTTTTAATAATCACCATTAATCATAACACTTAAGTGCTAGAATGAAAAGTGACGAATGGGTCTACACTCGAGGTCAAACACGTGTTAGCATCTCACAGACCATACAACAATTAAAAAGTTGTCACTTGGGACCTGGGAGCCAGTGCAGAATGACTCAAATTAATTCCCATGATCAGATGATCTTTAATCCTACACATACAAAAAGTTAGTCATAAAAGGGGGCCATGATTAGGTCGATGACACTTTTACCCTTGAGGATGGATGACCTAGGCTTAAGTCATTTAGGAGCAAAGTATTAAAGCCTGAAATCAAGAGAATTAAAATATTCCATGTTTAAAAGTAACCAAGAAGCATAGATAGGGGGTCAGTAAAGGAACACAATGTGATGGCTCAAATGATAACTTAAATGACCAGCAACCAAGTATAATAGGTCAACCTGAGATTAAAACACCCAAGGTGTAAAATTAAAGCATTTGAAGAAAAGGTTATAAAGCTAAAACCCTAAACCCTACCTATGGGCAACATGTGACATGCCATTGCCAAGCAAAGAATGAGCTAAAAATCCCAAAAAAATTAGGAGCTCCATCAGTGGTTCATGCTCAGGAACGCATAGCCCTGGTGGGTATGGCAAGAAATAGATCTTCTGGTGAAGCAGACCAACATAAAGGAACTGAAAAAAACACTAGGAGCTTACTCAAACAAGGCAAGCAGATGCAAAAGAAAGAAAAAAAACCAAACCTATGTACAATATTCACAAAAATATACAATGCACATGGAAATATAACCTATTTCAGGAGAAATAGGGTTTTAGGAACTATTGATGTACTGGAAGTTTGAGAAATTCACCTATTAGTGATTGTAGGAAATAGGAATCTTCCCCATGTGTGCCTGTAATTAGATATGGCCCCAGTCAAAGGGGATCAAACTTCCCATGATTTCCTTTGTCCTCCAATCTTGCATTCCACATCAAAACCATACATCCTACTTCAAACTTCCTTCGAATGGCCTTTTTTTCATACAAATGTTTGACCTGGAGTTGAAATGTATCATTTATTTTATGAGCTTCTCTTCTTACAAAGATAATTTTTTTGAAAAAGGATTGAATTCCTTTAACATTTCTAGGTTGTGCAATTTTATCTATAGCTACTATTCGTTTAGGATCAATAATGACCCCATCTTTTGCAACAATATACCCTAGCAACTTACTTTCTTTTACTCCAAAAGAACACTTCTTGGGATTCAATGAAATCCCAAACTATAAAGCTATGATAAAGATCTTCTCTAAATGGGAACAATGATCCTCCTTCTTGTTGTGAGCAGTCAAATCATCTTGGTATATGGCTAGGAAGAGATCAATAAAATCTACAAGAGCCACATCCATGTATCTTTGGAATGTTGCACCAACATCAATTATGTTGAATGGAATCCTTACATATACATAGGTTCCCTTTGGTGTTGTAAAAGCAGTCTTATACTATTTAGACTCTCTCATCATGAATTGATTATACCCTAAAAGTCCATCCATCATCGAGAGTAGCTCACATCGTGTGACCTGCAACATGGCCTCGATGTTAGGTAGGGGATAGTTATCCTTCAAAGATGCCACATTAAGATTTCTTAAATCTACACATATCTTGATATCACCACTCTTTTTCCTGATAGAAACCAAATTTGACACCCATGATGAATAACTGATGGGTTTGATGATACCAGGATCTCTCAACTTTGTAAGCTCCTCTTGTATCTTTGGCTGCAAGATTGGGTTAATCGGCCTTTGTTTTTTCCTAAAAGGATTTGCATCAGGTTTCAAAGGGATTTCATGTTGAAACAAATCCTCCTTATAGGCCTTTAAGTCATCATATGACCATGTGAATACATGTTGACACTTCCTCAATAGAGAAATTAGCATGTTCTTGACATGTGGTTTCATCTTTTTACCTATATACACCTTTTTAGGAGCATTTTTTGTTCCAAGATTTATCTCCTCTAGGTATTCTTTATGTGTAGATGCTTGCTTGGCATTTGAATTTTTTGGGCCATCAAAGACCCTTTCCAATGCAACTAGTCCCTTGGGAATCTTATTTCTTTTCAACTAAATTATCTCATTTCCAAATAGTGTCTCTTTTCCATCAACTTCCACCACGTATGAGCCAAAGTCAATATCTTGACTTTCATACTGGTCAATACAATGCAAGAACTTTAAAATGTCATTTTTTCCTCAAACACTTGCCAGTTGCAAATGTTGTCAAGTACCCTAGGCTAAGTTTGGACTTCTATTTGTGAGACACCATCAAAGGTGACATCATCCAACCTGACAACAATGTTAGCTAACAATTATGCTTTGACATTATGTCCTCTCTCTATCCAGTCTATACCAAAGGAATCAAAGGCCTTGATAGTATCCCAAACTTCATTCCTGTATTGTCTCAACCTCTTATCCTTAGTGACAAACCTACACCTAACTTGGGAAAATACTAGCTCAAAATCCCCCAATACTCTCAAAATTTTTATCCCATGCTTAGAAGCTACCTTTAAACCAAGTAATAAAGCCTCATATTCATCAACATTATTCCTACATGTAAACTGTAACAAGAAAGAATACTTAAAAGTTTTACCCTAGGGAGAAATAAGAATGACACCTGCACCTGAGCCTTCTTTTGAACAGGCTCCATCAAAATACATAGTCCATAGAGCATCTTGTTGTGGTGTTTCCAAAACCTCTTTAACAATTGGTACATGCTTGGTCTCTTCTTCTTCCTGCTTCAACTCCTCCAAATGAAAGGTGTATATGCCAATGTGTACAAGGTTGATTATTGTTGGATTTTTCAGGCTCTCTAGTATGTTCGATCATGTGGAGAATCCTTGGCTCTCTTGCAATCTTAACATTTTTTTGATCTATTGAAAAGGATACAAATGATAGGTCACACCGAATACTCATGCCCATGGAAGCACTCCAATGCCTTGAAAATAACATCCTATAGGTTGGTGGGATTTCCACCATCATGATACTCATAAACAACTCCTTTTCTAGGATAGTTTATAATCTATATGGAGCCCTATTGATCACCCCTATTACATGGACTTCTCTTGAGTCCATGGCATAGAACTTTCCATATGTGCTATCAACCTTTAAGCCCATCTCTTCCATGATTTTACTTGGAATTACATTATTTGAAGCTCATGAGTCTATCATACAATTTCAGATCAATTTACCATCAATGATCAAGCTCAGTTAAAAGGGTTGACTTGGTTTGGGTTGGTAGTAATAGTGGTCCCCATGTATACTTTTGGATTCTCATTGATTATAGCTTTTGCCTCAACATCTTTCTCCTATTCTTTACTTGTTCTTGCTTGGGTTGATAAAGTACTATTTTGTCCTTCCCACTAGTAGGAATACTATTAATAATAGAAAAATTCTTGTGTTTATGCTCATCTATCCTCATCATTTTGAAGAATGGGACAATAACTATGACTTGAGAAAGTACCTGAAACATATCTACTAGAGAGTAACTTGGTAGCTCAGGGATTATGAATTCTTGAGAAATTACCTTATCATCTTGGCCTTGGACATTCTCAGCACTAGGCTTCACATATTTAGCCTTCTCAACTTGATGAATAGCTTCACCATCAAATTTTTCTTTTGTACCCTTCTTGGCCTAGATTCTTACCTCTTTGGCTTCCTTGGGATTTTCCTCTTCCTTCTTGTTTTTGGTTTTTATTCCTTTGTTTTCCCCACTATTCTCTTTGAAAAGCATGCTTCTAGGATTACCTTGGTTGTCGCTTACCACCCTACTCCTCAAATGAAGATCACTTCTTGCTTGAGCTCTAGTAGCCAAGGCAATTGTATATCTTTCGATTTCCTCATTTGCAGGCTTCCTCAGGGAAAAATTATTTGCTTCTAGATTGTAAATCCTGCAATCATTCTCATCTTCTTAATCCATAAATACTTGTTGGTGATATGAAATTTCCTCCCGTCTTTGGATATTAACATCATCTTTGTTTGGCTCATCATTAGAAGAGTACTATTCACAATTGAGGTCTGATCTCATCATGAGTACATTTGTGGTTTCATCCTAATTTGGAAAAGGGGTGGACCCTTCTAGATCATCTTGATAACCTTCTATTAACATTTCCATAGCACATTGCTATGAGGAATGGGGCATTTGGCATACTAAACGCCATGGAAAATCTTCAATAACATTAGTGGAATGTTTTTGTAATGCGTCAGATGTACCTTGTGTATTCTTCTGATTGTTATTTACTGGCTTCCCATTATGCCAGTTTGTATGATAGGGATAATCCTACAATCTAGGAGGCCTTTACTTCCTTTGAAACTACAACTTCTTATTCTTGGTTGCCTTTTGTACCAAACTAAGAATCTGATCTAGTTTTTAATTAGGGATTGCATGATTAACTGCCTTCTCATTCTGAGCTTTTGGGTTCTTCAAAGGGTTATGGCCATCTTTTCTTCCAACTTTACTTGATTCCCTTCTATTGTTTTCAATATTTACCTCCATCTTGTAGTCTTCCCTAAGGGACTGTGGATCCTTGTCCCTGAGTAGATAACACATCTTGGAGTCATATGTGTTATAGTATACAACCAAACATGCTCTTTCATTGGGCCTCAAGAATGTAGGGAGTTTATTCATTGCCTTCTAAAACCTTACATTGAATTCAGTAGCCATCTCATTATGCCATTTTTTAATTTTATTAAAGTCATTTAAGCTAAATCATGGGTTGGTTTGATATCCATATTGTTCTAAAAAATTTTAGAAGAATGAATCCTTAGAATCTATGCTTGCATCTAGAAAGCTCCTATACCAATTGCATGCATCCTTTGTTAGAGATTGCATAAAATATTTCATAGCCACATCCTCATCCTACAATTCAAATTCTTCTACAAAACTTTGAAAATCCTTTAATTGGTCTTCACCATTAAGGACACTATTGCCAGTAAATTCGAGCACATGTTTTCTAGCATTATCTAGCACTAGATTTAGGTATCCAGGGATGTTTTCAAAACATAACTTCCTATACCTATCAGTGTGAAAATCTCCTCCCAACAGGTCCTTCTTCCTCATCTTGACTATTATGATCCCTTCTTCCATCATTATTGTTCCTAGGGCTTCTATGTTGGGAATCATATTGGTCACTGAAATGAACTGTCTTAGCCTTATCCTCAAGCTGTGAGGAAGAGCTAGAGGGGTTTCTCGTAGATGATGAATTTTCATTTATATGTGGACGTGAGGATGATGTGCAGGTTTGAGGGCTTTGGGTTTCAGGGATAGGGTAAGAAACCAAGTTTCCTCTTCATTTCATTGTTTACAGAAAGGAACTCCATCTCCTTCATCTTCCTATCCAATTCTTTATTTTCTTTCATTAATTTTTCCAACAATGAAATAGAATCACCTTGTTGTGTATCTTTCTTGGAGGGACCTCCCTCATTAATTTTTACTCCATTTTCATTTTTCTCTCCCAAGGATTTTTTTCCTTTGTCAGCATTATAGGAAGCACAATTTTCATTCTTTGGGGGAGGATCAACTGGGATAGAAGTTTTATCAGGAGTGTTGGATATTGTATTTATAGCAGCAGTATTGACAAGGGGTTATATAGGGATTTTCCCTATAATCTCTTATATCACTAGACCAATTTTTTTAGTAGCTTCAACTGCTAGCTTATCCAATGCTTCCATCTCCTCAACTTTTCTTCTCAAAATATCCCTTTGCATCATTTGTTCCCTTATTATTTTCTCTTTCTCCTCATCTCTCTTTTGACTATTATCCCTAGATTTTAAGATTCTTTGATTGAGAAATTGCATATCATTTAGAACCTCTTCTTTGTCTAATAAAGTAGAATCTCCATCAGATGCTACTATATTCTCAACTTGATGGGGAGGAGCATTATGGAAATACAAATCTCTAGTTAGTAGGTCAGGATGAATAGGAGTATATGTATGAGAATTTGGGGTAACATATCCTTCATCTCTAGCACATCTAGCACTAGCATTGTCTTTTTGTATTATGTTCCTTTCTATTCTCTCCTTTTCTCTCCACTTCATGGCTTGATAGCTTGGGTCTGAGGAGTGCTCATTTATAAAAAACTTCATAAAAAATTCTCCCCTCTCATTGGAAGTGTTATCACTAAAATCTAATAGATTCCTTTCACATTTTGAACTAGAACTAGAATGAAAATCATGTTCAGGAACCACATGAGGAGTAGACTTATAGTTTTTAGTGTCCTTTTCTTTTATCCATTTCTCGCGTGCATTCTTGTTCCTAGGAAATTCTCCCTCTAGCTTCTACTTTGGATGCTTCTTCATGTGGCCTCGTGTTCCTTGCATTTGTATGTGGAACTTCTTCATGTTCATCAACTTCTTTGATTTCTTTATAGTCTTCTTCATTACTTCTTTAATGTCCTTGAAAACTAGTTGGCACTGGTGCATAGATCTAAGAGTTTCCACCCAAATTCCTTGGGACTGATTAGTAGAAATTTTTTCACACTTTACACAAATTTCATCAAGTCTTCAAAAAATTAAGAAAAACTTTGACATATATAACATGTTTTCATGTGAACTTTGAGCATAAAATTTTCAAAATAAATGGGCAAGAAATTTATCAAGAACTTTGGTGAATATACACAACAAAGATTTGGGCTATACTTAGTAGACACTTCAAATTGACCTACTCAATAAGTAAATACCAACATATAATATAGTGATTTATGATAAGGCATTCTGGAGAACTAACATTTGTAAAGCTTTCATCCCTAGTAGAGTCACTATTCTGTCAGTTTTTTCAACAAACCAATGATATCTCTCGAGATCCTTATGAGTTTTCCAAACTCAATTCTTGAATACCTGTAAGATAAGTGATCAAAAAATGAGATATAGCACCAATAGATTTATCTCCTACACTTCAAACTCTGCAAAACCTGGGAGGGTGGTCCCACAATGTAAATTATATAAATCTTCTAAACAACTAACACACACATTGCATAGATAAGAAAATATATTCTCAAGAAAGGTTAGGAAGCTAAAATATTTCAAGAAATTGGAATTTCCTTGAAATACATATAGCTCTATAACCATGAATACAAACAAAACCAACCACAACAAATAAAATATTGATCATAAAATTATTTAAAATGATGTTCTCAAGTTGGGTAACCGAAATCCTAAGGGATGCTTATAATACCTATGATTAGTGCCATTATCTATGGGTTGGGAGTTGATGTAAATTGAAATACAAGGTATATTTAATCATGCATAAATGATCTTAGTGAAATTACTTTGCAATTCACCCATCCATGATCAAAGCCTAAGACTACTTATCAAATCCAATTGTTCTGCACATGAATTTACAATCAAATCTAAGCATTTTAACTGATTCTTTGAACTAGAGCTAAAATCAAAATTTATACCAAAGTTTAACAATGATGACAACTAATGAAATGATCTTTGATCAAAATTTTCATTAATAACTCGAGTATGGATTAAAATTGGAGAGACTGCGAACTTGAAAATTTTGCAATTATCATTCTAATATGCTCAGAAAATATACATTTGACAAAACTTACTATCTAGACTCAAAGAATTATATAAAAACTCCTAACATATTTGCTTTGTGTTCTACAATTACACTATTCGACTCCAAAATTCAACAAAAGACCCATACAAATGGCCTTGAATTCCCTTTTATAGAATAAGGGAGCAAAAACAAGCCTTAGGCCAGATGTATACATGTCACATTCTAATTGGACCACTACAAAACATATTGCCTAATTCAGTTATATTTACATATTTCAAATTAGAGGGAATACATATGACACAAAGATTATTTGTGTTTTTTGTGAGAAGCAACTTTTCCTTCCAAAAAGCACATGTCAAAAAGAATAATCTTCTATGTTATAGCATGTTCATTCCATCGAGCAAGATGAAAAAATGTTACAAAGCAAAAAGTGAATCAACATCCCAATTACCATTCCATGTCATCAGACCTAAAGTTTACCTGTGAAACATGTATTTTATATATTGCAATTTTTGAGGCCAGACCTATACAATACTTGACCAATTATATTGTTTCACATCTACACTTAGAAACCAAGTCAACCAATAAATATCCTTCTCCATTCTTCATATTCTTCATTAGATGGTCATTTATAATATTGATGTCAACCTCCGTACAAATACCATCTACTTGGGAAGCAATAACATCATCCATCTCATTTTTCCACAGTTGCAGTGGCTTCACTTCATCATTGGTGTGTTGAATATCTAGAAATGGTGACAAGTCTACCAGATCATAATGATCCTTTAGTTCTCTTATCTTCTACTCTAGTGGGGCAATATATCCCTAAAATTTTTGCTCACTAAGGTCACATACAAATGTATATGTGGGAATCACCTTATGATATCTATCCTCATGTTGGTTAGCTCCAACTACCATAAACTTCAATCTCTCAGCCCTTGGGATCCACCTATTTAGGATTGGGATAGCTAACTCCTTATCCCTTTGAGATAACCCTATTGCTCGCATTATCAAGGAGTAATTGGCATGAACACCATTTAGTTGGGCCTAGATCTTCTTATTTAGATGTTTCAAGATAGCACAAACAATCATTGAGATGTTTTCATACATTGTGTCTTGTACCCATTCCAACAAATTCTTATATTTTTCAACTTGTGAAATAAGTTGTTCTCTTGTAGGCTCATTAGAGGAACTAGGACCTGATTTACTTAGTTCCTCTACTAATAGTGGCTCTTGTCCCAATTTATATGGCACTATTTTCAAGGTTTGAGCTTGAGGGGAAGGCTAGGGAGAAGCAATTGGAGAAGATGGTGGTAGATGACTTAAGCTGGCTTGGCCTTGATCTCTCTGCATTTCTTCCCTCTGCTTATAGAATTCCAACTCAGTCTCTAGCACAACTACCTTTTGTTGACTATTATCATATTCATTAAGGAGGTCATGGTACTTATTCTTGAAATCATCCATTTCAAGGGTGAGGTTTTCCATTGTTGCTTTAGTAAACTTGGGTACATTAACAACCATGTTAGCTACCTCCAAGGCTGGGGTATCAACAACTCTCTTCACCAATAATTTCCCACTAAATTTTGATGGTTCAACCGGTACTGGTTTTTTGGATCCCATGGATAATGACCAGATTGCTAGTGCATCCCAATATTTACTAAATGTAGACCCCTAGTGTTCCAAATTAAATTCTTCCTTCATTTGTACTAGGGGATTTTCAACCCTCCTTATAAGGTATCCAAAACTATAACATCAATAATATCCCACTCTGGCAGTAGCAACACACCACATTTCTTCATAATTTCTCTACCATCCTCAACACTAATCTTGCAGAATTCATCCCTCATTGCACTCGCATTATCTTGAATGACACTCTTAGGGAGCTTTGGATGTAAACTCCTCTTAGTGGCTACCTTTTATGCATATTTTGTTTCTTTGGCTCTCCATAATAAATATTCAAATGCAGGTGTTTGAACAAAGGAGTCACCTTCCAAAAATTTCTTACAAGCTTCTAACCTCACATCATCTACACTATTTAAACCAATGATATCAAGTTTTCCCAGCCTGAGGCTACTTTCTCTTTAACTTGAGGGAATTTCCCCTGTATGAGGAGGCATTCCTTGTTGCATATCCTCAGGAGTGATAAGGATATCATCATCATCTGTATCAGTATACTCAACCACTCCTCTTACCTCAGTCCTTTGTTTCTTAAGTTTCGTTGCTCCAATGGAGTAAGACTTCTTGGAGGTGAATCAAGATCAATTACAACTAGGTGAACCTGCCTTAGAGGTGATGGCATTGCATTTTCTATAGAAACTACCCTTGATCCCTCAAAAGTAATAGGGTTTAGAAATTTTTTTCTTCATCTACCACTTTCCTCCTCTTGGAATAGATTCTTATTTGCATAGGTCGTTGATAAGTGGCCCTTTCTTCCAACTTCACAATAGTATCTTCTTAAACCATTCTTGCTTTCCCTTTATCTATGACTTCTCATTTCTCCCTTAACACACCAACTGTACTTTCAAAATTATCCATGACATACATGACCTGACTAAACTCATCAAGTATATTTGGAAAAGGATTATAATTGGGATCTCTTTTCCATTTTTCTTCCATCATCTTCCTAAAAGAAAGATACTTAGCTTTCTTTTCATCATGTTCTAGAAACTTGAGATTTTCCTCATTACCTCTTTAGGATAGTAGAAATTGTGCACAAAATTGCCAAGCCTTTTATCTGCTTTTAATCTGGTAATAAAACCTTCATGGTCATGATTCCTTTGGCATATAGTCTCCAAATTATAAGGTGCCAATAGATGCAATAATTTTTTCCATGCCCCTTTCACCATAACAAAATCAACAAACATTGTCCACTCTAGAAAGAATGTGCCTTTGTTTGTTGTGTTGGGCAAATGTGCTACTTGAGAAGCTCCTAATTGCCTCATAATTTCAAGAAACCCTATCCTTAACTCTTGGCAGAAAAAATGGATCTAGTTTGGTGCCATATACTCTGATGATTATTTTATCAGGATATAAAATCAAGTCTCCCCAATTGTGACTCAAATTCAAGTCAGGCCTCATCTCCATAGGTCTCAAGAATTTATGAATTTCCTTAGGAATCCTTGGTGCTTCATAGATCAAGGACCTCTTTGGTTTTGATGCAAAATCATTCTAAAACACAACATAATTATACTTTTCATCATCTTTATCGAGAAACTAGGTTGAACATTGAATAGGCAGTTCAACACCCTTTGCCTTCTTTTTCTAAGTCAAGTATTTCTCAAGAACCTTCCCCCCTTTATAGAAGAACATATGCATTAATAGTGAATACCACTAGAGTTTCACCCATTCTTTCCCTTCTTTCAACTCAACTAGACCTCTCTGGATATTTTTTGCCAAATATGTGGCATAAACATAAACTATATTGAAAGTTGGGTGTTGTAGATGTGTTGCCATATAGCTGTACTCCCTCTTCAATGTGTCAGGTGGAGTAAGACCAATGATTTGGAAAAAAAGAATATACAATCTTCTTAAAGTAGCTAGCAAAATATCTCATTGGGAAGGGATCAAGCTCATTTTCACTGATTGTGATTTAATTTTTACTTTTCCTAGTACCAATGGTAGCAGTATATAGGTGCAACAAAAAAAATTCTGATGAATACCTTGGTGTTTTCATATTCCTTCCTGATAACATCCACATCAAGGGGAACCAAATCCCGACTCCACTCATGCAGATCAAAAAAATCTGCAATTTCTTGTCTGATTATCCTTACCATTTCTTTCCCATCAAATGTCCTAATGACCCTAGAGACTAGGTCATACCTTGAGGAAATATCCTTTAGTAGATCAATATCCATATATACATTAGGATCTACTAATTTTCCCATATCTAGCCTCCATGGGTTATAGAGAGGAGTCACAAGATATATATTTCCAAACCAATGCTGGAAGAGTTGCCATCCATTATAAGGAACTTTGACAACCTTAAGGAGATACTGCTTATCCATCACTCCCTCCCTGACCTTAGGGCCATAGAGTAAGATTTCCCCTTGAGGTTTCTTATTTGTGGAGGATGTTAACAAGTCAATTATGTCTTGTGAGAGTGATCTAGGCTAGGTTGCAGGGGTAGCAATTTGTACTTTGGGAGCCATGGATATTGAAATGAATTTTAGGAAAACCAAGGTTTCGAGAAGAAAGATTCCAACTACCAAATTCCCAATTTAGACCAAGGGCTCAATTTGAATGCCAATTCTAGAAGGTCTCATAGGGCTATGACCTTTTAAAGATGAAATTAATGCTAAATTTTAGCAATTAAAAGTAGAGCAATAAAACACATTCAACTAAAAGAAAATTAAAAGATAACCCTAGCTCAAAAAGCTGGAATAAAGCATAAAATTGTGTTTATGGTACTTATGGCTTTCAATAGAAATAAACCCTAATGTTGGTTGGACTAAACTTTGAAAGTTTCCTCCTTCAATTTTTTGTATTGCTTCAAACATGTCCTCAAGTCTCAATTATGCAAGAACTGGCCACATACACACATTTTGAGGGAAATTGAGTAGATTTAGAAGTCACTTCCACCATAACTGCTCGCTCGCATGAAGCAAATCAATTACAATGGGTGTACTCACAATTTTGAATATACATCATTGATCTCCCAGTAAGATGGCCACCTTGGACGACTCAAATCAAGTCAATTACATTTAAATTTCATCATTGACACATCTCACACAACTAACCAATAAGGATATTCCAACTAGATCGATGTTCATGTGTTTGTGGGCTCCACCTACCAATGGTTGTATGACATACATGGAAACTTCTCACCATCCTCATAGCCTTTAACAAGCTTGCATCTAAACTCTGCGAGATGGCAGGGAACGGTAGTGATCAACTGATCTGATTAGGATCTATGATGATTGCTTTAGAATGCTTAACGTTTACAATGATTAATCCAAGTTAATCAACATGAAATTAACATAATGATAGTTCTTATTTAAACATAAACAACTTGATGTGATGACAAAAATAGAAAATAAAATAAGAGAGAATTGCAAACAGATTGATAACAGAGTTTTCCATTTAAAATGACTACTTCTTTGGGTCCTCTCCAAAGAGTGACTGATCCAATTAATCTCCAAAAAATGATTACAAGATCTTCCACCTATTACAAGATTCCCATCTCCTCAGACAATAATGAATTACAAAGAAAATCCTTCAAAAAATGCAACAAGCTTTACTAAGCTTCAAATGCATAAGGATTAAAAATTCACTATTCAAAAATCCTCACTTGGAAATCTCTCACAAATTATTTTCATCTCTCCAAAATCATCACCAAAATTACCTTTCAGATCACTTAGCTAAAAACCCTTCACCTTTCAACCTCCCTTATACCCCTTTTTATACCACTTTACATGCTAAATGGGGTGAAAACCATAAAATCCCCATAATCTCCCATACAAAGTAAAAATATTTGAAATCCCCCCATTTTACAATGATAAATCCTCTTAAAATAACACCCATTAAAACTTTCCCAGATGGCCCTCATATTTTGAACTTACAAAAATAATATATTTGGGCTTTAGAGTTTTAAAGAGTTGGTTTCCCTTTAATTTAGGGGATATATCGTATATTTAACCTTTTATTTTGAATTGGGTTTATCTTTTCTTTTATCTTTTTATCTTTATTTTTTTTAAGGATTAAAACTTCTTAATTATAGGAGTTTATGTGCTATTTAATGGGGCTTACCCTTTTCATAAGAGTAAAATATTCAAAAAGGAGGTTTAGGCATTTAAAAATTCTTTTACAAAATCCTGAAATCATGGGGCATAGCCGACTACCCAAGAATCAAGGGATATAGGGGCCACCAACCTCCATTGAACAATGGTTAAATATAATCCGCCCACCTTTGGAGCATGTGAACACCACTAGCTCATGTGGTGGAGAGGATAAATAGAAAAAGAGGTTCATGGTTCAAACCTCCCCAAAAATGTTTCAACAAACTAACTGTGAGGTCCTCCATAGAGGTGCCATGTGTCGTCCATCCATTTGGCCACATGGCATCATTTTATTTACTTCGCTTTGACACATGACACCATTTGATTGGTCCACATCAGTTGTTTGTGCCACATTATCTACTTGTGCCACATCAGTAACCCACCATATCATTAGGCCACCATGTCATTAGCTACTGATGTCATCAAAGTCAACAAGAGTCAACCTTTTGACCAACCTTTGACCAGCTATAACTTGGTCATATGGACTCTGTTTTTGACAAAAATAATGTTGTCAGAAAGCTCTCACCGAGCTCTTCACATTGATATCCACTTTGACCATCTTTGACAAATTTGAATTTTGACCTTTTTTTTACCTGGGTCTTTGAGTTGACTGGAGGTTTGACTGAGTGTATCTCGAGCACCGTAGCTCTGATGGTCTCTATTTGAGTTGTGTTGGATTCAGAATTACAAATACTTTTTGATGAAAATGTTTCTAGAGAAAAATGAGGAACTTCAATATTTGACAAAAATCCTCTGGATCATCAATTGTTCCCTTTTAATAATCACTATTGATCATAACACTTAAGCATTGGAATGAAAAGTGATAGTTGGGTCTACACCCAAGGTCAAAGACATGTCAACATCTCGCAAACCATGCAACTATTAATAAGTTGTCACTTAGGACCTACGAGCTAGTGGAGAACGTCAAATTAATTCCCACGGTTAGATGATCTTTAATCCTACACATACGACAAAGTCATAAAAGGGGGCCATGATTAGGCTGACGACAATTTTACCCTTGAGGACTGATGACTTAGGCTTAAGTAATTTAGGAGAGAAATATTAAAGCTCTACATTAGGAGAATTAAAAAAATCATGATTAAAAGTGATCGAGAAGCTCCATCACTATGGTAACTTTTGGGTTGACGAATGCACGAATAACTTTTATGAACCTCATGAATAGTGTATTTAGGGACTTCTTGGATGATTTTGTTTTGATCTTCATTAAAAAAAATATTATTTTACACTAAGTCTATTGAAGAGAATGATATGCACTTGAGGATTGTCCTGTAGTGGCTAAGAGAAAGGAAACTTTTTGGAAGGCTATCCAAGTGTTCATACTATCAAGACAAGGTGCACTATCTAGGCCATATCATTTCAGCTAAAGGAGTCTTTGTAGACCTCAAAAAAGATCAAGGTGATTGTGGAATGGTTGGTGCCTCAGAATGTGTCATAATTTCATAGCTCCATGGGCCTTGCAAGATACTATTGGAATTTTATGCAAGGTTTTTCCTAGATTGCATCTCCTATCACCTCACTCCAAAGAAAGGGAATGCAGTTTGAATGGACTGAGAAATGTGAGTAGGTATTCCAACTTCTGAAGGAGAGCCTCACGACAAGACCAATGTTGACCATCCCTAATTCTAATGGGAGATTCACAATAATCACAAATGCTTCAGGAGAGGGATTGGGAGCAATATTAATGAAGAATGGACAAGTGGTAGCATATGAATCAAGGAATCTTAAGCAGCGCAAGGTGAACTGTGCACCACATGATTTGGAATTGGCTGCCATAGTTCATGCCTCACATATGTGGAGGAATTATCTTTTGGGAAATCCATTTGAACTCAGGAAAAACTATTTGGCAAAGAAGGTGGTTAGAATTCCTTAGTGAGTATGATTTCAAAATTTAATATATAAAAGGAAAAGATAATAGAGTGGTTGATGCTATTAGTAGACAAAGCCATATGGCAGCCATGATCTTGATAAGGTCTGACTTGCAAGAATGAGTGATTCAATATCTGCCAGGGGATAAGCACTATGAGAGAGTGAAGAGCACCCTAGCAGTAAATACTTTAGATCATCGGTTAGATGGGTATGGGATTGAACTGGATGTTTTTTTGAGATACCAGAGAAGAATGCACATTCTTGCTTCTAGAGTGCTAAGAAAGTTGGTTTTAGAGGAGGTTCATAATGTGCCTTATTCAGGACACCCTTGAGTATCCAAGATGATTGTGGAGCTGAGGACTCTATATTTTTGGCCTAAACTCAAGAAGGATGTAGTGGAATATGTAGCTAGATGTTTAAAGTTCCAGCAAGTCAAGGTTGAGCATGCATATCTAGCTAGGCTACTATATCCTCATGACATACCTAAATACAAATGACAAGTGATCAACATAGAATTTGTATAGGGGTTTCCTTTGAGCAAGAATAAGCATGATGTTATCTTGGTCATGATTGATAAGTTGACAAAGGTTTCACACTTTGTTCTTAGAAACCTTAAGGATGGAGCATTGAACCTGGCTAAGAAATTTGTCCAGGAGATCTTTCACTTGCATGGAATGCTAGAGACTATCATTTCTAATAGGGACACTTAGATGAACTCAAGATTTTGGATGAACCTAAATGCTACAATGAGGACTGAACTAAATTTCAGCTCAGCTTATCATCCTCTGACTAACGAGAAGATAGAGAGGGTGAATCAGGTAGTCGAAGACCTCCTCTGAATGTTATGTACCAACAATATAAGTCGCAAGAATATTTTCCTTTGGTGGAGTTTTCTTACAACAATTCTTATCACACATCCCTAGGCATGGAACCATTTGAAGTTTTTTATGGATGAAAGTGTCACACCCTCATTATTTGGCATAAACTAGAGGAAAGGGTCATAGTAGGACCTGAAATGCTTAATAAAATGGAAGAAAAAATGAGAGTCACTAGGAGCATACTGAAGGAGGTGGAAGACTAACAAAAGAGTTATGTCAACAAGAAAATAACTCTTAGGTTGTTCATAATGGGGGATAAAGATTTCTTAAGAGTTAAACCTCATAAGAGTTCTATTGCTTTTGGAAAGTCTTCTAAGTTGTCCTCAAGATATGTGGGACCGTTTAAATTCTTGGAAGTGATTAACCCAGTTGCTTATAGACTAACTCTACCACCTACTCTTGCTCGACTTCATAGTTTGTTTCATTTTTCTTTTCTTAAGCCATACCATCCTGATGAAGCTCATGTGCTTAATTTGAAGTCCTTGCAGGTACAAGATCTAGGAGTGGTGCAAGTGGAGCCCATTAGAATCCTAGATAGACATAAAATTAAGTTGTAGAGTAGAGATATTAATTAGTTTAAGGTCTAGTGGGACTAGTATTATGAAGATAGCACTACTTGGGAGGATATGGAAGAAATAGAACACTCCTTTCCACATTTACTTTCTTTTGAAAGAGACTTTAATGATTTTTCTTAAAATTTTTGGATTGAAATACCATGATGATATAGTTCGAGAACAATTTGTGTGTTATGTTGAAATAGACATATATGCTTTAATTTTGAATGTGATTTTTTTTATTATAGGAAAAACAAGTTTTGAAGGGGCCCCAAAACCCTTTATAAGAAAATTTGATGCTTCATCATATAATAAAAATAAGACAAGCAACCAAAAAATAGTAGACATATAGCCAGAAAAAGGCATAAAAAATAGAAGAAAACTAAAGATTTTTTAGAATGTTCGTAGCTTCAAGATCACTACCAAATTTTTTTTGATTAAAATTCATAACTTCCACCACTTCATCAACGGGAACATCAATATTTTCATTAATATTTTTCTTGTTGCAAGTACAAGTAGAAGGACTAGTTTCACTAGTGGTTTTATGTTGCACACCATCCTCAACCACCAAGTATTTAGTTCAAGAACTGTCACCCAACAGCTTCCTTGCCTTCTTGTTCAGAAGACACAAACATGTAGCCTCATTGCACATGGAATTTCTTTTGACCCCTACAACCTTTTCCAACTTTCCCTCAATAATAGTAAACTTTTTTCTCATAAGAATTCTTCATTTTGATAATTTCATCAGCACCCATCTTGAGAGTATCAAAGATTTGATTGACTTCGGCTTGCACCTTATCAATTTGAGCTTGCATAATTGGCCCCTTAGAAGAGGATACCTCATTAGCATTAGTGAAAGCAACTCTAACCCAGACATTAGTAGAATTCATTTGATGAAAAACCCACTTAAAAAGCTTAAACGAAGAAAGGGAGTGTTCCTTATCAAGGCTGAGATAATCAGGCATAATCTCCCTCCTAAAATTAAAACAATGTTTATAAATAGCATAATCTACCTCAGAATCATCGCTAGAAAAATAATTCTTCAAATTTTTCTTCCCTTTCTAAGTAGAAACCTCCACCCCTTTATCCACATTCTTATCCAGCACCTGGTTCTCCATATCAGACACGCTTCCAACAAGCCTCTGCTACTCATCCCTCTCTAAATTCCTAGGAGAGCTATTCCTCTACTACACCCTTTTGTTCTGCACATTAAGAATAGGGAGGCCCCCAACTAGCCCTTCTTTATCATATCCTCCTTTCTCAAGTTCTCCATCATAGGCCCCTTCAACTTCTTACCTCTCAACTGCTTTCACAGGGATTGAATTCAATCTAGGCCAATCAACCTCACCCTCATCACCTATATCATACTCATCATCCATTGAAGAAATTAGGGATTGAGCCTTCTTTTCTATCCACCATCCTTTCTATTTTTTCTCCCCGCTCTCTTTAGTGCTTTCGACTTTTGGGAGGACTTCACAATTTCAACCTCATGACTAGAAATATACTCATCTTTGGAGGGAGAATGGGATTGGGACATTTTCCTCTTCTTTCCCTTAGAAATATTAAGAGACTCCGACTCACCTTCCAAAGAAGCATCCAACCTAAGGGAGTAGTCCTCATCCTTAGAATTCTCCTCAGAACTAGTAACATACTCAAGATTTTTCTTTTTTCTACCAACGTTAGGTTGAGCAGGGAGGATAAATTCCTTGACATAGAAAATAATCAAAATAATAATACCTTCATGGAGGATAGGTTTTTTAGGATTACACATGTGATCACTAATGCCATATTCTAGATAGACCAAGAGGTAATATGGAAATGACACACTTTTTATGCATAAAATGGTTCAACAATACAAAATGATGTTGAGAAACAATAGAAATGTGGCCATCCAATGTAAACATGTGAGATATGGCACTGATCAAAGGATTCCACAATATTGATAGCATCATTAATTAGCGCCTCCACCACCCTTGAAGGATAAGATAAATTTTTAAGATAATTAATGATATTGAGGGAGTCACCCTCAAGGAAAACCTTATTAAATCCTCTTGATTGTGCTAGTTTCAACACATGATAGGATGTAGATGCTTCCACTAAGTGGTTTGCTTGGGTTCCCAAAGTGAGCTCCACCACGGAAACAAACCTATGATTAGAATCTATTAACACTCCCCCACAACTAGCAGGATGTAGATTACCTTTAGCAGCATCGTATATGTTCACTTTCACTCACCCAACTAAAGGGCCTTTCCACACCAAATCCTCCCTCAAAACTTTACCTTTAGTGATAGGTTGGGAGATATCACAAAATAAATTCCATTTACGAACAACGTCCTTATCCCCCTAAGAAATAACCACCTTAGGGTCATCTTGAAAAGAGGTATGAGACAAGAAGTTTTCTTTGATATCCGCACAAATCTTATGAGCCACTCTAACAAACGAGAGAGAAAAATCCTTGAAGATGCTATTGTTTCTTTCCAACCATATTCCCCAAGTCATATGAGGAAGAATGAAGGACTGAAGAGAAATCAAAGTAGGATTCTTTGAGGGATTTTTCCATTGTGACACTAAGTCATTGAGAGAAGATGGGAAAACCTTGCACAAATCCCACATAGAGAGCACAAAAGCCTAGATTTCATGCACAAACCTGCATCTAATCAAAAGATGACTAGGATTCTCTGCCTCTTCTTCACATAAAAAAAAGTGATTAGGAAACATAAAGCCTATTCGCACAAGACTATTAGTGGTCATCATCTTACCTTTGTATAAAAGCCAAAAGAAAATATTAATTTTAGGAATCAACTTAGAATTCCAAAGGGTAGCCTAGAATGGAGTAGGACCAATAAAGGAGACTTGCAAGGAAAAAGCTGAGGAAACAAAAAAATTACCATTAGAAGAAAACCTCCACACAATCCTATCCATTAGGGAAAGAGAAGGAATGTGAACTGAACCAAGGATTTACAAAGGACTTCCAATCCAAGAACAAAATCATGTAGCTTCTTCCAAGCTCCATTACTTGTATAATTAGCCACAAAGTGACCAAACTACTACACACAAAGGTCCTTCCAAGGGAGATACCAAGGTTCATCTTTGAGTGGGCCATTCTCAAACCACCAAACATGCCAAAACAATATCCTTCTCCCATTCCCCAATTTCCACTTCAAACCTTTGGAAATAATTGTTTTAGATTTCACCATCACATTCCAAAGAATAGACCCATAAGGAGGAGAAAACCATCATCCAAGAGAACTATAATATGATCCACACCCCTGAGAAACTTGTTGGTAACATTACACACCAATTCACAATTTCCATAAATTAGATATCATAGATTCTTAGCAAGCAAATCCATATTAAACTCTCTCATTTTGTGAATGCCAAGAACCCCTATCGTCTTGGATTTACACACTTATTCCCAAGATAAAATATGTAACCACTTATTTTCTTCCACCCTATACCACAAAAATTTATTTTGACTAAAATAATAAAGAGGAAGGGGGATATGGGATCCCCTGTTGCAAACCCCTAGAGCAACCAAGGAAAGGAGAAGGTGACCCATTAAGAAGAACTTAAAAGTTTGGGGTAGAAATGAGCTGCGAAATGAGAAAATCAAGCTTCTCCCCAAAACCAAAGGACTTTAAGATCTTTATAAGGAATCCCAATCCACATGATAATAAGCTTTCATAAGATCCAATTTAAAAAGAAAAATAGCCATTTTATTAATAGATGGGGAGTGAATATTCTCAAGCACAATCATAACCAAATCAATAATTTTCCTTCTGGGAACAAATCCATTTTGTTGGATCGAGATAATCTAAGGAAGAATCTTTTGAATTCTAACTACCAACACCTTAGAAAAAATAATATAAATAGAATTACATAAGCTAATAGGATAGAACTCCTCAAAAGAAAAGGCCCCTGGCTTCTTAGGAACAATAACAATTAAAGAGGCATTAAGTTCCTTAAGAAGACTGCCACTACCACAAAATTATTTCAAAGCATCCACCATATCCCTAGCCACAATATCCCAAATTTACTAAAATAAAAACATAGGAAAACCATTAGGGCTTGGAGCTTTGTTACCTTCAAACGAGAAGACAACAATTTTAACCTCCTCCTTCGAAGGAATACAAACCAACTGTTGATTGAGATCAATCGAGATAATACTAGGAATATACTATAGAAGATCATCTTGACAGGATGAATCAAGGCCAACATCAACCTTCAAAATATCAAAGAAAAAAAGATGAAGCAACCCTCATAATATCCCCATCCTTATCCAATAAAAAGATTATTGAACTTGATAGAATTGATTTAATTGGAGGCTTGGTGTTTCAAGGTAGAAAGGTGAAAAAACTTAGTGTTCCTATCTGCACTATTTAACCACATAAAATGTGACCTTTCCTTCCAAAATTCCTCCTCCCGAGCCACAATATTATGAAACTTCAATAGAAGAACATTCTCACTTTGAACAAGATCTCCAACATCACCTTGAAGCTAGATAGAGCTTTGCACCACATGAAGCTCCTCCTTAACCACATCCTTCTCCATAAGTATTTTACCAAAGGATGTCTTATTCCATCTTCTCACATTTTTTTTAACATTACCAAGTTTCTTAGCCATCCTGTACATAGCAGACCCATCAACCTGGATATTCCATCAAGAGAGAATCTTATCTTTCAGATCTAGATGATAGGTCCACATATTTTCAAACCTAAAAGGAAAAAACTTTCTCCTCCCTAGAAGATCCACAAAAAGAGAGAGGAAAATGATCCAACCCCACTCTAGTAAGAGCAGACAGAGAACAAGAGTAGAAAAAAATACAGTCAAGAGATATAAGAGCCTAGTCAAGCTTTGCCTGAATTAAAGCATTCTTAGACCACCGATTAGACCATGTGTAAGAGGCACCTTTTAAGTCCAAATCAAGGAGAGCATTATTATTAAGCAATCCCATTAAGTCAAATATGCTCTCATCCACAACCTGGGAACCACCCAATTTATCAGAATCATGAAGTAGAGTGTTAAAATCCCCCATCACCAACCAATTGGAAGTGGGATGAAGAGACTTAAACTAGCTGAGATTGTCCCAAAGATGCTTTCTGACCCTCTTGGAGTTAGGGGCATAAATACTAGAGAACCAAGAAAAAATATCACTAATGTTAGTGAAGAATTTTCCAAATGATTAAAATCAACAAACAAAGCCATTCCCTTGATAACCTTAGGATTCCAAAAAGTGATAATCACCCAGAAGCTCCAACAACCTCAACATAATGCATCCCATAGTCTTAAACAACTTATTTTTAATTTTGCTAAGTTTCTCAGACCCCATTTTAGTTTCTTGAATCAAAATAATATTAGGTTTATGATCTCTTAAAATATTAAATAAGAGATCCTATTTATGAGGGTGGTTTAACCCCCTCATATTCCATGGTATAATATTCATGGGAATTTAGGAGGTGTGCCCTTAGAGCACATTTCCACCAGAGTTCTCAGGGTACCATCAACAATCTCTAGTCTACTTTCCTTATTCCAGGAGGATTGGGATGAAGGACACCCTCTTACTCTTAGCTCTAAACTACAATCAGGCCTCTGGCAATTTCTAGTAGACACTCCAGGTGGGGGAGATTGTTTCTTCCTGTTCCTCCCTTTCACCAAAATATACGACTATTCTTTCAGAACATCATCAGACTCCTTTGGATATGGATTCTCCACCACAACCCTGCCCAAATTCTAAAGGGATAGAATCAACAACCTTCTTATGAGAAATCATTTCCCCCAAGTTCTGGGTAACCAAAGGAGAGAACAATACTTCAAACACTACCTCCTCCTTCTACTGTAGTTTCTTTAAACTCACAACCTCCTCAACCTAGATAGGAGGATACTTTTCCATAGAAACATTCAACTAATCATTCCCCTCTATCACCTCCACCTCCTTGTTGGAAAACGTTTCCCTAGGGGCCACATGATCCAACACCTATGAGTGAATAGGCACAACTAACTCCTGTGACTGAACAAGCTTAGCTAAGGAAACCTTCGAAATAGGATCCTTCGGAACATCCTCAGGAACAAGCCCAACCTCCTTTTCTCTCCATTGTTTCACCACTGGCTTTAGAACCTTTATAGGACATTTTTTAGCCCAATGACCAACTTTTTTGCAATGAAAGCACATGAAAGGAACAGATTCAAACTCCATCACCTGCTCCCACACCCCAAGTTTATAATTTATCTTGACAATAGAAGGGAGATCTACAAACTATTCAAAGTTAACACACAACTAGGCATAGACTAGTAGTTTCTTGGATACAATCATTTGATCAATTGAAAGAATGGAACCAAAAGTACTTGCAATTCCTTTGAAAACTTCTTCATCTTAGAATTCCATGAGAAGGCCAGGAAGCCTCACCCAAATAGGGACAATTGAAAAAGAACAAAAGGTCGAATTGAGCCTCGCATCCCACTGCTTTAGTAGTAAAGAGGATTTACCAATGAACCAAGGACCACCTCTTAAGGCAAAGATGAAGTCATCCTCATAGTTAAAAGAGAATGAAAAGAACCCCTTCATTATAGCAATGACATCAACTTGACCTTTTGGGTGTCAATGGTTCAAGAAGAAATTGTGAACCAGCTCAATGTGGGGACAAGGCCCCATAAACCTTCCTAACAAAGTCATTTCCATTTGAGACATGCTTTTCTCAACAATACAATTAGGAATGGAGATAGAAAAATCACCCATAACAACATTAGAAACACAAGCCATTGGAGGAGAGGTACTTTTACTTTTTGGTTTAGAACCAAAGAGGTTTGACCACTTTGGAGTTAACCCTGAGAAGGTCCTAGCAACTCTTGTCTTATCAGATAAGGCATCAAATGATTTGGAACTAACACCCACAAATCCACTAGATTGGACTGAGAAAGCTTTTTTGGAACTGAGATTCCCTTGCTTAGAGAAGGACAAGGGGGAAGGAACTTTCAAAGCTTCTTTTCCATTGAGAGTTGCATTAGGAGGAGGGGACCCACACTACAAACTATCAACAACAAACTCACTTGAAAACACCTTGCCATTAGCAAACCGACCACCATTACTACCAACTCCAAGATCAAAGTTTCTCGCCTTCGCCAAATTTGAATTCCCTTCACCACCATCATCACCACTAGAAGATAGCTCCATCTCCTTTCTATTATTAATAATTAAGGAAAATAGTTATATTTATGTTGCTGAGATGGTTTGTGGATTTAATTTGGATGTGATGTTGAAATATACATATACGTTTAATTTTGAATGTGATAAGTTTAGATTAAACAGACATCAAGACTATTTCTCTTCCAATAGGGGAAGGATGTCATAACCCAAAATTCTCGCATTTTTAATTATAATGTGATAAATTGAATTATTTTGGAAATGCAATATGTTGAATGGAAAATTTGATATTTTTGAAAAGATTGAAAGAAGTTGACCATTGTTGACTATGTGATCTTTTGAATTATCATATATACACTATTATGATTTGAATGTTACTAATGAATCATGACAAGTACAAGTGTGTGTAATTGTAGGGTGATAGGTTGAAGGACGAGAACACGGTTGAAGTAGGATCGTTTAGCCAGATCGAATGGTAAGCTAGATGGAATCTAGGTGCATACACCACAAATGGCATGATAACTTGCATTTGAACTCTTTTTCATATATCGAAGAACATAATTACATGATTTGGATTGTCTCAATGATTGGAAATGAATGTCTTGTAGTATAAATTGTCTACCTAAATTCTATGTTTTGAGAATTTGGAAGAAAAAGTACGTATTTTAAAGTATGATTAAAAGTTCTATATTTAATTAAATGGTAGCATATGTAACTCATAAACTTCTTCAGATAAATAACTTACAAATACATACATACATACATACATACATACATACATACATACATACATATATATATATATATATATATATATATATATATATATATATATATATATATTTCCTTTGAAATTGAATTTGATAACCAATATTATCCATATCAAATTGTTTGAAATCAAATGAAAATCATGAAGGCATCCCATGAAGGACATGGTCTTCCATAAGCATTATGTCAATATTTGAATCAAGATAGTGGCCGGAAGCAATGGGAATAATGCCATAATGGTAATGCCCCAACAACATACAAAATAATGTTTCCATTTTGAATTCATAACCCAAGAAAAAGCACAACGTATAGAATCAACTAGCTCAAAGGAAAAAAGTAGGGAAAAAAGAGCTCATGGAAGGGGGAAAATTAGTGGAAAGCTTCACAAAAAACTTGAATTCCAAGGTAAATCGATTTCTTTTGGAAATAAGTTCAATTTTATTATCATTTCCATAAAATGCTAGTAGTATTCTTTTCATTCTATTGAATGATTCAATAGCACACTAAAATGTTATTCTAAGTTTGTATTTGTTATGACCTTGAGTAGAATGTTTGTGTAATTTTGACTTCCTTTTGGGTCGCATTGCCAAATGGCTTGCCTTGCACATGAATATTATCTAAGTTTAGAGTATTATCAACTAGCTTGTAGAGATAGGCTGAGGCTTAGAGCAATTAATGATTCAGTTTTCACTTGATCTTGCACGATGGTGCTAGCCATACTATGGGTATCGAAATTCCATTCTGATTCACTGCGTATATTAGCATATTTAATCATTGTAGAGGATTGATTATCAATCCTATGGGAGGGGAATAATACCCTGTGTTTATTTTCCAATGTATTGATACCCATTATCCGTTGGTAAAGGGCTAAAACATTTTCTATAAGAAAGTGTCATATGTATTTATATTGTTGTTAAATGATTCAACAATTGTTCAATAGGAACTATGGAGTATTTAAGTTTGATATTTGTTAAACCCTTGTATGGATCGATCTACAAGATCAAATAGCTTGTTTCCTTGAAAGTGTTACAAATATAAGTCTACATGTCAAAAATATGGTGTCAGACCAACATGCCTTAATGGGAATTCTCGAATATAACCCTTGATTAGCTAAGAAATAATTGTATTAGTCATATAAGAATAGTCACTCCTAGAGTGACCAGTGAATGCTTGCTTATAATCTTGAAAAGCATGAGTTTTATCTCATAATCGAATGATTGTTCAAGTTTCACAATGATGAGCATGTCAATGTTAGAATCATTTTATTCATAGATAATTACACAATGAAATTTTTAGTATTGTTTATGTATTCAAAGTTCTAAATAATGGGCATTCTATTTTCATGAATAAAGTTGGGTTAGCCTGATTTTGTTAAAGAAATTTAAATTGATTTTCCTTGATATTAACATGAGTTAGTTGTAGATAATAATTGTTAATGGAAAAAATAACATTGTTCATTATTCATTCATTGTAAGATAACCTCGTTCTATTAGAAATAGTGAATGTTAAATTGCAATGTTATCATTTTGTAATTGTTTAGCTAGAAACAACATAGTATTATTGAAACAGTGAATGTTCTATTGAAAATAACATTGTTTTACCATAAGTTGTAAATTTTAGTTGAAAACAACATAGTATTATTCAAATAGTAAATTTTCTATAGGAAAAAACATTGTTATGTCGTAAAAGCATATGTTTAGCTAAAAATAGCCTTGTTCAATAACAGTTTAAAAGAAATAGCATTGTGTACATTCATGTACCATGAATGTTCTTTACGAAACAACTTGTTCTATAACTATTTAGTTGGAAATAATATTTTTCTATTATAAGTAGAGAAAGTGTCCATATGTAAATTGCATAGTTGAATATTACAACTTGTATGAAACAATCGAAACAACAGTATTTGAGAAACTGTTAAAGAATATTTAGTTCTAGATTCAATTATACTTTGAATTCTAATAAATGGAAATGTCAAAATGGAACTTTATTAAGTGAAAGCAATTTGATTTAATGGTTTTAATTCAAAATGTATGCACAAACCAAAAACATAATTAGGCACATATATGCACATATGCACATAGACTCCCATCTATGTACATACACATACTTGTGACATACCTTCTTTAGTTTCTTAATTCATTTTTAAATGGATAATGCTTTGTGTTGAAAGTAAGCATGGGTCATGTGAATGATATGACTGAATAATGAAATGTATAGTTCCATTTGAATCATGTATCTATTTTTTGTTTATTGAGGAAATTAGTAAATTTGATTTACTTTTCTATAGACACATGTAAGAAGAATATTCTTTTATTGGAATAGAATAGTGATACCTAGATAGACTAGAGCACCTCAGGTTAGATGCTACTAGAGGTTATATAGTTGTTATGAAGCTATGTGTAGTAGAAAGTTACCTTCCAAGATAGGTTCCAAAATGGAGTTCAAAGTGTATAGGTTTACTTTACTAGAACCTACTATTTTTTGTTGCAAAAAAATTTTATGCTTGGCCAAGCAATATAATTCATTTGTATGTATGAACTCTATGATATCACTCTCTACCATTCCTAGCATATATCTTTCATTTTCTTTTCAAATTTGTAGATAGAAATTACATGTTGATGTATGTGAATGCACCAGATTCCACCTTGCAGGTTGTTCTCTTGCTAAACTTTATGTGTAGGGTTGGGTATTCTTCAAGTTGGAAGAATTCCAAGGAAGTGTAAGGTTTGTGTTTGGGCTATAAAGCACTTCAACCATGTTCTCATCTATCGATGGAGGTGAGCATCAAGAGGAACCTCAGATGTACACAAGAATATTTAGTCTAAGTTGTAACTTGATGTAACTTGATGTAAAGTTGTACAATCAAATGGTTTTCAGGCCTTATTATCCAAGTCAAACATGATATTGTAATTTGACTTTTGATTTTAATATATGAATATTAAATCATTTTAATTAGACATGTGATGATTGAATATAGCTACTTAGTTATTTCTTTTTAATTTGAATATATTCACATATCAATTACAATAATAATTAATTAAGTAATAATTTTGGATGGGTTATTACACCATATAATGCCACAAAAGTTTTGCAAACTTTTCCTTTTCCTCTAGCATGTAGCATTTACCAATATTTATGATTTTGGGATATAAGTTTTTATTCCCAAATTAACTTGGTCAACTTCCATTAACAAATCAGATCCAAAAAGGAAACAATCTGATGATCCTTTTCTAGAAAGGAAACAATCTGATGATCATCACTGAAGATTTTCCAATGATCAAGGTTATTAGGAACATTGGGTCAAAAAATCAACTCAATGGTATATTTGATTCCTTTGAAATCTTTGTGAGGGATCATAAGAGTAGTTGATACTACCAAATAATCAACCCAATCAGTGTATTCTCTTAGAACCATAGATACACCAAAAGCATCAAATTGTTCAATGCAATCCCAAAGAAGATTATGGTAATTCCTTAACCAGGTTTCATTTTTTGTCTTGTATAAATTTCTTATGTGACAAACAACTACCTCGGAAACACCTTGAAAATAAATATTTTTAATTCCTTTCTTATGTGCAACATTTGTCCCTAACAATGAGGTTGTATATTCCATTGTGTTGTTAGTATTATTGAATTGTAATTTGAAAGAGAAGGGAAAAACCTTTCCTTGTGGGGATATGAAAACTAACACTGCACCAAACCTAGTGGAAGAACAACTTCCATCAAACTCCAAAGACCAAAAATAATTTGAACTCCCGATGTTGATAGTTGCAAAATTTGAAACTTCTTCATCTGAAGAGGATGATCCATCAGTTACCTACTCTTTATTGGAATCATTGTCCAAGGACTCAAAAACTTCATCATTTTGCAAGAAATAAGTACCCATTCCAAAAGTCTCAAAAATAATTTGAGCTCTTGGATAATCATTTTTTCTTAAAAATATTGGATTCCCTTTTTGGAAATAGTTTCTATATAACACCCTTTATGGGAATTTTGACCTCAAATCAATCCATGTTGATCTCACCCCCTACATCTTTGCAAAAATTTCAGCCCAACAATACCCCATAAGAGGTTGGGACATCAACTACCAAGACTGTCATCTTAATCTTCTTTTTAGGAAACACAACAAAATAAAATTATGCATCTTTAATTTTCCCTATAAGGGGAACTTGCTTTTTTTTCCATTGAAAATCATTGGCCAAAGGTCTTTTTCAAATTCAAACCCAAAGCAGTAGTTTCCTTGGAAAACATCACATAATTGAAGTCAGCTGAATAAATGACATAGTTACTTAATTTATAACCATTTATTAATAAGGAGAAGTAAAATGGATCTATATTTCTAGGGAAGGATGAGGGATTTGAAACCAAGTTACTTTGTGAAGGCCTTAGTTTGAAAGAAACATGGGTATTCTAGGAAGAATCTCAGCTAGGGTGGGTTCCTTTATCTTTGAAAAACTTAGCAAGTCTATTGAATTGGTTGGGGTTGGCCTTGAGATACTCAACCTTTGAAATTTAAATTTTTATCTTCTTTGCATGATTAATGATGTAAAAGGCTTGGTAAGGATTCATCAAAGAAGATAGGGAATTTTCATTTTGGGCTTAGGATTTGTGACACTGGTTTTAAGTACAAAAGAAGATCCGAGAATATTTGGTGTACTTACTTGTTTAATCCCTGTTGTGTCTTTTGGTTTGATTGGAAAAGGATTCCCTCTCTTGGAAATTGTGATTTCCATGAATGGTTGATCTTTTTTCTTAGCTCCATCACCTTGTCGATGATCAAGTTGATTTTGTGAGTGAGTAAAAACACTATAAACTTCACTGTGTGTTTCCTCTTCTTGCTATGCTCCTTCATATTGCAAAAACCCAATGTTAGAGTCACAAGCCATATCTACTTCCTCCTCCTAGAAAATATTGGAACCATCTTCCTAGAGATATTCTAACTATAGAATATCTTCTTTGTTCAGATTCATAATATCCCACTATTGCATTTGTAGGTGGTGCTTCAAGCGCAAGTCTTCCTTGTGGTGTGGGAAGCCTATTCTGGTTCCTTGTAGCATTTTTGAGATAATTTCAAGCATTTAGATAAGTTCTACTTGGAGTGTCCTTGTATGAAGGAAAATAATTACCTTGAGAAATTTGCTTCTTAAGAGCTAGCAATTTATTAGCTATCTTTTGCACCATGGGAGTTGTGGTGCTTGTAGAAGGTTGGGTCAAAGAAGACTATCCTCTAGACCTATTTGGATCCTTATTTTTATAGTGAGTATTAAATCATCCTCTACTTAATTAGCCATCATTTGAGAAACTTCAAGAGTGGTTGGAACTACTCATCATAAAAGAAAACTTACCTCAAGCAATTGGGTATTGATGAAGAAACACTTCAATTTTTTAGTTGTAGGTTGAGCAACAAATGGAATTCTGGCTTTCAATTTGTTGAACTTAGCCACAAAATCATTCATGGGTTCATGCGGTTTCTTCTTCATTTGTCTGATTTGAGCCAACAAAGCGTGAGCATCTTTAGCTAGCTTAAACCTTTCCTCAAATTTGGTTTGAAGAGTTTCTCAATTTGAAATACTTCCAACTAAAAGATGATAGAACCAATAAGCTACCACTCCTTGGAGTGTTTTACTAAGAAAACTTACCGATACATCTTCATGTTCTACTTTGAGAACTCCACATGTAATATAGAATGTCACAATATGCTCATCTAGATTTTTTTTACCATCTCCATAGAACTAGGGAATGCTATTTCTTGAACCACAAGGAAGTTCATGAGTGGGTAGTGTCAAATTCAAAGGACCAAAATCATTACCCTTAGGACCTTGAGTAGTCACTATACCTTTGTTGAAAGGAGGAATAACAAACCTTTGAATTGGTGAGATATATAATGCCCTTTGAACACTAGAAGCTTCATTGGGAATAGGAGATCTTACAATAGAAAGAAGAAAACTCTTGGTACATTGAAGAGGTGATCTCATTCATGGAGAAAGAGTATAAAATTTATGTTTTCACAATAACTCGAATATAGGATCAATATTCCTTTGATCCCTTTGACCACATGTATAGATTCTTTATGCCAAAATGAAAACTTGGTAAGAAAGGTAAATCAACAATAACATAAATAATTACAAACACAATAAGAAACTAGTATACTTCAATCGAACACATGAGGCTTTTGGTTGCGTATTCATTTCCCTAATAGAGACACCAAAAAATTGGGAGAATATTTTGTAATCAACTAATTGATTACAAAATGGTGATATCAACCATGGTATAATGAAATTAAATCGCTCCTCTTAGAAAGGGGAGGCTCCCTTCTTTTTGCTCACTAAAAACAACTAGTAACTAACTAAGCTTATACACACTACAATTATCCATGGGTGTTACTATTCATCCTATTCTCTTGTTTCAAAATAGATGTTTTTCCTCTTACTAAAATTACAATGATATCTTGTGAAAATCACAATATGTAATTAACCAAAAAGTCCTTGTTTGAGCAATAATAACCAATATCTAATTTGATTAGATGAAAGAATAATCAAAATGATAATGGTAAATGTTGATAGCTAGAAAACCCACTAAAGCAAAATCTTTTGTTTCTTTCTATGATGATTCGAAAAGAAAAATAATGGTATATGTTGCAGCCCAAAGTTTCCAATATATGCCATCAAAAGATCAACTAAACACAAATAACAACTCGCAACCCAAACTCTTCAAATTATCTCTAAAGTATACACATAAACATAATCTTCAAAGATAATAATGCAGCTCAAAGTCTACAAAATCATATTTTAATCCCCTCCTAGAATATATGATTTCACACCACTATTCAACCATGTAAAAGATAATGCAATGAGAAAGACATAAGAACAATCACATATTGAAAAATTTAGACATGTAAAATGTGATGGAAGAATAAGAATATTGGAATTGGTATGCTTACTAGAAACATGAGCATGGAGTATAAGTATAAGTTGTAAAGTATGCAATTCAATGTTTTCATTGATGTCAACATTGTTTTCTGGTATGAAGATCACAATGTAGACCAGTTTGAGCATGTTTGAAGATGGTTATCAAGTGGATGTTTGAAAGAAGGTTTGATTTGGTGAAGATAAATGAAGAGAAAACTAGCTAAGTGTTGAAACAAAGTTTCCTATATATAAGACATCCAATATTTTGGTTTGCATTGGTCCATTGTGTATAATATAGCTTTGCAGTTTTCATGTAATTTGTTGGATGCCAAAAAAATCTAAATCTAGAATTTCAGTGTTTCATTTTTTTGTGTTGAAGATATGAGTGACAAAAGTTTGAGTTTTGCAATGACAATTTTTTCAATTCAGTGTACATGTTTTTGTGAATTTGAACCTCTCTATGGAATGGTATTTGGTATTACAAATTTTTGGAGATGTTGACAGGTTTCAGTAGCACCTATATTCCAAGTGACATGATGTTTTGATGTCTGCGTGTTGGTTTGAGGTTGAATAGATGATGAATATTGTTGTTAGGTCACTACTAGTGACATGACCTTATAAGTTTTGGGTATTTTAGAGTTTGAATATGTATTGATTAATTATGAGGGAGCTATTATAGGTCCATGATGACCTATTTTGATTTTTTATAAGTTTTAAATCTTTTCATGAACCATGTATGTGTATATGTTGAGCTAACAAGGTATATTTTATCTAATACATCTAATTAGGCTAACCTAATTGATGTTGTAGGTGTTTTTAATTATATATATATTGAAACATAGGAAAAGAGCATAGGTTCAAAAAAATATAGAAAAATGGGGGTTTATTACACATTTACTATAAATAGAAAGGAGAAAAGGGGGTGTGATGAGCCTATATTTCTTCTATTCCATTCAAGAAATGAGATCCTCCAAGATAGAATTAACTTTCATCCCTTACGTGAGTTGATTCTATATGAAAGGAAGTCAGGTGAGTGGAAACAACTTCCTACACTAATCTAAGTAAGGGAGACTTACAAAAATTCCTTTAACACCTTATTATGTTACAATAAGAGAAACACATACATAGAATAATAGATAGAACAACAAGAATACATAAAGCAATAACAACAAATATTCATGGGGAAAACCATTTTTGGTAAAAAAAACCCCTCCCTTCAAAATCATAGTACTTATCTATTATATTAAATAAGAGTTGCAACTTATCTCCAAGTACAAATTGTTAGAAAAAAGTGATCTACTGAGAGGGGGGTGAATCAGTAGATATTGAAATTTTTGGTTCTTAAAGACTTTTGAAAATTCAATCCTAAACTCAAATGTGCAAATTGAAACATGAACAAATATAATAACCACAAGCACATAAGAGATATCCACACATAACACTGGCTATACTTGGAAAACCAAAGATTAGAAAAACCATGGTGAGAAATACTACTAGGATCTATTGTCCTAATCCAGCCTCACATTCAATGAAGTTCAATTACAATGTTTAGGGCTACAACCCAAGAAAGCAACAACTCTGTGTTTAACTTCAAGGATGCTACTACACCCTATTTTGAGGTACAACCAAGTGAAAATGGAGGCTACAACCTCTTGCAAATTACAAGATTAGATATGCATATGAGTGGTCCTACATAAACCTGAGATGCATCAATACACAATACTTTCTTGCACTTATTACAACTTACACTCTACTATTGTAGCTGCACTCTCAGTAGCACATACTTTTGCTCTACACACATCTCTGCTCTACACTCTTAGTTCTACTTCTCTCTATTCAACACATAGTGCACTTAAAAACTTCTCTCTCCCCTTCTGAGAGTTTGTTCTATATTGATTTCTAGTTGAAACCCTATTCACATGAAGTTAGCCATTTCAAATCTTTGTGTTTGAACTCTAACCATTGATCTATTCCTTTTGTGCCTTGATCCTATGGTCTTCATTTATTGTCATATGCTTGAATCACAACCATTCAATAAATGGTTTCTAAATCTCCATCGTCGATCTAGCATCTCTTTGTCATTGGGATATCCATTATAGTCTCACTGATGTCCATCATTCTCATCGATGAGAACTTCCTTTGAGTGCATGGGTCCATATACAATATGTATTTCATGATGTCACCATGTCATTTGCAACACCGATGCAAAATGACATATTGAGCAATATTGCATTGCCATTTGTTAGCCATCATCACATTCGGGTCCCACTTAGCACCACACACTCTAATCACCATGTTGAAGAGACCTTCTTCAAGGTCTTGGTGATACGCCAATGTCTTACCAATGAAAGGGTCATTGATTCATCTAGGAGAAATCATTCAATGTCTCATAAACACCACTCTATCACGCTGATGAAGATCATTTATGATGTCACAAATCCACTTCATTGCCATGTGGCTACATTGTAATCCATAACAAGGATGTGGATTATAGTTCATCCAATCTTGCTATACCACGTGTCTACTTCATCATTAAATTTATCCATGTCATTATGACTTGGTCCCATTCGACCACTACCTTCACATCGCCATGTTCGGGATACATTTACAAAAGTATCACTAGAACCATATAGTCACATCGATAGCACTTCCATACTCCTTATCATTCCATTGAGGAGACTTCTCCCAAATTCTCGTTGATACATCAATGTCTCGTTGATGGTATAGCCATCGGGCTATCGGAGAGACTCCTGGGTGAGTCTTTCCAAAAAACTCTTTGCATGCTGATAAACCTTAAGAACACTACCAACTAGTTGGCAAGAAGTGAGGGTCTAGTCACAAGACAAACATAAAGAGCTTAATTCATTACATAAGATTCCTGTGACCGCCAAACATAATTCATTGTCAAAAACAGAAGATATGTTCAAATGCCATGACTGTAAACATCCTAGGGTTTAACTAAAAAGCCATAAAACACCTAAAAGTAAATATAATTCATTTTTGGGTGTGATATACATCCTCTAGGCTTGCACAATAACTTTCTAGAAAGCTCTCAAAAAACTTACTGCTCTCTCATCCATCTTCTGTCATCATGCCAATAAAATCCTTTTCCTGATTTCCACTTTTGACATCAATGAAAATATATTCCAACAATCCTCCCTTTGGCATTGATGGTAAAACTCTAACTGCTCAATCAAATACCACTGAAGCTCTGCACCGATTTGATTATACACACTGTAACACAACTCCCCCTATGAAATACATCTCTTCTCTTCTCATCATGCTTCTATTTTGCATCACATTTCTCCCCTTTTGACATCAATGGAAAAGGGTAAACTCTCCCGAAGGAAATGCTCTAATCTTTTCAAACTCTATGACCATCAAATCATTAGAAATTATAGAACCAGATTTTACATGATTTGATCACATTATTCTTAACCAAGGTTAAAGAAGTGATCAATGAAGCCCCCCCTAGATAAATTCCCTATCACTAATGGTTAGTGGCATGTGGTGGGGGAAACTACTCCCAGCTTCTTCCTCAAGTATTCAAACTATTCTATAGGAAGAGGCTTTGTAAATATATCTGTAGACACCCAAATTTGATCACTCTCATATGATCAAATTTATCAATTCTATCAATATTAATTTATTTAATTACTATTACACTTCTCACATAAAGTATTGAATTTAATAATTAAACACTTTATCTGGTGCCTTTCTCCTCTCTAAATTAAATAAATACACCAATTTATTTAATTTAGTCATTTTAATCTTTTGAATTAAAATCAATTTAAAATTCTTCTTTTCTCTCTGCTTGTCACATCCTCCATAATCCATCACTAATTTGAATTAATTTAATTAATTCATATTTAGGGTGTGAAACTTAATCAAGGATTAATGTCACATCCTCCTACATTTGCCACTTGTCTCTAATCTTCCATTAATTATCATAATTAAGTATTTGCACAACTTTAATCAAAGTCATTAACCACTTTTAGCACCACTTTTTAGTCAATCTTTCCATTTTTCCTTTTTGGGCATTGACCTTCTTTCCCATGAGAATTTTTAATTCTCATTTATTCATCCTCTGTCTCTCTCCTCCCCATGTGAATTTTTAATTCACATTTTGTCTTTCCAAGGCTTCTAGAATGTTTTACATGTCACCTCTTACACATGTGACCAATTCTCACCTTTTTGGAAACCCTCTCTTATCCATTAGATTCTCCTATGAATGTGAATTTTTAATACACATTTATTTTTCCAACCTCTTTCTCTTTTCCCATGGGGATTTTTGAGAAATTTCAAAATTCTTCAAGTGTCATTTTCACTCCCATTTGGGGATAAGAAGTTCCTTTTTAAAGAAATCTTCTCACTCCCCAAGGTACTTGGAAGGTACTTGTCCTTCCTCCACATCATGTACCTCTCTTCCACATCACCTCCACATCATCTCATCCTTAGCCCTCTCACATTCCACATGTCAAAATGTGAGGGCTTGTGAGTCCTCAACTCACCTTAGCCCTTCATCTTGACTTTGTTGGATAAATCCAAACCATTGAATTCTCTAGAGAATTCATGATCCTCTATAAATACCCCATCCTCTAAAGCATTTTTAACACTTAGCCATTTTACAACTAAATGCTGCCATTTTATGCACTCATCTAGTCTTCAATTTCACACATTTTCATTTGCATCCAAGCATATAGTCAAGACTTGAATTCAGCCATATCAAAAGCCATCAAGGAGCATACAAATCAATCCAAATCAAGGGCGAACCAAAGAGTTTCAGCTGCAAAAGGGAGGTATAATCATTTGTCTTCATTTAACACTTTCCTCTTTGCATTTACAAATTTCTTAGGCTAATATTGAGGTGTTTCCTTATGCTTTTCCATTACATTTTAATTGCTTAGAAAGGGTTAGACATTTTGGATATCACATTTCTGGCATGCCCGGTGGGACCCACAAGCGGGTTCCTATATTTCACGTTTGTTGTTGTTAATTTTTTTGCAGGAATACGTCACAATGGGGCGACTACGCCCCTGATTTTTCTACAGTGGGGCAACTACGCCCCTAATTTTCTGCAGTGTGGCATCTACGCTCGTGATTTTTCTGCAGTGGGGCGACTACGCCCCTAATTTTCTGCAGTGGGGTGAGTACGCCCCTGATTTTTCCGTGGTGAGGTGACTACGCCCCTGATTTTTCGCAGTGAGGCGATTACGCCCCCTGGTCTAAATTTTTTTTTTTTGGCTAACACTTTTTCTACAATGAGGCAACTACGCCCCCTGGGCTGAAAATTTTGTGCTAGCAATTTTCTGCAAAAGGATGACTATGCCCCCCCTAGGCTAAAGAATATTTTTGGCTAACACCTTTTTTGCAGAAGGGCGACTACGCCCCCCTTGGGCTAAAAATATTTTTGGCTAACACCTTTTCTGCAGTGAGGTAATTATGCCCACTAGGCTGAAAATATTTTTGGCTAACACCTTTTCTGCAGTGAGGCGACTATGCCCCTTGGGCTGAAAATCTTGTGCTAACACTTTTTTTTTGGAGAAGGGCGGCTATGCCCCCTGGGCTAAAATTTTTGTGCTAACACTTTTCTGCAGTGGGGCGATTACGCCCCTGATTTTCTGTAATGGGGCGATTACGCCCCTAATTTTCTGTAGTGAGGCAATTAAGCCCCTGATTTTCCACAGTGGGGTGACTACGCCCTTGATTTTCTGCAGAAGGGCGACTACGCCCCTGATTTACTATAGAAGGGTGACTGCGCCCCTTGGTCATCGCAAAGCAATGCATTTTGGAAGGTAAAATTGTCATTTTGGCTTCAGTTTTTTGCTATTTTCTCCCTAACACTGTTCTTGCAAGGATACTGGTGTTTTTGCTAACTTTTTGCAGCATATTCTTGTGAAGTTGATGAAGAAACTGAGATAAAACATCTAACATTTGCTTGCAAGGCTATCCGTTAGCTCAAACTTTTTAAACTATCCTTGCTGTTTGTGTTAATCTAAGAACATAGTTTAATTAGGGGGAGTAATATTCATTGCTTGTTATGCTTATCTTTTTGTGTTACCCAAAGGGAGCATTAACTTGTTTTCGCTTTCCCCTTGTACTTCGTGTGAGCCTGGGTAGTAATTGGAAATGATTAGTGTTTTCTTTCTAGTGGGACCTGCTTGGGGATTTCATCACCCCAAGGGACGATTCCAACCACGCGTACCAGCGGGGTATATAAAGGGGGGAGAGCGAAAGTTGTACCTTAATCCAATCACATCATATTTGGTAGTGTCGAAGCTAGGGTGATACCTAGATAGACGTGAAGAGTTGGTCTAAGCCCTTCAGTATCTCATTGGGGTTCCCGACTCACGCTTGTGATAGACTAGTGTTCATGGTTGTGCCTCATGTACTGAGAGTATATCGAGGACTCCCTAGACACCTTGTGCATCCTAGATTAAGACCTCTTTGGCCATACCCTTAACACTAATAATAGGATTGTGTTTGCTTGAAAGTGTTTTCTGGTGAGAAACCAGTGAAATTTTTGACAAATTGGCCTTATCATTGTCATTTTAAAGTCCTTGCCATAGTCATTTTCATTAAACCAAGTCCTGGATTTTCCGCAGTGGGGCGACTGGGCCCCTAATTTTTCGCAATGAGGTGATTACACCCCAGATTTTTCTGCAGTGGGGCGATTACGCCCCTAATTTTCTGTAGTGGGGTGATTACGCCCCTAATTTTTCCCCAGTGGGGCGACTGCGCCCCTGATTTTCCACAGTGAGGTGACCGCACCCTTGATTATTATAGTGGGGTGAATTTTCCCTCCTGAACACCTGAAATCACCCCATTTGGATCCGTTTAGCTTCTAAACCATCGTTTAATCATTCCCAACCATTATCTCATCATCCCAAGCCTCTGTTTTGCCACTCTAAGACTCCAAAAATTGCCATTTGATCATTTTAAACCTCCATCTTATCATTCCAAACTTCTATTTAACCATCCTAAATCCCCATTCATTCTCCACAATTATCCTCAATCCATCCACTCATTTTAAATTCCCCCATAATCCATGCAAAAGTCCATACCATCACCTAGCGAATGTCAAAATCTTACCATTTACATCACCAAACACCACTCATAATCAAACCGCCTTAACCTTCTGTTACAAAGTGGTTACCCAAATTGACCATAGCACTTGAATTTGATTATTATTCGTTAACTTTGACCCAAACCAATTTACTTCAATCTTGAGGTGAATTCGGTGTCATAAGTTATCATCCTCGGCCAAAATCAATCCATTGCTATCTTAAGGTGGATTCGGTGCCATGATCATCCTCTTAATTTCAATCAAAGCTCTAGGTCACTAAGGGTAGCTTTCTTTGATTAAACTCAAGGTCTCTCACATCTTTCATCATCCAACCATACCCATTCAATCATCCAAATCTATCAAAATCCAATCTATCCAATCAAAATCCAATCCAATCCAATATATCCAAACAAAAACTGATCCAAGTCTGAACCCCATCAAAATTAGATCTCATCTAATCACAATCAAATCATTCATCAAAAAAATCTTTATAATCCACCCATAGCACATTTGCATGCTTGTTCAAACTAGGTCACAAGCTAAGAGACAAATGGAACAACAACAAGGTCGAAATTCCCAAGCGAACATGTCTCAAGACCTTAATAACAATACAAATCCCACCAATGGTGCAAATATTGCTCAAGATCCTAACAACGTCCCCCAAGATCCTCATAATGGTACTTCGTCACACTCCAACACCGAAAATCAAAACAACTCACCACACGGTGAAGAGAGTATGGCTAATCAACCTGAACTCACACTTGAGGAACATTTTAGTAATCCCGCCAATGTGCAAATGACTGACTGTCTGCTTGAAAAACATGGGGAAGAAATTTCGGCCCATCTAATAGAGAAGGGTGTCAAACCCCCCTCGGGTGTTGACTTGTCAAAATATAGGAGTTCCCCATCTAATGTACTCCAAGGTTCACAAAATGCACCAAAAGGTTCTTACTTCCCCAATGTTCCTCCAGTTGAGGGTTGGCATCAACCTGAACTTGGCAATGTTGTTCTTTATCATGTTAACCATCCCCCACATGCTTCAACCACAGTTAGGGGAGGTCCTCAAGTGCTTGATCCCAATAATCCTTTTGCCTATGGTATGCCACAAAATGTTCCACAACCTCTGCCATTAATGCTAACAGCACCCCCTCTTTCAAATCAACCTACAGTCAACACTAGGGGCACCCCCTTTACCACATTGCTTCCACCTCCTAGGGCCACAAATATACCATCATCTTCATATACATCTCAATAGCTTCACCAATCCAACATTTTTCCTCAATTACCTCCACAACGCACATCCCAGCTGAATGTTTTGGGTGGTACCCAACAACCCCCTTTACAAAACACTTCTACACTACCTCAGCCATCTCATCAGCAACAACCTATACATAATGCTTTGGCCTCTTCACAACAAACACCCTACCAACCACAAGGCAATCCATCTTGACCTATTGCTCAGACCATATCCCCCTTTCTCACATCCATTTTGCGTTCGCAAGCTCAATCACAACACAACATCCCATCTCGGCCCATACAATAGTTGACACCACAACAACTCCCTCAACACTACTACTATCACAATCAGTAGCAATTTCACCAACAACCGCCTTATGTGACCTCCCAACAATCATGACAGTACCTTCAACGCCAACAAACTAGTACACAACATCCCATTCAAGCTCCTCAATAGCTTACCCCACACTTTTATCAAACAAATCTATACTATAGCCCACAACAATAGCCCCCGTATCAACAAAATCCCCCATCTTACCAGCAGGGCATGTCATCATCCAACCATCCAAATCCGTATTTCAACAATCTGACGCTCTCTCAGCAGGATACTTTATCATCCTATCATCAATATCCCCCCAACCCACCACCAGCCAACTCAGATCTATTGGAAATCAAAGACGCTTTGAAGGATCTTCAAGCTAGGGCTGGCAAACAATCGTTCAAATTTGAAGACATATGCCCATATCCATTTGATCCATCCATCTCATTGATCCCCTTCCCTAAACATTTTGAAATGCCAAAGTTTGACAAATACAGGGGGAACAAAGATCCTAAGGCCCACTTGCAGGAGTTTTACTCCCAATGTCAAGAAGTTATGTACAATGACAACTATCTCTTGCGCCTATTCCCATGAAGCCTGGCAAGCAATGCCCTAGAGTGGTTCATGACCCTCAAAAAAGGATCCGTAAAATCTTTTGCAGACTTGTCAGAAAAAATTGTCTCCTACTTCTCCTTCAATTTGGAAAAGGACACTAACACGTTAGACCTTCTAAAAGAGAAACAACATGAGGGGGAAACCTTTACTAGCTACCTCCAAAGGTGCAATGCAATAGCAAGTTGAATGAAAACACCTCTGAAAGAGAAAGACATGGTCACTCTCTTCATGGAGAACTCTCATCCCGACATGGCTCATAAATTTAGGTTACATTGTGTCACCAATTTCATGGAGATAGTGGAAAAGGGACCTATCCTTGAATGTGCCCTTGTCACCAAAGGGCACATTAAAATACATGGCCATGATAAAGAAAGGTCATTTGGAGATAAGCCATGTTTTTGGAATAGAAACAAGAATGTCGTAAATGATGGTTTGATTGATACTAAACATGTCCAAGTGGCTAACACATCCTTGAGACATCAACCCTCCATACCTAATGCCATATCTATACCATAGGGGGCACCTCGTCCTCCTCAACAGTCAAATCAGAACAATCAAGGGAACACTAAGTGCTGGTATGCTCAATTAGGGGAACCCCTGAGTGTTGTCTTCAATAAACTAATATAGATCAACTATCCTATCACATATCCTATCACCAAGCCACTTGATGAATCCAAACCCAAGCATGCATGATTTAAGGAAAATGAATATTGTGAGTTCCATAAAATCAAAGGACACTCTTTGAATAAATGTCAAGGTCTAAAAAACTATGTCCAAGATCTCATTGATCGAGGAGATATCAAGGTTGACACTAGTCAAGCCACATCATCCAATGCTCAATTGCAGATATATCAAAATTCCTTTCCAAACCATAATCAAGGCCTGAGCATCTCCAACAGTAATCCTCAAAACAATAACACAAATAATGTGAGCTATAAGAATGTACCCCTCAATTACGAGGGTATTATTCATTACATTGAGCAGGTAGAACCTCGTGTATCCATGATACATGTCAAAGCCAAGGACCCTCAATGTGTTGTTACGACATGACGAGCCCGCATCACTATCCCTACGGCCTCCACACTTGCCCAATCAACTCTTGTAAGATCTCAATACAACATCCTTGATCACTTAGGAAAGACCCCTGCACGTATCTCCATTTTGGATTTACTTAAGTCTTCCCCTGTACATCAAGAAATCCTCAACAGAGCCCTACAGGAAACCCATGTACCTAATGACATTGATCCTACATGATTCCAAGCTTTGGTGGGACACCTAGCTTTGTCTCATCAACTGCACTTCAGCCAAAGTGATATGCCAAACATCAATGTCAATCATAATCGCCCCTTACATATCAAAGTCATGGTTGCTTGCCATAAAATAAAGAGTCTTGGTAGATAATGGCTCTGCCCTCAACTTATGTACTCTAAAATTCATAAAACAGGTGGGGTATACTCAAGCAAATTTAAGTAATCAAATCATCATGATCAAGGCCTATGATAATGCAGAAAGAAATTCAGAAGGGATAATCAATCTTCCTATCTAAGTGGGACCTGTGGTTCAATACATTACCTATCATATCCTTGATTTGGACTTGCCATATAATCTCCTCGGCCATCCATGGCTCCATGCTATGAAAGCTGTCCCCTCCACATACCATCAATGCCTAAAATTCTCAGTCAACAGACAAGAAGTCACCATCTATGTTGACCCCCAACCATTTGAATATTGTCACGCTTTAGAAGTGTCATTTCCCCATTTACATTATTGTCCTGGGGTTGAAATGGGGGCATCCCAGTCATCATCCGCTAATCCACCCTCCATTGGGATAACCACTTCATCTTCCACCACTGATCCTACAGTCACCAAAGTCCAGATCATTGACAAAGGGTGTGGTGAATACAAAATGCATACTGCTGTCAATGTAGCAACCATGCCACCATCACCACATGAGTATGGTCAACCTTCACATGCTACTCCAAAGGAAGACAAGACTGTCACCTTCAATGGTAAAAACATCCCTACCACCACTTTCAGATCCCCTAGTGTCAAGATAAATGCACCAGAAGAGGAGATAAGCCAATGGGTCTACTGAGAAGAACTCCAGCCGGATCCTCCTCTAAAGGAATATTTTTAGGAAGCATATTTTTGGTTAGCTAAGTTTGCAGAAAAGTATAACTACCAAGGCAGGGGCCTAGGTAAAGAAGAACAAGGGTGGTTGCAACCCATTGATACATCAAAGCTACCAAAAAACATAGGCATTTTGTATGACAAAAAATAGAAAAGCCCTAGAACATCATCTAATACTTCCAATAGTATCGCCGTGCACAATGGCTCATTGGAAGACATACCCGAGGAGGAATCCATCATACATGCATACGATGACGTCGATCACACCGACTTATCATCTATGTTCGAATGCCTATCTGTCTACACCATTAGCCTATCCCTTTGTCACCCTGAGCTTATTGATTGGGACCTACGTAATAGGACACCTGTCAATATGTCTGCGAATACATATAACAACCTTATGGGATTGGGGGAGGATGAACATTCCAGTCGCAAAAATAAGAATAAGAAAAGTAAAAAGCGGTCATCTAGTGAAAACCTCCCTGAGGCACTTCCTGACCTTGAAAAAGTAAAAATAAAGGATGCATCCAATGGCAAAAACCTCGAAGAGATGCTAGAAGATGGAGATGTTCATCTTCCCCTTGTAGGAACTCAGTTATCTGCCCGATCATCCATTCTAATTAAAGAGACTCAAGAAGTTAATCTGGGTACTATTGAAAATCCTAAAATCACCTATGTGGCTAAGTCACTCTCAGAGCAAAAGTATCCAGTCATCATGTAGCTACTCCAAGAGGGAATCATTAACTTTGCTTGGTCATATTTAGACATGCCAGGCTTAGACCCCTCTTTAGTGGTTCATCATCTAGACGTTCACCTAGATGCCAAGCCTGTCAAACAAAAGCTCCACAAGATGCATCCACAGGTAGCATTGTTAGTCAAAAAGGAATTGGAGAAGTTACTAGCTACAGGTTTTATCAGACCAATTGACTACTCTGAGTGGATCTCCAATATAGTACCAGTTGCCAAACCAAATGGCGACATTTGAATTTGTACAGACTTCAAGGATCTTAACAAGGCCTACCCAAAAGACGACTTCCCTCTGCCTAACATTGACATGTTGGTCGACCTCACAGCAGGACATGAGATGTTATCCCTTATGGATGGTTTCTCCGGTTATAACCAGATTCGAATTGCACTAGAGGACCAACACAAGACCGCTTTCACAACACCTTGGGGTACTTTTTGTTACAATGTTATGCCCTTTGGTCTCAAAAATGTGGGGGCAACATATCAGAGAGCGATGATAGTCATCTTCCATGACCTCATCCATATCATTATGGAGGATTATGTCGATGACTTGTTAGGAAAATCCAGAACACGAGCAGAACATCCTGCCATCCTGAAAAAGATATTTTAGCGGTTAGAGTATTACAAGTTGTAGCTAAATCCAAAAAAGTGTGTCTTCGAGGTCACGTCAGGAAAGTTGTTGGGTTTCATAGTCTCTCGCAGGGGCATTGAGGTTGATCCCGCCAAGGTAAAGGCTATTCTGGACATGCCACCTCCACGCAATCTGAAGCAGTTAAGAAGCCTCCAGGGGAAGATGCAGTCCATCCGTCGGTTCATAGCCCAGCTAGCAGATAAGTGTCAGCCATTCACTCATCTTCTGAAGAAAGATTCCACCTTCCGATGGAACCAGCAGTGTTAGATGGGTTTCGATAAAATTAAGGAATATTTAGCTCATCCACCAATCTTGATGCCACCTATTCTAGGAAAACCCCTCCTGCTTTACATCTCTGCTACTTCAGTCACGTTGGGGGCATTGTTGGCACAACATGATGAGTCGTTCAAAGAGAGGGCAATCTACTACATCAGTCGAACATTGGTCGGCTATGAGTTAAATTACTCCCCCATGAAAAAAGCCTACCTTGTGCTAGTCTTCAGCACATAGAAATGTCGTTATTACATGCTCAGCCATCCAGTCAAATTAGTCGCTAAAATTGATCCCCTGAAGTATTTGTTATCTAGAACCACTCTGACTGGCCGCATGGCCAAATGGGTCATACTCCTAAGCGAATTTGACATAGAGTATGTAGAGTGAAAAGCCATAAAGGGACAGGTCATAGCTGATCATTTGGTCGAGGCGCCATTAGTAGATGCTTACCCTCTAGACACTGAATTTCTAGACGAAGAAGTCTACATAGTCATAGAAGCACCAACTTGGACACTATATTTTGATGGCTCATACATGCATAATGGATCAGGCGTAGGAATTTTATTAGTTACCCCTCAAGGTGACTACATTCCAAAATCATTTAGGATAGCATTCCCATGTACCAACAATATGGCAGAGTACGAAGCTCTCCTCACCGGCCTCAGAATTGCAAAGCAGTGGCACATAACTCATTTGAAAGTCTTTGGTGATTCTTTGCTAGTCATTAGGTAGGTTAATGATGAGTTCCTAACCAAAGATGATAAGCTATTACACTACAAGCTCATGGTGGATGATTTCAAGAAATATTTAACCTCTATACAATTTGAACAAATTCCTAGGGTACAGAATAAAGCAACAGATGCAATGGCCATTATCGATTCCCTGATTGGCATGCCTAAAGATCGTACAGAATGTGAGTTTCTCATTGAACAAATTTTAATCCTTGCATATGATATTCCTAAGACTGATATGGTGTGTGATATTGTAGGTCCTGCCTCCCCCTGGTACCAGGACATATACACCTATCTCCATGATAATATCATACCCCCAGAACTTACATGCAACCAACGCAAATCTTTTGTCCATCACTCTTCCTGATACATCATTGTCGGTGATACGCTTTATCTTCGCGGGTATGATGGAATCCTCCTTAGATGTTTGAATGAGACCGAAGCCTACATGACACTAACGGAAGTACATGGTGGTGTTTGTGGAGCTCACTCAAATGGTATGGCTCTGGCCAAAAGGATCCTACGAGCTGGATATTATTGGCCTACATTGGAACACGATGCTTGTGAATTTGTAAAGAAGTGTGTTCCATGCCAACAACATGCAGATTTGATTCACGCCCCAGCACAAGATCTTCATCCCCTCCTAGCACTGTGGCCCTTTTCTCAATGGGGTTTCGACTTGATTGGCAAGATTTACCCACCATCATCTGATGACCATACATTCATAATTACCACCACTGAATACTTCACTATGTGGGTGGAAGCAATACCACTCTCACAAATCACCGGCATCCAAATCTCAAAATTTATCCTTTACCATATTCTCTGTAGATATGGTATCCCATCCACCATCCTCTCTGATAATAGAAAACCCTTCAAAAACCAATCCATGAAACACCTCTGCGACACCTTTCATATCCAGCACTGTTGGTCAACATCTTATTACCCCCAGGGCAATGGTCAGGCAGAAGCAACCAACAAGACCCTTATCCACATCCTCAAAAAGGTTGTCAATAACACTCGATGAGATTGGCACCTCCATATTCATCCTGCCCTCTGGGCATATCGCACATCCATCTGCACCTCGACAGGCGCCACCCCCTATTCTTTAGTATATGGTGTTGAAGTCGTCCTTCCAATTGAAGTTGAGCTTCCATCACTGAGGATTTCTCTGAAGAATCTTATTAGTGAAGAATATGCTCATGTTGCACGGCTTGCACAGGTGGAATTACTGGATGAATGAAGAATAAAAGCCTATGATCATCTGCAAGCATACCAAAACTGCCTCAAATGTAATTACAATAAAAAGGTCCATCCTCGACAATTCTAGGTTGGTGAGCTTGTTCTTAAGGAAAACCAGCATACTCAACAGGATCATGATAAAAAAGGAAAATTTGAGGCAAACTGGTTAGGGCCTTATATCATAGCCGCCAAATATGGATCTAGGGCCTACAGATTGACTACTCTTGAAGGAAATCCCCTTGACGAACCCATCAATATCATGCATCTAAAGAAGTTCTACACCTAAATCTGCTTGGTAACCCCACCTAATCAAAAAAAAAAAAAAATCAAAAAAAAATAAATAGTAAAGAGAAATAAATTTGTCCTATGGTGAAAACCACCTCTTGGTGGCACCTTGGATAAGTATGGATGGTGAAAACCTGGTAACAGGTGTCATCCATAGAGGGCTTAATCATTATCTATGTGACATCCTAGTTATTTTATGCTTTCATCCGCACTATCGTCCCCACCCATCTCATCCTAAGCCACTTGGTATATTTTGATTGAGCATTGGACAACCCATCTAGCCTATCCTCCATCCTGAGCTTTTCAGTATCCCACTTTGAGCTTATGATGTTCATTCCCTTGGTCGGTTAGTCCATGTCATCATATGGGATCATCCATCGTGTCAGTCGCCATCTAGCTCTCATCCTTTTGCATCACTAGTCAAACTACGTTGCCCCTGCGCTGTCACGTAGGCAAGGCTGACCATTTGATCTGCCCCCGGGGTATTCTGACCATTGCGTCTTGGTCATCCATCATTTTCCTTCATCATCCTCTTTCCACTTTATCCATGGTCTTTTCATAAACTATGAGGGCTCTGCACTTTCACATAGGCAAGGCTAATCTTTGATCGGCCCCCAAGACCCTAGGTCTATAGGATATGTCAGTCTATGTCCCCATCTAGCTCATTATTCTCAAATAAAATTTTAATATTATCGAAAGATTTGGTTAATGAAAAGCATCTTGCATCAAAACCGTGTCATTCTAGTTTAGTATCCATCATCGGTCTCAATAGGATGCATCCTTCCTAACAGACCTCATCAATCCTATCCATCACCTTGATCCTATGGCAAATGACATTTTGATTTTAATTGTAATATTTTGATGTTTTGGAGTTTATTTGTCATTTGAGCTCACCATCAACACTTGTCATGGTCACCTTGATCCATCATATCATGGTGTGCTTTGACTAGTCGACATAAGGGTTCATCTTGGTCTTTTCTTTGTTGTTGCCTTTTCGGTTGTCCCACGTAGTACCCACCAAGATCCCTGAGGTCTTGTGTTACGTTAGGGCATCCTTGTGTGTTTGTGGTTATCCCAATGCTTGGCCCGACCAAGGTCATTGTGATCTTGGGGTGTTGGGGTAGCCCCCTTTTGCTTGTTGTGTTTGTTTCACGCATTGGATGCCTACTAGCCCTAGTCTTATATATCAGGGTATCTAGTATCTTATTCTATAGCAAATATCAATGCTTCAAAGATGGCAACTCATATTAGGATTGCATTTCATCATCTGTTGCATAGCATTCACCCTATAATTTTGGTCGTGTAAATACTTTATCCCACTCTTTCCAATTCTTCTCTAGATACTGATAATTTTTGACAGATGCCAAATGACACCCATTTTCACAATCACTACATACCCATCTTCCATTATCATGTAAGTTCTTATTGGCACTTATGGCCGTGTGTTACTTCCTCTAGAATACAAAGAGCATTATTGCATATTCGAGTCATTCTATTAACCACACATACATCACCACCTACATCACAACATGTTAGAACCATGCATACATCATCACCTGCATCACAAAGTGTCAGACTCATAATACATCACATCCTGCATATATAAAATGTTCATACAGAATCCATCATACACATATACATACATGACAATAAGTCAACTAGGCATCCATATATATAGGTCATCATAGATACAACATGTACACACATCATATCACCATCCGTATATCTGTATTAATAAAATCATCCATATTCCACAAATACATACACCCAATCATCCACATAAGCATCTAGTATCATAAACATGTGCATAAATAAACCAACATATCCATCCACATAAACAGAAAATATCATATAATTACCCATCACAAAAGGAAACATACTACATAGTGTCAATAAGAACTATCCCATGTCATAATCAAAATAATATAATATGTGTCATATGTCCATCATACATCAAAATCTATCATATATCCATCACATAATAAACTACAAAATCCAAAGATATAGAATCTCTCTAATCTCTGTCGATAAATCCTACATGCTCCAACCTGCATCTGTCAAAAACTCAGTAACCTATCACCTCCCGAATGAGCTACCCACATCTGATCTCTGTGGGGAATCTGGTACGGATCTCCTACCTAATGTAACACCCGGTGAATCATTGTAACCTCGAGTCCATGTCCCTAGTGACTGAGATATTGCTGGCATCTGGGGTACCTGCTGGGTATACTAAAATATCCGCTGGGTCGAGTCTGGAACTGCATGGTAGTACGCGACCATCCAAAATCCTGCCTCTCTCACATTCTCCTCCCACTCCACAACCTGAACCCAAGCGGAATTCTACTCCTGATGATACCTATACCGATCCCTTGTAATCACTCTCCTCTCCTGCTCCCAAGCCTCCTAGAATAGGCATAACTACGCCATCTCCGCCTGCATCCGATCTCTCATCTCCTCGGCAGCCACTACCCTAGCTACTACTACATCCCTCTCCCCCTATAATCCATGTGTATCTCTCCCTATCACATCACTACCCTGCATCAACTGCCACTGTGTCACTGCTGCATCCCGCTCTCCCTGCAGTGTCTGCATCCATCTCTTCACAACCTCTCTCTCCCTCTGAGCGGCCTGCCACTGAACCACTCCCACATCCCGCTCTCCCTACAGTATCTGCATCCATATCTTTGTAGCATCTCTCTCTCTCTCTATGTAGCCTGCGACCAAACCACTGCTCCATCCCTCTCCCCTTGCAGCTCCTAGACTCTCAAAACTGCTACATCTCACTCTCCCTGCAGTGCTAATACCTCTGAAACTGCCTCCTCTCTCCTCCTCTGAAGAGAAAGAATCTGTGCCTCTGCCAACTCTCTCATCTTGTGTTGTTAAATATGTGTATCAAAATGAAAACAAAAAAAAACACAAAAAAAAAAATTAAACTGAAGAAAAAAAAATAATTTGAATTCAAAGAAACAAACGAAGCTTCTTCAGAGCTATTCCATCTTCCTCTACCTGTAGGGATTTGTTTGAAGCTGCTACTCTCATATTGTATAAGCAAAGCTTCTCCAAATGCCAACTTATAGAATGAGTATGCAAAGTTCCTCTATGCTATATGCTGGTGGAGGTGAGAATACTAATACGAATATGCACAGGGGCTATGGATTATGCACAGGGGTTGTGAATTATGGATGTGATGAAATGATATGAATAGGCCATGATATGAAATACTACTATGCTATGTTATGATGCTAGAATGCTATGAATACTAGAAGGCTATGCTATTGCAATTTGGCTATAGTTATTCTATTGAAAGCTTCTCTGTAATTGCAAAGACCCGACAGTCCTTTTATAGCTTTTTGTAGGTAAGATCTTGGCTGGCAAGGATCAACGGCTGTGAGGTTGTCTGGTAAGTTTGAATGGTGAGAGATGGAGAGGTTGAGAAGAAGATGGAAGATATTGGGAGGTTGGAGAGAAGAATGGAAGCTTGTCTTCAACCCACGAGAACAAGCTTGCACATAAACAGAGAAATTAATTTTTCTGTTTTGGCAGTTTGTTTCACGGTTGTTGAAGATAATGCAAATTAATTAAATAAATAAATTTATTTAATTTCATTTATGTGAGTTTGATTTTTGAATTTAGGACTATAGAAGATTTAATTAAATATTTTGGAATATTTAATTATGATGTGACTTTAGAAGAATTTAATTAAATATTTTGGAATATTTAATTGTGAATGGATTTTAGAGGAATTAATTAAATATTTTCAGATATTTAATTGTGAATGGACTTTAGAAGAATTTGAAATATTTAATCTTTATTTGAATAAAATATCCAAGCCAAGATTAAATGATAATTAATATAAATAAATCGTAATGTTTATTTAATTAATTAAGAAATGGATAAGAAAAGTGATTAAATAAACTTATTTATTTAATCAAGATGAAAGAATAAATAATGTAAATCAAATTCAGAGATTTAATTAAATATTAAAAATATTTAATTAATTACCAAACTATGTGATGTGACCATTTTTAGGTGTATACATTTTTCCCCTCTTTGAAGTGATGTGTTTTACGCACTGCTTCAAAGAATTTTGAAATTTGCCCCAGATGCTGATTGTCGAATGTTGATAGGTATATGCCCCCTCGGACAATGAATCGATAAGATTTTGTTTTTTGTGAATTTTCAGATTTTTTTTGAAATGTTTTTCGATTTTTATGATTTTTATGACATCGATTCATCGTTCGAAAATGATGATATGAAGAAATTGACGTGAAAAAGATGTGAGATGAAAATTTGATGACCTAATTGCCCCTGCTATGATAAAATGTGATAAAATGCCCCAAATTTTGTTGATGGTTTTTGATTGATTCAACATTTGTGATGATTGATTGATGATAACTGATAGGATTGATAAAGTGACCTTGTGATGCATGAGCCTCACTGATAGGATAGATTTCCCATCATGGTGATGTGTTTTGATAAATTTGTTCCCAAGGTTGTTGGCAAACAAATAGTAGTCCCATAAATTTTCTTTCAAGGTTGTTGAAAGACAAATAGTGTTAGGGTTAGGTGTTGTACACCTTGCATAATGTTTGTATTGTTTTATTTATTTATTATGTGTGTGGTGCACCTAGGGGTTTCTAGATGCACGTGCATCACAAGGAGTTATAATGTTGGGGCCACTTTGTTATATGTAACACTGAGACATAATTGTCAAATGTAATTATTTAATATTGGGGGACTAATAAAATAATAAAGAACCCAATATTAAATGTGGGGTCACATGATTGTAAGTTCATGGTTTTGGGCACATGGTTTATGTAATACCACTTGGTGGTTTTGTGGGAGCTTGTTTCTATAAAAGCAACCACAAGGGTAGTTGTTAAGGGTTGGACAGTTTGCTACAGGTTAGTAGGTTGAGCTTGTGCATCTGTGAGGGTTTGAAGCATGGCATGGGATGTGTGGATACATGCTTGGTCATATGGAATGCATGGATAGCTTGTGCTTCAGAAGTGTTCATGGGGTCTCTGCAGATGTATTGTAATGGTTTTTTTTCATTGCTAAATAATACATAGAGTGTGGATGCTTTTGGAGGCTGGGTTTTTCCCTCTTGAGGGTTTTCCCAGGGTATATCTTGTGTCATCTTTGATGGGTATGTTGTCTATTCTCTTGCATGTGGATTCTGAATACTTAGATGCATAGATTTCATTATGGGTTATGTGGAAATTGTCATTGGGTGTACAGTATACCATGGGCTATACAGTATAGCATGATCAGTCGCCACATACCAACAAACAGTTGTTGATAAGTTTGTTTCTAATGTTGTTAAAAACAAACATGATTTGATATATTTGTCTTCAAAGTTGTTGAAAACAAATAGCAATTTATAAGGTTGCTTTTAAGGTTGTTAAAAACAAACATGATTTTGATAAGTTTGCTTCCAAGTTAATGAAAAGCAAATAATAGTTGATAAGTTTTCTTTTAAGGTTGTTAAAAACAAACACGATGTTGATAAATTTGCTTTCATGAAAATGAAAAACAAATAGTTGTTGATTTGATTTGATAAGTTTCGATAAGTTTTCTTCCAAAATTGTTGAAAACAAATAGTAGATTTAATAAATTTGCTTTCAAGGTTGTTGAAAGAAAAATCATAGTTTGATAAATGTGCTTTCAAAGTTGTTGAAAACAAATAGTCGAATGATGTATTCTGATTGGATTGATTTGATTGATTTGATGATCTATTTTGATTTGAATAATGGTCTGATCTTTTGATGTTATTGATGATTTGATCTTTTGATGTAGGAGCAGGTGGTGTGAGACCAACAACATCTGGGGGTAGCACCTCATAGTGTTTTCATGTGATCAACTTTGATTTTTTTATTGAGACATTGTATACTTTGCCAGTTTTTGGGAAAATCTATAAATGCAAAATGAAAATTCTAACATGAATGTAATCTATACTAACCATCCAGGTTATCCGTACAATATTACCATTCTGGGAGCTTATTTGTGCTTTTTATGTCATCATTGAGCATTGAAATGTTGAAAGTTAATACAAGCATCAAAGGGTATGTTAGCACCAGTGATGACCTGAGTATTGCTTTCATGATTTTTGATATAGCAAGATAATACAAGCATCTAGGTATAATTGAACTGAGATGACCTGAGTATTGCTTGCATAAATAGACAAGAGTTAACCCGTTTCCCATGAAAATTCCAAAATGTCATCAATGATACTTAGTAGAGCATGTCTCGCGACCAATTTACATAGTACTAATGATTTCCTCGCAAACAACAGAAAAAGAAAAATCATACTCCTTCCTTGCTTTTCTAGTTCAGTACATCATTGAATTGCTCCAGAGATATGATAGAAAAATCAAACAACCATTCAGATCTTGCCTAAAATATTTCAAACGTTATTCAAATTAAGATCATCCAGTCTTGATTATCATCATTGATGTTTTGTTTTGATGTTTGTTTGGATCATGTTGTCTTGATTTCAATTGGCATTGAATAAGCATGTTGTGATCGATTCGATATGGCAATGTTTGTTTGCATTTTGGAAAACTGTCTTATGTCTGTTTGTGAGGTTCGAAAAGCTCATTGGCCCTCTCTTTTTCAGTCTATGTTTCTGCCCCCAGTGTAAACACAACTTAAATATGACAGGTATGTACAAATTTCATCAAGCCATGATGAAACACAAGAATTCTCGTTGCATGATATGGATATGATAGATATGCACAGATGATAGATATGGATAGAGTGTATAAGATAATATATATGATGTTCAAGAAGATCCTTAACCTTGTCAAGATCAAAGGTGGAAATGTAAGGAATGGGCATAAAAAGGATAATGACCATGAATGATAAGATGGATGAAACTTGTCCCTAAGTGTAGATTGCAAGAGGAATATGGAAGATAGGATATGGATGATAGGGAGATGGAGGAAGGAATTAAGCATCAAGTTTCACAACCAAATATTCCTCTAATAAACCATGTCAATGGGAACTAGAATCCTAAATGTTGGCAGATTAATGATATGATGGAAGAATCTAAGGACTTATGCCAAAGTTTGGATTAAAGGAGAATGATGGGGTATGAATGTTGGATAATGGATAGGAGGTTGGAAGGCATGTTGATGGATAGATGGAAAGGTTGGAAAGATCAACATTGGCACACACCTTGAAGGGTGGTGGAATGATGGAGGAAAAATGGATTTGGAAGGTGATAGGTTATTAGATGGAAAATTGGAGGAAGCTTTTGGATTAGCAAATTTGGATGCCAATTTAGATTTTATTGCTTTTATGAGACTTTTAGGAATCCACATGAATTTTGACTTTGAGTTTTGCTTTGTGGACCTTTGTGGCCTTTGACATTTTTCCTTTTTATGTATAGACCTTTGTGGTCTTTGAAAATTGCCTTTTTTCTTTGATGGGCCTTTGTGACCTTTGAAAATTGCCTTTGTGGCCTTTGAAAATTTCCTTTTGATTTTTGGATCAAATTTTCTTTTATTTTTGCATGACTCTTCGAGGAGACATGTTGATCCTTTGATACATGTGGAGTTTTATATTGAAGCTTTTGACATTTGGCATCCAAATTGCTTCCAAAAGAAATGGAAGGAGTGTATTGAGATGAACGATATGGAGGTATGATGGATGAGTTAATGAAGGAAGAATTTTGAAAGTGGATCAAGGATGTGTGCCTTTGTTGTTCTTGAAGAATAGGAGATGGAGAAATGTGGGACCCTAATATTGATGGAAGAGTTGATGAGCTAGGGTTGGGATGATAAGGACCAAGGATAGATGGAAGGTTTGATGAACTAGGATAAGGACCTAGAATAGATGGAGTTTTTGATGGACTAGGATAAGGACCTAGGATGGATGGAGATTTTGATGGACTAGGATAAAGACCTAGGATGGATGGAGAGTTTGATGAACTAGGATACCTAGGTTGAGCATGAGATGTATAACCAAGGCCATGAGAATATGGATGTGCTCTGACAGAAAGGGGTTCTAGGATGCCTTGCTCATGAAGGCCTAAACCTTTTCCTTTGTAATTCATAATTTCACACATTCGTTTACCAATTGGATATGTATTGTTTGTGAAACAATATGCGAGTCCATTTTGGGGAGGATATGATATGGATGAGAAAATAGGTTTTGGAAGTAAACTAGAATGGATAAAGGTGGAGGATCCCAATTTATAGGTGTGGGGTTCATGGATAACTTGAATAGATGTGATAGGATCTTGACATGGGGATGATGGGGCATTTTGATCTTGACTTGGAAAAGGATTATGAAGTGGTATGAATGGAATATCTTGATCATGAGAAGGATAATCATCTTCGTGGGATGAAAGGGTATCCTTGAATGGAAGCTTATATTGATCTTGATGAGGAAGGGAATCATGAGATTTTGTAGAAATCATATCTTGATCATCAATTGGTAAGACATCATTAGATAGGATGGAAGAAATATCATGCTCTTGGGATGCAATAGAATCATGGGATGGTATGGATTGATTAAATGATGTAGAAGAACTTGGAAGAACATTTTTTTCTTGAGATGGAAGAGGATTATCATGGGTGAATAATGAAAGGAGGGAATCATCACATGGTTCTTGAGAGATGGGATCTTGATCAAAGATAGGAAGGGTTTGTAGAATGTTTTGATTGAGATGTGTAGATTGAAATGAATCATTGGATGTAAAGGATATGGTAGAAGAAGGTGATTGAATGGAATCATTATCTTGAGTGAAAGAATCTTGAGGTTCATTTTGAATTATGGGGGATGAAGATAAATGCATGACATGACAGGATTGGTCAATTTTATTTGATGGCTTAGATTTGGGCTTCTTATGTAACCTTTGCAAAAATTCAAAAACATTGAATTTGGATGATGTTGCTTTTGTAGGAGAAGAGGTTACCTTCATATTTCTGTCAAAGGACTCTGTAGTTGTGCCCCCTTTAATTTCCTTGATTTTCCTTTGGAGTGCTCTTGTTTGTTGGGGAAGACTACTAAGATCATTTAATTGAGTTTTAGTCTTTTCAGGATCTTCCTTAATTTTCTCCATATTGTAGTTAGAGGGAAATTTGTCACCTTGGTTTGCTAAGAAAAGAAAGTAGCCTTCTTTATCTCGCTCTAATATCTTGTCCAAAATTTGGTGAAACTGTGGATCCTGTTCAACTTCTTGAATCATTTCATCGGTTATTTCCTCATTTGAATTATTCCCAGTATGAAACCTATGAAAAGGATTTTCTTCCCTATCACCCATGTTGTAAAGTGGACAATAGACATATGCTTTTGAAATGTTCTTCTAGACTTAGATCACAGTTTTATAAGTGCAAAAATGATGATGTCTTGATCTGATAAGATGAAAATCTTATGATATGATCAAATGACGTTTCTAACTCTTGATTGTGGCTTCCAAGATGAAAGGATATTAGAATCATGTTGGGGAAGTTGAATCAATAATCAAAAACTTGTTTGAAAAGATGCACTGTTTTGAGATTTGATCCTAGTCTCAAAAAATGATAAGTGTGATCAATGTAATTGTGAGTTTTGGATGATCTTTACTGAATTAATGTATTGACAACACATCAAGCAAATTGTAGAATAGTTGTTTTAAGTACTATGCTAAACATCAAGTGTATGATCAAATGTTTTTCAAAAATTGTTTTAACAGGATTTACACATGATAAGCATTTCAAACAGACTCACTCTTAGTTCTCAAGTAGGTCATCATAGTAATCAACAGCCCACATCTTAAAACTACGTCGACTCACATAGCCATGTCACCCCCGAAAGGGCACTCATGTTTTTGTCTTTTCCAGGTGCGTACTCAAAGTGATGGAAGTGGATACTGGATCCCCTGAGCAAACAATCCTTGGCAGTTATATGGTGAGTATCTTGGGGGTAGATTCTTCCCTCCCGTGCACTGTGATTATATAATGTTTGGAAACTGGCTTCGGTTGGATATTACACTAAGTTCATAGTAAGGTTTTTTGTTCGGCGCGGCAAATGATAGACTCCCTCGAGAGACCTCCCTACCTTTAGAACAAAGGCTTTGGGGATGGTTATCAATGCACACTACCGTCAAAAGGGGGTTTCCCTAATTTTGCTTTAAATTTTAGAGTGGGGTGGAATAGCCTGGCTTTGGCTTGAACCCACTTGAGTCGTTCCTCTTGGGTGAGTAATTTTTCCCACAAGAGCAGGCTCTCTAAAAGGTTTTAACAAAGCTGGAAATTTCATAAAGGGAAATAGATGAGTTTGGCATTTTGATCACCCAGTTAAGGGGAGAGCATAGGCCTATCACCGTTTAAGCAAAGTAAAAAAAGATTCAGTTTTAAGCCCAAAATAAAAATTTGCTATGCTAGGTGAAGATTTTGCTCCACAAAAACATGAAATTATTTTTAGCCCAAAATTAAAAGTTAAGTGACTATCCTAGGATTGCTTGATTTTGAATTACGTGACTATCTTAGGATTGGTTTTTTTTTTTTTTTTAGAGCTCTTACTAGCCGCGATCGTGTCAGATCCAGTCAAATCCTACTTTAAGTTACAAATTACAATTGTAGGTTTTTGAAAAATCTATGCTCTACAGGATTCTTTATGGGCGCTATAGGATGATTTAAAGGCACTGCAAAATTCTTCACGGGCGCTGCAGGATTCTTCACGGGCGTTGTAGGATTCTTCACGGGCATTGCAGGATGATTTAAGGGCACTACATGATGCTTTAAGGGTGCTGCAGAATTCTTCACGCGTGCTGCAGGATGATTTAAGGGCGTTGCAGGATGCTTTATGAGTGTTACATAATTCTTCAAGGGCGCAACAGGATTCCTTAAAGGCTACATGATGCTTCAATAGCGCTACAAGATGCTTCAAGGGCGATGTAAGATGCTTCAAGGGTGTTGAGCTGGGTATGAATTTTCTAAAGCGTGTTTATTGTGCTAATCCACTATTTTTGGCCATAACCTGTCAGAAAAATCTGCAATAAAATGTTAAAATGGGGCAAGAGCCCCACAGTGGGTGCCAAAAATGTGTTGTTAAATATGTGTATCAAAATGAAAACAAAAAAAAAACACAAATGAAACTTTAAACTGAAGAAAAGAAAATAATTTGAATTCAAAGAAATAAACGAAGCTTCTTCAAAGCCGTTCCATCTTCCTCTATCTGCAGGGATTTGTTTGAAGTTGCTACTCTCAGATTGTATAAGCAAAGCTTCTCTGAATGGCAACCTGCAGAATGAGTATGCAAAGTTCCTCTATGCTATATACTGGTGGAGGTGAGAATACTGATACGGATATGCACAGGGGCTATGGATTATGCACAGGGGCTATGAATTATGGATGCGATGAAATGATATGAATAGGCCATGATATGAAATACTACTATGCTATGCTATGATGTTAGAATGCTATGAATACTAGAAGGCTATGCTATTGAAATTTGGATATAGTTATTCTATTGAAAGCTTCTTTGTAATTGCAAAGACCCGACAGTCCTTTTATAGCTTTTTGTAGGTAAGATCCTGGCTGGCAAGGATCAACGGCTGTGAGGTTGTCTGGTAAGTTTGAATGGTGAGAGATGGAGAGGTTGAGAAGAAGATGGAAGATGTTGGGAGGTTGGAGAGAAGAATGGAAGCTTGTCTTCAACCCATCGGAACAAGCTTGCACAGAAACAGAGAAATTATTTTTTCTATTTTGGCAGTTTGCTTCACGGTTGTTGAAGATAATGCAAATTGATTAAATAAACAAATTTATTTAATTTCATTTATGTGAGTTTGATTTTTTATTTTAGGACTATAGAAGATTTAATTAAATATTTCAGAATATTTAATTATGATGTGACTTTAGAAGAATTTAATTAAATATTTTGGAATATTTAATTGTGAATGGATTTTAGAGGAATTAATTAAATATTTTCAGATATTTAATTGTGAATGGACTTTAGAAGAATTTGAAATATTTAATCTTTATTTGAATAAAATATCCAAGCCAAGATTAAATGATAATTAATATAAATAAATCATAATGTTTATTTAATTAATTAAGAAATGGATAAGAAAAGTGATTAAATAAACTTATTTATTTAATCAAGATGAAAGAATAAATAATGTAGATCAAATTCAGAGATTTAATTAAATATTAAAAATATTTAATTAATTACCAGACTATGTGATGTGACCATTTTTAGGTGTATACACATCCTGCAGCACCTGAACTCATGCCTGTGCCATGTCCTTCTCTACCTCCACCACCTGTACCTGCACCTACGCTACATCCCTATCTGCCTGCATAATACGAACCTGCTTCTATGCCTGTCTCTCTCTCTCCTACATCACCGCCATCTCTCCCACCATCTGCTCTAAGAAAAAAACTCTGTCCCGTAGCTCATCTCGCTCTTGCTGGAGATCACCTCCTTGATGCCCACTATTAGATGATAAATGATCAATTATCCCCTCTGCTCCCCTAGCTTGCAATATAATAGTCTCTGCTTGTAGTCTATCACGATCCCAACTAACAACAACCAACTCCTCTCATAGCCCCTATATGAAAGCCTCCAGTCTCTCTCTCCCTCCCCATCACCTCCACCTATGTGGATAAGAAGTCCACCATAAATCCATAATCCCTCTGATCTACTATCGGTACTCTAGATAGCTCGACTTGGCGTCTAGTCACCTCCACCTCTGATACCCTCAACCTCTGATCTATATTCTGAAGCCTCCCCACACTGTATCTTGGCTAAACAATCGGATCTCCTGAGGTACTGACAGGGACCACCGCCAATGGCTCTGTATCCCAAATATCCATCTCTGGCATATCGCTGTCTATCTCCATAGCATCATCACTCTCCCTGCCCTCCTACTCCTGCTGATCCTCCAAGTCCTCCACGGAAGGATGGACTCACACTCTCCATAGCTGACCATGCCTCCCTGCTCTCATCCATCTCCTCGGCTCTCCTATCTTCGACTACTCCTCATCCTCACTCTCCCCTATCTCTACAATGGGAGGCTCCTGCCCCGATGCCATCTGCCCCCCCTCTGTCATCTCCTCCTCCCATCCTCCCTGACCGACTCTTGGGATCGGTCACCTCTTGGGCCCCATCCTGCTAACCACTCCCACCCATCCCCTCTTGCTCTGTCATCGTCAGTATCCTCATCAGTCACCTCCTGCCTGCTATCCTCTCAGGCTGACTTCTGGCCTTAGTCTCCTCTCAGGCTCCCTCCTACAGTCCTCCCCCTCCCATCCTCTCTTGCTCTCTCATAGTCTGTACCCTCATTGGTCACCTTCTACTTGCTATCATCTCTGGCTGACTCCTGGCCTCCATCTCCCCTTGATCTCCATCCTGCTATCTCTCCCCTCCCTGCTCGGCCCATACCAACACTCTCCTTTGTCATACCCTGCCCCCTATACTAGTCTGCTGGCTCACTCTACCCTCTACTGCGTGTATCATCTCCACCTCTGACTCCTCCTGTCCTCTCACATCTGGCTCAGGATCTCTCCCACCCTCCTGTTGTATAGCCTCTCTAACCCTCCTCCACTGCCTCCTCCTCCTCCTTGTCCCTGCCTGTCCCTCTACCTCCATCCTCTCTCCTCCCACATCTGGCTCGGCACCTCTCCCACCCTCATGTCATACTCTCTCTCTAGCCCCATGGTGCTCATCCTCTAATCCAAATCCTACAACTCTTACAATCGACACCAATGGTGTAATCCTCTCCAATAGGTGGTTGCGAAACCATCGGTCATATCACATTGTCATCCCTGCATCCTTTACTCCCACACATCTCCCAGGATAGGCTACCTGCACTGTCACCACCCATGCTGCTCTAGCCTCCCTCGGGCTAATCACGCGCCCCCATGGTCACTCTTTGGTAAGTTGTTGAAACATCATCGGTGCACCAGAAATATCCTGTGTCAGCCTAAACTGTCTCACCACCCTATCTGGTTGATGCATCTCCACTATCTGCAGTAGGCTCCCAATCAAGACACACTGAGCCATAAAGTATCCTCTCTGTCTCTCAGTCTGCTCTCTCCATCCCTTGAAGTGTCGATTCATATACGGTTGCCACACTATGTCTCCCTCCTCCAAATCATCCACCATCCTCCTCCATCCCTCCACATCTTCCAACCCCCTATGATGCACAACCTATCCCCTCACCTCTCCATACCCCCATGCCACCGGCTCTCTATAATCCACATCTCCCTCCCTAACAACAATCGGTCTCGTCACCATGATATTCTCCCATGCCCACACCTGTAGCAGGGTCATGTGTGTCAAACTGACTGTCTCCCAATAGCAAATTAGATGCATATCCCTATACAACTGGGCTAGGACACAAGTCCCCCGTGCAGTCTGTCTCTCACGCCACTCAAAAATGTGTCAAATAGCCTTGATAAACCTCAGACTGCAATACCGCCTGCTACAATCTGGCAACAATATCCCACTGATCAAACCCGCTAGGAATAACGGTAAAGGTGGTACTCCCACTGTCAAGCATCTATCTAGAAACAGCTGTAGACCCTAAAGAGGCAGGGAAACATGTCCAAATAACATTGTCATAGTCTATGCTAACTCAGCCCCTCTCAACACCACATCACTCAGCAATATCCCTGCTATTGATAGCTTTAGGATGCGCCATAAATCCTCCAGCGTCCTCGTCATCTCCTCCATCGATAGACGAAATGTCAAAGTCTCTGAACTCCATCTCTCTACCAAGGCCGTCAACATCGCTCGATGCGCCCTCATCACTGGCACCTCTAAAAAGTGCAATAACCCTGTATGATCTAAAGCCGCATGATCCACGCCTGTCATCGCTGCTACGGTCATTGTCAATACCTCTGACCATCGCTCATGTGTCTGTATCCACCCCAAACCCTCCAGTCACACCAATCATTTGTCAGTACATAATTTTCTTGATTTTGGGACATCTTTTTCTTACCTCTTCTTTTTTTCTTTTCTCTCTCAAATGTTTTCATAGTCTCGTCTCTCTAGCCTCCCTTGTCAAAACTCTCTCTCCCCTTTTTCCCTGGGAAACTCCACCATAGCTCAGGGCATGTCCGCCCCTCCCCGAGGCATGTCCGCCCCTTTTGGGGCGTGTACGCTTCGACTTGGGGCAGCTCCGCCCCTTCCTGGGGCGTGTCCGCCCCGCTGGTGGGGCGCCCCGCCCCAGCTCGGGGCAGCTCTACCCCGCGGCCGAGGCGTGTCCGGCCCTACTCGGGGCGACTGCGCCTTGTGGCCGGGGCGTGTCCACCTCAACTCGGGTTGGCTCTGCCCCCTGCCGGGGCGTGTCCGCCCCACTGTTGGGGTAGCCCTGCCCTAGCTCGGGGCATGTCCGCCTGCGGCCGGGGTGGCTCTGCCCCCTTCTGGGGCGTGTCCGCCTGTGGCCAGGGCGGCTCCGCCCCCTTCTGGGGCGTGTCCACCCACTGCCAAGGAAACTCCACCCCCTTCTAGGGTGTGTCCGCCCCAACTCGGGGTGCATATGCCCCTCTGTGCGGCGGCGCGCCCACTTTCTCCCCCTCTAAAAATTACCTTCCCTCATTTTTTTCAAATTCCTCAAATTGCCCATTTTTCTATTCTACCCCACCCACCAAACCCACATTTTTTTTTCTCATCTTAAAAAAACATGCTAAATGATTAAAATACATACCATGGGTTTTTCTTACTCACCTTGCGGGGCATTGCAAAGTGGGTCCAGCGTCTCTGCAGGTCATCTGCTCGGTGAATGATCTTCATATCATAATCTCGCGACATTTTTGGCTTCGTCTCCCCTCCCTCTTCTTTACCTTTTCCTCAATTGCTATAGTCACAATGAGACAAGGTAATTCTTCAAATTACCATTTAACCCCTCTTTTCCCCCCTTTTTCAAATAAAAGGTATTTTTTTACCTTTTATTTGACATTTTTTGGTCCCAACTAATCCCCTTCTTTCCCGAAGCTGCCATTTGCAAACCGTATGTCCAATCAACTCCGTTCAAAAGTCAAAGTTGCTTAGTTTTTCACCCTCTATCAAACAGTCTCCTCTATTTCTTTCTATCAAGAAGTCGTCTGGTGCCCCCTTGTTCCTTCCCTAATCGCCCTCTCGAGGGGGCATACCCTATCATTTTCTTCCATCCATTTGAGGTAGGCACTGGGGAATCCCTCTCCTTTTTTTCCTCCTCTTGGATAGCTCATTCAACCTATTTCAGTCTGGGGCATCAATCCCTGTCACTTTCTTCATTCCCGACATTTTATTTTTCTTCGAAACACTGTTATTTTAACAATATTTCGAAGAGAGGCAAAATGTAGACACCCAAATTTGATCACTCCCATATGATCAAAATTCATCAATTCTATCAATATTAATTTATTTAATTAATATTACACTTCCCACATAAAGTATTTAATTTAATAATTAAACACTTTATTTGGTGCCTTTCTCCTCTCTAAATTAAATAAATACACCAATTTATTTAATTTAGTCATTCTAATCTTTTGAATTAAAATCAATTTAAAATTCTTCTTTTCTCTCTCCTTGTCACATCCTCCATAATCCATCACTAATTTGAATTAATTTAATTAATTCATATTTAGGGTGTGCATCCTCTTAATCAAGGATTAATGTCACATCCTCCTACATTTGCGACTTGTCTCTAATCTTCCATTAATTATCATAATTAAGTATTTGTACAACTTTAATCAAATTCATTAACCACTTTTAGCACCACTTTTTAGTCAATCTTTCCATTTTTCCTTATTGGGCACTAACCCTCTTTCCTATGAGAATTTTTAATTCTCATTTATTCATCCTATGTCTCTCTCCTCCCCATGTGAATTTTTAATTCACATTTTGTCTTTCCAAGGCTTTTAGAATGTTTTACATGTCACCTCTTACACATGTGACCAATTCCCACCTTTTTGGAAACCCTCTCTTATCCATTAGTTTCTCCTACGAATGTGAATTTTTAATACACATTTATTTCTCCAACCTCTTTCTCTTTTCCCATGGGGATTTTTGAGAAATTTCAAAATTCTTCAAGTGTCATTTTCACTCCCATTTGGGGATAAGAAGTTCCTTTTTAAAGAAATATTCTCACTCCCCAAGGTACTTGGAAGGTACTTGTCCTTCCTCCACATCATGTACCTCTCTTCCACATCACCTCCACATCATCTCATCCTTAGCCCTCTCACATTCCACATGTCAAAATGTGAGGTCTTGTGAGTCCTCAACTCACCTTAGCCCTTCATTTTGACTTTGTTGGATAAATCCAAACCATTGAATTCTCTAGAGAATTCATGATCCTCTATAAATACCCCATCCTCTAAGGAATTTTTAACACTTAGCCATTTTGCAACTAAATGCTGCCATTTTATGCACTCATCTAGTCTTCAATTTCACACATTTTCATTTGCATCCAAGCATATAGTCAAGACTTGAATTTAGCCATATCAAAAGTCATCAAGGAGCATACAAATCAATCCAAATTAAGGGCCAACCAAGGAGTTTCAGCTGCAAAAGGGAGGTATAATCATTTGTCTTCATTTAACACTTTCCTCTTTGCATTTACAAATTTCTTAGGCCAATCATGAGGTGTTACCTTATGCTTTTCCATTGCATTTTAATTGCTTAGAAAGGGTTAGACATTTTGGATATCACAATATCAGCCACTTGTTCCTTTATTGGAATATACTCCATGTTGACTTCCTTATCTACAACCTTTTCTCTAATGAAGTGATACTTTATTGATATATGCTTTGTTCTAGAGTGCATCACTGGATTCTTTGAGATATTAATGGCACTCGAGTTGTCACAAAGAATCAAGATAGGTTCATTGTACTCTACCTTGATGTCCTTTAATATTTGCTTCATCCATCAGACTTGAGTGCAACATGCAACTGCTACAACATATTCTACTTCTATTGTAGAAAGAGTGATAAAATCTTTCTTTTTACTCATCTAGGAAACTAATTTGTTGCCCAAAAAGAAAGATCTACCACTAGTACTCTTTCTATCATTCACACTTCTTGCCCAATCAACATATGTGTATGTTGTTAAGGTGAAATATTTTACTTTGGGATACCATAAACCATAGTCAATAGTACTTTTTATGTATCTAAATATTATCTTTACTGCATTTACATGTGATTCTTTTGGTTCTTCCTAAAACCTAGCTACCATATAAACTGCTTGTATTATATCAAGCCTAGATGTAGTTAAATATAGTAGACTTCGAATAATTGATCTAGACAAAGTTTGATTTGCATCAAGTGACTCATCTAATCTACTCAACTTGTTGCCAGTAATCATGGGAGTACTAATTGGTTTACAATCCTCCATGCCAAAAAATTTAAGCATTTCGTTTGCATACTTGGTTTGTGATATAAAATACCTTTATCAATTTGTGTAATTTCCCAACCAAGAAAAAATATGAGTTCTCCTAACATGGACATTTCAAACTCATCTTGCATGTTTGTAGGAAATATTTTGCACATTACATCACTACTACCACCAAATATAATATCATCTACATACACTAAAACAATGATCATTTTCTTACCTTCAAATTTTAGATATAGATTGCTATCAGCACAACCTTTCTTGAATCCTTGTTGTTGTTGATATTGATCCAACCTTGAATACCAAGCCATTGGTGCTTGCTTCATACCATACCATACTTTTCTCAATCTGTAGACATAATCATCATCTTCTAATAAGTGAAAACCTTCTAGCTACTCAATGTATACTTCCTCTTCAAGGTTTCCATTTAAAAATGTAGATTTTACATGCATTTGATATACTTTACAATATTTATAGACAAAAAATGCAAAAAACATCCTAATAACTTCTAATTGTGCAACTGGATCAAATGTTTCTTTAAAATCAATCCCATATCCTTTGTACACTAATCTTGTTTTGTTTTTTTACCACAACTCCATCTTCATTTAGCTTATTTCTGAACACCCATTTAGTTCCAATTACATTCTTGCTTGATGGTCTAGGAACCAATTCTCATGTTTTTTTCTTTTCAATCTGACTGAGTTCCTCTTCCATTGCTTTTATCCAACTTTCTTCTTTACTAGCTTCATCAAAGCTTTTTGGTTCAATCTGTGATAAGAGGGAAAATTTCACTTGTTCCTTGTTCATTGCAAGTCTTCTTCTAGTTTGCATACCTTCATTCTTATCACCAATTATTTGATCTCTAGGATGATCTTTGTGCACATATTTTGTAGGAGCACATTCAACCTCTTGCTCATTCTCTTCTTTTTTTTGGTGTTCTTCTTCTTCTGATGCACCTATATCCTCATCATCTGATTCTCTTTCAAGATTATTTCTACTAGGCTTACCTTATTAGGCTTACCTTGATTTTCACTTTCATCAACCCTAACATGTACACTCTCTAAAATTCTATGCAATCTCTTATTATACACTTATAAGCTTTGCTTTGGCTAGAATACCCCAAAAATATCCCTTCATAAAATCTTGACTCAAAACTTCCTAAATTTTCATCTTCACTCTTAATATAGCATTTACTACCAAATACTTTGAAATTCTTGATTGATGCAAGCCTACCAAATAATAATTCATATGACGTTCTACAACTATTAAATCTTATAAGTGCTATATTTTGAATATATACAATAGTTTGTACTACTTCTTTCCAAAAAGAATCTACCAAGTTTTCTTCATTCAACATGGCTCTATCCATCTCCTTCACAATTTTGTTTCTTCTCTCTACCACACCATTTTGTTGTGGTGTTCTTGGAGCATAATATTGGCGTTTGATTCCATGATTTTCACAATATTCCATGAATTCACTTGACATAAATACTCCACCTCTGTCTAACCTAAGCCATTTGATTCTTCTCCAAGTCTTATTTTCTACCAACTTCGTATAACTTGTAAATGCTTCAAATGCCTTGGCCTTCTCCTTCAAAAATTTGACATGCCATTTTGGTATAATCATCAATCAGCAACATGAAATATCTTTCTCCTTGAAACACTCTTGTCCTCATTGGACCACATCAATGAGTATGAATTATCTCCTATGGATTTTTAGTAGAATAATCCTTTGTGGGAAACTTGAACTTCATTTTCTTTCCTTGCTGGAATCCTTTACAAATTATATTTTTAGGCTTTACAATCTTAGGAATATTTCTTACTAGACCTTTTGAACTTTCCAAATTGTTAAAGTTTACATGCCCCAGTCTTTTATGCCACAACCAACTCTCATCTTCTTGGCTAATTAGACATGTTTTTCCTTTCACTTTACATAAATTATAGAGATTACTATCAATCCTTATCCCTTGAGCAATTGTTTTACCATTCAATCTTATCTTGCAGCCTTTAGAATGAAATACAAGTTTGTATCCATTATCATACATCTGGCTGACACTAAGAAGATTATGTTTTAGTCCTTCCACATATAACACATATTTAGTTTTATTCTTCCCATCTATGCTCAAAATACCTTTACCATGAATCTTAACAACAGTATTATCACCTAGGCTTACTGAACCTCCTTTTCTCATTTCAAGCTTAATGAAATTCTTTTTATCTCCAGTCATGTGCTTGGAGCAGCCACTATCAATTATCCATAAATCTTGTTCCTTTGCATGCAATGTTGTTTGAGAAATCATAGACCGAGCAGAATTCTGCTTTTTCTCCTTCCATAACCTCTTAGGTTTATTTTCAGCCTTTTCTTCCTTTTTCTCAAGGACCTTACTTTTCTTTTCAACTTTGGGAGGTGTGTTTTCCTTCTTCTCAGATAGAGCATTAGGTCTTACTATTTTTTCTCTACAATTTTGTAGCTATATGACAAGAATTATTACAATTGAAACAAACTAAACTCATATCAACTAACGGAGCAAATGGATTTTTGCTTCAAAAATTTGTATTTCTCCTTGAAATAAATTTACACTCTCTAGCCCTATAACCAAAATTGTTATAGGTATAGCAATACCCATTAAAATATGATGAGTACCTAGTTATGGAGTTTCCTTCTACTAGATAGGGAAATCTTCTTTGTCTAGGTCTCTTTGGATCGTGTACTCTTGTGAAACCATGATTGTTTGTTCTCTTAGTATTGTTCTTCTTCTTTAGTTGATCAGGAATCAACCTATTAACTTGCTTGTCTTTAAATGGTTTGTTCTCCTTAGTGGATTTATTAGTTGTAGTTGACTTCTTTTCATCTTCAGAGGTTTCTCCTTTGTCATATCTTTCACCATAGGGGACTGATTTTTCTTCTTCTCTAAGTATTTTATAGAGCTTTGCAAAAGAATCAATAAATGAACTTTTTCCTTTTTCAAGTCCTAAGCTTGATTTCTCTTTATTTGTTGGCTTTTGGGTACTTAGCAGTTCATCTAGAATATTATTGCCACCTTTTAACTTCAAACCTTTATTGATCTATTCATTATATTTCTCAAATTATTTTCTTAAGGAAACTATTTTTTCCTCAAGTTTTGAGCATCTATCCATCTCTTATTGTAATTTAGATTTCATAACATCTTCAACTCTTTTGAGTTCTTCTAACTGAACTTTCAAACCAACTATCACCTTATTAGATTCCTCAAGTTCTTGAGTTACTTTGCTAGTCTCCTTTTGAGCATTCTTTTTTCAATTTCTTGTTTTCCTTCTTAACATCATCATATTTATCTATTAACTCATCAAGTTCTTCAAGATCAATAACTACCTCCTCTTATTCTTCAAGTGAATATTCAATCCATGCATCTTCCTAATCCTTAGTTTCTTTAGCCATAAATAGAAAATCTCTTCTATCTTCTCTCATTACAAGAGCATGATCTTGATCCTCTTTTGAACTATCACTAGCATCAAATGCTTCACATTCTTCATTGAAGTATAGACTCTTCTTCTTCTTTCCAAAGTTCTTTATTTTTGGATAAACCATTTTCTTCTTTTTGCTATCTTCTTCTTGCTTGGAACTATCTTCTTTACCATATGGACACTTTGAAGCAAAATGACCTATTCTGCCACAATTCAAAATTTTGAAAGGGATTTTTCCTTTATACTTTCTAGATCCTCTCCTTAGCCTTCTTATGGAGTTTTCTTCTTCCTCACCAGTTTCTTCATGATAAGATGCAATAACAAGAGCTTTGTCTTTCTTATCAACTTCATCTTTTTCTTTCTTGAAAATATTAAATGCAACCTCTCTCCTAGATGATTCATTACTTGGAATTCTCATCTCATAAGTAGTAAATATACCATGTAACTCATCTAGAGTGAGTTTATCAATTTCTCTTCCTTCTTCAATGGAAATTTTTTTGGCATCATACTTAGTTCTCATAGACCTAAGAACTTTCAACACAACATCTTCTTCTTTCAAATCTACACCATATCCCTTAATAGCATTCACTATATCATTAAATTTCAAAAGATAATCTACATTTTTTTCTTCTTCAGTCAATTGCAAGCTTTCAAATTTAGCTCATAGTATTTGTAGCTTTTCCAGCTTCACTTTGGAATATCCTTCATAGATCTTATTCACCTTTTCCTAGAAATCATAAGCAGTTTCATAATGCATAACCTTGCTATGCACAAAATCAGACAAGTTATTCATAATAGTGAACCAAGCTTTCTCATTATTCTCATAGTCTTTCTTCACTACAACATCAGTAGGAGGAGTAGTAGGAGGAACATATTTGGTCTTGAATCACATCTAAACATCAAGTCTAAGAGAACCTAAGTATCCTTTCATTAGAGAGCTCCATTTATCATAGTTTGTTCCATCGAATCTAGGTGGATTGATTGAACCTTCTTGACATGCCATTGTGTTTGCTTATCCAAGATCTACCTAAGCTGATTAAGCTTATCCTAGGGAATCTAGGCTCTAATACCAATTGTTAGAATACAATGATCCTCAAAGAGGGGGGTGAATCAATAGATATTAAAACTTTCAATTCTTAAAGACTTTTGCAGATTCAATCCTAAACTTAGATATGAAAATTGAAACATGAACAAATATAATAACCAAAATCACACAAGATATACGCGGAAAACCCAAGATGGGAAAAAACCATGGTGAGAAATACTAATAGGATCTACTATCCTAATCCAACCTCATAGTCAATGAAGTTCAGTTACAATGTTTAGGGCTACAACCCAAGGAAGTAACAACTCCTTTTTTAGAAGCTACAACTTCAAGGATGCTACTACACCTTATTCTTATGTACAACCCAGCGCAAATGGAGGCTAAAACCTCTTGCAATATTACAAGCCCAAATATGCATATGAGTGGTCCTACATAAACCTAAGATGCATCAATACACATAATACTTTGTTGCACTTATTGGAAATTACACTATGTTATTTTAGTTGCACTCTTAGTAGCACATAATTTTACTTTGCACACTTCTCTTCTCTACACTCTCAATTGTACTTCTCTCTATTTAGCACATAGTGCACGTAAAAACTTCTCTCTCCCCTTCTAGAACACACTTAGATCCATAGACCATATCCCCATTTTCTTATGTTTTTCACCAAACTATAATTACTACCTTGAGATCCACGTCATCATACAAATCAGCCCTAGCATCATATTAGGGTTTCCCTTATTCGTTACCTTCACTAGTAGGCTACTAGTTCATCAAGTCACATACCATCATAAAGACATCTGATTAGGTTTATAAGATATTACCATGCCTTGGATCGAGCCATACAACATTAAATTCAATTTTAGAGAATTTTCCTTTGTTCTCCATGTCGAGTCCTAAAGTTTGATTATGCATTTAATGCTCTCTTATGATCCTTCAATCTGATTTTGATCTCAATCACTTCTACAATTTTTTTCACCACCTACAAGATCAAATCTCCATTCAATTGGTCGTTGGAAGTAGTTGAACCAATTATCTTTTTGCTCTATGTCAGTTTTCAGCTGAAACCCTATTCACATGGAATTATCTATCCAGATCTCTTCATTTGAACTTTGACCATCAATATATTCATTTTGTGCCTTGATCTTGTGATCCTCATTTACTATCGTATCCTTAAATTACAACCATTCGATAAATGGTTTCCAAATCTCCATTGTCAATCTAACATATAACTCTGTAGCTGGGACATCCATTATAGTCTCATTGATGTCCATAATTCTCATCGATGAGAATTGCCTTTAAGTGTGTGGGCTCATATGCCATCTGTATTCCATGATGTCACCATGTCATTCACAACACCGATGCAAAATGACATACCAAGCAATCATCCATTTCCATCTATTAGCCATCATCACATTTGGGTCCCACTTAGCACCACACACTCTTATTGCCCTATCGAAGAGACCTTCTTCAAGGTATTGGTGATACGCCAATGTCTATCGATGAAAGGGTTATCAGTTCATTGGGGAGACATTCTTCAATGTCTCGCTGACACCACTCTATCATGCCAATGAGACCATTTATGATGTCACCAATTCACTTCATTTCCATGTGGCTACGTCATAATCCACAACAACGATGTGGATTATGATTCATCCAATCTCGTTACACCACATGTCCATTTCATCATCAAAGTTACGCATGTCATTATGACTTGGTGCCACTTGACCACTGCCTTCACATTGCCATGTCTAGGAGACATTTACAAAATTCTCACTAATGCCATATAGTCTCATCAATAACACTTCCATACTCCTTATCACTCCATCGATGAGACTTCTCCCAAACTCTTGTCGATACACCAATGTCCTGTTGATGGTATAGCGCTCAGGCTGTCAGAGAGACTCCTAGGTGAATCTTGTCAAAAAAATCTTGTCATGTTGATAACCCTTAAGAACACTGCTAACTAGTTGCCAAGAAGTGAGGGGTTGGTCATGAGATGAAAATAAAGGGCTTAAGTCATTACTTAAGCTTCCTACGACCACTAAACACAAGTCACAATCGAAAATAGAAGATATGTTCAAATGTCATGAGTGCAAACTTCCTAGGGTTTAACTGATAAGCCCTAAAACACATGAAAAAGAAATATAATTCATTTATGGGTGTGATATACATACTTTGGTCCTGCACAATACCTTTCTGGAAAGCTCTCAAAAAACCCATCAAGAATCAACAACTCAATTTGCCATCAGATCCATTGCTCTCTCATCCATCTTTTGTCATCATGCCAACAAACTCCTTTTCCTAATTTTCACTTTTGACATCAATGACAACATATTCAAACACAAAGCTTCTACAGAAGTGCTTGAAAATGAAAACCTATTTTGGAGTGACATTGGAAAAACTTCATTACTTGAAAACAAACTATGCATTCTACAATGCAAAGAAATCAATAGATAGAGTGATACTTGAGCTTCAAGAAACATATAGAAGGAGAGGGGTGTCCAAATCCACATGGCACAATATCCCATGCCATAAACATTCATTTGGACACATGTAACATATTCCCTTATACCCATTACAATTTTTAAACATGCAAATATTCCTTCCTCAAGCTTGGGCACCTAGAATATACTAAAAATAGCTTATGAAAAATTTCTTACACATCTTTCAGCTATTATAGAATATTTCATAGCTGACAACACTTAAAGTTGTAAGAGAATATATCATAACTAACCAAGAATACCTGATTCTCTTATAACCTGTCATAACCCAACTTGGGTGCCAACTTTCACCCATGCACGAAGATTCCTTATGATGCATCATAGAATCTATCATAGGGAAAATATTCCAAAGTAGGATGCCTATGTCCACTTGGGATGATTATGTGTCATCCAGTCACCTCCAATGGGGATGCCACCTAGCTGGTGGGTCCCAATTAATGACATGAAACAATATGCAATTAAGTAATACAAATTAATACAATAATACATCAATTAAATCAATATTAGGACTCTAAGGATGAGACACCTTAATCCAAAATTTCTCCCACTTGTCGAAGACCCGCTAAGAGTCATACAAAATCATTTAGTTAGGGATACAAGGCCCATGGAATTGGAACACCATATGAATTTATTCGTGCTCACTAGTTTTTTTAGTGCATCTGCAACATTCACCAAAGTGTCAACCTTCTCCAAGTTCACCTTTCCATCCTCTACCATATCACAAACAAAATGATATTGTAAATCGATGTGCTTTGTTTTGGCATGGAAGGTAGGATTCTTTGCTAACAAAATTGCACTTTGACTATCACAACAAATAGTAATCTATCCCGCATCTAAACCAATATCAGAACACAATATCTTAAGCCAAATAGCTTCCTTACAAGTATGAGTAGATACCATATACTTTTCTTCTATTGTGGACAATGTGACTACAACCTGCCACTTACTCATCCAACTGATAGCACCACAAAACATCATAAAAGAATAACCATTGGTGGATCTTCTATTGTCAATGTCACCTACCAAATCTAATCCACATATCCTCGAATGCTTACAAAATTTTGAGGTCTAGTAGGATAACCAAGAAAAAACAAGGCATACTCAAAATTACCCCATAAATATCTAACACTCTCTCAACCACATCCTAATGCACTCATCCAAGATTATCCATAAAATAGCTAAGGAATCCCACTACTTGGGAAATTTCTAGTTTCATACACACCATTACATACATCAAACTACCAACTACACTCGCATATGGTACTCTAGTCATGTACTCAATCTCAGTAGGAGATTTTGGACAATCATTTATAGAAAGCTTCATCCCTTGCATCACAAGAATAACTAACTATTTGCAATCTACCATGTTGAATCTCTCCAACACTGAGTTCACATACTTTCTCTGGCTTAACCAAATCTTTCTATTATCTCTATCTCTTGTGATCTCCATTCCCATAATGTACCTAGTTTCACCTAGGTATTTCATCTCAAACTATTCTGACAACTAAAACTTCAAACCTAAAATCATACATTTACCATTCCCAATAAACAACATATCATCTATGTATAAGAAAATAATGAGAATGTAACCATTATTAGTTTTAAAGTATACACAATGGTCATATTTAGATCTCTAAAATATTAATGACAACACATAAGCATCAAACTTCTAATACCACATTCTAGGTGACTATTTCAAACCAAAAAGAGACTTCTTCAGTTTGCAAACTAAATTTTCTTTACCTTTTTCAATGAAATGCTCTGACTACGACATGTATATCTCTTCCTTCAAATCACCATGAAGGAACACTATCTTCAAATCCATATGTTCCACTTCTAAATCATATATTACAAAGTGACAACAGAAGCCTGATAGATGGACTAGCTTCATTACAAGAGAGAATATCTCCTCATAATCAATTCCCTCCACCTAGAAAAATCCCTTAGCAACCAACCATGCCTTATACTTCTCAATAATTCCATTAGGACCACACTTTTTCTTGAAAACCCATTTAGATCCAACAGGTTTACATCTAGCAGGAAAAGCTACCAAACCCCAAGTCTTTATTTTCTTTAATGGAGTCATCTCCTCATCCATAGCTTATATCCAAGAATTTGAATCACTCATACCCATTGCCTCTCTAAACCTCCTAGGCTCATCAGTGTTAGTAATCAAGGAAAAAATGCAATTGAAATCCAATAATGAATAACCAAACCTTTCTGGTTGTCGCCTAATTCATGTAGACCTCTTCAAAGGTCAAGGTTTAGGTTCTCCTTCTTCTTCAAAATTTTTAGATCTACTTGAGCTCTCCTCATCATCAGGTCCAACAAGAGTACATAGTTATTATTTCTTCAAAGTAGGCGGAATCTAAACTACCTCCTTATTTTGTTTCTCCTCTTTTCTCGCTACATCTCAATAGTAGAAGGTTTCATCTCTTTGAAGATCATACTTCTACTATAGAGAATCTTCTGAGCTTCTAGATCCCAAAGCTTGTACCCTTTCACGTTGAAACCATAGTCAATAAAGATACACTTAACAACCTTATTCTCCAACATATATCTCTTCTCAATCAGAACATGAGTGTAAGCTTCACAACTAAATACTCTGAGACTTATTATCAAAGGATTTTTACCACACCATGCATCCATGGGTGTCTTTCCAACAAGCACTGATGTAGGAGATCTATTGGACAAATAACATGCAATGGCTGCCACTTCAAGCCAAAAATTCTACTCGAGGCTATCACCAGTTAGCATAATCCTAGCCCTCTCCATCAACATTATGTTCATCCTCTTTGCAAATCCATTTTGTTGTGGATTTTAGGAAGTTGTCTTATGTATCTCAATCTCATGCTCTTTACAAAACATTTCAAACTTTGTGGAACAAAAATCACCACAATTGTCAATCCTTAAAAAATTAATCTTTCTACTTGTTTAATTTCCTACCAAGGCCTTAAAATCCTTAAATTGATTAAATATTTCAGCTTTACTTATGAGGAAATAAATGAATCTCCTTCTATTATAATCATCTATGAAAGAAACAAAATATACATATTTTGATAATGAAGGAATATTCATAGGACCAAAAAAATATGAATAAACATAATCCAAAACCCTAGAAGACTTGTGACAACTAGAGTTAAAAGAAACACTATGTTGTTTTCCATATATACAATATTTGCAAAATTCAAACTTGAGATTACAATCATCAAGGCCTTCAACAAGGATCTTATTTTTTAGGGTTCTAAGACCCTTCTCACCAATCTGACAAAGTCATTGGTGCCATAACATTGGCTTCTCTATATGAAGCTTCATTTCCATGGAATGAGTACCCTTAGGTACCCAAAATGCACAACCATCAGATGTAGTTGCAACATGCTTGTTTTTTGCACAATCTAATGGTGAGGATGAAGAATCCAAAGGTCTCTTCTTTAATAAATCAGAAAAATATTGCACTATACAATGCATTCATCAAGCTTAAATAGAGTGCCATTAAGACACCCCTTAGCTAACACCATAGCTCCTCTAGTCATCTTTTATCTTCTATCATAGAAAATGAATTGTACTCCTAAATCATTTAGTTTACTTACATATAGTAGGTTTCATGCCAAACCCAACACATGCAAGACACCATCAATGCTCTTCACTCTCCCATCAAGAAATTTGTTTTTGACTCTTCCACGACCAACAATCTTCAGGTGAGATTCATCACCCAGGTACACCTCTTCACCATTGAACACCTCATACTTTGAGAACTAATCTCTATGAGAAGTCATGCGAAAGGATGCACCTGAATCTATCAACCACACATCATATGATGCATGGGATGACAAGGCTACAATAAATGATTCTCCATCATCTTGGAATGATTTCTTAGATTCAAAATCAAATAAAGACTTGGTTTTCCTCTTCCTCTCCTTCTTGCAATCTTTTTGAATTTGACCAGTTTCACCATAGTTCCAACATTTTTCCTTGGTCTTCTTACCAAGAGACTTTGACTTAGTTTTCTTGTCTTTCTTTTTGCCTCTCTCCTTTGGTCTACCATGAACTGCAAGGGACTCCTTCACCATCTTAGAAGAATTCCTTTGCATCTCTTCATATAATAATGAGGGAACAACCTCATCCATCTTGAAGGTGGAAGTAGTGCTTCCAATAACCATTTCTAAGTGATCCCAAGAGTCTGGAAATGAACACAAAAGGAACATACAATGGTCTTGTTCATCAATCTTGTCTCCAACAAAACCTAGTTGTGCAACCAACATGTTAAAACAGTTCAAGTGATCTGTAATGGATCCTCCATCCTCCATTTTTAGAGAATACATCTTCTTTCTTAGGAAAAGCTTGTTTATGAGGGATTTAGCCTGATAGACATCACCAAGCTTCTTCCATAGAGAAGTAGAAGTTTTTTGTTCATGAAAATTCTAGAGGAAAAAATCAACCAAATGGATTCTAATAAGAGCCTTGGATTTCCTATCCATGAGATCCTAATAATCTTGTTTCATGGTTGATGGCATGGTTCTAGAAACTGTAAGCCATAGATCACAATCTACAAGCATGTCTTCCATTTTGAGCTTCCACAACTCAAAATTACTACCGTTAAACTTCTCCATCTCAATCCTCCCAGATGTTCCTGCCATCTCTTTCCCTTAACAAGGTAATGAAACACACTTCTGAAAAACTCCCATTGAAACAAATATCAACCCAAAAATCCCTTCTAACCCAACAAAGGAATTAGGCTAGCCAGACTATGATATCAATTGAAAGGAAGTCAGGTGAGAAGAACAACTTACTACACTAATCCAAGTAGGGGAGAGTTACAAAAAGTTCCTTTAACACCTTATTTTATTACAATAAGAGAAACACATACATAGAATAACAGATAGAACAACAAGAATGCATAAAACAGTGACACCAAATATACATGGGGAAAACCCTTTTGGGTAAAAAACCCACCCTCCAAAAGCACAATACTTCTCTATTATATCAAAGAAGAGGTGAAACATTTCTCCAAGTACAAAGTTTCTACATAAGTGCTTCAAAATGAGCACCTATTTTGGAGTGATATCGGTAGCACTTCGTTACCTACAAACAAACTATCCATGCTACAATGGAAGGCACTCAATATATAGAGTGATACAAGCTTCAAGAAACATCTAGAAGGAGAGGGGCATTCAAATCCACATGGCACAATATCCCACGCCATAGAAATGCATTTTGACACATGTAACATATTCCCTTACACCCCTTACAATTGTCAAACATGTAAATATTCCTTCCTCAAGCTTGGGCACCTAAAATATACTAAAAACAGCTTATGACAGATTCCTTACACATCTTACTACTATCATAGAATATGTCATAGTTGACAACACTTACAACTCTCAGAGAATCTATCATAACTGACAAAGAATAACCAATTCTCTTACAATCTGTCATAACCCAGCTTGGGTGCCAACTTTCACCCATGAATGAAGATTCCCTATGATGCGTCATAGAATTTTTCATAGGTCAAATATTCTAAAGTGGGACACCTATGTCCACTTGGGATGATTATGTTTCATTTGGTCACCTCCAACGGGGATGCCACCTAGCCAATGGGTCCCAATTAATGGCATAAATCCATAGGAAATTAAATAATACAAACTAATATAATAATAAATCAATTAAATCAATAGTAGGACTCGAAGGTTGAGACACCTTAATCCCAACACTATAGAAGATCTAACAATTTCCTTTATGTGTGTGGACGAGGAAGATTTTTTGAAACAACACTTTTGGGAGAAAGAATAAAAATAGTAAATGACCTCAAATCTATGATCTAAGACTCGATCTATGTAGATGAAGCATAGAGCTATTAGAAATAGTCAATTTTACACAAATTGGATGAGGGGAATATATTAAAATCCTATTCCAAAAGTCGCAAAGGGGCGTCCAAAGCTATAGCAAAGTGTCCCAATGGAAAATGTGTCTTTGGAGCAATATTTTGAGCTGAATTTTTGGGAGCCTTTGAAGATAGATCTGACATGCCATTTCCCACAATTTCCACTACAAATATGTTGGAAATAAATGTAAGATCTAGTTTTAGTGATCTTGACAACTTTTCTTGTAACTTTTGCAATATTGCACTTTAGAGATCTCCAATCTTCAAATTTTCTTTAACCTAGGAACTACAAAACACACAAGAGGTTTTTTTTTTTTGGTGAATTGGGATTTTCCTTGGTCAAGCCCCATTTTGGTAATTAAACCTTGAATTGAAACAATGAAACATGAAAGGAATGATGAATGAACAATTGCTATGTTGCAACTCACTAAAATATTAATTTGAAACCCTTCAAGGACTAAAAAACTAGTAGATCCCTCCAAGATCTTGATCTTGCATGAATGTATTGATTGATGATGTGATCTTGATACTTGAAGTTTGGCTTAAATTCTTGAAACCTAAATCACAATGTTATCTCCAAAAACATGCATGATGCTTGGTAACTTTGACACAATACTTGAGAACTTGATTGCTATAACAAATGTTGGATAAATCTTCTCTTGAATGCCTTTTACAATAATCATAACTCTTGTAAAGTATCTCTTGAAAATCTAGGATTTGAATTGATAAAATAACCTTATATCTATAGACAATTTTCTAATTTCTCAAAAATTAAACATTACAAGCCAACATTTGAAATTAAATTCTGGATCATAAAAATTCTAGCAAAAACATGTCTTAAATTTTAATTTAGTAAATAAAGGGGACCCATTTTCCCAAGGGCGAATGGGTTCTGGCCTAAATTTCCAAGACCTATTAATTTCGGGGTGTTAATAATGATAAATGCATTAATTTTATATTAATTCCCCTTTTGTAAATTGTAATTAATTAGTCTTGTAAATACAATTTTGGGCCAACTAGAGGCTTAAATAATTCCATTTAAATTAGGGGACCCAAACATAGTGTAAAAATGTAAAGGAGTACATTTTTCTACATTACATATATGCAGGATATTTTTCAATGTTTTTTAGATAGAGATATGATGTAATGTTTAGTTGATGTGAATTGTTTAAGTATAAGGTGAATGCAGAGAAGAGTAGAGTGTTAGTACAAATCAATATGAAGTGTGTAAATTTGGTATATTGAGCTTATATGGAACTGTAATTCATACATTTTTTAAATGCAACTATAACAGTTCAAATCTTGGTTGTGTGCCACCACTCTCTTCTATCATTTCTTCTTTTAGTGGGAAGTGATTCCACTTGGACAGTGAATCCACCTATAGTTACCACTTATCTAATATCTTATAATCATTTATAATATATTGTAAGCTAATCCTCACCATCATTTTTCCCATTTTGGGTTTTCCATGTAAAAATATGATGTTTATCTGTTATGTGCTTTGATGGTTTCTTTCATGATTTACTTTCTTACTTCAAATTGAATATGCTATGTGGAATGAATTTTTAAATGTTTAAGTGGTTTTAGAGAATACTCATTCACTCCCCCTCTTAGTATTCTAGGTGTTCAACAATTGGTATTAGAGCCTGGTTCCTTGGAAGGAGCTTAACCTCTTGGGGAAGATCTTGGAGGTTGAACACATGACTATTAGAAGATTTCCTACTCCTCTAGAAGAGATGCTTGTATGGTTGAAATGAATGGACAACTTAGAGTAGCCCTTGATGATCTAGAAATGACTAAAAGTGAGAAAAAATATATGAATAAGAATTAAAAGAAGTAGTTGAATGCATCAGAATGTTGAGAGAGAAAATCAAGAAATTCTAAGAAAGAAATAAGGTAGTCAATGAGAATTTGAAGTAATCCAAAGAAACAATTACCAGTCTAAAATTAAAATTTGAAGAAGGAAAGGGAGTAGAAGAATGTATAAATGCAAAAATGAAAATGTTTTGAATAATGTTGAAAACTTTAAGAAGTTGTGACCTTGAGATCAAATATTAAGAAAGAAAAAAGTTATGAAGAAAAATTCAAGATGAATTTTACAAAGCTTGATTAAATAATTACAAACTAGAAAGGATCTAAAGACAAAGAAGGATTAGGGTTTGAGAAAAGTGAAAGCTCAAAGATAGATCAAATTTCAAATCAGCTTGAAAAGAAGACTGGAGATAAGGAGAGAAATGATAATCAAGTTTGGAATCAAAGGAGAGACTTCAAAATACCACTTAGCAGACAACCAAATGCGCCAAGGTGTCCATATTTTAATGGTTTTTGTTATTCTTGTAATAAATTTGGACATAAGGCGTGGAATGTAGAAGCAGAATGAATCAAAATGTTTAATATTTTCCTGGCTAGTGCTTTACATGTAGAGGTTTGTCCATAAGGCTAATGAATGCTGAAGTTAAATGATAAATGACTATAACAATGGTATGAGGGTTCAATATTTTAATGGCTACTATTATGCATGTAATGAATTTGGGAATAAAGCTAATCAATGAAGATATAGAATGAATGGAAGCAGTTATGTTTAAAAGAATGTCATACATTATAATTCTAGTAGACCTAGACATATCTCTAAGTTATGCAAAGGTAAGAATGTGAAGAAGAACAATTTGGTAAAGAAGAATGATCTACTAAAAAAGGTTGATCTAGTAGAAATGAAGAAAGAGATGGACAAGATATGGAAAAAGAAGGAAGATGGTCAGACTAAGCCTATGTCTATGCTAGCATCTAGTGCAGATGCTTCCTCTGAAAACTAAGAAGAAATATTTATCTTAGGGGGAGCATTAATAGAATATTCTTTATCCCCTACTAGAGAAATGGTGTTAATGTGTTAGCACACAGATATGAGGTGTAGGTCAAATGCTTAACCTATTGGAGAAAGAACTATTGAAAAATATTGAGTTGCAAAAATTTGCAAAGCATTTGCAGTAGATTGTGCATACAAATAGGGTTTTTACCAGCTTTTCAATTAGTGTATTTAATATGAAATTAGGTCAATTTTTAAAGGGATTGTAAGTGATTTCACTTGATCAAAAATAATTTTTAAATGAAGATTGAAGGAGAGAAGAGTAGTAAAAGAGCAAAGTGGAGAGATCAAAGTGAATGAGATTTGGTGCAAGTGAAACCCTAGCCAAAAAGTGATTTAAAAGGTATTTGTAGTTTCCATTTACCCTAATTTATGAAAGAACTTTCAATTTACTAAAAATATTTATACACCACAAGTGGCAGAGATTACAAAGCATCTATGCCCTAAGTTCAAATGACATCCCAAAAAATCTTTGGTGGATGATCTGGATTGTACGTTTTGCACATCCCATAAGGGGTTCTGCACACAAAGGATGTGAGGGTTTATATTCATATGAAGTCAAAAGAATATTATGATAGAAAAATGAGTGATGTGTTGGTTAGTGAACTCATTGGAGATGACTTCAAATTAAAACTTGAATTTGAGAGTTTGATAGAAAACAAACTCAATGTATGGCATAATTTTGCTAAAAAAAAATTTGTGATGATGTGTGGGTTAGATACACTCTTAGCAGAATACATGATAAACTTTTATAGGTTGACATAGCCCACTTGATCAACAAGGAGGTAATTAGGGTTGTTACAAATTTATGTTCAATAGGACTAGTTTTGACAATGAACCCTATGAAAAGTGAAGTAATAATGGAGCTAACTAGAGCAACATATGATAAGAGGTCATTGAAAATCAAGAACATTAGGAACTCGGTAATGAAGTAAGCTTCAATAATGATCAGATACAACATATACTTCATCAAAAAGTAAAATTCAGTATCCACAATCACCATAAACATTGCATATGAGATGGTTGAGAAGGCTATTGACTATACTTTATGTGAGCTATTGAGACTATAGCTTTTGGAAAATTAGTAGAAGACAAAAGACCCTAAGTATATTTTCAAATTTGGAACTTTGATTTTTTTTTTACTATTTTACTTTTTGAATGAGATCCCCAACACAAAGAGCATTTTGTCGCTGAAGGTCAAATAAGTAGCTCATTATACTAGAGACCATATAGGGAGATTGGGTAGTGTGGAAGATTAGGAAGAATCATAATGGGGATTTTTCAAGACCTTTCAGAAGAACATGCAAGCTAGAGAAAGGATTCCCTAGAAGATGGTGGAAAAGTATAAAAAAGAATTTACCTTTTTTTGTTATAAAATATTGTTGTATCATGATAAAGGCTATTGAGCCTAGGACAATTTTGATCCCAAAGATGGGATATGAAATCACAGAGGATGAAAACATTGACTCAATGGACTTTTTTTTTCAGAAAACCAAAAGAAAAATCTAAGGAGAGATATAGAACATATGAGGAGAAAAAAATGGAGCTACACATGGGTCAGAGGAAAAAATAGGTAAAGAAGACTATTGAAAAGATTACTGCAACATTTGTGGAGGTAATGGGCCTCACTAAAGAACAAGTGGAGAAGGAAAAAGCCATATTTAGCTCTCTTGAAGGATCATCAAGTAACAATTTAATATCTAGTAGAATAACTACCAGTCCTCCAGTTGTCCCAAAGTCCTTTGGAACTAAGTTTGGTATAGGGGAGAAGACCCCTCTAGTGAAACAACAAAAATGGACTAAAAAGAAAAGGTTGCTCTGACAGCACAACAAACAACAAGCCTTGTCAGAAGAAGAGTGAATACAAAGGTTACAAGAGAAAAATACATGGGAGTAAATGTGGAAGATGAGGAAGAAGAAGAAGAAGGAGAAGGAGAAGGAGAAGAACCCCAATTTAGTCCAAAAAAGGAAAGAAAAATCTTCACAAGGTGAAGCAAGTACAAAGAAGTAAAAGGTTGGTATTGTGGATACAAATGATGAGGCAAAGGTAGAAAATGAAAAAACAAGCCTTTGTGATCCACATGAGAGAAAATAAGGAAAAATTCAACAAGAAGTAGACACTGAAAAAGAAAAAGAAGAAGAAAAAGACTCTGATAAGGGCACATAGCCTTATGAAGCTTGATGTTTTATTCAATGGGATTATGGAGCATGAGATGTTGGGATAAATTCTTGCTATGTACATAGTTGTTGATGATATAGATAATGCTACCATTGAGGAAGCCATTACAAAATATATTATTACTTTTGAAGTTAACATGAAGAATATTGAGAAGTAATTTCCTCAGGAACTAAGGAATGTACTATATGTAAGAAGATACGAGGTAATATATGAAGAGGAAAAGTTGAGAGAAATTTCTCTAGAAAATATTAGCATGCCTCTATCATATGAGAATAAATCCACATTGGCTCAAGTGTATAATAGGGAATTATGAACTAAGCAAAGGGTTACCACCATTATGAGAAATGATCAAAATGATCTTGAGAGGCTCTGAAATGATTCTATAGAGAAGATTGCAAATTTGGAAAAAAACCTAGGACTTACTCCGGATAGTGAAGAAGAATTACATGATGCCATGCCAGCCCTAAATGAAAATACTATAGGAGAAGCACAACAAGAGGATATGAGCATGAAACTAAAGAAGTAAATATGTAGGATAATCTTCTTTCAAAAGTGGAAGAAATTGCAAAAGAGAATGTTGTTGGTGAGGAGAATGTTGCAGTTGAAGATGCAACTAGTAATGCTCCTGTAGTGGGAGATAACACCACCACAGAGGGAAAGGATACAAAATCTCAGAAGGAGGATGTACTTACAAGGAATAACACACCTCCTCTAGTATCTTAGGAAAGTGTATAGGATACTCAAGGCAACCCAAAGACAAATATTCCTCTAGATAAGAAAGATCATTTTGTTGAGGAAGAGAAAAAGGATGAAGATGAAATTGTGGATATAGAAAATGATGATGAGTAGAAGATTGAGGTTGCATTTGATACAAAGGAGAAGAAGGATGATGAAACATTGATTAATATTGGCGAAAAATAAAATTATTTGAAGGATAGATTACAAAGTCAGTTGGAGAGTCCTCTAGTTCCTCCAAAGATCCTTTGCAAATTTTTTTGAGTATGTAGTTGAATTTTCAACTAGTAGTGTCCACCTAGTTATTGCTACTTCCAATGCAATAGAGGAAAGTGAACTTGGAAAAAATCTCTCCACTACGTAAGCTTCAATTGGGTGATGTGTTCCATCCTTCTGCATGAAAACAAATTATAGAGGTACATCAAAAAAGTGTAGAATTGATTGATGAGGCTGTGAAGATGTTAGAAGAAAGCATACTTGATGCTAACATTGAAAACTCCTTATCTGGTATAGAAAATATAAATTTTATGCTTGATTCATTTAAGGAATATTCTAGTGGGTTATAGAAGTTGGAGAAGGAAATGGGAAAAAATATGAATGAGAAAATATTTTTAGATATAATGGAGAAGTATGCTACTACACACAATAAATTTCAAGACAATATTAAAGGTGTGTAGGAATGTGTTGTAGAAGCCAAAGTTTTATTTCAATTTTGCATCAAGTGGCCAAGCTCTACAAAGAGCATAAAATATGAGAGGGAACCTAATGGGTCTCAAATAGATAAATATTTCAGTACTTATGATCTGGTACAAGATTTGGATAGAAGCACAAGGTCTACCATTGAGAACTTGCATGAGAAATTCTTCCAACCACAAGTTCAAAAGTAGAAAATTATAATGCATTTTGGTCATCTCAAAGATCTAATGAATGCTATGTTCATACCTATTTCCACTGCCTTGTTGAGTGTTGACAAAGCTACAAAGCTAAATCTAGTACCCAAAACTCTAGATGATGATGAAGAACTCTTAATGGAGTTGGAGACCAAGAGCAGAATGCTTGGCCTAGCCAAGAAGAGTTGGGAAGAAGGAAAGAAAGAGTCAAAAGCTCGTAATGGAGTTGGAGACCAAGAGAAGAATTTTCTCGTGAATTTTTTTTTATCCTCTAGTATTGGATAGCACCCTTAGGGGGAATCAGTAAAGTTTTGGTTTGCATATATGTATATATTAGTAAAGGGGAGAAGATAATAAATTATGTTCCCTTTTCTCATGATTTCATAAGGGAGAGTAGTTAAGGCATTTTTCCATCAATGAAAAAGGGGGAGATTGTTAAAAGAATAAAAAGATTTTCATCGATAGTCTTACTGACAACATAAGCATGTATTATAAGTATAAGTTCTATAGTATGCAGTTAAATGTTGTCATTAATGTCAACATTGTATTCCAGTATGAATATCACAATGAAGACTAGTTTGTACAATTTGAGCATGTTTGAAGATGGTTATCAAGTGGAAATTTACAAGAAGGTTTGATCGGGTGAAGAAAGATGAAGAGAAAATTGGTTGTGTGAAAAAAGAGTTTCCTATATATAGGACATTTGGTATTTTGTTCCACATTGGTCTCCTATGTATAATCTCACTCTATTGTTTTTACGTAATTTTGTTGGATGTTAGAAGAATCTAAATCCAAAATTCATAGTTTTTTAGTTTCTGGTGTTGAAGATATGAGTGATATAAGTTTGAGTTTGGCAGTGACAGTGTTTTCAATTCAATGTGCATGTTTTGGTAAAGTTGTACCTCTTTGCAAACTGGTTTCTGGTGTTGCATATTTTTGAAGATGTTGATAGGTGTCAGTAGTGCCTATATCCAAGTGACATAAATTTTTGAGGTTTGTGCATTTGTTTTAGGTTGAATGGATGATGAATATAATTCTTAGGTTATTATTGGTGCAAACTAATAAGTTTTGGGTATTTGGGAGTTTGAATATGTATTAATCTGTTATGAGGTCTAGTTATTATAGGTCAACACCAATGTATTTTGATTTATTATACGTTTTGAATCTTGGCATGAAGTGTATATGTGTGTATGTTAATTCACCAAGGCATATTTTGTATAATATATCTAATTAGGTTGACCTAATTGATATTGTAGGTGTTTGTGGATGAAGTGGATATATATGTAAGATCTTTTTCAATGTTTTAGAGATAGACATATGATGTAATTTTTAGTTGATGTGAATTGTGAGAGTATAAGGTGAATGTAGAGAAAAGAAAAATGTTAGTGCAGATCAATATGAAGTGTGTAAAGTCAGTATATTAAGCTTCAATGGAACTATAATTCATGCATTTGTTAGATGCAACTATAATAGTTCAAATATTGGTAGTGTGCCACCACTCTCTTCTATGTTTTCTTCTTTCAATGCATTGTGAGTACACTTGGATACTGATTCCACCTGCAGTGAGCACTTCTATAATATCTTATAACTAGTTATAATGTACTGTGAGCTAATCCTCACCATGGTTTTTCCCATTTTGGGTTTTCCACAAAAAAAAATGATGTTCATGTGTTATGTGTTTTTATGGTTGATTTGATGATTTCCTTTCTTATTGAAAATTGAATATGCTATGTGGAATGAATTTTTAAATGTTTAAGTGGTTTCAAATAATATTGATGTACCCCCCACTTAGTATTTGGGTGTTTAGCAATTGGCATCAGAGCTTGGTTCCTTGGAAGGAGCTTAATCGCTCAAGGAAGATCTTGGAGGTTGAACACATGGTTCCTAGAATATTTCCAAATCCTCTAGAAGATATACATGTTGTATTTATAGAAGAAGAGTGCATGGTTTACATGAATGGAGAACTTAGATTATCCCTTCATGATCTGGGAAGGATTGAAAGTGAGAACAAAGATCTAAAGGAGCATGTCAAAGTAGCAAATCAATGCATCAAAAAGTTGAGAGGGAAAATCAAGAAATTCAGAGAAAGCCATAAGGAATCCAATGAGCAGTTGAAGCAAGCCAATGAAACAATTACCCATTTGAAAGTACAAGTTGAAGAAGGAAAGAGAGTTGAAGAATGTATGAATACAAAAATGAAAAGAAAATTTGAAGAATGTTCAAAACTTGAAGAAGAAGTTGTGACCTTGAGATTAGATCTTGAGAAATAAAAGGTCATGAAGACAAATTCAGGATGAATTCTAAAAATATTGATGAAATGATTGCAAAATAGAAAGGATCTAAAGAAAAATAACTGTTAGGGTTTGAGAAAGGTGAAAGCTCAAAGACAGATCAAACTCTAAATCAACTTGAACGGAAGTCTAAAGACAAGAAGAGCAATGGAAAGAAAGTCCAAAATCAAAGGAGAGACTTCAAAATACCACCTATCAAATAAACAAATGCACAAAGGTACCCATATTTTAATGGTTTTTTTAATTCTTGCAATAAATTTGGACATGAGGCTATGGAATATAGAACCAAAATAAATCAGAATGTTCAATCTTTTCTCGATTAGTGCTTTACATGTAATAGGTTTGGACATAAGGCTAATGAATGTTGAATTCACATGATGAATGATTATAACAATGGTACGAGGATTCAATATTTTAATGGATATTGTTATGCATGCAATATATTTGGGTATAAATCTAATCAATACAAATCTAGAATGAATGTAAGTAAGCCTATTCAAAAGAATGGCATATGTTATAATTGCAATAAAACTAGACATATCTCTAAGTTCTACAAAATCAAGAAAGTGAAGAAGAATAATCTGATAATGAAGAATGATCTGATTTAAAAGGTTGATCCAATAGAAATGAAGAAAGAGATGGAAAAGATTTGGAAAAAGAAGGAATACAGTGAGACTAAGCCTAATTTTGTGTCAGCATCTAGTGTAGATGTTTCCTATGGAAACTAAGAAGAAAACTTTGTCTTAGGGGGAGCATTGATAGAAGATTCTTTATCCCCTTCAAAATAAATGGTGATGATGTGTCAACATGAGGATATGAGGTGTGGGTCAAAATGCTTGACCTATTGGAGAAAGAATTGGTGGAAAATATTGAGCTACAAAAATTTGTGGAGCATTTGGAGTGGACTATGCATACAGTTAGGGTTTTTACGATCTTTTCAATTTGTGTATTCAATGAAAAATTAGGTCAATTTCTAATGGGATTGTAAGTGATTTCACTTGATCAAAACTCATTTGCAAATGAAGATTCAAGGAGAGAAGAGCAGCAAAAGAGCAAAGTGGAGCGATCAAAGTGATTGAGTTTTAGTGTTGTAGACACTTAAAAATGTCTTGCATGATATACACACTTGAAACCAATACATTAACATCATTCATCCTTAAACCCATCTTCTTTTCACTTGTTTGATTAAATTAACCTAGTTATTTAATTAAATGCATCATTTTCACCTATTAATTTAATTAACCTAATTGGGTTAATTCACCCCCTCTCATACTAACATTTCACCCTATTTAATTAAATAAATCAAATTATTTAATTTAAACCTTGTTTCCTCTAATTTCATTAAATAAGCATTATTGTTTAATAAAATGTCATTTTGATCTCTCTTTTCATTAAATAAATTAACTATTTAATAGATATCATATTATTCTTGATCTTGCACATTCAAATTTAGTTTTAATTAACTAAAGTACTAATTTCCCCTCCAATCCACTTGCATAGGGAATATTCCAAAATAATATTCTCCTATTTGGCTCCAAAAAGGCAATTATTTTTTTTCAAACAAACTTTGTAACAAACTTTCAAAGTTGTTACAAAGTGTGTTTGTTGAAATTATTTTCAACCCTTGATCTTTCCTTGATCCATGTGATCTTTTATTCTCATCCATTGATGAGAATATTTAATCCAGGTACTCACCCTTCATTCATTATTGACCATTGATTGATCCAATCGATCTGAGCCCTTGATTTTTCATTTGTTTCCTATATACAAGTCACTCGTTGGAGTGAAATGGATCCATCTTTTGATAGAAATATTTTGTTGTTGAAATTCACACTCATTTGCATCCATGTTTCATGTTTGATATGTTAGATTTTGCGAGAAGCAAGAATCGACCCAGGATTTGATGTCGGTCATAGATCACATGCAACTTCACTCAACAGATGATCGAAGATCAAAATAGTTTAATGAAGACAAATCTAAAATGAGAGAACAATAGATAAAAAAGAAAGAGAATTTTGAGAATACTCTCGTGACTCTCAACAAACAATCACTAAACTAGCTGAACTAGTGAAGGTAAGATGAGAGTGCTCAATATATAAAATAATAAAGGTAACTACATCTAAGAGGTGTATTAACTCCTACTACCCATAAAAGGTGGGAGGTTATCACCTACTTGGTAAATGAAAAAACATGTGGCATAACCTCCTTAGGTGAAGAAAAAAAGGAGGTAGCACATAAATCCAAAGGAGGGTGAGAAACCCAACTACCCTATAACATACCTAGATAAAAAAAGAATAGTGGTTATGAGAGGTGGCACAACAAGCCAAAAGAGGATGTGTAACTCAACTACCCATTTGTGGGATAGAGTGACACATGTAGTTGTTGTATTTTACCACATCTCCTCATATTACCACATCTAATAAACCTAAGAAATCTTAAATAATATGTGTAAGAAAAGAAAAATAACCCTGATGGAGCTTCAAATTTTTGCTCCTTATGTTCTATTCTTGTCCTACCTCATGTCACTGGTCTTTCATGGTGTTGGAAAATTCCTATGGTTGGGGTTTTAACTTTGCCTATTTGTAAAACCCTTATGTTTACTTTACGACTTGGGTGGGATATTTTTTGTTGTTACCTTTTAAAGGGTTTTAAAATGACTTATGACTTATCGGCTCATCTAGGCCAGGTCCCTTTGTTTTAATTTTATTTCCTCCATTGGGTTTTATTTTCCCTAAGTCCTAGATAACCCTATGCTTCATCATTTTAAAAAACACTTATGTTGTTGTTTGTCGTCTGCCTAGTAATGTCCCCTTATCCTTTTAATAAATGTTTTATTTTGCAGAAGGGATCGAATTCGTGCTACTGTTGATCTATTGCCTTTAGATATCAATGATTTCCTGCCATCGCAGGATTGGGAATTGCAAGATTGTGATATCATAGGTGGGTGCCACATGTCTCTTCCTTGGTGAGGCCAATGGAGATAAGTTTGTGTGTTGTCAATTAATTTTCATCAAATATCAACAGTTTCCTACCATTGCATGATCCAAAATTGCAAGATTGTAATATCATGGGTGGGTGCCACATGTCTCATCCGATGATGCCAAAAGAATAAAGGAAATACTGGCCGACCTTAATACATTGATAGGTGGGTTACTAAAGTGCTCTTAAGGTGCACGTGTTTTAAATCAACATGTATGTTATAATCTTGATGGAAAAGTTGCGCAAGGGTTAATGATAAGGTTGGTGACTATGTTGAATGAATGAGATCATTCATGCTCAAGATCAACAATTTCCTGCCATTGCGTGATCAGAAGTTATAGGATTGTGATATTGCGGGCGACTGCCACGTGGACTTCCTTGTAGCGTATGGTGTGGTGGGCCCCTTATTTCCATGTTGGCAATTATGTCTGCTTCTTTTGAAGGAAGTCATTTGATCATTTGATTTAATTGAAGGGTTGATGGCTAGATTTTTAATCTACATAAAATATGAATGCAGCCATTTGTGTAGTGCATGAGTGAGCTTTAATGGAAAATGAGACAGTTACTGGCACAATTTGATTGAAATAAAATCAATTCTCCTACTTTATTTGTATCACAAGGCATTCAAGTATTTTGTGAAGCAGTTTCAGAGCTCAAAGTGAGATTGTGAGTCTTTGCAGCCAAAATTTTGGATTTTTACAAACAAAGTCATGAGTTAATTTTTGTTCCTCCCAGTCATTCTGCACTCTACTTTGGGAAAAGATTTGTTGTACTTATCATAGGGCTTGTTGATAAATTTATTAGGACTATAGTTTAATTATAGTTGTGAGAAATTACAGTATTTTGTTTTGTAACTTCTTATCTCAGGTTAGTCCTAGCTATTTGAAGTGTAATGTTGTAAAGAAGCCCTAGATTGTCTGAGATGACACCACCAGAGCAACATTCTAGCCAAATTGACTATTTAAAAAGAAACTTGTACGATGATTTCCTGGATCAATTCCCCTTGTCAATGAATGATAGAAAGAAGGGATTGTTTTGATGTGAGGGAAGATCCTAGCATAAGGGTTAGTATACAGTTGATTTAACATAGCCGATGCTAGGGTTCCTTTAACAAGCTTGGAAATGTTTAGATTGTGGTATGGATAGAGGAATTTGCCTCACCCCTTTTCAAACAGCTAGATGTATGACATGGGGAAGTTAGTGGTACCAAATGTGTTTCCTAATGTAGACCTGCTTAGGGCAGTAGCTGCAAGATATGACCCTATCACACAGGTAATCAGAGATAACATGGAAAAGATCTATTGAGCATTAATAGAGATGATATCATACAAATTTTTGATTTGAGTGAACCGAGTGAGGATTTGGTTCCTATCAATCTTGAGTAAATGAAGCAAGAATATGCAAAGTTGAAGTATCTTTTTAGAGCTAAGTTGCTTCCACATCATCTAGCTAGGGCAGGAGGTTCAATATTTCATATTAGCCTTAGTGACCAAGAAACTTTCAGATTAAACTATTTTGCAAATCATTTCTTGGCCACTTTCTATTCATTGTGTCAGATTTTAGGTTTCAGTCCTGGTGCGGTGATGCCTATTGCTTACATGTTCATGGGGGTGCAAATACAACACCCTAACTTCTCTATGACATGAATTTGCTTCTTTCTTGGCTAAGAGGATACATGAAGGGTTGTCAAAGTTGCAGAAAAATGATACCAACACTCAATTCTTTTGGTATTCTATTTTTTATGCATATGTTCTTGTTCAAGAATGTCAATTTCTTCTCTAAAAAGATGAAATTAAGGCAATCAATTGATGGAGAAAGATTTCCAATGCAATTATGGGCTATCGATTTATCTTGTAATAAGGAAAGCACTAGTTATGTGCAATTTGATAATTGTTTTGCTTCCAAATTGAGGGCTAGATTGATGGTGAATGTACCTAGGATCCCTGAGGAATTACATTATTTCCTCAAGCCAAAGGGAAGAAAGAACAATGCTACATATATTAATCCAAATTTTAGAGGAGATTAATAATAAAGAAAGCTTTAGAGACCTCAACCATTGAGGCCACTAATTTGACTGTGAATGTGGCCAAATTGGCCCAAAAGTCTACTAAAAGGGAGGAGGCTGAAAGGAAGAGCCTAATGGAGAAGTATAACCTTCTAATTGAGGAATATAGCAAGATGTAGCAAAGGAATGTTGAGTTGTAGACTGAGGTGGAAAGGATCAGGTATAGAAAAATTGGGGAGATATCAAGTGCTCTAGGGACCATTACATTACCTTCCACAATAGGGTCAGTGCCTCCCGCTTCTCCAATTGTTTCCACACCAGGGTCTCCCAGTCAAAATCTTTCCCTCACCCCTCCTTTAGAACAAATTGATGAAGAAACAGAGTGCTATGTTAATCCTACAAAGAAGCAGCTCATTCAAAGAATTGATGAATTACATGAATCTTTGAGGGTAAGTGAAGAGGGATTTTTCTCAAGGAAAAAGGAGACTGTTACTATTGTCTTGAGGCATTTAAATGAAAAAGTTGATACTAAGTTGTTGTCTATACATTCTCTATATTCTTTTCTATTAGATGCAATCAAGAATATTGATAGGGATCAAGAGGTAGTGATACCATTGATTGAAAATTGGATCCCTAGGGCCAGTGATTTGGATGTCATGTATAAGGCCTCAAGGTTTGATATAAATAATAGGCCCAGAGCATTAAAGCCTACTCAAGTATTAGTTAAGTCATTGTAGGGTTTTTAGACCTTACCAGATGATTTGAGTAGGAAGATCGAGGAGTTGGTAAAGAATTTTAATGATTGGGGTAACATATTGTTACCTAATATAATTGATGAGCAAGGGAAAATCAGATCACTCCAGGAGTGGTAGGATCAACCATGTAAGGTCATCAATGATCAAATTAATTTAATTTGTGATGACTTAGACTATGATTTGTTGGTGAGCTGTATGGATAAGATTATTGGTACCATCTCATTTTTGGAATCTTTTGAAAGAGATACAAATTAGGTAGTAGTAAAATACACACCTTATAATGCCAAGGTGAATGAGGTAATTAATTTTTTCTAGCCGATTGATGAAGAGTACCAGAAATGGGTAACTAAACATTTGACTAAGATTAAAAGGAATGAACTACTAATGGGTGGTAAAACAGATGTTGTGGTTACAATGGTTTCCAGTTTTACTTTGTTGGCAGTCTTGGCACGAGTTTCTTGTGGTTTTTGTTGTTGCATTGACTTTCTTCAGCTGACATGATGAACAAAATATTCTCTAGAGTGATGGTTGTTGTAAAAAAAAATTGGAATATCACTAGGTGCTCCAATTGGCTAGTGACATGTGTACTTTCTAGCCTGATGTTTGTTTGCTCCTTCATTTTCTATAAGAAGGATTTCAAGGTCAAAAGTACAGGTTAGCAAATTAGATAATTTTGGTCAAGTCTAGGTGAAGTTGCAAAGAAAATTGTAAAGTTCGATGGTTTTAGAGAAAAATGGAATTTAGGTTTGAGTCATTTTGTAATAGGTTTTGAGTTCATGGGAATTTAATGTTATATAACAGTACTAGCATTTGAGTTGAAATGATAAATTTAAGCTCATGTCTCTCCATTGTACATGCATATTTGAACTTTGAATAAAATAACCAAGGGTTGTTTCATTCATCTCACTATTGTGGTGTATATGATTCTATTTTAGCTTTAATTCAAGGAATTAATTAAAATGCTTGAATGGGATCATAGGTGGATATGTTCTGTATAAGGATTTGATAAGTAGTATTGGGTTAGAATGCATACTGATGAAATTGTAATGCAATATTGTCAGGGATCTTATGTGTTATGTATTAAATGTCATGAACCTCTAGATGCTCATGAATTTGACTCCCCAATGGGTATATGGCACTGATCTAAGTTGTATTCATTCGTATAATTCAATATTTTTTTTTTTGCATAGATCTTGCTACAAATTGTAAATCAATGAAAAATTATATTATGGATTGTGTTGTGGTTATCTCATGCTCCACATAGTTGACATTACTAATAAAAAGACAATTTAATTCAGTTTTATCCTATTGTGTTGAGCTATTAAGTGAGATTATCTGCTATTGTTAATGTTGTTTATGATAATGGTGCAGAGGTTGTAAACACATTAAGGGATCATCCTCCTAGGTCTTGTAGATCCCAAAGTGTAGGAAGCTTTTAAAGTCCTCATTAGTTGGTCCAAGTCCTTCGAGCTGCCCTTGATTGGAATTGGAAATTCCATAGGTAGATTAGAAGATCAACCTAGTTACATTGTAAAAAAGAGCCAACAACCCCTAACATAAGGAAAACAAAAAACCTACACTAACACCCCCCATTAAGTGTAGCTTAGGTGGGGCAAAAGATGGGTCTCGATAAATGAATCAATGTTAGGTACCCATGTACATAGAGATCCCTGCATAAGAAGAATCCCCCCCAAAAGAGGAATAGCCCCCATAAATAGAGAGAGTAGAATGAAGGACTAAGAAGCCCCTCCTGAAGTAGAAACCTATCGTACCCCAAGCAAAGCTCACAGATGAAGTAATTTTCTTTCTGTGAAGGGTTTGGTGAAGATTTCTAAAGTTTGCTCTGATGTTCAACAATACTTAGATCAATGATTCCCTCTTGAATCTACTCTCAAATGTAGTGCATATGAATCTCAATGTGTTTCATCCTTTGATGATGAACTGGATTCCTTGAGATCTGTATTGCACTCTAGTTATCCCAAAAGATGATTGTAAGATTTCTAAATGGAATGCCAAACTCGGTGAGAATATTCTAAAGACAAATAGCCTTAGTGGTGGCATTAATGACCCCTTGATACTCAACCTTTATAGATGAAAGAGACATTTTAGACTACTTCTTGCTTGACCAACAAACTAGACTAGAACCAAGTGAGAAGCAATACCTAGAAGTAGACTTGCGATCCTAAGAATCACCTACCCAATCTAAATTTGTATGTTCCACCAATTCAATATCCACACTCGCTACATAGTGAATCCCATAACTGTGAGTAACCTGAATATAGTGGAGGATCCACTTAACCGCCTTCCAATGCAGCTCATGTGGGTCCTGCATGAATCTAGAGACCATGCCCATAGCATATGAAATGTCGGGTCTCATATGAGTCAAGTAGATGAGACTCCAAACAAGTTGTCGGTATAAAGTGTCATCAACCAAAGGTTAGGAACACTTAGCCTAAATTTTGACCCTTGACAAAAATGGAGTTGATGTAGGCTTACAGTCAGCCATGTGAAATCTAGAGAGCATGTCAAGTGCATACTTGGGTTTTCCAAGGAGGATACTTGAAGATGACTGATTGATCTCAATCCCTAAGAAATAATGCAAAATACCTAAGTCTAGCATCAAAAATCTATCATGAAGAGCATTTTTCACCACCTTGATGGTGGACGAGTGACTCCCAATGATCAACAAGTCATAAATATAGAGAACCAAGAAAGTGATAGTGTTATCCTATTGTAGAATGTATATGTTCATATTAGAATGGAATCATTTGTACCTAGCTATTAGAAGGAAGGAGTCCATCTTGGCATACCAAGCTCGAGGAGCTTGTTTGAGGCCATAGAAAGACTTCTCAAGTCTACACACAAGTGAAGGATCCTGTACAAACCCTTGTGGTTACTCCATGTAGAATTCCTCCTAAAGGTCACCATGAAAAAAGGCACTCTCCACATCCATCTAATGAACTTCCCAATGATGTACTACAACTATAGCAAGGACAAGTTAGATGGAATTCATCTTAGCAACTGGTGCAAAAATTTTAGAGTAGTCAATCCTAGGAACTTGGGAGAATCATTTTTCTACCAATTGAGCCTTATGCTTATCAACCAACCCATTTGCTGCAGATTTTTTTCAATAGATCCACTTACATCGAACATTTTTTCTTCCTTTAGGAAGAGGGACTAAATCCCATGTGTGATTCCTCACTAAGGAATTGAACTCTTCATGCATTGCAACATTCCACTTAGGAATACCTGAAGCTTCTCGAAAAGATTATGGACCAAAAGTTGAAGCAACAAAGAGATGTGGAACTTGCTGAAATTATGACCTTGTTCTTATAGTATCTAATGGATCACCAACCCAATCACTAGCTAACTCAAGTATCTAACAAGCCCAAAGAGGATCAGGGGCTGGAGAGTCTAGATGAGAATCATCAACCTCTGAATGGTGACTAGGAGAAGAATGTGAATCCTCATCACCATTGTCACCATTTGAAGTTGAGGAAGAAGACTCCACATCAAGATTAGGAGGATTTAGATCCTTTGAAGAACTATCATCATGATACAGGTCTCCAATCTGATAATGGATGGAGAAGTGGTAAGAGAAGAACTGGAAGGGATCTCTTCAAAATGAACACTCCTCTTAATGAACAACTCATGAGTGGTAGGATGGAGAATCCTATATCCTTTGACATCATCTGGATACCCAAAAAGTATGCAAGGCTTTCTCTACAAATCCATAGCCTTATGCTACTCTATTGGAATGTGGACCCATGCAAGAGAGCCAAAAACTCTAAAGTGTTTAACTATGGGTTGCCAACCAGTCCAAGCTTGAAAAGGACCCCCTTCACAATTTTCTGAGGAACTTTGTTCTATATTTAACACGCATAGTTGATGGCCTCTATCTAGTATTGAGGTACCAAATATTTGGAGTGAATCATACAATTAGCCATCTCTTTAAGGACCTATTCTTGTGTTCTATGAAACCATTCTATTGAGGACTATATATAACTGTGTGTTGCATGTTGATACTTTATGAAGCACAAAACTATTCAAATTGATGATTAACATATTCACCCCCATTATCTATATGCAGAATCTTGGAGAACTTCCCAAATTGTTTCTCTGTAAAAGCTTTGAAATCCTGAAAATACTCAAAGACCTCAAACTTTTGTTTGAGAAATTAAACCTAATTGTATCTGGAAAAGTCATCAATAAATGTCAAGATATTTCTAGCCCTGTTGAAAGATGGTTGTGGAAATGGTCTGCCAAGTTATTGTGTACCAACTCCAATAGCTGTGTAACCCTCCATAATTTTCCTTTATCATATTTCTCCTCAAGATGCTTACCAAGAATGTATCCTTGGAAAACACCATTAGAAAATCAAATAGAAGGAAACCCTGTAACCATATCCTGTTGACTAAGTTGTTGCAATTAAAGGTAGTTCAAGTGGCCAAACTGTTGATACCACAAACAACTCACCTCATTTGCATGAGTGAGTAAGGCTATCAAAGGAGAGTCAGGAACAAAGTGACAAAACTAATATAGTCTAGATTGATTATCTTTTCCCATGACAACTATAGACCCCTTATGCATTTCACTTATTACCATTGTATCTAGAGTGAACTCAACTAGCTTGTTAGTACCAATATGAGTGATTTGATAAATAGATAGGAGATTATTTGAAAAAGATGGAACACAAAGAAAATCTTCAAATGTCCCTTCACCCACATCAATAGACCCTCTCCCATGCACTTCAATAGGAGTTTCATCACCCATAAGTATGGTAGGCATAGAACATGGCTCAAAAGAGGTAAAATTATCCTCTGATGAGGCCATGTGGTGAAAAGTACCCTAGTAAATGATCCAAGACTCTAGTTGTGAAGCAACAACAACTATGGCCTTTCCCTTTCCTTTCCCCTTACTTTTTTCAATTTCCTTAGAAGAACCTTCTAATGCATTATGTTTGAGTAAATTATGCACCTTGATATTGTTCTTTTCTAGAAGATGTGAAAGGTAGTCAATTTGTTTCTTTAAACATTTATGTTCATCATGGCAAGGCCTCTTACAATAAGAAAATTTAACCTTCTCCTTCTTAGGTTGTTCACCTTTTGATGAAGAGGTCTGATTATCTTCTTTTGAAGTAGAAAATTTCTTATCTTTCTTCTTCTCTCCTTGGTTCTTTTGTTTCTTATCCTTCTTGCTAGGACCTTTCTATTCTTTTGTGCCCTAATTGATAGCTAAGGCATGTGACTTAGAGGGCTTAATTGTACCCATTAGAACTAATTTTTCCTACTCCCTAGTGAGTTCTACAAAAAAATAATCTAAAGAAGGAATTTTATATGTGGAACCTAGGGCACATTTTATAGCATAAAATGTAGAAATAAATATTGAATAGTTAGGACCAAGCTTAGAAAGAATACTCAAGACTAGTTACTATATCTTTCTTAATTCCACACTATTCCAATCATAATCTAACAACTTTGAATTTTGTGAAGAAGTCCTATATGGTGTCAAAAGTTGAAGGACTTAACCCTATGAGTTCATTCTCCAATTGATGACCCCTAACTCATCATGCTTACCAAAGAGGTTTCCCAATGTTGTCCACACAACATTCGATGTTTTAGTAGACTCAATATGAAAAAGTAAGTCTAGAAATAATAACATACACAAAGTACCAAAAGCTTAATCACATTTGTTAAACTATTTAATCTTTTTTGCATCATCTTGAGGTTCAGTTTCAAGTCCCATTATAACATGACAATATCCATGCCTTTCCAAATATATTATCATCTTTGATTTCCATTCAAAAAAATTATATGGAGTAAAAATTGGAACTATAGATGCATCCATGAGAGTAGAAAAAATTATTGAAAAGAAGAAAGAAAAGTGTGAAGAAAGAAGACACACAAGACACCCCCCTTTCCACTAGTCTCAAAAATCACCACCCCAGATATTACAATGTTGGCACTTTACGATTAGTTCTTTTACAAATATTTTCTAGATTACAAGGCTTTTAATAGCCAAAATTACAATATTTGATACAAATTAATTTTCAAATAAAATTTGGAAAAATAACCTTGCAGTTGTGTTTTACTCTTCAATATCTTCCAATGCTTTTTTTTTTTGAAAAATGGATTACAAAAGTGAAAGATATGACTTATTGAAGATTAAAAAATGTAGCAAATTAAACCTGCAATATTTGATTTAAAAAGGAAAAAAATTACTCAAACCTTTGTGGATGGAAAGTGATCATTTCTAGCTTTCTGGCAAGTAATCGTTTGTGAAAATCTGATACCTGAGGCAAAAGCTATGCAATTTTGAAAAGAGCTGCAAAATCTGCCTATCAAAAATGATTCATGCCTTCTTTTGGTTTGATTTCTGCAAAATTTATCTACTTTTTGCAAAATATAATAACTACCTAGATAGTTTTTTTATGCTGGGAATAAAACCCAAAAATCATTTTTTCTTGAAAATGAGTTGAAGCTAGATTTTTGAAGCCAAAATGAAAACAACTCCCATAAAAAAATCAAGTTTTCAACTTTGATTTTGTTTACTATATCCTCCAATCTCCAATTTTGGTGAAATAAAAGTCAATTTTGACTTTCTCAAACCTTCTGGACTCTCTAGAAATGCTGAAAAAGCCTCCATTATTACCAAAAATCTATAAATCACCCAAATCTCAGAGGAACAGATATATGTAAACCAGATTAAATATATACTTATTTTTCTTTTAAACCATTTTGATTCTCTAGGTCATACGAGGATGCAAGAGAAGAGAATACCTATTTTTTAAAGAAAAATATTAGCTTTCTATTAGTCTCAAATCTCTCAAAAAATTAGAAAAACAATGAGATATACCAGACAACACGACTCTGATACCATGTTAGATTCTACGAGAAGTGAGAACCGAGCTAGGATCTAATGTCGGTCATAGATCACATGAAACTTCACTCAACAAATTATTGAAGATAAAAATAATGGAAGAGAAATCTAAAATGAGAGAACAATAGAAACAAAGCAAGATAATTTTGAGAATACTCTCGTGACTCTCACTAAACAATCACCGAACTAGCCGAACTAGTAAAGATGAGAGGAGAGTGCTCAACATATAGAAAATTGAGGGAAAATACATCCAAGAGGCACATTAACTCCTACAACCCATAAAAGATGGGAGGTTATCACCTACTTGGTAAATGATAAAACATGTGGCATAACCTCCTTATGTGAAGACAAAAAGGAGGTAGCACATAAATCCAAAAGAGGGTGAGAAACCCAACTACCCTATAACCTACCTAGATAAAAAAAAATAGTGGTTATGAGAGGTGGCACAACAAGCCAAAAGAGGATGTGTAACTCAACTACCCATGTGTGAAAGAGAGTGACACATGTAGGTATTGTATTTTTCCACATGTCCTCATATTACCACATCTAATAAACCTAAGCAAGCTTAAATAATATGTGTCAGAAAAAATAAATACCCTTAACATAAGGAAAATAAAAAACCTACACTAACATGATAGCATTTTAGATTAAAGCTTCATCCATTTAGCTTAATCATCCATTAATGACTTCTATATTAGCTTAGTTTTTATACATTTTAGGATAAATTCATAGTTATGGCTTGTATCTCTAAACTTTGTTTACATCTAGCATAGATTGCATCCATTTTATCAAGAATTTAGCATTTACAACTCATCTTTACCATGATTAACTAGTTTCCTATCATGTTTTATGCATATCTCATTGGTTTCTTTGGTTTTCTTCAATAAAACCAATTGAAACAAGCTCATTATCCAAGGGATTTGGAAAGCGTCACCATTTCACATCAATGTGACACCACTCCCCCAATAGGATAAGATTTAGAGTATTAAAGTATGTTTCCATTTTGTTTTCATGTTCTTCATGTTAGTTTAATAGGTTCTTAGTCTTTGATGAATTTTGAATATCTTATTGGGATCATGACTTAGGGGATTAAATAGTATTTAAATTTATTTGGATCTAGCATGTTTAGTTTGTACTATGAAAATGATCACATTTTGGCACTAGAAGGGGGGCTATACTGATTGAATCTGATGAATTTCTCTTTAGATTCTTGTTTTCTTATGTTTGCATATGTAGCAACGTTGTTGATGGTTTCAAAGACACATCTAATACATGTTGCTATATAGCGATGCACTTTGGTTTGAATATAGTGATGCATTTATAATTAATTTAGCGATGCATGATTTAATTTCATCAATGCACATTTTAAATAGCGATGCTAAAGTAATTTTTATTTGCATCATGATTTTCATTATAGCAATGCACTCCTTATAGTGACACAATTGATGTCACTATTTTACTGTAGAGTGATGCACCTAATATGCATCACTATACAATGACATGTTTGATAAATTCAATGACCCAATTGATTGCAGTGATGCTTTTTACTGTTAAACAAAACATAGACTTAATTTTGGCATGTACTTTAAATTGTTGATTTCATATGATCTCTAACATGTCACTAACATCTAGTTTTTTCTTTTGAGGCTACCTGGTTTTGCAAATTTGAACAATAAAACTTGAAGTAAAGGATCATACTATCATTCGACCATATATTGTAACAAGTGTTTTTTACACTTATGAGGCAATTATAACCCATTATATGTTGTTTTACTTTATGTCTTAGGAAAAACTAAACTTCCATTGGGTTTAAAATTAACTTTCAAAAATTGATTACAAATGGACTCAAAAACCCTCATTTTGCAAATATTAGTTTAAAATTGAACAAGACAATCAAACACTTCCATTTGGTGCTTAAAATAATTTCATTATGCTTCTCAAGGTTAAAAAGAATGAATTCTTGTTGTGCTTGATTATACTTGTAGTGTGTATTCACTCCCCTTGAGTTTTGTGTGATCTTGGGTGAAGAGAAACATTCAAGTATACTTTTTTATTTTTTGTTTCTTACTCAAAGTACTTGATTTTTGCACCATGTTTTACCTTTAGAGGGCCTGCCTCCAAATTTGTGAGAGGAAATGACCCAAGTCTAGTACTTTCATTTTGGTCTGCTATATAAATAATTGGTGTGACGAAATTGATTAACCACCTCGTGCGGATGCTTTATGTCAACAAAATTCTCCCTTAGTAATTGTGAGATATAGAAAAATCCTTAGATATTTCTAATGGTTGGGAGTCCTCTTAATTGAGTGAATCACTACATTTATAAACACCAGTTCACCCTAAAAAATTTATCATTAAGAACCTTGTTTGTAGCGGCCAATTTGTCCATCCAAAGAGTTTATCAAAGTAATGCATTGGAATTTATTTCCAAGAAGTTACTTGCCATGTCTCATTTTGGTTAAAGTGTAGAGATTAAGACTTCATTCTTAACATACCTCTACACTCTCTCCTCAATTGCATGTAAAATCATATCTTCTACTACGAAGAGCATGAGGCAAGACTACTAAGAAAACATTGAAACAAACATTAAACAATAATAAAAAAATTGACCACTTGAGCTAGGAATGTTATTTGTAACGCCCCGCCACACAACCCTAGGGAAAGTTGCAATTTACTAAACAAACGAACTATTTTTTTTTTGAATAAGAACAATTAGCATGTGAGTTAGAACAGTTAACATACAAGTTCACTTAACCATTGTCAACCATTTCCCTAAGGCTACGAGACCGTGTTACTGAAACCAAATGTGAAACATGAATTAAAACCATATCATATAATTACTTAACAATTAAAGTTCACATACATTCCATTCATAATAAATTTACATCCAAGATCATGAAGTGCCACATGATTCCAAACAATATATAGCTTACAACATGTTTACAATACTCATTCCCCGAATGAGGTAAATCCAACAAATATGATAACAGATTACAAATTCTGCCTCGATAACAAATGAGGGGTAATAAAATACAATAAGTATTGAGAATACAAGGCATGAGAAGAAACTGATTCATGTGAACTCTCCAGCTGGAAATCACAACCTCACAAACAAGAAGAAGAACCAACGGATTAAGATGCATGCCACCCGACCATGTGGAATCCAAAAGGTCCCACTCCCTCCGTGCTAGGAGATAGTAACAAGGAATTCCTACACAAGACCATCTACCACTAGACACAGGCTAAAACATAACTGAACAAAAACAACAACAATCACAATATCACTTAACAACTACAATCACAAAGTCACTTAACAACTTCAATCACAATATCACTTAACACGAGGTTACAATGCTTCCAGAGAACAAAGATCATGTACATCGCACAATAACTGATTAATTGTCGACATAGGAAGAGTGTCATGCATAAATTGCCATGAGTTACCCTGGCTCAACCTTCCTAGGCTACCAGACCCCCATCCTAGGTTAACCTGGCTTGCCTCTATCGGCCACCGGACCCTCACGCAAAACTATGTGTCCCATCTCATCTCGAGCCTTATCATTCACTTGCTTCACGAGAGAGACATTCTTTATCTTTATTAGTGTGAAAGATACCCATTAATTTTTTTAGATTATCACTTAGTTAAACTCTAGGTGAGTTACCCTAGCGCCCCTTTGTGTGCTGGACCCTCACAAAGAGCCACTCTCCTATCAACAACACACAAGGTACAATACCACAATAAGTAACTAGACAACATAACCTCTCCAATCCAAGGAGGAAACAAAATAAGGAAACTCACTCCGAACACTGGAGGAAACCAAATATGAAAACACACTCCTTCCAAAGGAGGTACAAATCTCATTACCCTCTCCTATTTTCCAGGAGGCACAAATCCACGTTCATGTAAACTGGGTACAACATAATAGTACAACTCTACACCATTCCCAAGGTGATTCACAAATTGAACCTCTACACAAAACATCCCACTCTAGAGAACTTCTCTGGAAGACTTACATAGACCCTTAACCTCATTTCCCCGACATGGAGAATGAAAGAAACATGATAGAAAAGCATTCCAGGCAACTCAATATCTAATGTTAGGGTTTCCTAAACCTAGTCAAACACAGTTTTCAATCTTGCATTTACTCAATGAAATATATCAAATTCACTTCCCAACATTGAAGTATTTCCAACCCAATCATTTACTCTAAATTTTACAAGTAACTTCTCTAATCAAAGCATTCAAATAAATACAGTCATTCGACTAAAATAATCAATCATAACACATTATTCCCATAACAAATCAACTACCCAAAACTATTCAATGAAAAGTACATAATATATCCAAACTTTCACAAATAAACTTGTAATATTACCACTTCTAAAATTACCAATTTATTTCCTAACTTTGACAATATAATTAACTATTCAACATATGTATATACATAATTATATATACATACATGTATATACGCCTTTATACATATATACATATATATACATATTAATGGTATATATATACATATTAAACAAATATTTAAAAATCACTATAAAAAAATAAATTTAATTAAATAATTCATATATCAATATATATATTAAATATTTATATATAAATATATAATTAACTAAAATATAATTATTAATATATTAATATCAAATGACATAGAAGAAATCCATTTAAAACCAAATTGAGATTTTATTTTATTTTTGAACCGCACGCATCACAGGTAAAGCCCACAGTACATAGTACTGTGGGCAGTGGGGGGGGTACGCAGCTCCCCACTAGCTGCGCCCAGTAGCCTCGGCTGTTGTGCGCAGTTAGTGGGGCTGCGTACAACCTCCATAGGGGGTCGTGGGTGGTACGGCCGCGCCCGACCACCCACCCCCAATAAACATAAAATTTTTATTTATTTATATATTTTTTTAAATTTTATTTTTATTATTTCTTTTAAATTTCCTTTGTAATTAAATCCTTCGTCATGGAAACCAATAAAGACATGAATGCCCAAATTTTATTTTTATTTTTATTTTTTTACTATAAATTTTATTTTGAAACCAACACCAGACTCGGGGCATAAATAAATATATATATTAATCTTTTATTATTTTTAAGATATTTCCCCATACAAGGCACAGAAATCCATAAATGTTTATACAATGAATTAATATATATATATATATATATATATATATATATATATATTATAAAATTTAATACTCACAATATAAAATATAAAATCTATTTTTTTTATTACCAAATAAAAATTAGAGAGGAACATAATATTAATAAATATACATTTGATTAGCACAACAGAATTGTAACATAAATTTGTTTATATATATATATATAACATAGATTCATAAGAACAATATAAATAAATAGATTTTCACTTGAAACAATAATTTCATAGTTAAATTAGATTGAAGAAATTCCAAAAATGGTTTTCGCTATAATTTCTTTTTACAGAAAAAAATTCAAAAGTTTATATCAAGCAACTTCCAATCACATAAAACTCTTTTTAAAACACAAGGATAAATTAATCTTCCAACATTGCAGTCAAGAATTTATTACAGAAGAATAAATCAAAAGAGAAATAATGAACTTGAAAGGAACCTGGAATCCTTCATTCGATGAAGAATCCTTTCTGAATCCTCTTCTCGACTTCCTTCCTTCAGCTCTTTTCTCGATCTTCAGCCTTCAACGTTCTTCTGAATCTATCTTTTCTTTCCAAAACCACAATAATTTTTACCCAGAAAACACCAAACCCAAAACTATCTTTTTTTTTTTAGATCCAAAACAAAGAGTAAAAACTTCTATCTATGAATAATTCTCTCATAAAAATAATAAATCAAAACCAAGAATCAATAAAGCTCTTCCACTTTCTTTTCTCAAAAATCCTCTTTTTTATTGGTCCTTTTTCCAGCTTTTTTAAAAGCACAGCTTATCTATAATTTTAATTAAAATAATTTATTTAATCAAGATATTATTCGCACATGATTTTCTAATATAATATTAATAAAAAGATAATATCTAATTATTCTCAACAATATTAATTTAATTTAATTTCTTGCACTTTAATTAATTAAATACTTTTTAATTTACAATATATTTAAATTTAACCATTTACTAACTCACAATTAAATCAAAACAACAAAACAACTTTAATTAATTATCTTATCAAATAAGATTAATTAATTAAACATTAACCATAAATAAAATGAATACTTCAATAGTCAAACTACACAATCAACGAAGACAAAAAATTTAGTCATGACACAACAACGTATGACAGGACGACGGACTTGGGACGGGAAAACCTAGCTACTATCTCCCAATCGATTACTGTTGGTAAATGGACACGCTCAAACCTGTGAAGCCAGGTGGAGTCGATGTCATGTACCTATCAACCTACAACAAAGAGCATGTGGAAACGTGCAATATATATATATATATATATATATAATATGATCAAACACACCATGAAGAAGAAATCTTAGAATTGTAGGGTGCTCGCAAGCGAGTGATACAATCACATCCCCTTCACCAATACAGTATCACTAACTGATGCATATAACATCAATGATATGATCAATAGCATAAACATCATTAAATCAAATATCTTCTACGTTAATCCAAAACACGCCATAAAGATAACATCAGAATAAAATAACATTACATCAAAATATAACTTTCACATCATTTAACAATTGCAATCAAAAGCAACCAAGTTCTAAGGTCAAAGCATATTCAGACACAATCATAAAATTATAATATAACATATGCATCACTAATTAGTTCATGATCAAATGATCACCAAGTTCCACAGTCACATCATAAGCATAACAAAGCATTACTAAGAAAACGCTGTCGATCCAAATATCCAAAATGGAGGGGTGTTACATTATTGCTTGTGAGTTAGTTTAACACATTTCTTGGTTCCAAAACATTGAAAAAAACATTAAACAATCATCAAAAAATTCAAACCCTTTGAAAAGTATGAATACCTTTGAAGAGTCCAATATTAATGATTTTCCTTAAGGATTTTATCCCTGGAGGCTTCTAAATATTTGAACTCATATCTTAATTCACACCCTTCAAAGTCAACTTAGGGAAACTATGGCTTTAGCTTCTTGATTTTCACATAATGGAATTTGTGGAATAAATGTTGCTTAGACATAGAAATTTAGTTTGAAATTTAAACAAGACAAGTGGATGTGGTAAAAGAAAGTCATTAATCAAGATTAAATCACAATTGAACCCCACACATGTGCTTGTCTTCATGATCTCTCACAAGACCAAAGTTCTTAAATGAAGATCCACATTATGACTCTTCAAATATAGGCATCAAAATTCAAAGTCTATCAAGAGGAACATCTTGAAGACTTACCACAACTTGGACATCTTGATAATAATTTGTATGCTCTCCTTTTGAGGAATGAACTAGACTTGCATATCCCATTTGAGCCTAGCATTTAAAAGGAATTGATCTTTTTTTAGGTTTGAGTTACGCATTGGGTAAAAAAAAATTCTCACTACCTTGGTCTTACAATACAAAGTTTCACTATAGGTTAACATTATTGGGTCAAAACATTTCATCCACCATTTATCATATTTTCACATTTCACTTCACTAAACTTTATAAACTTTTGGAAGCACCAACACTTTTTTAAAATTGGAAAAATCATCAAATCAACCCATAACTTAGCTATGTTGTGTGTGTCCTTTTACATGCACTTAGTTGAGTCAACTAGTTATCACATTTTGTAAGAAATTTTTTCTTAAAGGTCACAAATCTACCTTAAAGATTTACAAGTTCATTAACAAATTTTATCAAATCATCAAATCTATTTGTCTAAAAATTTTTCCCAAGATTTTCACCCATATCATTCACTCCTTTCATCATCCACTTCCACCATTGGTCCAAAACAACTTAAAGTGTCCCTCATGCCAAAATTTTAGTCAAGTAGAGAGTTTAAACATTACAAATCTCAACATAACTCTCCCATAGGTGACCCACAATTTATGCTTACAACAAGATCACAATACAAGAGAAACATGGATCAATCTAAAAGTGAATCCACCACAAGTGATCAAAACCCATAATAATTTGATCCAAGGAGTCACTCTACCCCCTCACAACAACCCAAAAATCCATCGAGACCATATGAGGTAGAAGATGTTACCAACAACCCACTTGAGCTTACTAAAGAAGAACTCCTTGAGTATAAATGAGAATGTCAAACCTTAGAAAATTTGGCTTCAATTTTTCTCACACAAAAATTAACACAAGGGGTAACCCAATCTATGAATCAACCAACTCCATCCTTTGTGCCAAGCCAAACACAAACTCCTAGTCTTGCTAAGGACTTCGGTCACACCCTTCCTTTGGGAAGCAACACTTATAGGTACTCTAAACACAAATCCACCCCAAAAAACCACTTGGACACCTACATTTTGTGCTCCTACCATTCCTGAGCATCACCTACAACCACATAAACCACTTACACTCCATAACTCCATGATGACCTCAAAATTTTGAGTATAACCATATTCATCCATCCCCACAAGTGTGACCAATTTCATGCAAGGTAGTGTGAACCAACTATGTCAAATAGACCAACAAGGGAAAGTTGACACCCTTATGCAAAATCATCCCTTAACACAACAAGGGACATCTTGGTGCATCCAACCCTTTTATTGCACAAAATACATCCATCCCATCCATCACCAACCCAAATCAAAACACTGCCTTGGTCACAAACCCCATCAACCAAGGTAATACCTTGGTCTCACCTCAAATACAACAAGGGAACCCTTTCAATCAATTTCTGAATGTGCCCTTACTATCACAATAACAAATGGCACCATCCTCATCTTTACCCTTGGCCCCCCACATCATGCAAAATCAAATGGGACCTCAAACTTACATTCCTCCATCCCAATCCACCATTTTACAAGGAATGTTAAACCAAGGCAACCCCCAACTTCTCATCATCAACCCACAACACACTCAAACCATATACACCCAAAACCCATCATATATGTCACAAAAACCAAATGATCCTACATTGCAAGCACATGCTCGAGATTTGTAACAAGCCTTACAATAACACCAAGCCCAAAAAGAAGCCTTCGCCACACAACAACAACAACAGCAACAACAAGCCCAACAAGTAGCCTTAGCCATACAATAAAAACAACAAGCATAACAAGTATCCTTAGCCACACAAGAACAACAACAAGCCCAACAAACTACCTTAGTCTTACAACAACAACAAGCCCAACAAGAAACCTTAGCTGTGCAACAACAATAGCAAGCCCAACAAGCAACCTTAGCTACACAACAACAAAAAGCCCAAGCCCAACATCAAGCATTGTTTTCCCAATAATATTCCCAATAGCAACAAGTTCTCACAAAACAACAATAGGGTTTATACTACAACCCCAACAAAACATCATCAATCCTAATACATTAGGAGCATATGCACCTCCCCCATGATTACCTTCATAATATCAAACACCACCCTGCATGCCATACAACACCTCATCGTATCAAAATCCCACTTACAATTCATCCAGCATCCCACAATACTAAACCTATGTTCCACAACCAAACCCACAAGACTATATGGCATCACAACGCAAGGCACTAACACAACAAATGCAGGACATTCAAATGGGAAAAATGAAGAATCCCCATACACAACAGAATTTGTATCCATACCCATTTGATAGAAACGTCATAATTGCACCTTTCCCTCTTGGTTTTGAGGTCCCTAAATTTGATAAATACAAAAGGAGGGGAAATGTTTTGGATCACGTAAAAGAATTAAATTTTATGTGTATGGAGGTTGCCTATAATGATTCCTACTTAAAGCACCTCTTTCCATGAAGTTTGATAGGGATAGCCATGAATTGGTTTTCACAATTTCCTCTAGGCATGATAACATTCCATGAAATCATTGATAGGTTCATAAACCACTTATCTTTTAATCTCAACATGGATGTTAGCTTAGAAGAGTTATATCTACTCAAGAAAAACAATGGATAATCCTTCATCAATTTCTTGCAAAGATGGAGACAAAGAGATAGTAAGAGCAAGTGGCCCATTCCTGATGAACAACAAGTGAGGATTATCATAGAAAATGTTGATCCAAATCTAGCCTTCCAGTTAAAGATGCAATATATCACCACTTATGATGAGCTTGTCCCTAGGGCCCTCAACATTGAGAGATCCCTAATCTCACAGGGAAGCATGCAAGCATATACAGACAACACCCCATCAACTAGTTCAAATAACAAGCCTCGTGTCTGTGCTAAAAAAAAATGTAACAAATGATGGAAAATTGTGGATGCTAAAGTGGTCATAAGTTCTCCTAGTCCAAACACCAACCAACCAAACATTGCACAAAATATGCAATAAACACCATCCCCGCCACAAAATAATCAAGTAAATAACACCAAAACTAAACAAAGACAAACTTCCAATAGGAATAGCTACCCGAAATGAAAATACACACAGTTGGCAGAACCTATCAAAACTATCATGCATATATTGGTAAAGTAAAAATTGATTATGCTTCCCAATTTCTAAAACCACCAAGAACCAAAAGATAAACCACCTTGGTACAATGACAGATATTTTTTATTTTCACAAAATCAAAGGACACAAAACATCAAAATGAATGAAACTGAAGAATATTATCCAAGATCTTATCAAGAATGGATACATATCTATTGATGTACCAGCCAGTAAGTAGGACCTTAACATATACAAGACCCCTATACCAGATCACAACAAAGGGAATGACAATGGAAAAGGGAATACTCATAATAATGTGCAACATGTCTTCCAATGTAGTCACCTCTTGTGACAATGTCATGTAATATTCATTACCATCAACGGACCTAGCACGAAGTGTGGAGTTACCATGTGGCATGGCAAGGTCACCATCCAAGGAGTTTCATCTCAACCTAGGTCCCAACCTATGTTTCCAACATACAACCCTAACAACTACAATCTCCTAGATCAGCTAAAGAAGACTCCCACATAGATCTCTATCTTGGAATTATTGAGACTATCACTCGTACATAGGGAGATATTAGAAAAAGATTTATCATCATCTTTTGTCACTAAGAATATTGATACAAAACAGTTTCAAGATATGGTAGGGCATATCACTACCCCTCATCCTCTTACCTTCTTTGAACAAGACCTACCCACACAACCATCTCACAATTTCACCTTACACCTTGAGGTCATTCTTCATAAGAATAAGGTTAAAAGGGTCTTAGTAGATGGAGGTGTTGCTCTCAACATTTGCACCCTTCAATTGGTCAAGAACTTGGGATTTTCAAAGGATTCTATTGAGAAAACAAAGAGTGAAACCATAAGGGCATATGATGATCAAGAAATGGTGTCACAAGGCATCATTACTCTACCTATCCAAGTGGGACCTGTCATTGTTGAAACTACATGCCAGGTGCTAGAACTTGATCTCCTCTACAACATCCTATTTGGTCGACCATGGATTCATGCTATACAAGTAGTAGCTTCCACATACCATGAGTGTGTAAAATTTCCCTTTGAGGACAAGGAAGTTACTATCTATGGAGATCTTGAGCCTTTCTAATACTGCAAGAACCTTTACGCTAAGTTCTACAAGATCCCCTAGATACCAAAGAATGATGAAGGCCCTACATCCTTGTCCTCATTTTTTGACCCATCTTCTCTTTCATCCGCTTCAACATCCAAAATGACCATTGTAAAGACTATACGTGATATCAAAGTAGCTATCAAGGATAATGGTTGTGGAGATTACAATCTTAAGGACACTTTTGTGTTGGGTGAATTACCTCTTTCCCCCAAATCTCATCAGAAATCCACACCTATCAACAAAGTGAATGAAATGTTAAAGCTTGCATCTACCACCTTCACCAAATAGGGGATTTGAAAAAAGAAGATGTCAATGAGGAAGATGTATCTAAACTACTCTATTAGGACAATCGATCATGCACATTCTTCCCATGGAAGATAACAATAAAAGTTTACAACTAATGAAGGGATGGGGATGCAAAAAAAATGAAAAGATAGGAAAAAATGATAATGGCTAGCTAGAACCCATCATTCATGAGATATGTCCAAATAATCTTGGATTAGGATGTACTACTACCAAGGTTACCCTTATTGGAAAAGATACTTTTGTTAAATGGGTTGAGGCTTCCTCTTGGTTTCCAACATCACATGATACTACCCTAGATGAATTCCCCCTCAACATAGCTGACCTATTTGAGAATAAATCTCTCTTTATGATATCAACAACATCTTTCACCCCCAACAACCAAAACATTGAATTAATCCTAGTTTGCCCTCAACTAACTGATTGGGATGAACGAGGACCACCAATTCTAGATATATTCGAAAATGATGAAAGAATCTAATAATTCATGGGACTCCACAACAACTTACCATGCAAGAATCACAAAGTAGGATTTGATATAGAGCTAAACACATAGGCGTACTATGGGGAGATAATTGAATCCTTCAGTCACAAAATTGATGACATGAGAATAACATGCATATCTTTAAGTGAAAACCACACCATGGCACTTTTAGATCCTAAAATAGTAAAAAGAAAGGATGCATCCAAAGGTGAAAACCTCTCTAAGGTGCCAAGGATGAGGGATTCAGTCTCCCCTAAGTGCAATGCATCCAAACAAATTAGCATTACTAGAATAAAAGGCTACCCCAATGAATGTGGGAACAGAAGAGGCACCTAAGATAACCTTTTATGTCAAATCCTTGTTGGATGAAGAACAAAAAAACCTAGCAACATTCCTAAAAGAAAGAAGAGAAAAATTTACATGGTTATACATAGATATATCGAGGCTTGATCCTAAAGTGGTGGTACATCACTTAGTATTCTATCCTACAACCAAACCAGTGAAACAATATTGAGAAAGATGCACCCTCAAATTGCACTCTTGGTTAAACTAGAGCTACAAAAGATTCATGACGTCAAATTTATCTGACCGATTGACTATCTTGAGTGGGTTTCCAATCTGGTACCAATCCCCAAACCCACTAGGGGTTTGAAAAAATCATCTCCAAAGGAAAATTTCCCTCTTCCAAACATCAACATCATTGTCTATCTAACCGCAGGTCATGAAATGCTATCTCATGGATGTATTTTCCATATATAACCAAATCATGATCGCCAAGGAGGATCAACACAAAATTGTATTCACTTGTCCATGGGGAACATACTATTGGAACATGATTTCATTTGGGTTAAAGAATTTTGGAGCAACCTATCAAAGGGCGATGACCCTAATCTTTCATGATATGATCCATAAAATAGTTGAAGATTATGTGGATGATATTTTTTCTCAATAAAAGAAAAGGAATGAGCACCTAGAGGTATCAGGACCCACCTTTGATAAACTTGAAGAGTATAAGGTACGATTGAACCAAAAAAGTGTGTCTTCAAGGTTACATTAGGGAAGCTTCTTGCCTATATTGTGTCATAAAGAGGGATAGAGGTACATCTAGAAAAATTGAAATCCATCCTATACATGGAACCACCACAAACATTGGAGTAGATGAAATGGTTACAAGAGAGGCTGCAACCCATTAAAAGATTCATAACATAATTATTAGATAAAATCCACCCTTTCTCACATCTTCTTGATAAGGAAATAACTTATAAATGGAATGAGAAGAGCAATAAAGCCTTCCAAAAAATCAAGGACTATCTATTGTCACCTCTATTTCTCATGCCACCAATACCAAACAAGCCATTGATCTTATATATTTCAGCTACATCAGTAGCTCTAGGTGGTCTCCTATCCCAACATGATGAAACGGGAAAAGAAAGAGCCATCTATTACATCGGCATGACTTTGGTAGGGTATGAAATAAATTATTCATTCATTGAGAAGGCATGCTTAGCAATGGTTTTTGCATCACAAAATTTTAGATATTACATGTTGGAACACCAAATCAAGCTTATTGCTAAGATCAACTCATGAAAATATCTACATTATCTAAAGCAACTCTCACTAGGAGAATAGCCAAATGGGTAATGATCTTGAATAAATTTGACATAGAGTATGTGGAGCACAAGGCTATCAAAGGACAAGTTATTGCAAACCAACTAGCTAAAGTTCCCATTTATGTGGAGAATCCATTGGTATCTAAGTTTCGTGATGAATAAGTGTTTCTCCTCAATGTAGTAGATCAATGAAAATTGTACTTTGATGGATCATTTACCCAACATGGTTTAGGGGGAGGTATTCTCTTTATCACCCCCCAAGGTGACTATATCCCAAATTCATATTGGCTATCATTTCCATGTACCAATAATATTGTTGAGTATGAAGCCCTAATAATAGGTCTAGCGATAGTAGTCCAAAGGTAGATACAAGAGTTAAAATTCTATGGGGAATCACAACTAATATTCAATCAAGTCAATGACGACTATCAAACTAAGGATGATAAACTCACTCCTTATAAGATGGTAGAAATTATTAAGGACTTTTTAATTGATATAACATTTGAGCAGATACCTCATGTCAACAATTGAGTAGAAAATGCCATGGTAAAAGTTAGATCATTGTTAGGCATGCCACACAATGTCCTTCAATGTGAATTCTTGGTAGAAAAACTTCTCGTATCGGCTTTTGAAATTCCTGAATCTCAATTTGTGTGTGTTATTTTTGGTCTCGATTCCCCATGGTATCATGATATATTTACCTATCCTAGTAGAGGTACCCTCTCATCTGATATAACCTCTAACCTTAAGAAGACCTTTGTTAAGAAGGCATCCTAATTTGTCATCCTAGGTAATACCTTATATCATAAAAGCATCAAGGGGACATTACTATGATGTCTCAACCAAGAGGAAGTCTTGACCACCTTAATAGAGGTACATGAGGGAATTTGTGGTTCCCATTCTAGTGGAATAACCTTATATGGAAGAAACTATTGAGGGAGGGGAATTACTGGCCAACCAGGGAAAGAGAATCCCATCAGTATGTGTAGAAGTGAGTTCAATGTCAACAATATGGATACCTTATTCATGTTCTAGCTTAGGAGATACAACCAATGGTCACACCTTGGCCTTTCTCACAATTGCAGTTTGACCTCATAGGAAAAATTACCCCCACCTCATCGAATGGCCATAAATTCATCATCACGGCCACTGAATACTTTACCAAGTAGGTCAAATCCATTCCTATGAATTACATAACAGGGAAGTGAATCTCCAAGTTTATCCTAAATTACCTTATCTGCCGCTATGGTGTTTTGTAATCCCTTATCTTATATAATAGAACACCCTTCAAGAATTAGGATGTAAGAGAGTTATACCAATAATTTAATATCCAACATTGGTTCTCTACCACATATTTCTCCCAAGGTGATGGTCAATCTAAGGCTACAAACAAGACCATTCTAAAAATCCTAAAGAAAATGGTCAATGCAGTTGGTTGTGACTGGCATCTACAGTTAAATATTTCCCTTTGGGATTATTGAACCAATATCCACACACCTACAAGTGAAACTCATTTCTCCTTGGTCTATGGATTAGAATCTATCTGACCTATTGAGGTCGAGCTTCCCTCATCATGAGTGTCACTACAAAATTTGATCACTGATGAAGAGTATAGGGTATCTCGACTAAATGAGCTAGAATTTCTGGATGAGAGTCATCTTGATGCCTTAAATCATTTACAAGCATACCAAAACTAACTAAAATAGATTTTTAATAAGAATATCAAGAGTTGGTATTTCCAGGTAGGGGATCTTGTCTTAAAGAAGAATCAGAAGAATGTTCCAGATTAGGATAGTAAAGGAAATTTTGAGCCTAATTGGTTAGTCCCATTTGTTGTCATGGTAATCTATGGATCAGGGGAATAATGGCTATCAATGCCTAAAGGTGAACCATTTCAAGAGCCAATAAATAATCTACATCTCAAAAAAAATTATGCCTAGGCTTGAAGGGTGTAAATCCAAAATACCAAAAAAATCAAAAAATGATAAAAAAAAACCCCAAAAAAAAAAGAAAAAGGATTGAAAACAATAAAGAAAAAAAAATTCCTCTAATTAAAATCACTTTGGTGGCACTTTGGGCAATTACCTTGGTGAAGACCTAGCAAATAGGTGCCTTGCATAAATAAAGCACTTTCATCTATCTTTGGCTCTTTAGCTTATCATTATTTGCATCACATTCATCCATTGCATCATTCATCCTATTTATTCCATCACCCATACACATCCATATCATAGCTTAGTCTTGTAAAGTATCATATTCCCCTTTAGTACTACCTGACACATTCCTAAGGATAGTTTGTCCTTCCTATATTGAGGTAGTCTATTGCATCACACTGGGGGAAATTTTTTATAGTTACATCATATTGAGTTCTTGTATATCTTAAGGTTGTTTCAAATCTCATCGAAAATCCCAAAAACATTCATAAAACTTCATCAAAATCCAAAAACACTTGCAAAAATATAGAAAATCCAAAAACATTAAAATCTTGTACAACTAAAATCTGAAAACATTCAAAAATTTGTAAATTAAAAAATCCAAAACATCCAAAACACATCAAAACATCAAAAATAAAAAAATAGTACCATATTGAAAACGAGTCTCTGAGATTAAACGTAGGCAAGGCCATCATTGATGTGCCCTTGAGACACCCTAGGTTAGTCCTATAGTGGTTCATCATAATAAACTAACAATCCATCAATTTTCCATATCTCATCGACAATAATTCAAGTTAGTTGAACTATGTGGTCTCTATGTGTATAACATAGGCAAAGTTCATCTTTGATAAGCCCTCGAGGCCCCTAGGATAGTATTTTAGGTTAGGTTCTTGGTCAAAATCTTAGAAAAACCCAAAACATTTGAAGACTTAGAAAAACACTAAAAATTTGAAAATTGAAAACTCCTACACATTGGAAAACAATCAAAAACCCTAAACAACCTCAAATAATCAAAAACCAAAACATTCACATAAACATTCAAAATGGTAAAAAATAGCCTCAAAACATTTTCAAAATACTGAAAAACATTGAAATATTCTAAAAAAATCCAAAGCCATCCATCCCATATCACTTTCACCTACAATAAAATAAACCAAACATCATCTGCAAACTTTGCTAAAACAAGTAGAAAAACAATTGTCACAAGACGTGAAGTGAGAACCTACATGTCAAAATATAAATTCTAGGTCATTGGTAAACGAGTTAGTAGAGTTTGTATCAATGGCCTATCACACACTTATTCTTAGTCAAAATATCTGATAATCATATCCTAAGATGCATCTTTCCTACAATGGGTATTAACATCAGACATCACCTTAGCTATGTTATGATGGCAAGAGATATAGATAACATTGACTTTTTGTTTTTTATCTTTTCTTATGATTTATCTTATTGACCCATTCTAAGGACCTCTCGATGATGTCTAAATTATTTAGAGAGAAAGGAATGGGGAATCAATCATTATTTTTCATTTTTTGTACTTGTGGGTATTCTTGTAAAAAATCTTGCCACATACTTGCTTAGTTTTGTGTACGGAAGTACTTTGGAGTAGATTGTTGAATATTGCATGTGCTTTGGTCTGATATATTTTAAACTTCTAAAATACATTATAATGAGGTTTTTGTATGTCAAGGTGTGAACAAGAACTATCCTATCTATTTGTATATTCAAATTCCACTACACTACATACAATTCCATCCTAGTTTTCAATACCATGATGCATTGTGTCTATGTGTTATATCAAACATAAGGAATGATGGAAACTCCCAATCTGGAATATGAGAAAAATCCTCCATCTCATCTCAATAATCTAATAAACTCTCGATGGATCCTGGACTTGTTGGACTTCTAAATCAATCTCAAAATCAATGGTCAATTCATTCATATTATTCTTCTATCTCCTTTCCATATTGAACTGGTATCATGACAGTCCAAAAAAGTGTGATAATGCATCCATCAAGTGCATCCATAAATCATTAGCATGCACACATCTTGAATCATCATAATGTATCATCATAATAAGAAACATAATCCACTACATCATCATTATCATTTAATTTTTTTAGGATAATATAGATTTGTTATTCTAAGCATCTTAATCCATTACATAATCATCCATCACATACATAACCATATAGATACATTCATCACGATCTCATCATATCACATAAGGAAATGCACCCATACATATATCTAGCATAAACATATCATATCATCTGCATATCATAAGGATCCATCTCATAGCATGTCATAGAAAGATACTAAAAAGAAGATAACACATCCATTACATTGCATCCATATCATCAATATTGCATATCATAAACATTACATCATAGATCATCCCATATCGCATAAACATAAATAAATCAGTGCATCCATAACATATACATTTGCATTCATTTCATCCATCTCATAATCATAACACACAAAACAAATATAGCATCATATCACATAACATCGTGAATCTGCATCGGGATATCTCATATATATCAAAAACTAAATGTAATGATACAATATCATAATCAATTTGTATGAATATCATCAAATGTCTAATATATAAGAGGCTATCAAAAATGAGCCTATGGATGTGTATTTGTATAAATAATAGGCTATACATAAAAAATGTGCCTACAAAATGAGCAAGGGCTATTCACTGCTCTAATGGTCATTGTATTTTTGGCTCAAGTCCCTAGGCTATCTAACTGAGGGCTACCCATTAGAAGCCCTTAGTGTTTCCCCATTCCTCTAGGAGTAATCTAGTTGTCTCATCTCTCAAGGTACATCCCTGTGATAGTGCATCTTGTAATAAGAAACCTTTGTAACTGCCTCCCAGTACAACCAAGTGGATACCACATGTCCTTGTGATGCAACTGTAATAGCCTCAAGCTTATGGCATCACCCAATATCATGGGCCAACTGTAGGTTTAGCTACTATCACAAATATACCTCTTTGTCACGCTCCACCATCATCACCTAAATTTACTGGCATAGATGGTCTCTATTGTTGTAAGGGAAAGAATCTTTCCATTGCTTAGATCAATCTCCTATGGTTGTTGTGGTTGCTCGGGCTATTGCTACCTTAGATCTTGATGACCCTAATCTTGCCCTGCTTTCCTTACCTACCTTGAGACCTATACCCTTTGCTGGTTTGGTTGTTGCTTGGGCTATTGTTGGCCTCCATCCCTACCTCCACCCTAACCTTGATCTCAACCCCTACCTCTAACATGGGCATATCCCCCTATTGGATATGTAAGTCGAGTAGGTGACCTCCACCATGCAACATATGCTGGGGTGGTACCTACATTTGGTAGAATTTGATCATATTCCCATGGGTAGGAAACCAAAACTTTGTCTACACTCACTGATCAGCACTATAGGATCAATCTATTGTCCCCACTCAACCTTTCTCTACAATCAAGCAAACCTAGACCTCCCCAAATTGTCACACTACCTAGTCAAGTAGGTAATGCTCAATCATAGTATGCTCCCACCCCTAGATGTAGTGGGTCTATCTCACAAAGAACAACTATTTCTAATCATCGTAATGAGCATGAACGTATAACCATGACCTCCATATGAAAATGGTCATATCATCTATGACCCTACACCCATATGGAATCCATGTCGGCCTAGTGTGTTGTAAGGTCATGAAAAATCTATATCAAAAAAATAATCAGCTCATCGTCATGAACATCAACCAAAATATAAAGGGGTCTCAACATCATTATATGCTCATATTCTCACCATTATATGCTCATAAGCCCATATGTGTAAAATTGTTATGTTGGCCCCGATGCTCCCACCCTAGTAGTAGACTGCCTGATGCATATCATGGTATAATGAAGCTAACATGACTAACCCGTAGGCATACAAAGTAGTCCTCTGAATCATGTCATATCATGCCACCCCAACTTGGATGAAAGCCTATGCCTCATCGGTATGGGGAAATCACACCTAAAATAAGAGTAGCCATGACCAATATAAAAATGGGCACTCATCCTCAGTATAAATCCAGGTCTATCTGTGAGCACACCAAAATGATCTAGCATGCATTTCTCTGACCCTCAGTGTCATAAATGACACACTCCCCATGAATAAGAAGATGGAGGATCCTCCACATGTCCTCAAGCATGATTGTGGCCTCGTTGGCAGGCAAGTGGAAGGAGGATGTCTCACTATGCCATCTCTCAATCAATACTGTCATCATCTCTAGGTGGGTATGAACCTTCAACATGAAGGCAATGAAACCTAGTCCAAGAGCTCCCAAGTGCTCTATCAACACATCATCAAAATCTTGTAACACTACCAAAATATTTGATCAATGCTCCTAGGATATCAAGGGTTGAATATCCTCCTGCATGCATCACACACCCATCATCAATTTTCCTATAATCTAGAAACTAATTAAAAATTTGAGTGTCTAAATAAAAAACATCAATAGTGTCACTATTTCAAGGGTGTGTTGCTATAATATTTTGGGAGGTTCATCACCATTTTGGCGATGCATGTTGTAATACTCAATTACATATCAATGTTTAGCATGTGTCGCTTTACCAAAATTTTTGAGTGCGTCACCATTTGGTTTGTGTGTCGCCATCAATCCATGGTGTCACTAAACCCGAAGAACCGGTGCGTCACTTAATAATCTAGCACCGCCCAGACCTAATTGTGTCACCAAACTTAAAAATACTGGTGCATCACTAAACGCTAAGTACTTTGCTAAAAAATAAATAGCGATGTGAACGAGACTCTACCGCGACACAATATAGTGACACCCTAATTGACCTAGTTTTTGAACCCTAATAAATGCACTCAAACATGAAGATCAAGAAATATTTTGAGTCACATACCCATGGTCCTATGTCTCCTTGGCACTGGTACTCTCACACTCGCTGAGAAAGGTGAATTGGAAGCACACGTTGTGCCATTTCATTAGGAGGTCGAAGCTCAAATTCCAGAAATTCTCTAAAGTGTGAATACAAAAATGAATTGAAAGTGGCCCTTTAGCCCATATTTTTTCCTAAAAATTAGGTTTTTTTACCTAATTTGAGAGGAAATATAGGGTTTTCTTTACCTATTTTTCCAATTTCAACATTGGGGAGCTTATTTTGCACCACTTTTTGTGTTTCTTGGCATGTTTTTGCATCTCAGAGCCTTTTTTAGACCCCTAATCAATATTTTTTCTTTGTAGAGAGATCAGCACAAAATTCAAAATTTTCGCCCAATCTCTTAAGGGGGCAGGGAACCAGTTTATTTTCCTTCTACTAGGGCAATAGTGGGGCATCCAAAAATTAGAAAAAATTAAATTTTTTATCTAAGCAAATCATTTTTTATAGCATTCTAGATTAAATCTTCATCCATTTAGCTTAAGCATCCATTAATGACTTCCATACTAGCTTAGTTTGCATACATTCTAGGATAAATTCATAGTTATGGCTTGTATATTTGAACTTTGTTTACATCTAGTATATATTGTATCCATTTCATCAAGCATTTAGCATTTATAACTCATCTTTATCATGACTAACTAGTTTCATATCATGTTTTATGCATATCTCATCGGTTTCGTCAGTTTTCTTCAATAAAACCGATTGAAACAAGTTCATTATCCAAGGGATTGGGAAATGGTCACCATTCCACATCAATGTGACACCACTCCCCCAATAGGATAAGATTCAGATTTTTAAAGTAGGTTTCCATTTTTTTTCATGTTCTTCAGGTTAGTTTAATGGGTTCTTAGTCTTCAATGAATTTTGAATATCTTATTGGCATCATGACTTAGGGGATTAAATAGGATTTAAATTAATTTGGATCTAGCATGTTTGGATTTAACCCTTGTTTCCTCCCATTTCATTGAATAATCTTTATTATTTAATAAAATGTCATTTTGATCTCTCTTTTCATTAAATAAATAAATTATTTAATGGATGTCATATTATTCCTCATCTTGTACATTCAAATTTAGTTTTAATTAACTAAATTACTAATTTCCCCTCTAATACACTTGCATAGGGAATATTCCAAAAGAATATTCTCCTATTTGGCTCCAAAAAGGAAATGATTCTTTTTCAAACAAACTTTGTAACAAACTTTCCAAGTTGTTACAAAGTGTGTTTGTTGAAATCATTTTCAACCCTTGATCTTTTCTTGATCCATGCGATATTTTATTTTCATACATTGATGAGAATCTTTGATCCATGTGCTCACTCTTCATTGATTATTGACCATTGATTGATCCAATCGATCTGAGCCCTTGATTTTTCATTTTCTTTCCTATAAATAGGTCACTGTTTGGAGATAAATTGACCCATATTTTGATAGAAAACTTGTGTTGTTGAAATTCATACTCATTTGCATTCATTTTTCATGTTTGATAGCATTCTATATTAAAGCTTCATCTAATTATCTTAAGCATCCATTCATGAATTCCATAGTAGCTTAGTTTGCATACATTTTAGGATAAATTCGTAGTTATGGCTTGTATCTCTAAAATTTGTTTACATATAGCATAGATTGCATCCATTGCATTAATAATTTAGCATTTATAACTCATATTTATCATGATTAACTAGTTTCATATAATTTTTTATGCATATTTCATCAATTTTGTCAGTTTTCTTCAATAAAACCAATTGAAGAAAAAGCATTATCCAAGGGATTGGGAAAGTGTTGCCATTCCACATCAATGCAACACCACTCCCTCTATAGGATAATATTTGGAGTCTTAATGTAGGTTTCCATTTTCTTTTTGTGTTCCTCATGTTAGTTTAATGGGTTCTTAGGATTTGATGAATTTTGAATATCTTATCGGGATCATGACTTAAGGGATTAAATAGGATTTAAATTCATTTGGATCTAGCATGTTTATTTCATACTATGAAAATGGTCACAGGTGCAAGTGAAACCCTAGCTGGAAAGTGAACTAAAGGGTATTTGTAGTTTCCATTTACCCTAGTTTTTGAAATCACTTTCAATTTATTGTAAATATGTATACACCACAAGTGGTAGACGTTTTAGAGTTTTTGTGCCCTAAGTTCATACGAAATCTTGAAAAAAAATTGGTGGATGATCTAGATGGTGCATTTTCACATATCTCATATGGGTTTATGCACATAGAGGGTGTAAGGGTTTATATTCATGAAAAGTTGTAAGAATATGATCATGGAAAAATGAGTGATGTGTGGGTTAATGAACTCATCGGAGATGAATTTGAATTGAAACCTAAATTTGAGAGCTTGGCAAAAAAGAAGCTCGATGTATGGCATAAATTTCATAATTTTTTTGGTGATGATGTGTGGGTTAGATACACTTTGAGCAAAGTGCATGATAAATTTCTTTGTCTTGGCATACTCCACTTGATCAATAAGGAGGTGATTAGGGTTGTTACAGGTTCATGTTCAACTAGACTGGTTCTGACACTGAATTTTATGAAAAGTGAAGTAGTAAGGGAACTAACTAGAGTGGCATATGATAAGAGAGCATTGACAATCAAGAACATTAGGAACCTAGCAATGAAGTATGTTCCAATGATGATCGAGTACAAGATATACTTCACCAATTGAGAAAATTTGGTATCCATAACCTCCATAAACATTGCATATATGAGATGGTTGAGAAGGGAGCTAACTATAATTTATGTGAACTATTGAGACTAAAAATTATAGAAAAATTGTAGAAGATAAAGGAATCTAAAATTGTAGACTATTTTACTTTTTGGATGAGTTCCTCGACACAAAGAACATTGTGTGGCTAAAGGACAAATAGGTAGCTCATCAAATCAGAGACCACATAAGGAGATTGGGTAGTGTGGAAGATCAAGGAGAAAAATTATGGTGTCTTTTCAAGACCTTTTAGAATAACATACCAGCTAGAGAAACGATTCCTTGTAAGATGGTGGAAAAGTACAAAAATGACATTAATTTTCTAGTTACAAAAGATAGCTTCATCATACATGTTGATCCTAGGATAGTTTGGATCAAAGAGAGGATATGAAATCATAGAGGATGAAATAACTTGCTCTGTGGACTTTATGTTGAGAAAACCAAAAGAAACCTCTGAGGAGAGATATGGAACATATGAGGATAAATCCATGGAGGTGCACATGGATCAAAGGAAAAAATAGGTAAAGAATAAGTGGAGAAGGAAAAATCCATGTTTGGCTCTTTGAGAGGATCATTGAGTATCAAAAGATCTAGTAGAATAACTACTAATCCTCTAGTTTCCCCAAAGTCCTTTGAGACTATGTCTACTATGGGGGATACAAGAAAAGAATCCACAAGTGCTCCAATGAAGGAGAAGAATCCTCAGGTGAAATAGTAGAAAGGGACTTAAAAATAAATGGTTGCTCTAGTAGTACAACAAACAATAGGCCCTATGAGAATAAGAGTGAAGACAAAGGCTAAAAGAGAAAAATACATGGGAGTAAATGTGGAAGATGAGGAAGAAGAAGAAGGAACACAATCAGTTTAAAAAAGGAAAGTAAAAGCTTCACAAGGTGAAGCAAGTACAAAGAAGCAAAAGGTTGATATTGTGGATAAAAATGATGAGGCAGAGGTAGAAAATGAAAAACAAGACTTTGTGATCCACGTGAGAGAAAAGAAGGAAAAATCCAACAAGAAGAAGAAAAAGACTTTGGTAAGTGCAAATAGCCCTATGAAGCTTGATGTTTTGTTCAATGGGATTGTGGAGCATGAGATGTTGGGAGAAATTGTTGCTATGTACTTAACCATTGGTGATATAGATAAGGCTACCATTGATGAAGTTATTGTAAAATATATTATTACTTTTGAAGTTAACATGAAGAATATTGAGAACAAATTTCCTAAGGAACTAGGAATGTACTATATGCAAGAAGATAAGAGGCAATAGATGAAGAGGTAAAGTTGAGAGAATTTTCTCTTGAAAATATTAGCACCCCTCTATCAAAAAAGAACAAAGCCACATTGGATTGAGTGTATAATAGGGAATTATAAAATAAGAAAATTGTTAACACACTTATAAGTAGAGATCAAAATGATCTCGAGAGACTCTAAATGAGTCTGTAGAGAAGGTTGACAATTTGGAAAAAAGGCTAGGACTTACTCCAGACAGTGAATAAGAATTGTATGATGTCATGCCAGTGTCAAATGTAAATATTGCAGAAGAAGCACAACAAGAGGATGCTCAACATGAGCAAGGAAATGAAAAAAGAAATGTGTAGGATAATGTTCTTTCAAAATTGGAAGAAATTGCAAAAGAGAATTTTGTTGGTGAGGAGAATGTTGCAATTGAAAATGCAACTAATGTTGCTCCTCTAGTAGGAGATAACACCACTATAGAGGGAAAGGCTATAGAATCTCATAAGGAGGATGTACTAAAAAGGAATAACACATATCCTTTGGTATATGAGGAAAGTGTAGAGGATACTCAAGGAAACTCAGAGACAAACATGCCTCTAGATAACAAAGATCATTTTTTTGAGGAAGAGAAAAAGGATGAAGATGAACCTTAGGATACATAAAAGGATGATGAGCAGAAGACTGAGATTGCATCTAATATAGAGGAAAAGAAGGATGACGAGACATCAGTTAATACTAGTGACAATGAAAATGCTTTGAAGGAGACAATACAAAGTCAGTTGAAGAGTTATTTGGTTCCTCCAGAGATCCCTTGAGAAATTTGTTGAGTATGCAATTGAAGCTTCAACCAATAGTGTTTTCCCAATTACTATAACTTCCAATGCAATAGGGGCAAGTGGAAATGGAAAAAATCTCTCCGCTCCATAAGCTTAAATTTGGTGATGTATTTCATGCTTCTAAACAAAAATAAATTATAGATATGTATCAAAAAAGTTGAAAACTAATCGATGAGGTGGTCCATGTGCTAACATTAAAAACTCCTTATCCAAAATGGAAAATCTAAAGTTGATGCTTAATTTTTTTAAGGAATATTCTAGTGGGTGAAAGGAGAAGTTGGGGAAGGAAAGGGAAAAAAATATGAATGAGAAAATATTGTTGGATATAACAGAGAAGTGTGTTGCTACACACAAAAAATTCCAAGACTATCTTAAAGGAACAAGCCAAAGTTTTATTTCAATTCTGCATGAAATGGCCAAGCTCTATAAAGAGCATAAAATATGAGATGGAATCTATTGATTCCCAAATAGATAAAGCATTTGGTGCTTATGATTCGGTACAAGATTCAGATGGAAGCAAAAGGTCTGTCATTTAGAACTTACATGAGTAGGTATTCCAAGTACAAGTTCAAAAGGAGAAGATTATAATGCAGTTTGATCATCATAGGGATCTGGTGAACACTACGTTTATAACTATTTCCAATGCCCTGTTGAGTCCTAACAAAGCTACAAAGTGAGATTTGATACCCAACACTCTGGATGATGGGGAAGAACTCTTGATGGAGCTAGATACCTAGAGCAGAATTCTTGGGCTAGCCAACAAGATTTGGGAAGAAGGAAAGCAAGAGTGGAAAGCTCACCTAGAGAAGCTACAAGTGTCAAATTCTTCCTTTGGGTGACTATTTTTTTTTTCTTTTTATCCAATTCAGTTTATTGTTCATATTTTTGTGTACATATGCAAATGGTATAAGACAATTTTCTAGTGCAATTGTTTTGATCTTGTAGTATTGGATAACACCCTTAGGTGGAGTTAGTAAAGTTTTGGTTTGTATATATTCATATATTAGTAAAGGGGCAGAAGATAAGTAAGTATGCATCCCTTTCCATTGATTTCAAAGGGGAAGAGCAGTTTTGGAGATAGTTAAGGAATGTTGGGACATCAAGGAAAAAGGGGGATATTGTTGGAAGAATAAGAAGATTGTCATTGATATGCTTACTGACAACATAAGCATGGAGTATGAGTATAAGTTGTGTAGTATACAGTTCAATATTTTCATTGATGTCAACATTGTATTCTGGTATGAAGATCACAATGCAAACCAATTTGTACAGTTTGAGCATGTTTGAAGATGGTTATCAAGTGGACATTTTCAATACGGTTTGTTCTGGTGAAGACAAATGAAGAAAAAATTGGATAAGTGTCAAAACAAAGTCTCCTATATATAGGACACTCGATATTTTGGTCCACATTGGTTTTCTATGTATAATCTCACTTTGTGATTTTCATGTAATTTTGTTACATGTTAGAAGAGTCTAAATCTAGAATTTCACAGAGTTTCAATTTTTGGTGTTGAAGATATGAGTGGAAAAAGCTTGATTCTAGTAGTGATAGTGTTTTTAGTTCAATGTGCATGTTTTGGAAAATCGACACCTCTCTTTGGACTAGTATCTAGTATTTTGGATTTGTGGAGATGTTGACAGGTGTTAGTAGCACCTCTAATTATCACAAATTTTTGTGGTTTGTGTATTAGTTTGAAGCTGAATAGTTGATGAATATTGTTGTTAGTTCATTATTGGTGCCAACCTAATACATTTTGGGTATTGTGGAGTTTGAATATGTATTGATCCATTATAAGGGTGTTATTATAGGTCCATTCCAACCATATTTTTTTTGTTATAAGTTTTTAATCTTGGCATGAAGTATGTATGCGTTTATGTTGAGCTGACAAGGTATATTTTTTACAATACATCTAATTAGGCCAACCTAATTGATGTTGTAAGTGTTTGTGGATGAACCGGATATATATGTAAAAAAAAATCAATGTTTTAGAGATAGAGATATGATGTAATGTTGAGTTGACACAAATTGTGCAAGTATAAGGAAAATGAAGCGAAAAGTAGAGTGTTAGTGCAAATCAGTATGAAGTGTGTAAAGTCAGTATATATTAAGTTTCAATGAAACTATAATTCCTATTTTTGTTAGATCCAACTATAATATTTCAAATCTTGGTTGTATGCCACCACTCTCTTCTATATTTTCTTATTTCAATGGGTAGTGAGTCCACCTGCAATGAGAATTTCTATAATATCTTATAACTGATTATAATATATTATGATCTAATCCTCATCATGTTTTTTCCCATTTTGTGTTTTCCACATAAAAAATTTGGTATTCATGTGTTATATGCTTTGATGGTTTCTTTCATGATTTCCTTTTTTACTGCAAATTGAGTGTGCTATGTGGAATGAATATTTAAATGTTTAAGTGGTTTCATAGAATACTAATTCATCCCCCTCTCCATATTCCAGCTGGTCAAAAAAATATAATCTACAAAATACAAATAGCATAAAACAAAAACTTGATATAAACTAAGTTTGGAAAAACATGTTCTTTCATTCTTCATCATTCTCCTCCATGAAGTCTTCATATCTTTTCAATGCAACATGGACTTCAGAATCATCTAGCCCTATTGTATGGATAGAGATAGCAAGCACTCATGTGATGGAGTCCTCAATACTGATGCATTTTTTCTTTTTGTTATCCAATATTATTTTCAGTTTATCCAAATTCACTTCAAAATTTACTAACTTGTCGATAAAAGCCAATGATTTTTTTTTACTCAATATCCTTTTGAATTAGTGATGTAAACTCTTGGATAACTATATCAATAGGAAGGACTTTTTGACTATCATCTAATATTTAGCAAGGCATCTCCTTAATCCTAGATATAAGATCTAATTCTCTATCATTTCCTATCTCTTGAGCTTCTTGTACATATTCGATTAGCTTGTCAATGATATCCTTTTTATGTATCATTATTTACTAGATTTTAATGAATGTTTTTCTATTAGGAATCACCCCAATTTCTACCAACACATCAACCTTGAGATATTTCATTTCAGTCCAAGCTTCAAGACCTTTTTCTAACACTTGTAGATTTTGAGATAATGTATCAATTGTTTGGTTCAATTTTTTTTTTACATTCTCCATGTTGTTGATAAATTCAACTGAAGATTTAAGCAGCTATGTACCTTGTGCTAAAAACCTATCAATCCATTCAGTAACAGCTCTACCATGTGCATGTGTTCTCTAGAACTTTTGAATAGCAAGATCCTCTATACTTGTGGTAATAGGCTCAATTGACTCGAAATATTGAGTTATCATTTGAATCAAAAAAGTGAGTTGTTCCACCCTAGCTTTTAGTTGATCCTTAATAATTTTTTCTCTATCATACTTTTCCAACAAAGAGGCCATTACATGTTTCACATATTCTTTTGCACTTTCATGTGGTCGCTTGCCCAAATCAATCCTAGTGATTGCATAGTCTAAAAAATCAAATTCTTCTATAGTTTTATCTAGAGGAGGTTGTGCTATCTCAGCATACTTATAACCTGATTTACTAACTATAACCCTTGAAATATTCTCGGCCTTCTTTGTAGTTTTGGTCTTTACAGGAATTAGTTGGACAACATTGAAGTTGTCTAGGGAGATGACTTGTTTCTTCCTCTTCAGTTTTTGTGATGTTAACCAAGGGGGGAGAGGAGAATAACCTTCTTTAGGATCCACCACTATGTTTTTTGTTGATGGATCTTTATTCACAATAGTGGTGGTTACAAGAGGTAGAGCATTAGTCAAAATTATAGCCAAAATTTCCACACTTGACACATTTTGTGTACACTCAAATATGAATTTTTCAAACTTAGATTATGTGTTCACATCAAAAACAAGAGAAGACAAACTAATCAAAGAAGATGAAGAGAATTTTTTTTTCAAAATTATTGTGAGGACTCTCAAAATTTGACTCATAAGTTGGGGATGAATGAATGGAATGAACTGATATAGTAGGAGCAAAAAAAATGGTGGAAGCAATAGATTAAGGATTTTCAGTTGTAACATTTAGAGGAGTAGGACATGGAAATGTAGCACTAATAGGACATGAAGAGATAGGATAATTTTTTTAGGTGTAGAATCAAGTTATGAAGTAACTGGATACTCTTGTGTTTCCTCAATTGGATTTTCTTCTCTTTTCTCTTCACCTTAAGTTGATGTTCCTTCTATCTATTTATCCTTAGTCCTTTGGATTTTTAAGATGAACTTAGGAGTCTTACTAGTTCCAGAGATATCATTCTTATTCTTTTTCCTTATTTCACTCTTCTTACTAATAGGCTCTTTAGTATACTCCTCCTCTGAACCTTTATTAAAATATTTCAACCTAATTCCCCCATCTTGTAACCACAAATTAGTGTTTACAAGAATATGATGAAACCTCTCTCATATGGAGATCATCTCTTTTTATGACCACATGATAGGTGGAAGAGGGATATTAAAAAAAAAATTCTATTAATAAGTAGGATCAAGAATGTCATCTTCATCCTCCATATCCTCAAGAATATTAGCTAGATCCAAGTTTCTCATCTACTCCAAGGAAAGCTGACTATAGTTAAGATTCCTTACCTCTTCATCTATTCTACACCCAGCCCATATTTTTTCAACCCTATGCACATGAGATTAGCTCTTCTTAAGCTTTTCCTTCATCCCTCTATAATCAAAATCAAGCCTGCTTTTGTGTTTTTTCATTGTAACCCATTGCATCTCTGTTTCCATGGCCTTGGCTCTGGGAGATGTAGTGATGGAGTTCCTACCAATTTTTAAAGGAAACTTGAATCCAGGTTTGTGTGATTCAACTTTCCTATTTTGAATATCCATGATTTTTCTGCATAGTTCCATTAACACAATCTTATCACTAGGATACCTGGGGAGCATATATGAGTTTCTGTCAAAATAACCAACTCATATCAGTGTAATAGTAGGAAACTACAAATACATGCAACCAAACTTCTTGACTAGTTCAAATGCCTCATCTAATACCCTCTTCTTCTCAATCTTTGTATCAAACATCCACATGTTTGAAGCGAAAAAGGCATCATTGACTCTCCTAAAATTCTTGATGCTTTTCTTTAGATTCAATTGATAGTTATATTGATAAATAGGAACTTTCCTTCTATCACCCTCTAATGACAACCTTGGAAATTTCCTCCTAGAAGCAACAACATAGAATAGATATGAAGTCATGTAGAAATTCAATGAATTAATAATCTTAGAAAGATTATCACAAATGGCATCACTTATTTGTTTTCCCCAATAGATTTGTTGTTGTCTTTTCCTTATAACATGAATGTAAAGATACATCCATTCCTAAAAAGTGGTGGAAGTGGGCAATCCCTTAACTCTACTTAGAAGAGTTATCAAGTCAAATACCTCCTCAATGAATTAACTACAATAAATTTTCTTAGGTCAACTTGAGATATTTGTCCTAGCAGTCTTTAGCCACCGAGTGTTGATGGTTATTTTGCACTTATTAGGGTTATTGTCATAATGGGCCTAAGATTCCTCCATAGTTAATTCAACATATGTATCAATACTTGGACATTTAAAGATTTTATCAAACAACTCTTTGTCCAATATTATTAGCACATTTTCTTTTGCATCTCTGACACTCCTAGTTTCCTTGTGAAAATGGGTCATTGTTGCAAGTACAAATTTTGGATTATGTGCTAGCACTAGGAATGCAACCACCAAATGGATAATACTCTCAACAATACATCTAATGTTGGCATCAACTAGCTACTTATTCACCCTTTCTAGAAATTTGGACATGTCAACATGACCAATTTTTGTGTCCTTGATATCATCAACATTTAAGTCACAAAGGTTGCTGGGAATACCCCTTGGTACTTATACTTCATGTTTCTCTTGCTTGGTGAAGGATTGGACATTGATGATAAAGCTGCAAAAGAATTTTCAAAATTTTCCCAGTGTTAGAAAAATTTACCAATTTTTGTGTAATGGTGGAAAAATTCCACACCCCTACATGTGTTGGTGAACCTTGGGATGCAAGGATAGAGAAATTATATACCCCTACATGGTATATTATAGATTGCATTTAAGGGCAGAGAAACACTCTGCCCTTGCATGGGGTAGTACAACTTAGATGCAAGAGCGAAAAAGTATCTGCCCCTACATGGGGATTTGACAAAAAGATGCAGGTTGGGGAAAATTTCCTGACCTACACTTAGGATATAACAATGGTGATACAATTCAGGAAATTTTCCCTAACCTACACTTAGGGTATGACAATGGTGATGTAGTTTGGGAAATTTTTCATGACCTGCACTTTTGAAGTGTAAAAATGATGTAGTTTGAAATAAAATTCTTGAACTACATTAAGGATATAATGTTGTGCAAATATTATGCACATCATGGAATTTTCCCTGAAGTGCATTAAGATAGTTGACTTTGAATGCACCTTGGGGAAAATTCCCCATTGTGCATTCACGTCATAGGGTATAAGTTATTTTTTCATTTAGGGAATTTTCCCCAAGCAACATGAAGGTTGCCCATATGTTGTGTAGTTAAATATTTAATTCCCAACCTACACAACAGTAGGTTAAGGTAATAAAGATTTCAATCAAGGAATTTCTTTGATCTGCATCTATTTTATAATTTTCAAGTGTGGTGTTGGGTATGTTTCCCATGGATTTTGGATGTAGCAACATAGTGCATGATAATGTATTGATGTCAATTGAGGAAAAATTCCCCAAATGTCATAGGCTCAAAAACCATGAACATAGTGAAAAGCTAAGAGAAACCCTAGATGAGAACGTGCACATGAACATATGTAGAGACAAGCCAAACAAAAACAACACAGTGGCTAACAAATCCCTAACCATTAAAATAGAAAACACATGGAGTTTGAATGACATGAAACTCAAATAAAATGTTGCAAAACCAAACACCTAAAAGCATAAACCAAAATATCCAAAAACATACATTTATACATACCTCAAAAACACTATCAATGGTGAAAAACCTAAAAGTTTGGGTAAATACTTAAGAAAATATTTGTCAAAAAATTGATAAAACCTACACAATAAACAAACAGGAGGTGAGAGCATGTAGAAAGAGGAATAATGAGAGTAAAACAAAGTTAAAACAAGTTTAAAACCAATTGAAAGGCCACAATAAACATGCATTAAACTGACATTAACACCAAATGTGTGACATAAGGAGTGTAGTTGTCCTAAAATTCAGCATGACTACATTCTTAATATGCAATCAATAAAAACATGTAGGGGCACTAAAATTCAATGACCTTTCATGTTTAGAAAAAATGATAAATCTAAAAATCATCCTTTCATAGTTTTTCAAAAGATAGAAAGATGATCTGAATGAAATGAACTTTTGATGGATCAGACTAAAAATGAGGAGAACTACAATTCACCTCAATATGCATTCTTATAGGATGTGGGCTATGAAATGGATAATTTTCATAGGGTTTATCCCACGAATTGAGTGTGTTGAGTTCGATGATAACACTATCATTATACATGAAAATATTGAAATGATGAAGGATGTTAATATAATCATTTATGTGAAAGGAAAATATGTATTTATTTAATTTATGATTATTATGCATGTTATTGGACCTTCTATGTGTGATTTTGTTTAATTTCTAGGATAGGATGTTGAATATTGACCAACAAAGAAGGTTAATCCTCTTTTTAGAATCTATCAGTTACTTCTAGTGTTTTGGCCAAAGCCATGTGTTCATTGAAATAGATGAAATTTTCCTAGAAAATATATATATGTTTCTCTTTCATATCCTAATAGTGGGTCATTGCATATTCATGATAGAAATGCATGTAGATACATCAGGATTGCATTGGGATTCCTTCTTTTTTGTTTCCAGGTTGCTAGGTAATTTGTATAGGGTCGGGTATTCTTTAAGGAGGAAGAGTTTTGGGGAAGCATGAGCTTCATGGTTGGGAAAAAAAGTGCCTGAGCCATGTTCTCATATCTTGACTTGCAGATGATTGTGAGGGTTCATGGTGGTCAGAGACTATATATTTTTTATGTCCTCACATTATTCTTATATCATTGATTGTATTTGTACTTCTAGATTGTATAATTATTTGACTTCATGAGATGAGAACCAAAGTTGTACTTTTGTATATAATATATTATGTGATTTTACCTAGATTATGACTACACATATGAGGGTTTCATATGAAATTCATTAATCTAATGATATTGTTTCATTTTTATTTCATGATTATAATATAATGAGTTGTTTTTTTTTGTGAGATTTTTTTGGGTCACAATCCTTATAGATAATTTTTTAAGAACCTAATAGAAGGATGAGAATGATTCAAAGGAGTCTTTACCTAAAGATTACATTCATATGTTTGCATTTCATAATTTATCTAGAACACACAATAAAATATTGGAAAAAGTAAAAGAAATTGATAGTTAGATGGTTGTGTTGATGCTTATGCTCAATTTTGGATTAGATTTCTTATTGATGTTATACTGCCATAGAAGATATGAATGGAAGTCCATTTACCATTAATGTAAAAATAGGGAGAGTTACAACAAGAAAGAGTGATAGGAAAAATAAAAATGATGCCATTGATGTCAAGAGGAAATTTTTTAGAAGGGGGTCTTCCAATAAGACCTAAGGATGAAGAGGAGAAAATTGCTTCAAGACACAATGGAGTTAAGTTTTCAAGTGAGAATCCAATTTTATTTTGAATAATAGAAAATAAGACAAATATAATTCCTCATGCAAGAGGATAGTGAAGAGAAAAAATCCAATCATTTAGTTTTGATGGTCATAAGACTTGAGGAAGAGAAAGAAGTCATAGAGGAAGCATGTTATCCAAGAAACATATAAACAAAGGATAGAGTAGTAGAGAAATGGGGAGCATAAGAGAATGTTTGGAAAGGGGAGAAGTATATTCTTATTGTAATAGATATGAGTATTAACCACAAAGAATATGAATAGATGTTTCCCATGACCTATTTGTAGATAGAAGTATAAAGAACATCCATTTTTCATTGATGTCAAAGGGACAGAGTAAGAGAAAGGGGAGAATTATGTTTTCCATCAATGATAAAGTGGGATATTGTTAGAAATGTTATCATTCATGTCAAAGAAAAACTAATGCCATTAATGTCAAAGAGGAATAATTGAGACAGCATCATAGCAAAAGGCTATAAATCAATGGATAGGTTATAGTGGCCAAGTCAAAGTATGAGGAAATGAAAATCAAGCAACAATTAAGTTATTTAATATGTAATTATTAATATTGAAGAAGTCGTGATTGATTTTTAAGGAGCAATAATTATTAAGAAAGAAGCAATTAATTTTTGAATGGAGAATTATTTCTAAAGAATTAATAATTCAAAGTGTAGTGATTAAAATGAGAAGAAAATGATTCATATATAGATGAAAACTTCACAAACAACACAAACAAAATATGGTGATTCCATAATTAAATCATTAACATCATATTAATAGCAAGTTTAATCAAAGCAAAAAAATGATTCCATAAATATAGTGATCAAGAATAAACAAAATGTTTTGTTAACAAAAGACATGACTATTTAAAAAGATACTTCCTTTAAGTAGATGCCTCCCTTAATGAAGAAGCATAAGGAATATATAAATGTATAAAGAAGTAGGAGAGAGAAGAATGGTGAGTGTTGAGTGATAAAGATAAATCATATACACCAAAAAAGATAAAAGAGATATATGCATATTGAATAAAGAAGATTAAATAAGAAGAGGAATGGAAAAGAGAAGTGTGTAAAGATAAAGAAATTAATTAATTAATTAAATATTAGTTTTTAACCAAAAGTCACAAGGGTATGGTGAAGGGTTGTGTCTCATGATTAGATAAGATATATAAGAGAGTTCATTCCATGAGATGAAGTGTGTGTGAAAGTTTTGTCATTCGAGAGTGAGTGAGGAATAATAGAGAGAAGGTTTAATCATTCAAATAAGAAATGTATGGAATTATAATTTGTACCATGAAGTAAATAAGAGGAATATAGAAGAATGAAGTGAATGAATATTAATTGAATATTTGGTTAAGAATAGTCAAGAGACATGTTGAGGAGCTATGGCCATTAAAGAAATAATATATATATGAAGAGACATATCTATTCTAATAAATGTATCATTTCACTAGGTTATGAAGATATAAAAGATAATTGCAAATAGAAGTGAGAAGTGTGAAATGTGAAGATAAATAAGAAGGAGGTATGTGAGGAATAAGAGTTTATATCAGAATAACACTTACATATCAATAAATAAGAAGATAAAAGGAAGATCTTTAAAGAAAGGTTGAAGGCATATTTGTAAGAAGGATTCATGGAAGATTTGTAAGAAGAGTTTATGACAAAATTATAAGAATAATATATGTATATGTAGATATAATTGAGGAAAATATAAAAGAAGATTTATTCTCAAGAAGATAATATTTTATTAAAAAATTTGGTGCCTCATATTGGAGATGTTGGTGGCTACAAATTAGATACAAGTGTAGATTGGTGTCTCCAATGGATTGTTGCTCATAAATTAAATTTTAGAGAATTGGTGTCTCTTATAGATTGGTTCCTACAAATATTATAAAAGATATTTATATAAAAAATAATTATTTTTCTATGGTTTTTCTCCCGTAAGGGTTTCCAAGTAAATCTTGACATGTCCTTGTGTTCGTAATTATCAAGATCTTTCATGGTTATTACTATTATGATTGATTAATTTAAATTGGTAAAAGTTTGTATTACATTGATTCACCCCCCTCTTAGTATAATAATGTGCTCATCACACTCATAGATACTATGAGATGGGATAAAACAAATTTTATTTGGACTAATGTTGCTATAAAATAATTTTTTAGTTTTTGAAGAAGAAAATCACAAAACAACCTATACTAGCACTTTCTTATTTTAACAAGGTTTTCCAAGTCGAATGTGATGTGCTAACAAGGTAGCCATTGGATATTTCCTAATTTAAGAGCATAGACCTATTACATACTTTAATGATAAGTTAAATGATGAAAAAAAGAGGTATTCAACTTATGATCTTGAGTTTTATGCTTTGGTTCAAGCCTTAAGAAAGTGGAGAAATTATTTGATGCCTAAGGAGTTTGTTATTTTCACTGATAATCATGCATTGTGGTTCATAACCAGCTATCCAAAATTAAGTGAAAGACACATGAAATGGGTGGAGTATTTACAAAATTTCACTTGTGCTATCAAGCATAAAAAAGGCCAAGCCAATAAAGTAGCAAATTCTTTGAGTAACAAAGTATTACCTATAAGATAAATTTAGATAGAAAGTGGACGAATAGAGTCTCTTAAGGAGTTGTGCAAATCTATTTTGGATTTCAAAGAAGCATATGAGGTGTGTAAACATCCAACTATAAGGAATAGAGAACCTTAGATAGACTACATGTTGTAAGATGGATTTATTTTTAAAGGATCACAACTATGTGTACCAAGGATTTCTATGAGAGAAAATTTAGTTAGAAAAAGAATTGGTATAGTCTTGTTGTACATTTTAGCTTGGATAATACTTTATCTCAATTAAGTGCTCATCACTTTTTTCCTAAAATGAAATCAGATGTAAGAAAGTTAGTAGAAAGGTGTAAAGTATGTCAATATGCCAAGGGAAAGAGTACAAATGCTAGTCTTTAAATAGTAGCCTTTACCAATCCCAAATAGACCTTGGGACTCCATTAGATGTATTTTGTTTTTGGTCTACCAAGAACCCAAAGAGGCCATGATTTAATATTTGTTGTAGTAGATAGGTTTTCTAAAATTGCTCATTTTATAGCATGCAAGACCACAAGTGATTATACTCATATTTTATTTTTTCTTCAAATAATTGGTTAGATTGCATGGCATTCTACTAAGAATTATATCAAATAGAGATACAAAATTTGTGGAACACTTTTGGAGGACTTTGTGGAAGAAGTTGGGCACTAATTTGAATTTCAGTTCAACATACCAACCTGAAATTGATGAAAAATAGAGGTTTTCTTGACAATATTTTAGGTAATCTACTAAAATAATTAAAAAAGGACAATCCAAAATAATGGGATCTCATCTTGCCACAAACAGAACACACTTACAATGATTCACCTAATAGGAGTACAGGTACGAGTCCTTTTCAAATAGTCTATGGTTCACATTCCAAAGGTGTTTCTGAGTTGAGGAATTTAGGTGAAATGGTGAAAATAATTGTTGTGGGAGAGGGATTTTCCATTGCTATGCAAGAAGTACATGAACAAATCAAGAAACCATTAGAGCAAAGTGTGATTAAATGCAAGAAACATGCACACCTCAAGAGGAGAGAGGTTAATCTTCATAAATTGGAGACATGGTATTAGCTCATTTGAGAAAGTATAGGATTCCAAAAGGTGAGTATAATAAACAGAAAACTGAAGAAAATTTGTCCTTATAAGATTTTAAGAAAGTTTTATAACAATTCTTATGAGATAGAATTCCCAATTGGTGTTCAAATCTCTCTTATATAAGAAAATTAAATACATGATAAAATGAAAACATATCAAACCATACTTGTTGGAAAGCTCATTTCAAGGGATACAATCTTGCAAAATATCTTATCAAGGGTATAAAGTGATATACCTTTGATCGAAGGTGTGTTTTAAAAACTTGCATTCTCCCCCAAAATAATAATTGTCTCAAAAGTGAGACACAATTCCATGATTTCACTTGTTTCAGACTTGTATCCATACAAAGAAGGTGGTGATGAATGTTACACAGCTAAGAGAAAGGAAATACCAGTTAGAAAATGGGAAAACGAGTTGCCAAAAGGCAACAAGGAAGAACTAGAAGATATTCTTCACAAGAAAGATTTTAAATGGATAAGTGGTAAAGAGTACTACCAATAATTAGTGAAGTGGAAATCTCATTCAATAGAGGATGCTACTTAGATGATATAATTAGACATCAATAAGCATGGGAGTAACCTTCCAAACCTCATGAGCCAACTTTTTCCAACTTGGGAGTGTAATGCAAGAGCATCATTTTATCTAGTTTTATACTTAAATTATAATGTAGTGTATGTTTTTAATCACATGTTGGGAGGTTTCTATCTATGTTTGAACAAATAATTAGTCTTAAGTTTTAAATTTTAATGTTTTTACTCAACCGCAAGTACCTAATTAGGGGTTTTGAATGCTTAATTTATAAACTTGGGGTTGAGGTAGGTATTTAGGGATAATGTTTAACTTTGAAAATAATGAAAAAAAATATATATGTCAAGTCTGGAAAGAAAAGGAATAATTTTCTTCTTGTAGGTATGTTGGCAGCGTGTTACTAGTGTTTTAAACCTCCATTTTTACAAAATAAGTATATTTTGGAGTTCTTTGTTTGATTTTTTTTTTGGAATTTTTAAGGGTTCATTAAAACTAATTCATTTGGTTTGAAGTCTTGAAAGTGGATATTAAATCATAAATGAATGTTTTCACTCACTAACCTATCAAAACCTTGCCTAGGGTTTTAACCAAGATATTTGAGTTTTGGGAGAAATATACTTACCCAAACAATAAATTCTGGTTTGTGGGTCTTTGGTAATATATTTAATTTTTTAAATAGTTTTTGTACCAATTTGGTATGTGTGGAGGCATTATTTAAAAAAAAAAACTCAATTTTGGCAACTCGGAGGGCTAATTAGGACTGATAGCAATCTATTTTTGAAGGGTTTTTGTTTAATTTTATAGGATTCCATTGTAAGAGGAGTTGTATCTCCATAAAGGGTGTCTAAAAGTGTGTTTATATTTCCAATAATCTCCAAAAAATTGTCATCCCATCATATTTGTCCAAAAATAGGGCTACTAGGAAGAGAGTTTGTCAAACAAGTCACTGATTATTATACTTTTGCTTAAAATTCCTTTCCCTCTGCATCACTTAAGTTCTACAATTCACTAATTAAATACATTGTATATATGTTTATTTTTCAATAACAATAATTAGTGATATTTTTTTACTATCCACATTATAGATATACATTATAAATTTCCTAATGTTGACTTTATCAACTTGACTGCACATGAACAATTCTTAGATATTTTTCAACATTAACCGATGTGTTGATGCATTAATTATTATATTAAGTATATGATTTGCACAAACTATTAGTAATTATAGATTGTGACTTTTTGATGTGTTTATGGGCTAATTACTATTTTAAGGTCATGAGGTGGATGCAAGTGCAATTTTCTCATCTTATTAAGAGACAAAGTAATAGATTGGAGATAGGTCATTGTACCATATTTATAAGAATATACACATTCAAGACTCATAAAGGATATTTTTTTAAATATCTTAATGGAGAATTTTTACTCTACATCCTTCAAAGGGCCATATTTCATCTCAAACTCATTGCACATGTGCCCTATCATTATGCAAAGGAGGTTGGATTTGGTAGTTTGAATGAATTAATGCCAGTAATGGAAGCATCATGAGCAGTTATAAGTTGTTGAATAGTTAAGGGCTACCTATTGGGGCAATTAGGGTGACTTGGATAGTAATTGCAAATATCTAGGGGAGAACTAAGTCAATTAAAAGGTCCTTGCAGGCATCTAGGAGCTGAAGTTTCCCACTTTCTCCCTCAATATACAATTGCAACTACACTAAAAGTTAGCATTGAAGAGAGATCGTCTAGTCACCCAAAACAGTCTTTGACTTTTTCAAGTAGTTGTGACACATGTCACATGTTGATTGTAACTTGTTATAAGACTTAGGAATGATTGTTTGTAAATGACATGTGCCTTGTTTCATTTTCAATAGTTATTGCATTTTTGACAAATCATTGTAACTTGTAAAAATGTTATTTCAAGTCCTATTATGTAGTGTAACTCAAAAATTGAGTTCTAGATACTCTTTTAGGTTTATATTAAGAATGGTTATGAAGGTTCTTTCAAGTTGAAGCAACTAAGTAATTCATTTTTAGACCTATATGTTGTTTGTAAGCATTTTTTATTAATAAAACAAGTTGTTTTTACCTTCACAAAGTTGTTTCATTGTGAAAGCTTCAAAATGGTTGATGTGATCTTGTGGTGATGCTTCTTCCCCTTGAATTTTGTCCTATTTTCATTGCATTTATGTAGAAAATATATAATTTTTCAAGTCATTACTTGTGTTTACCTAGCTAAGGGAAAAGTTTAAGTTGTGAGAACATTTCCATCTCCTTCTAAATATTGTCCTAGATACCAAACATGGTCATGAAATACTTATGTAAGAAACATATAAACTTTTGGGTTGTGTATGCTAAAGTTTAATTTGTTGATCATATTGTTTTCATTTAAAGAAGTGTGGGTCAAAATTCATTTGGTGCATCACATTAGAATCTTAGGTTTTCATTTTCATGTCAATTCCCATATCTTTTCTCAGTAAAAAATAGTAGTATAGTTTAGTTTAGGTGATAAAACCAAGGAAACCAATCCTCTATGGAGGTTGATCTCCACTATGTGAGCCCACACTCGGGGAGATCATCCCATGTTCCACAAAGTAATTGAGTTCACTCAGCATGGGTGCATAATTTAGTGGTAACAAATTTTGGCATGCTTGGTGGAACTGTTTGAATTGTCATAGTTCATAACTTGTCCATAAATTGCTGAAATTTGGTGTGTATGTTAGAAATATCTGCCTTTGGAGGTGAATTTTTCATACACTTGGCAACTCCAAGTTCAAATCCACTGGTTCAAGAAGAATAAGTGTTGGTATGCTTAGTTTACAAAGAATATAAATCTAATTTTCTTTAATTTCCATTTCAAAGAATTTCCAAGAAATTTTCATTCTTTTTCAATTCTTTAACATGTCAAAGTTTCATGGATAATATAATTTTTCACCTCCATTCCATGAAAATGTTGCTTATATTCCCTCTTACCAGCCATACCAAATAGAACAACTTGCTAGTTTTATTCTAAATGACGTTGTAACAACAAGTTATCAACAAACTTATCAGGTTTGCCACCAACCCACCCCTACTCAATCTTCTTGGAAGCCTTTTAATCAACATAAAGAAGTCATTTTTATGCCAAACCAACATTGTTGCTTTCCTAGCTAGCCCTAAAATACTAAAAATCTAGGGATTAGTGACATCAAAAGTGTATTGATAGACTTCAATAAGTAGTTGGATGATATCAAGAGACAACAAGAATTTTATTTACAGCAAGAGGAGTTGGCTTACCAACTCTATCAATACCTACAAGATATAGATGCCTGGAGGAAGCAATATGACTTGAGTCTCTTGCAAAAGAGATTTCTTCCAAACAAGAGAAAATGAGTTTGTTGCTTACCCAAGTACAAAGGCTTGAATCTCAATCAACCTCTTGCATTCCAAACCAATCTATGAAAGAGGAGGTTCCCAAGTACAAAATTCCAAAGCTTCAAACAAGGTATGCCTCCTAAGTCTTCAAGTCAATCTTTTGAGCTTGAAATTGGAAAGTTTTAGGGATCTTCATTCTATGCAAGAGTCTGAACATAAGCAAGAATAACCTTCTCCAAACCTTAAAACCCTCAATAAACCTAACAAAACTCTTATAATTAGCCTTATTGTCATAGTACCATTCACCTTTGCAAAGATGGGCCCATTTTCTACCAAGATAGGTTTTTTAGTGAACAAGAGGAGGTGGTGTTTGGGGAAGAACAAGAAGAATTTTTTGTTGTGCTCTTAAACATGAGGTAGAAAATGAAAAATAAAAATTTTTGCTAAGGGATGATGTGTATGATCAACTAGAACAAAAAAATCAAAGGAAGGAAAGAGGTTTTGAACGTGAAGTGTTAAATGATTTGTTTGATGAACTCCCATCTTTTGTTGAAGATGGGAATATACCTATATCAACAAATAAGTTGGGATAGAAAAATAAAAAGCAAGAAAGAGATGATGAAGAAGAAAGTTCTACATTATGGTTTGATGAGCGACCTTCTTTGGTTGAACAAGATGAATACATGAACATGTTGAAATCAATATCAACTTTGAGATAGTTAGGGGGTACAAACAGTCTTGATAAGGTGTCGATATATCAAGAGAAAAATGAGGACAATACTATTTTGGAGAGTGTGAATATTTACATACATGAGGATAACAAGCTAGAAGTTGATGAAGGTATTTTTCCTAGCATCATAGAATACTTTCATTCAAATCTTGATGCCAAGATAACACTTTCTAAATCTGAAAATCATGAGCAATGCAAAATAGAAGAGAAAGTTCAGCCATTTTTTCATTTAAACAACATGAACCAAATCATTCCAATGTGCATGATGTTGAACAAGCAATCCAAAAAGAAGCAACCAACAATAATAATTTGAAGTTTGTTCATTCAAGAGAGTGTCCTATTAGACATCTAGCTATAATGGAGGCTACCAAAGTAGCACAAGTCATGCTTGCACCCAAGCATGAAGTTGTAGCTAAAGAAGAATGCACTTAGCCCACTTATCCATCTCAAAATAGTAGTTTACATGACCAACATCAAGAGGTAAGTAGATTTTTTTCATTTTTTAAAAGGTATTGTTGTAGCTAGTTGAAATTTTGAAATTTCTTCACTTCCTCTTGGCTACACTTAAACATGTAAAGAGTTGTAAACTTGTGAGAAAGGGAAGCTATTTCAAGGAACCAATTAATGGTTTTATTTGAGCAAGTCATGTGGTTGGTTAGTATAGGTTAGGGTAGGTTGATTTTCAATTCAATAAGTGTTTTTGCACAAATTTTTAGGTGTTTATCATTCCTCTAAGTGTTTATGCATAGTTCAATTTGTTTCATTCGTGTTTTGAGTTTTTTGGTTGGTTTGGGTGAGTTTTAAGGTGTTAGACACTATTTTGAGTGTGCTACAACAATATACACCTTGGTCTTATTTTAAGTGTGTCTTCAAGTGTTCCATGAATCCTATGCCCAATGGAATACATAAGACATTTGGTCACCCTGTTTAGAAAGTAAACATCTACTAGAGGTCACCAAGAATGTTGCAAAATCCTTTATTTTAAGGTTTTTTTTTATGAGTTTTTTCTTAAGACTTATAAAGGATAAAGTTTCACTGACAAAAGGAAGAGAAAGGATTGTAAAAAAGAGGAAAAGCACAATGTGAGGGTTTAATGTTGGAGAAGTTTAAGCAAAAAAAAAATGAATGAAAAATTAAATTTTTGGGCGCCAAGCAGAAGGAAGAGTTTAACTTTTTCTACCTTGCGTACCAAGGAGATTTTCTAGGGTTTTGTTGCTTGAATTGAAGGAGTCTTTACCACATTGTTGGTTCAAGGAGAAGGATAGGGAACATTGCATGAAGGAGAGTACTGAAGAGTTAGAGACAAATCATCCTCGTGCGTTCAAACCATTTCAAAATGAGATTCTATGTGCTTCTTATTCAATTTTTTAGGTATGATTTGTGTTTTTGAAGATTCATATATCTCGGGGCTAGGGTATGCACATACACAGTTTAGGGGAAATAAATGAAATAGTAAGGGAACATGCCTATTACAAGTCTTAGTGAGATTATTGATGTGTGATAAGTAGAGTCTTAGTCTTTTGAATGGGGTGTAACATGGTTTCTTATTGATTTTAGTTTGAATATTGTTGTACCATTCTTTTTTGCAACATGTCATTACCAATTTCCCATGCCTATTGTTTCCTTTGTTAAACTTTTCCATTATAGCTATACCTTCCTTACTATACATCTATGTGGTGGAAGAAATTCAAGAATAAAGTTATAATCAAACCTTTAGGTCATAATGAGTTAACTCCTTCAATAAAGTTACATGGATTTACTAGGTGTACTCATGAGGCTCAACATCATTAAGACTGTGCAAGGATGACCAAAACTATAATGGGGCAGTTGGCGTAAATCTATATAGATGTAGGGTTGGGGATAATACTTCCCATGATGGTTGATAGAATTCTTACACCATTTATTAATTTTCCTTAAAGTTTAAATAAATGATTATAAATTTTTTAGATGAGGCATGGCTGGAAGCTGCCCAAGCATTGCCATTATTTGAAATCTGAAATCTGAAATGTGAAGGGGTGGTAAAAATGAACAAAAGAGTTTTGAGTTTGGAATTATTATTATTTTTATGTTGGTTGTAGCTTGTACATCATATTTTGTCAAGGAAACTTGAGAAGCTCCTCCATTCTTTAGAGATTGAAAGGCTTATTTTTCCATCAACTTTTGAAACTAAGGAATGAGTGGGTTTTAGGAATTTCATGAAATAAACTAAAGGAACATAGAACTATGATAGTATGTTGCACATGCAAGGATATCTCAATCCTACAATCACCAAGGTTGATCATATACTAAGAAGATGGCTAAGGACAGTAACAAGACAACTACACATTTATAGTGTGAAGAGAGCATATAGAAGGATAGTCTCGAGCAAGTTTGTTCTAAGAAGATATTTGGTGAGAGATATTCATGAATATACAACAAACCAAACATAGTAGTATTATTGATTAAAGTGTTAGTCCCTTTGAATCATGGTTAACAGTGATAGCTAGAAGAGATTTATGGGAAAACTGTGAAGAAGATATTAAAGTCAGTGGTCTTTAATGTATAGTCACGATAGCCTGTAACAAAGGGATAGTTTCACGATGAAGTTGCAGTGGAGTAATCTCTAGAATGAGCTGCCAGTCACCTTGGAAGAGGACTATCAAGAGTAACATTGAGACAATAAAGATGCGCATTTTTTTTGCAAATCCCTAGATGGTAGTAAACACATATATATATGATAGTCCCATATGGATGTTGAATTATAGTCTAGTAACACATCAATGATAGCCCTAGTGAAATCCCTAGAGGGAAAAAAAGAATGTAGATAATAGGAAATTCATACAATGAGAGCACTGTGTGTTATGGATAGTCAATTTCATAATGAAGAGTGAGTCATTTGGAGGTTTCAACAAAAACTCACTTCCTTGAAAGGAGATTAGTCCATAGTCAAAAAACAAGAGACAGTGTTTACTAAGGATAGATTAGTCCATGACTATAATGAAGGAGACAGTCTTAGGAGATGTGTAGAGGAAAACATTAGAACACACTATGTATAAGTGTCAAGGCTGTCATGTGAGATAAAAACTTCATTGGATTCCAACCTCGTCAAGAGGTTACCTTTTATGATGGTTGTGAAAAATTTATAACTTAAGACTAATTTTGGAAATTTAAAGGATCATATGAGGAGAAGGTGTAGGTTTTTCCATTTGACTTTACAAGGGGAGGGTTTTTTATTATAATGTATAGAGATTCAAGTGAATACAAGGTTTTTTCTATAGTTGGGAAGTTTTTAAGTCAGCTAGCAAAGGCATCACAAAGGAATAGAGAGGTCATGTTTCTCACAGTGAGCAGTTCAGATAAAGAAAAGTCACCAAGAGTTGATACACACCTAAATGACAATGGTAACCTGGAAATCTCAAGAAAAAAAAGAGAGATTCATGTCATGAATTCAATACAAGGACATTGTTATATTAAAGAGATGAATATGCAGAGTATGAATGTGAAAAAGGTTTCATGGTGACTATGACTAAGGAAGGAGAGTCATGGATTGATGACTATAAATAAGCTAGAGTTACGATTTCATGAAGGTATGATAGTTACAAAGTGACAGTGGCAATCCATGATCCAAAGTATGCAAAATAGGTTTCAAACTTTGAATAAGGAACCTATTTAGACATCCTATAGCCATGGGAAGACAAGTATTCAAGAACAACAACATGGTCTTATGGAATATCATAGTGGTTATGAGTAAAGGACAACTACCTCAATCATAAGAGCATAAGCCAAGGTTATTTTCAAGTGTTGAAACATGGTAGAATTTTAGGATGATTAAGGAAAAGATACTTCACAAGTACAACCATCTCAAAAGTACAATCTAAAAAGGGAAGTGATATATGGTGAAACCCTAAGTCTAAGTTAATACAAGGAGTAAAAAGAGATAGTCAGTCATTTTTACAATCAATTCATTAAAATATTAGAATGAAAAAGTATGGATTGTAAGGAAGATAAATGTGTCATCAATCACCATGAAATATGAGAAGGAAATCACCTTGGAATGGTAGTTGATGAATGGGAATTCCAAGGGCTTGAATTCATAAAGAAGATAGCAAAGTTTCAGTTGTAGCATGCTCAACACAATGAGTTATTAATGAAAGTAGAGGACATGATAGTTGCATAAGGCATGTGCAAGGAAACGGGCAATATTCATCTAGAAAGGATAGCCTTAGTGCATATAAAATTATAGAGAGTTGTAGATAACAATTATGTCAAGTGATGTTCAAGGCACCTTCATGAGTCTTCAAAGCAATGGGAGGAAATGTCATTCAAATGACAATATTCACTAGTGGATGACAGTGACTGTGGCTGAGGTGAAATAATGTACAATATAATCAAAAAAATGGGAGGCTTGTCATTGCTTGCTGAGAGGATTAGATGAAAATACCTATAACATTAAGAGCAGTGGCATTCAAAATGTTGATCTGTATAGCCTTGGACAATCAAACAAGCAGAGCATGATTGAATGACAATGTAGTTTTTTAAGACTCATAAAGGATATTTTTGAAGATATATTGATGGAGAAGCTTTACTCGATGCCCTTTAAAGGGACCTAATTCATCTCAAACTCATTGCACGCATGCCCCATCATTATGCAAAGGAGGTTGGAGTTGGCAGTTTGAATGAATTAATGATAGTTATGACAACATCATGAGAAGTTATAAGTTGTTGAACACTTAAGGGCTACCTTTTGGGTTAGTTTGGGTGACTTGGATAGTAGTTACAAATATCTAGGGGAGAATTAAGTCAATCAAAAGGTCCTTGAAGGAGTCTAGGTGCTGAAGGTTCCCACTTTCTCCCTCAACATACAGTTGCAGCTACACTAAAAGTTAGCTTTGAAGAGAGATCAGCTAGGTTCCCAAAAGATTCTTTGACTTTTTCAAGTAGTTGTGACACATATTACATGTTGATTGTAACTTGTTACTAAGACTAAGGAATGATTGTTTGTAAAAGGCATGCCTTGTTTCATTTTGAGTTGTTATTGCATTTTTTACAAAGCATTGTAACTTATAAAAAGGTTCTTTCAAGTTATATTATGTAGTGTAACTCAAAAATTGAGTTCTAGCTACTCTTCTTGCTTTGTATTGTAACTAGTTATGAAGGTTCTTTCAAGCTAAAATAGCTATGTAATTCATTTTCGTACTTGTATGTTGTTTGTAAGAATTTTTTAATAATAAAAAATGTTGTTTTTACCTTTTAAAAGTTGTTTCATTGTGCAAGCTTCAAAATGGTTGATGTGATCTTGCGGTGATGCTTCTTCCCCTTGATTTGTGTCCTTTTTTTTTTTTTGATGAATAGGAAGCTATCTATATTACTAAAAGATAAAGATACATATTCACAAAAAAAGGTGGGTGGTAAAAAGGCACGCCATGAGAGTCATATGGGTAGCGCCCAGAAAAACCAAAAGATCACATGGGCCGAACCCGGAAGTCCAAGATTATAAAATAATTAAAAAAGGCCATTAAGTGGCTAGAGCAGTGCCAGCAGAGCCAGTAGGGTCTTTTTCATCCATATCCTTCCCCCATACATCAGCGAGGTCTGGAGTGACATCAAGAGGAGGAACCCAACCATCATCAACATCTTTTTTATCTTTATCTTCATCCTTGTGACGAGGTAAGATTGCAAGCACCAGACATGAAATTTTTTTACCAGTAGCTGGCCAACCAGAGCCAGAAGCAGGAGGGTCATTAGAGGGCCACCTGGAACCACTACTGCCACTCCCTGAAGCACCACCAAAAGGCCACCCCTAGTTAGCCCACAGCGAAGGAGAATAATTTCACCGAGGAGTGTGAGAATCCTTCTGAAGTGGAGGCTAGGAGCGGGCACGCATAGAGCCACTCCACTACTAGACCCTTGAGGGCGACCGACCGCGGGAAAAGGTGGGAAAAGCAGGGACCTAAGCAATAGTACAAGGGGCATTACCCCAGTGATCTAGGAGAACCTGAAGGTGAGCAACTTCAAGTGCAACTTTGTTAGCTTGCACCTAAACCTATAGAAGCACATTAGAAAAAATAATAGCTTTAGCATACAAAGATACATGAATATCCATTTGAGTATGTTAAAATATACAAGAATTTATGTCTTTCCAAATATTGAAGAGAATTTCCAGCCTAAAAGTGTGCCAAAGTTGGGTGAATTTTGAAGGAAATCTAGGAGAATCTCCCAGCAGCACCATATGCCAGGAGAAAGGCTCTGACCGAAAGAGTGGAAAAAAGTCATGAATCCAAGTCCAAAGCTACTAGGCTCCAGGAAAAAACTAGAAAAGATGCTTAAAATTCTTAGTTTTCCCACAAAAAGGGCAACGAGGGTCTTAGACCCCTAGGTGAACAAGTCGAGAACCCAGAGGAAAGCCTTGGAAAAGAATACACCAAAAAAAAGTGGGAAAGTTTTGGCTCAACACTTGAAGACCAAGTGGAAGCAAATCTTTTATCCTAGACATGAGCAGGAGATTGAAGAAGCCACCTCTAGTTCAAACTCAAAATCATAGGAAAGTGTGGTGAAAATCATTTGTAACCAAGTTGAGGCTTGTAGTTCCTGAAAGGGGTGTTTGGATACCACTTCTAGTCTTTTCACCAAGGTTTGGTCCCATGAATTCCAACCTTATGAAGCATTTCTATAGGAATAGCATTCACCAGACCATAATAAGTAGCATGGTCTTAGTTATGAAGCTTGTACTGGGCACAAAAAACTTCCCATGGCATAATGCGCATGATGGGTCTACGAAATATTTGTTGCAGGGTCTAGATACCCTTCTTGTGAAATCTGAGCACCTTAAGCCAAGGAAACTTAGCTAATTACTGACCATTACAAGCAAAAAGAGGTGACCATCAAATATTTTGTTGTTTGAGAGAGAGCCCATCTTGAAAACCAGAGCCAGCCCAATAGAGCCAGGGTTTGATAGTCTCACAGGCTCGCCAGATACTTTTGGCCATAAAAGTCCCAACAATATGGACTGGTTCTTTCATGACCAAAAGGTTTTGAAAGCCAATCCCCTTCCATGTAGGTCTATGGATAGGGAAGCCAGATTAAATACCATGTCTGAGAAGAATTTTCCAAGCCTCGTCCCTAGTAAGGGAATGAATAATCCATTTAACACACAAAGTAGTCCCTAGTCATTGAGTGGACAGCAACCCAAGTCCTCTCGAATCTTTGGGAAGGCAAAAAAATTCCCAAGCCACACAGTGAAACCATTTGTGAGACTAAGAGGAGGCCCAAAGAAATTCTCTAAGCAATTTCTCAAGCTTACCATAGGCAGTTTTAGAAGGGGCCCAACAAGAAGAGTAATAGACATGGGCGGCTGCCAAAAATTTGGAGCACACATGAAATTTCCTCATCAAAGAGAGGGGCTTGGTAATCCAATAATCAAGTTTATGCTCGACCCTAGAGAGCACAACTTGCCAAAGTTTGATCGAAGACCCCTGAAAAGCAAAGGGAATGCCCAGAAACCAGAAAAATTCTCCTGGACCAATCCACTTCCAACCATATTGCTACAACCAAGGAGGGGAAGGAAAGATAGACTGTTGACAGCACAAAGTTTTGTGCCACTGAATGGAAAAACCAAAAGCAAGAAAGAAGGTATTAAGTCACTCAAGGGCCGCAATAATGGAATCTTCTTCTTCTAGGAGAGTGAGGAAAGGGTCGTCAGCAAAATGGTCTTTAACCAACTAAGCTTGAGAGTTGGGCAAAGAGATTCCCTTGACATGCTACTGGGAAACCATGTTGGCCAAGAGGTAGCCAAAACCCTCAGCAGCAAGCACATACAAAGAGGGGGCAAGTGAGCACCCTTTCCAAATGGAACGAAAGAGTCCAAAGTCAGAGGATTGTCAGCCATTGATGGTGATGCAATCTGAGGCATCCGCAAAGAGCATTCGAACTGATTGAATGAAGTTGGGCCCAAAACCCAAAGCTTGTAGCATAGAAAGTATAAAAGGCCATTCAATGCAGTCATAGGCCTTGACAAGTCAATTTTAATGAGCATGGATTTTTGGTTTGAACATCTGGCCCATTTGATGCCTTCCCAAAAAACAATAATATTATCTCAAATAAACTTGGATTTGATAAACCCAGTTTTCTCTAGGTGCACAATCTGAGGTAGAAGATGGCGGATCTTTAGAGCCAAAGCCTTGGTGATAATCTTGTAGGAGACATTGAGAAGTGTGATAGGTCTCTAGTTGCAAATGTCTTTTGGGTCACCAAACTTAGGTATGAATTTTATATTGCATTTGTTAATTAAGTTACCTAGAGAATTAGCATGAAAATACTCTAAGTAAACATGATGCAGATCGTGCCCAATTCGCAAGGGAACCCACCTACCCCCAGGGCTTTGTCATCAGCCATGGAATGGATAGCCTTTTTGAGATCATCAACTATTAATACTTGGTCACAAAAAAAATTATGAGCTGAAGAAAGCTTATTAGGCACCACAGCAAGGAAATCTTGAAGGGCTTGTTGTCGCATAAGCATGGGTTCCTATGCAGTGAAAACTTGCTCATAATGATGCACAAAGTTCTAGAGAATGTTAGGAAGCTTTGAAAGCACCTAAAAGCCATCTTTAATTTTTTAATGCCTAGGGATGAGTGCCTGGCATGCAGAGCCAAAAAAAACTTTTTTGAGGCACGATCACCAAATTTTAACTAATAACCATGCTTTGATTTGCACACCTCTAGCAGTATAGTTGTCTACAACTTGCTTTTTGTGCCTTAATTCTGCCACCCTAACTTGTAATGATGGAGAAAAAGGGTTGGCCGCCAAAGCCTCAAAGCTAAGTGGAGTTCAGCAGTAGTAGCCTCATAAGACCGTCGGTGAAAGATAGCCAGTTGACGCCCATAAATACACATAAATCTAGCCGTGTGAGTGATGGCATCATTCCACCAATTAATCCAGCCTATATGATGAGCTAGCCTGCACTCCAAATTCCAAACTTTGTGAATGTGGGCCAGGGTGGGCTTGTGGTAGAGTAAAGACATGTTTAGAAAAGAATTGAGTTCTACACGTGCGAGGCTATCGAGTCTCCCATTCAATATGAAAATAAATGGGGAAGTGGTCTAACAAGGTCACATCCACAAATGGCTTAACTGGGAGAGAAGAGTTTTCAAAAGAGAAAAAAGATTGAGCAAAGATCATGGCACGATCAAGGTGCTTAAATATTCTATTAGAACCGGCTCTGCAATTACACTAAGTGTTCTAGAGAGGATGAGAATGGCGGTGGCCAATATTGGGATCAAAAAGCCCCAATTTATTGCGTGTAAAACCATGCATCCCTTTCACTAGTTGTCCATCTAAATGGAAAGGTACCATCTTTGTCATACGCCATCTCTACCATATTGAAATCCCAACATAGTAACCAGGTATCAACTAGTAATGAATCATCAATCCAACGCCAGAGCAAAGAGCATTCCATAGCATCATTAGAAGTAGAGACATTAATAATACCAAAGGAATGATTATCAATGTTGAGAATGATCCAAATGAGCCGATGAGTGTGATCAAACCTGTGGTTAACCACACAAGAGTGCCACCGTGGGGAAAAAATGGTGATAGCTTTGCCACGCCTAGCATCATGAGCAATACAAAACATTTTAATAGTTGTCCAAATAGAGTGACAAGTTGCAGCAAGCAAAAAACCAAAGATTTTAACTTCTTGGAGACAAAGCACTTCAATACCAGAATACTTACACAAGGTATCGCTAACAGAATACTTCCTGGAGAGGTTTGTCAAACCTTGAACATTCCATGAGAGGAAATTCATGAATGGAACTCCATATTTTCAAAACTCAATTCCTCTTCATTCAGAGAAGAGAAATGATTTTTCAAAAAATTTGGTGGAATTGACCCAATCTGGATGGAAGGAGAGGAAATCCTCTACTTTTCATGTACATATTCCCCTTCTTCCCTAGGAGGAGAAGGGTTGTGAGACCACCTTTGAGCTTTTGTCACAGGAGAAGAAACATTCGACTAAGTTAACATGACAATAGCAAGCTAAGGCATAGCCTTTGGCCTAGGCTACTGCGAAACATAGTCAGCTCCAATAGGAGTTTCCTTCCCCTTCAAAGAAGGGTTTGAAATATCTTTCACTAGTTCAGAGGCCTTAGGGGTCGACCCAGAACCAGTGGACTTATTCTTGTGGTTTGTAACCATAGTCCATTTCACATCAGGTTTGGTAGCAAAAGCATCTGCTAAATGAGGCTTTTCAACATCTCGTGGCGGAGGTGTACAAGGAACTGCCAAAGGGTAGTCCTTAATCTTGTGGTATATGGACTGACACCTATAGTACGTGTTGGGAAGATTAAAATATGTGACCTTCTCGGTATTTCGGAGAGCTCCAAATTGGATATCAATGGAGTCTTTCAAATATTTGGAAAGGTCCACTTCCACACAAACCCTCTTCTAGGGTCGGGCCTGAAAGAATCTATCTAGAAAAATGCAAATAACCCTCCCCAATGAGGAAGCTATATGATTCAAGAAAGGCACACAAGGCAATGGTAAAGAAGGAAATTCAATCCAAACCGGGACCCGCAACTTGGTGTCATCTGAGACAGCAAAGTCCTGGGTCAAATCCTGGAAAACTAATAAAGACCGGACATACCAGGGACCATGGGCTAAGATAGCCTGCACATGATTGACTTTTGCAAAGCGGAACAAAAATAAACCCTTGGTTAAGTTTTGGACCATGTCAAGGCTAACCCCATGAGGGACCCAAGCCTTGTTGACCCATTCTTTAAGCACACTTTCAGGGGGAGTTCTCCCAACAAAATACCCAACAAGGGTGTGTTGCTCAAGCCATTGACAAGCAGTATCAAAATCTAGTAAAGGCAAAACCACATCAGCTGGTAAATCAAAACACTTACCTTGTGAAAGACTTTCAGAACAAATTTTTGGGGATGTTTGTTCGAAGGAGGAGCCATTGAGCATCATTGTCGAACTGTTAACACCAATATGAACTACTAGGTTAGAGCTGGTTGAAGGCATATTAAAACACAAAAACCACAATAAATGTTGTTGTACACACAAGAAAAGAGGGGTTTCCTATGTAGGAAGAACAGTATAACGCAAGAGGGGCCAAGGGTGACCGCAAAAAAAAACAAAACCCTAGTAGACCTCATACACCAGCCTCCCATTTGTATCATATTTTAATTGCCCTTATGTAGAAAATATATAGTTTTACAAGTCATTACTTGTGTTTAACTAACTGAGGGAAAAATTTAAGTTGTGAGAACATTTCTAGCTCATTCTAAATGTTGTCCTAGATACCAAACCTAGTCATAAAATACTTATGCAAGAGACATATGACATTTTGGGTTATGTATGTTAAATTTTAAGTTGTTGATCATATTGTGTTCATTTAAACAAGTACAGGTAAAAATTCATTTGGTGCATCACCTTATAATCTTAGGTTTTCATTTTCATGTCAATTCTTATATATTTTCTTAGTAAACAACTGTAGCATAGTTAAGTTTAGGTGATTAAACCAAGGGAACCATCCCTATCTAGAGGTTGATCTCCACTATCTAAGCCCACACTCAGGGAGCTCATCCCATGTTCCACAAAGTAGTTGAGTTCACTCAACAAAGGTACATACTTAAATGATAATAGTAACATGATTACTCTTTAAAGGACATGAACTACAAAAATTTAGTATGATAGTATAATCAATACTCTAAGTTGTATTAAATTGAATTATAAACATTTTTTAAATGAATAGTCATATAACATCATGTTTAGATGAATAGCCTATTTTGTGAGTGCTCATTAAGATACTTATTCATTTATGAGTATTACATATGCTTGAAATAGTAAATATTTTAATCATACAAGAAAACTTTTCTCAAGGTCCCTTAGAAGCTTAATTTTGTTAGGATTTGGTGTTGTACACCATTGCATATATTGATTTATTATAATGCTGTAATTAAATAATTATCTAGTGTGGTGCACTGAGGTGGTGTGTTTAGCTAGATTAGGTGATTATTTGCAGCCACTTGTAAAGTTGTATTGTAACATTGGGTTATTGCTTTATATGTGGGAGACATAGGATAATGATTTAATATTTGGTAAAGTATTTAATAATGTGAAAACTTAATACCCAATGTTAAATAAGGGTTCAATGGTTTTGTGACATAGGGTTTTATCTTATCACTTGTTTGTATATCTGTGAGCTTGTTTCTATAAAAGAAAACACATTTTTATTGGTTAAGATTGGTTGGGTGAGTGGGTTGTCATATTATTGATTCTTTCTGAGGAGTGAACTGAGGAGTGAATATGTGAAACATGGCATGGGATGTTCGAATTCATGCTTGGACACATGGAGGATGCATTGGAGAGGCTTGATGTTTTAAAATTATTCATTGTAACTCCATAAGTGCATGTAGTGTTTTATCATTGAATAATAGATGGAGTATGGATGATTTTGGAGGTTGGTTTTTTTCCCTCATGAGGATTTTTCTAGGGTATATCTTGTGTTATCTTGTGGCTTGTCTATTTGATCTTTTCATTTGGTTATTTTGTAAGCTTGTATGCATGTTTTATTGCATGGGGTTATGTAGGAAATAGATTAAAGAAATGTGGGTATTATGCATTATTTCCAAACAAAATTTCTATAAATTAACTCACAATTTCATTTTATGAAATTTTTTAGTTTTTTTATCTAAATTTCTACCAAATTATATATTTTTTGTGTCAGAGTCAAGAAAAATATAAGTGTGAATATATGAAAAGCATATTCATGTTTAGTAATATGATTATATTAAAAACTTTGACCAAAGTAATCATTGTTTCATGCATTATCATTTTAAAAGTATCTATTATTTTGTATATCATTAGAACATCATATGGCTAGAGGATATATAGGGATGCATGGTAGCCTATATGTGATAGTGTAGTACTTACACACATAGTTCAAAAAATAGTACCATAATATTTTACCCTCATTGAAGAGTTGGGCTACTTCTAGTTGGAAAATTTCTAGGGTAGCATCAATTTGTGGTTGGAGGTAAAGTTCTTAAATTATACTCTCCCTCCATGTAGCTTTATAGAGACAAATTGATTCTACTCATTTAGAGCATTGGATTTTATGCTAATGTTTTTTTTGTATTCATTATAGTTTATAAAAATGGTTAATACATTCATTGTGTTGCTTACATCTATCAACCAGTTACATATGTTGGACTGGTTGCATATATAGTATTGATTATATTCTTATTTCAGGAATAAGAGTTTATCAGTCTATATGACCTTATAAGGTCTTCAAATAAAACTTGTCATGCAGGGCTTAACATATTTCTTATATACATTGCTATCATGTAGATATATTACTATATGGTTATGTTGCTTTGTAGTTAACACTCATTGTAGTTTTCCCATTCATATCACTTGTTAAGTGGTCCTATTGTTGATAAATTTTCATTGGATGTAACTACTTCAATTGTAAATTCCTTTCCTATATTTATGTGGAATCTTGGTGCACTTCTCTTCCTCTTTCCTATGTTTTTATCTACCTCTTAATGGTGTTTCTTGCCTCCATTATATATTCTTTCCTATCTATTTTGTGGAAATCTTTGTGGTACAACCATTGGTTTACATGCTTCACCTCCTCTTTGGTAATTTCCACTTTGCCTCTCTCCATTAATCTCTTGCACTTGTTCTTGGCCACCTCCAAAGTGATAGATATTTGCATGAATGCATTATGTAATTTGAGTCTTCTATTAGACTCAATAAGAACTCTCCTTATGCCTTGGTATTTTTCATCATTCCTAGCTTTCCATAGAAACCATAAAATTTATGTAGATTAAATCATCAAATAGATGTTATTTAATTTTCCTATTCCATCCATTTTTTCCAATATAATTTCTTGTTTTATTTTTTCATTCTTTTCCCCATCCTCTTAGATCAATTTTAAATAAATTCCATGTTTCTTTAGCAAAAAAATAGTCAAAGAGAATATGTAGTACATTTTCAATTTTTTTACATACATCGTGCATACATTTGCATTGTTTCTAATATCAATATTTGGCAATTTTTGAAGCAGCAGTCTCCACTTAAATCCTACTTTCTTTGGCTCCAAAGTATTGTTTCAGGTCTGAGTAAACATGTTTTCCCATTATTTTTGGTTCAAGTTTAATTCTAAATTTTTTTCAAATAAGCAGTCAAGCTCAAGGGTTTAATAATTATAATATAATTCTCCTTAGTTTTTAGTTCACATAGCTTGTTGTCTTCTAGCCATGAGAAATCTTGTTTGATTTCCTTTGTGCTTATTATAATCTTTTCCCAATCTATGTGTTGTTTTTTAATCAGCTCATAAGTTTTTTTTTTAGTTTAATGTAGGTTGAATTCAAGGCTAAGGGTGTTCTAAGAAATTAACTAAGCATTATCTATAATATTTTGGAAAAGGGTGATTCCTTTTTTATCCTGTGCTTTTGTTGAGCATACTTGCAAGAGTGTCAGGGGCTTGTTTTATGAAACAAGTTCCACCATAATGATATTTTTTGGTGTATTTTATTTAGATCATTTTCCATTGGATGTTTATTCAATATGAGGTCTTTCCTTAGTTCCCATGCTTTCTAAATATTCTTGAATGTACATTGGAACTAGCTAGGGACAGTGGGAATTTACCAAGAACCAAGTCACATAGGGGCATATTCCTCCATGATTTGGCTTGTTTAGGCATAGCTCTTTGTATATTGTTTCATTTTATGTTAGTGTTCAAGAGTGAAGACTAGATTATATCTTGTATATTGTAACTAAAATTATTGTATTCATGGTTGAAAAGATAATTGTTTATAAAGAGAAACTAGCTCCAAGTATGATTCTCTTGTAAATATATAAAAGATTATTATTTTAATAGTCTAATTTCAATAATGAATGATATATGTTATAACATTCAAGCTACTTCTAGATTTTTCATAAAAAAATTTAACATTTTGACTACTTAAAATTATGTGTTCAATATTCATTGTTTCTTTTTCTAACCTATGAAAATGAGAATTAGTAAATTTAAAGTGCTAATAGAGTAGTTTGCTTCATGGGGATCCAATGAAGAATGTCTAACACTCACTAACATGTGCATAATGGAATAAAGGTAACAACACATTCAGATTATTTTATTAAAATATATTTGTTAAAAGGATTAAAACCTACTCATATGAGCATTAGATTATACAATGTAATAATAAACTATACTTGACTATTTTAATTTCTTTCCTCTTCTCATTTACATTTGGCCTCTTGATTTGGATTTCCTATTCTTCCTTTCCTTTAATAGAGGGTAAAATCGATCCATAAATTAACTAGAGTACCTTTAATCTCCTAAAGATATTCACATTATTATTTTCCTCGTGGACTTATATCCAATTGTAACCACTCTCTCTTTCTATGCCTAGATGTACAAAAATCCATCTTTTGATCTATACCCCTTTAGAAGGGAACTATTCTATATTAGAAACTATCATGTCAAAATGTGCTTATTTTTCTTGCAAATAATTATTATTCTGAAGTCAAACTACTCATATTTTGATCACCAACATAAATTCCTATGCATATCCTCCAAAAAATTTACAAAAATCAAATATAATGGACCTATGATGTGGAGAAAGTAGGAACATATTCCAAGAAGAGAATGTGAAACATTGGGGCCTAGCATGGAAATGGCCACTAATGAAGAGGATGGTTTAGCTAAAAGAAATTGATCAATCACCAAGATAAACTGAAGAAAAATATGACCACTTGAGATAATTACCATTTGTCCTAATGGAAATTATTAACTACCTTAAATGTCACCAAGTTAGAAAAGGAATAAAGCATGACCTATGAAGAGATCAAATCAATAGGTTCTAGGAAACCTAATGACTCTCATAATAAATGGAAGTGTAACCATTTCTATCGCAACATGAGTTAAAGTTTAAACTAGTTAGAATAATAATATTTAGCCACTTATAACAAACCAGCTCCCACCTTTCAATATTCTACCTAAATGACTATTATTCATTCATGAAATTGTACTATATATCCATTTGATATCAACTTTTCTTTAATAATGATCCTTATTTTAAAAATTTTACAACAAATCAAGTGGACGTAGCAATATAAATAACACTTGTAGAAGCTCCCAATACTACCTCTATCAACTTCTCATATGCATGTAACAAGTTTGAAACACTTGCAACGATATCCAAGATGGATACAACACACAATAGAATACCCATAACTACTTTATATAGACTTCTAGTGCACAATGTAACAACTACAACTTGAAGATGAATTGTAGGAGCCCATTTCGTGCTTGTAGCACCCTCTAGTAGCCCTCTATGAAAACATGTAGAGGTAAATATTTACATGTTTAATGACAACCAAACTAAAGAAATTTGAAAACATGTCCTACTATTAGTTTTGGCTACATGGGATTACTTGTGGATAGACATGCTCCTACATAGTAAGGTTTTATTGAAAGACCTCAAATTAGGAATCCATTTTTTTGAGCTGTCTAGGGTTGTAAATGTAGTATCTGTAAATCATGTGGCTTATCAAAAAATAAATTTGGTAGCTCTAGAATTTCCCTCTATCTTGTGGATTCGAGATTGTATTCATGATTTTATGTCGCACAAACTTAGCTTACATCCGACAAGAGTATGGAGAGAGGATTGATAATGAATATTTGATTGCACCTTTGAGAATTACACTTTTTCCCTTCTATATAGAGTTTGGAGTGATTTTTGTCGAGCTTGTAGCAAGATTACAAGCATTAGCAAGGGTTAAACTATTCATCTTGCAATTGGCTATTTGGATTCAATAGGATCTAGAAGGCTCAACTTGAACATTAAATCTCATTTTCTTTAGTTCTTAGTTTTTTATTGATTTCCACTACAAGAGAGACTAACACATGGTGACTTTCTTACACTATATACCAATCTTTTTATAGACTCAAATTTTAAAAATTGTTTTTGGACACCCTCATGCCCAAGATGTTTTGAAATGGATTTGTGGTCTTTCCCACCTTTCCACATATACTTCTCTATCTAGAGGATTGCTTAACCCATTCATCTACATGTATTTTTACACTTTAGCATTTCTAAATTGAGATTTTATTTTATTTTATTTATGGATGATTTTAACTATTGTTATTTTTAATGTTGAAGATGGTTATATTTTTTCTCTTTCTGAGAAGATTAGTGCTATCTCTTCTCTTTACATACAAATTCAAGCCCAAGTTGAGGAGGTTGCATAGGAACTCTAACACTTACAAGCTCTCCTCAATCACTAAGAAAATGTCCCTTAGACTATGAAAGGAGTCCATTTGAATGGGAATTTTCAAACCACCCTACTTCATATGCCATGCTAGCAAAGCTACTTCTTACCATCATCTAGATAATTGAGAGGTTGATTTGTGTCTCCACATGGTAAAGCTTTTCGTAATATGTAAACTAAGAATTAGACTATGATTATTACTCCACCACTAGAGTAAGGTATATTGATCATTTTACTTATGCACAAGCCACAAGTTAAGTGGGTAGCTATAGAATCCTCAACCTAAATAATTGTCTCAAAAAATATTCAAAAATAGATGATCCTCCTATACTACCAAAAAAACTAATATATAATTCATTTCTTTATTTTACTTTATATACTTAAATTATTATTTTAAAAACTCTTATTTAATCAAACCTTATATACCAACTACCAACTTTTTATTAAACACCTCCTATATTGTATTCTTAATATTTTAATGGTTAATATAATATATTAAAATCATTTCCAATAAAAAAAAATTAAAACATCTTATGAAAACTAATTCTTTGAGAAGAAATCGTTTAATATCGAACATTCCATCACCTTAGTAAAGGTGCCCATCATTGCAGTCAGCACACCCCAACCCCAAGTTATTTAAGGCACGTCAAATCTGATGGTTGGTTCCATCTTCATATGAGAAAAGAAAAAAGGAAAAAACTGAATGGGTACAAGTGAAAAATCATATTAAAAATAAATTAAATATCGTATAATGTTCACCACCTTCAAAATACTTTTAATATAGAGTAACTTCTCCATCAACTTGCTTTTAAGCTGTATTACTTTTAATATATTTTGAGAAAACTTATTTTTTAAGTAATGTAATTCCTTAAGCTTGATTCTTCTTCACTAACGCAAGGCATTAAGGGAATTTTTTTTTATTAATGTAAGGTCTTGAGGATTTTTTTTTTAAGATTCTAAGCATGACACATATATATATTGAAAACAAAACAGAATATAAAAGAATGTGAGAAACAGCTAGTAAATTTTAATATTTTAATTTTCTTTTTTAAGTTATCAAGATTCTTATCATTAAATAAAGTATCAAATATAATTTTTGTTAAATTTCTTTTATCACTTTGTTTTATATCCTTTCTGTTTTTTTCAATTAAAAAAATTATTTCATATTTTTTATTAATTAAAAATTACCAATACAATAAATTAATTAGAATTTTTTTTTTATTAATTTAAGATATTTGATATAATTTTTGAAATAAAAAAATATAGAAAATTATAAGAAATAATAATCAGATTGTAAAAGAAAAAAAAAATTATATCTTATCTTCATTAAAATATCTCAATATTTTATTTAATAAATTTTTTTTAAATATAAAAATTTTATATAAATAAAATAAAGTATCAAATATAACATTTTCCTATTTTACAATCTGATTGTCACTTTTTATATTCTTCTATATTTTAATTTATTTCAATATTTTAAAAATTATGCTGATACTTACCTTAATGGGAAAAATTAAGATCTTGAAAATATTTAATTAACTATATATATATATATATATATATGTTTTCATTCTGTAAAGTATCAAGCATAACATTTTCCTCCTTCTCAGGTATATGTTTTCACATCTGTCTTATTCGGTTGAAGTACACCAATTACCCGGCATTAGAATGACTTTTCCCCCTTATGGTGTATTCTGATTGATGTCTTTGGGATTGGCTGGTGTTGAAGGCAGCAACACAGAAGTTTGCCATGGCAACTGAATGTGGACAGCCCAGCAAAGGGATCGATCGCAATGCGTACAATGCCGCAATAAACCCTGGAACAACGATTGAAAATGCCCAACTTAAATCAGCTCTCAACGGTACTACACCCGGAGGGGAAAATACTCTTCTCCATTTGGCTGCTAGTGAAGGAAAACTACCATTCATTCAACAGCTCCTGCAACTCAGTCGTGAACTTGTGAAGGCTATCAATGCCGAAAAGGATACTGCGCTGCACTTGGCTGCTCGGGGAGGTTTCTCCAGTGTTGTGAAGGTTCTACTCCAACAACAACAAAATGGTGTGAATGTCCGCAACAAGCTTGGAGAAACGCCTCTGTTCAAAGCTTACGAGAGCAGCGATTTAGACACAGAGAAAGCGCTATTTGCTGCACATCCACCAAGTCTACGCTAAAAGACGGTGCGGGGACGAACCTGTTTGTATGTTGCAATAATCAAAGGAGAAGGAGGTCAGTCGTTGAAGTTTATGTTTTTCTTTGCCTATTGATTTCTGATAATATCTATCTTCCTCTAAAATAAGAATCTTTAACTAAGATCGCCTATAATGCCACAAGTCACTTCCTTATTTAGTATGCATTGTTTGACACGAGATTGAAGCGTGATTGTAGTTTCAGGTGTTTTTTTTTTCCAACAAAGTAGAAAGTATATAGCAGTTGTTAATGGGTTCTGGTTCTGAATGAACACACTAAAGAACAAGTCTATTCATGTTCTAAAAAATGTTGATAGAATGGAAATCTCTCAGTTTTTTATTCTTAAACAAAAACATCATACTTCTTAATCTTTGATTTTCAAATAAAGAAATTATACTTCTTGATTCTCAACCACCCCTATCCTCCCCTATCTGATAACAAAATGATATAAAACTCTTAATTAAAAAAAACAGAATATAACGAAAATTCATATGCCGAAAAATAATAAAAATGTAAGCACAAATAATGAACACTTGTCTTCAGAAGAAAACCAAAATGTCACAGATAGATACATAAATATATAAAGTTCACGACCACAAAGACCATAGAAAATATGTCACAGATACATATGTATATATAAAAAGTTCACGACCACAAAGACCATAGAAAATATGAAAACACATACGCAGCTGATAATAAAGCCATACGCAGAAACCAAACAAACATCTCTTTATAATCCTGCAAATGGGAAGTTTCGTCGATTCAAAACTCTTGAAATCTCGTAGTTTATAAATCAAGGCCATCTCAATGTGAGCCTAAACCAACAGTACATTTTTCGCAAAGCTCCTTGGAAAATATCTTGAACCGCCATGTCAATCTTAACATAGAACTTTGGGTTTACTTTCCTGCAGATGAAGAAAAGGAAAACATATTACAATCGATTGGGACCCTGTCTAATATAAAAACCACGGTCTTCTCTCACCATATCGTAAACTCTATACGTAGTCTTGAACACCCAAGTGGTCGTCTGCAGCAGTTTAAACCTGACAAAGTTTGAAATGCAGTATCATAAATAATGAATGTGCCTTAACAAAACTGAAATCTCAGTCATCTCAGAGATCAGTCAAGAAGTTTTCTGTGGAATCCATGGCAGCACTGGACATGACAATGGAGGGGTGCACTTGCTTCAACACGCCGTACATAAACAGCTTGTGACTTGTATGCCGAATATCCGCTGCTCGAGTATCCTTTCCTCTCATGTTCGCCTCTTGTTGAAGATGTTTAACAATTCCTTTTTCGCTCTATGAATGTTGTTTTGAAGCGTGTGGACCTAACTGAATTTATTCCAATCAATATACAATTCTTTTGGTATTCTTCCAACAAACCTGAGTTTAAAAAAGAAGTGAAACAATTTGGAAAAAAGATGTTAAAGAGAAGTTTTGAAATTCTGCTAGTTAAATGAATATAAATATTATAAAGTAGTGTTGTACATTTAATTTTTCGAAGATGTAATGGAATAACATGTCTTATTGAATCAACAATAATATTATTTTTCAATCTTATTTTGAATATCTTTTTCCAATTCAAATTTTAATTGATATATAACAATTATATCTTTAAAAATGTCTAGTCAATATTTTTTTTAGCAAATATACAGTCCTAAAATAAATGTTACTAGAACCAATCTTCTTAACAATGTTAACTATATCTTCTAAGGAGTCTTTTATATCTCCTCCACTTACTATCATAGAAATTCTAAAAGAATAAGGTAATCTTGGCAGGATTTGAGTAAAAGATCCTATTCAACTTAAAAAAAAAAAAAATTCTCCTATATTTTTATAACTCAAATACCTAAATGAGGTTCTTGAGCCTCTATTACTTTCATTTATGCAATGGATTCTTGCTCTTATTCTAGCTTGCCCTTTATAAATATAATGTTTGCACAACTCTGTTTCAATGGAAGATTGGAGGCTTAAATCACAAAGTTACTATGATTTGAGATAAGTAGTTTTCTAATATATACCAAGCTTTGTTAAGATATTTTTCTTTTTCATGCCATGTTTTAGCTAAGAAAATAATACACTGAAAAACAAAGTACACCTTCTTGAGTCTTAAGTATAGAATTTTAAATTTACACCACAGCAGACACACAAGTTGAACATTTTCAATGGTAGTATCCAATTTGAATCGTGTTCTTACTATCTTAGTATATTATTTTAGTCTCTAAATTTAATTATTGTTTTAGGTTGTATTCCTTATATAATGTTTTATTCTCTTTGAATTTACGACGTTCAGTGATCTTATTCTCCATAAGTTTCTTTCATCTTTTTGTTTTTATGAGATCAGACTGTATTATGTTCTTATTTCGGTTGAACTTTGTATCGCTTCAACAAAGATAAAAATAGCCATTCTTGGACAATATCATAATTAATCTATGAATAACTTCACCGCTTTAACTAAGTATTGGTTTTATTGAGGAAAATGTCATTGGGCAATGATTTTGGACGTCTATTTACAGATCTGGTGGAGCACGTGTTAGAGTCAGAAGATGCAAAAGAATTAATCGAAGAAAAGTATGAAGATGGCGAAACAACCTTGCATGTAGCTACTGGGAAAAGCTACTTGCATATAATGAGCCAGTCAATAGAGTTTCAACCCGAACTCTGTTATTGTACTAATGACAACCACGAAACGCCGCTTTTTATAGCAGTGAGATTGGGGCAGCTGGAAGCAGTAAAAGCGTTGATAAAGTGGCGGCCAGACGCTGTTGAAGTACGAAATAGTAGTGGAATGAACGTGCTACACTTACCTGCCCAATTTAGCCAAATGCGAATTGTTGATTATTTGAGAAAAACGGTAGGCCTGTCAGACCTGGTGAACCAGGGTCTTGAAAGTGGAGACACGCCTATGCATATTGCAACAACGAACAAAAACCTTCGTGTAAGTTATTTCTATCACATGATTCTGTTGTCATTGTCAAATGATTTTGGATATCTCTCAGATTTCTTAACCTGATATCGTAAATTTTCGAATGAGTTAAAAACAGAGGCATACTAATGAAACTGCATTGCAAGAATGCCTGTCAGTCATTTCAATGCGGATTTAGAATTTATTAGAAAAGAGATTAATAGTTATCACCAAATACTAACTTGAAATATCAGAATGTCCATCTCACATCAGATTCCTATTTCAAAAATTACATCTGTTTTTTCATATATTCTAGTAAGATATGCTTAAATTGGCTCTATTAATTGCTTGACAGTGTGAAGTGCTTGGAGATAATGGAGAATATAGTAATATTTGACATACAGGGATAACATGTTTGTTTCAATTTATATTGAATTCTGACTTAAAACGATTAGTAGGTATAAAATAAATGCGAATTAAGGTGTAATAATAATTTTTTTTTTGTAAATATATAAAAATTGATACAACTTTCTATCTTTATAAGAGGTAGGGTTTCTGAACTGTTATTTATAAAATGAGTAAATAAGATTGACACAAAAAAATATGTAGTTGAATTTGATTAAAGTATTATATAATTTTATATATTATAAAAGACACCATCTACTTGATAATGAATGAGTCAAGGAGTCTTATAAGGCACAAAATTTGCTGGAAGTTTTACAAATGAAGTAACAAGTTAAGTGGGTTTGATCTTAGAAAAAATTCTATAATTAACATACTTGAATCTGAGTGATAATAGACTAGATGACCTCTCCAAAAATTCAAAACCTTCACCTTATGAAAATCGATTAAATATGAACCATTCATACTTATTATTAAGAGATTCTTATAAAACACAATTATAAATTAATGAAATCACCTTAAAAATTATACAATTAAATTTTAATAATAAATCACTATTCTAATTTGATTATGAATTTTGTAGATGGTGGTGTCAAAGCTGGAAATACGAGGCATAAACAAAGATGCCGTTAATAAAAAGGGCTTAACGGCCCTCGACATTGCAAGAGGAAACACAGAGTATCACGAATGCCACAATATGATAGCAAAGCTGGCAAACTATCCCCCCAAGGGAAAGCATTTCCTGTATATCTTCCCAAACGTGAGCCCACAAAAATACGAGAATGCCATTAAGTTGGTGAACAAAGCATATGAAGACAGGCGCAACGCAGAATTGGTGGTGGCAGTGTTCTTAGCGACAATGTCATTTACGGCAGCCTTCACCATTCCAGGTGGTTTCCAGACGGAGGTAAGGAATGGAGAGACACAGTAAATGTTAGGTTCGCCTCTTTTGATTGGATTGAGTTCCTTTAAGGCGTTTCTCATTTTCGATTGCCTGGCCTTCTTTCTGTCGCTCTTTACCGTTTTCATGTGGCATTTGAGTACACCTCTTACCACAGGAAATAAAGTAATGTTCCTCGTTGTAACCAACATCTTAGTTTGCTCCAGCTTTGGCTTCACGGCGTTAGCTTTCGTTGCTACAGTGTGTACCATGCTTGTACACAAGATTAACACTCTGGCTTTCTTCGTGCTTGGCTTCCGCACGATCATCTGCGGTTGTGATTTTGTTCTTCTCTGCGTGAATATAAAGTTTGCAGTGAAGATGTCGAGATTCAATCTTGTGCATGCTGTATCTCCTCTTGTTGCTGACCCAATGGTAGAGAGTCTGAGGATGAAACTGGAACGTCTGGGGTGTTTGAACGGCTACGCCCGGCGGAAAACTAAATACTGTAACAGGAAAGGCAAGGCGAAACTTAACAGTAGGTGTGTGGAAAATGCTCAGATAGAACTTCGAAATCATGTAATTGTAGGAATTGACCAAAGACAGAGCTAGAACATGGTTGGAAGTGGTAATTTAAGATTGAAAAATATTGTTTTACAAGTCTCTGAAATTTTCCTCCCGGAGTTCTGCAGACTACAACTTCAGGGCATCCAGCCGCAAACTGAAGTGGTGATGGAATTGGGTAGATTTTTTTTAAATATGATTTTCTCTATATCCAAGTAACTTTTGTGAGTTGAATGTTTGTTTATTACTGTGAAAATATGTCATGCTATTGCAAATATTTTACAAACAGGATATGTTTGAAGTCCGAAATTCCAGCTTATTCTAAGTAACAATTTTTCAATTATTGTTGTTAGATTTTGATTGGGTCTATATTGTTTCCTTGCTTAGATTTGGCCTTATTTCAATATCAATTGATTGAAGAATAAATATTTAATAAATAATTATTTATTTTTATTGGGAAAAAAAAAAAATTACAATGAATAAAATAATAATAATTTGGTCATAATCAATATAATTTATATAACAAGTAGATATAAAATGTGGATGAATTATTTTTAAAATTTGATTAGTATAAATAGGATTATTTTGTTATTGAATATGTGTAGATGACTATTATAATTATTATAATAGAATTATTCTATTATTGAGGAGGGCTAGCAAATTGTGTTGTTTTAAAAAAAGCGATTGGAGAGTGAGCATCATCTTCTAAGTATTGGTAAGGTATTCATTTCTCATTTTTATGTCTGCTTCTGTTTTAGTCATTTGATGATCATGTGATATGTTTGATTAGCTACTAAGTCTGTTTTGAACTTTCTTTGGTTCTAGTTGAAAGATTTCACTATTAGATAAAATGTGTCATATTTAATCATTTGCAATATCATTGCAATATTGTTCTCATAGTTATTTAGAAATTCAAATTGTCCAAAACATAACTTATATATTGATTCTAACTGTCATTTACCATTTGTTGATTATGTTTACTAGCAAGAAAATTTTGTAGTTTCTACATGTAATTCAATTGACATTGCATAATTAGTAATTTTTATATTAATAGAATATAAAATACACTATTTCATAAAAATATTGATAGAATGACATCATACCTTAAAAAGTTTATACAAGTCAATAAAACAAAAAGAAATAATCAAACCACTATCTAACTGAAGCAACTCTAATAGCCAGAAGATAATCCTTATTAGATTGATCATCCCAACTAGTTAGAAGGTTCTTGCTATCAACAATAAGCTTCCACCCAATGATGACACCTACTACCAATTCTTCATCTTCAATAGCAAAAATAGCATGAAAATGAGAAACAACTAGATCTAAGTGAAGAAACTTGCCACTATCAAGTTTTCCAAACAAGCCTATATCAAAAGGATGAGAAGCAAAAGAGTGTAACACTATCCATAATATTTATTTTTTTCTTTCCAGCATCGCACAAACACAAGGTCTGCTGATTAGTTGGGATCGACTATTTCAAGAGACGAATGAAGGAGGCCAGTGTCACAGGCGATATTGGCCGAACCTGGGGCTCTAGGCATTCACTCAAGCGATTCGAAGCTTCTTCCATTCGCACCCCCTTTGAGAGGCACCTGGCAATACACGCACCTACCATTGCACCAAGTTTAGATTTCCGTCAAAGGATCACCACCGCGCCCAACTGTCACGTTCAGAGATCATTCAAGCCGTCTACATACACCATCCGCGTCGGCATACCGGTGTCACATCGAACTCTGGCTATCCGGAGATTTATGTGATCGCAACACTCCAATTCCACTATATCGGCGCCACTGAAAGGGTGCCTTCATCGTCTCGCTGTTGCCTGGTGCCATCCATCTTCTGTGTGTTCGCGTTCTCACTTTGTCGGGCACAATATTAGTATGATGTAATTCCACGATATTGATTCTGTAACAAGGTTCGGAGAATCTCAATCTAATATTGTTGCGCTTGGTTATTTCGAATTTACCAAATATCATTGTTGTTTGTGAAGTGTGCGTTCTGTCTGCTATAGGAAGATATATCTTACATTATCAGTGTGTACTTTCGAATTCAGTTAATTATCACAGTTTCAGGAATGCTTGTGTTCAGTTATCACTTTATGGTCTAAGCCTGATCCAAACTTATTTTTGCAACATTAGATTCTATATTTGGAGTTAATTAAATCTAGAAAATTCATCATTACGGTGTATGAACAGCGTACTGTCATTTCCAATTTTCTGTTGATTTGTGTGTGATCAGACTGAGGCATCTTACATCTTCTTTAAGAGGTAGCATACAAGCATTGATCCAGAGAAAGAATCCATTAGGATGGTCCTAGTCTGGGGGAGACTTCCTAGTTTACCAGTTGAATATTGGGATGAAGAGAGTTGGTCAAGAATTACTAACTCTTTTGGCCAGCTCATTATTGTTGTCAATATAAAAAAAAGGGGGGGGGAAGATATTCACAAGGTTTTATATCAATGTGGATGTGGAGAAGGTGCTTCCTTCTTCAATCACTTTATTCTATAAGTTAGGAGATTGTGTGCAACAAATTAAATATGAGGACTCTTTTGACTTTTTTCAATCATTACACTATGGTTGGCCATGCCTCTCCTAGGTGTAGGATTGCAAAGTATCATCATTTAGAAAAAGAGGACAGGCTTGTTCTTTCAAAGGTTTGCTTGCCATCCCTCAATGGGGAGGCAAATGCATAATAGATCAACTTCTAAAAATGTATTTTTGGTTATGTTTTAAGAATTATGAGGAGCTTGGTAAGGGATTAGTGATTAGAAGGGGATGCTTCAACAGGGACAATCTGGTTCATTAAGGGTAGCATTTTAAATCCTCAAACAACGAAAATATGAAGATAATTCAATGCAAAGAGCGTTCTAACCTTCTTCAAATTTATGTCTCGAAAACTTCAATAAAGAGCATCATGGTCTAATTGAAGCAATGGATAAGGTTGCTAGCAAGGTCCCTGATGAAGTTTGGCTTCAAACTGCTTCAAGCTATGAGTTTTCTTGTTGTTTTGGGGTTTTATCCTAATTCAATTTTCTCCACCTCTATTGGTGGGGTGTTGTTAGCTCCTTGTGGTTGCTTTTTGACTACCTTTTGACTTTATGTCTTTGACTCTTTTGTGCTCTATACTAAGGTAGGGTCCTTTCAAAGCCCCTTGTTCCAATTCAAGCTCTAATCAACAACACTTACCTTAATCAAAAAAATTAAATCATTTAGTTATTTTATTTGGACTCCAAAAAAAGGTTGTAGCAAGACAGACAAATCAATACATACAAGAGAAAAAATGTAAGATGTAATACAAAGTAATAAATCATCGCAAAGAACTCTAAAATAAATATGAAATGCTAGTCAACTATCATTATAATGCACAAGCATCATGTAATGAATCATAAATTAATGTATAATCATGGAATGCAAAAGGAATGTTGTAACAAAGACGTATCATCATCATGTATAAAAGAATGTCATTTTCACATATCACTATCCCTAAGCTTTTCATTAGATGTAAAATCAAAACAACACTGAAGTGAAGTTGCTAAACAGTTTGTTATCATTACAACAGCCATGCCTTTAAGCATTACAACCTATTGCTTTGGAGATTTTAAGGTTGGCCAGAGCATTGTGTGTCGCAGCTTCTCGGTGGTTAGAATTACTGTTTGACCACAAAAGATTGGGTTAGTATCGATCTGAGAAGCTGTTAGAGAATGTTGCTGGAAATAAATACTAGATGTTGCAATAGAGCTTGATGACATCTTGATTGACGTGTAGGATACTGGGCTAAGGCTTGTATCTACTTAAGAATCAATGTCAAAGGAAAAATCCTTGCCAATCTCAGATATAGACTAAACACAGTTTTAGGAAAAAAGAGGTGTAAATGGTGACCAGTGGCATTCCTGTTTGAGTTTTAGAAGCACTGCTTGACAGACACTGTGACCGTGTTCAAAGGTGGCTTTGCAGCAACACAACAGAATTTACCGGCAATCATGAGTACAGAAGTTGCAATTAGAGGTAGTTACAGCCCTTACAGAGCTCAAACGGGATCTATTTGTATGTGTTTGCAAGTGGCCTGTCCGTCTCTAGCAATACGTTCTACAAAAAGGCCACAAAATTCTAGCAATATGTGCATGCAGTTAATATCAATAAAATTTTAATTGATTGCAAGTTATAAATGAACCTATCATTGCTCATTTTCCTCATAATTGTTGCGCATATAATATGTCGTCCTCGGCACTCTTTCCCAATTAATAGTTGTATATCCGTTGTTTCAATACCGTCAATGAACATCCCTGTTTTTCAGCAGTAAGAACATCTCAGGTGAAACCTATAAGAAAGGGTTTGAGGGGTATGCGCTGTCTTGCAACCAAATGCAACTGGCATGTGTAAAGCCATACTTGACAATGTTTGTCAGCATCCTTCCTGCTTATGCCAAAATAGGAGCTTTGGAACAGGTATAAACATCCATCAAAGACCAATTACAACTGCCCTGGTAGACATGCATGCAAAATGTGGAACCATAGACAAGGCATGTCAACTGTTTGACATAATGCCTCGAAGAGATATCATCTAATGAAATGAAATGACTGCAGCATATGCACAAATTGGATTTGTTGAAAAGGCTTTAGAAACTTTCAGGCAAATGTAATTGGCAAGTGTAAAGCCAAATTCCAGAACCTTACACAAAATCCTCCTTGTCTTTGCTAAAATGGGAGAGCTTTGGAACAGAGTATAGACATCTATCAAAGTTTAATGGAAGGGGGATTTTTGACAGATATGATGGTTGTAAATGCTCTTGTAGACATGTACGCAACTTATCGAAGCATCGACAAGGCACTTGTGCTGTTTGACAGAATGCCTCAAAGAAATGTGATCTCATGTAATACCATGATTGCAGGATGCACAAAATTGATTTTCTAAGGGTTTTAAAAACTATCAAGCAAATGGGATTGGCAGTTGTAAACCAAATCCCACGACTTTTACCAGCATCCTCACTGTCTGTGCCAAAATGGGAGCTTTGGAACAGGGTACGGATATCCATCAAAGCATAAAGGGAGGGTATGCAAATATGGAAGCATAGACAAGGCACGTGAACTATTTGATGGAATGCCTTAAAGAGATGTGCCCTTGTGAACTGCAATGATTGTAGGAAATGCACAAAATAGATTTCTTGAAAAGAATTTAGAAGCATTCAAGAAAATGAAATTAGCAGGTGTAGAGCCAGACTCGGCAACCTTTGCCAGCATCCTGCTGCATGTGCCAAAGTCGGAGCTTTGGAACAGGGTATGGACATTCATCGAAGCATAATGGAAGGGGGATATTTGTTAGATGTTATAGTTACAACTGCCCTATTAGACATGTATCCAAAATCTCGATTGCCATGGTTGCAGGATATGCACAAAATGGATTCATTAAATGTTAAACTATGTTAATGGATTCGTTTTGTAAATTAAAAATTTCAAGCATAGTTCATATGTTTACCTCCATTATTTTAGTAACTTTATTTTGAACTATTTGAATTTTGATGAACCTTTAAAAAAATAAAAAATTCATTTATTAGCTGTATTTTTTATAGTCTTCAAACAATATCATATCTTTATTTTTCTTAAGGTGTTTTCCTATAAACTATCAATTTTTATTTTAAATTTTCATGTATTTTATGTAAAACTAAATATAATTAGTTCAATTATTTTTCCTATAATTATCTTATATGATAAATTATGATAATATAATTTTAAAATATTTTATTTTATTTATTTAGATCTTTTAAAGAATTATAAAAAAATAAGGGAATAACATCTCTTTTATATCTACCTAATCTAAGAAAATTTGATAAATGCTCATTTTTAATGATGGGGATTTGATCTCATTAGTGTCATTAATCCCCCTTCTATTAGGGGCCATAAATGGATCCTAAATATAACAAATTACTTCACAAGGTGGGCCAAAATAGTAGCTCACAAAGATGCCAACAAGGATTGAGTCATTGATTTCTTAAAGGAAATTGTAAGCCAAACCAATGCCCTTGCCACCCTAATCCTAGATAATGCAAAAGCATTCATTGGATTAAAAGTCACCAAATTTACCTAAAAGCATGGTATCTACTTGAGGATCTCATCAAACTATTACCCTTAGGGTAATGACTTGGTTGAGTTAAAAAAATAAAATTTTGAAATAGATTGTTGGTTGAACTTTAAAATATTATCTATGTACATGGAATTCTTTCATATGCCAAGCTTTGTGGGCTTATTGTATTATTCAAAATGTGCCATAAGGACTTCACCCTATGCCTTGGTCTATGGCATGGAAGCATGATTACATATACACACTAAACTCCCCATTATTAATATGTTGGAATTAAAAGACCTTAATAAAGTTACTCCAATAGAGGTGTCGTTCACATAACTACAACTATAGGAGGCAAGGGAAGCCACTCTTGCATAGTTTGAGAGGCATCAAATAATTATGAAAAGATGGTTCAGTGAACAAGCCACATTGCAATACTTCACAATAGAATATTTAGTCCTCATATGGAATAAAAATTAGGCCAAACCTAGCTCTCACTCCAAATTTAAGTGACTATATAGTATATATTACTTGATTGAATATGGCTTGAGAAGGAGATACATGTTAACACTATCTTATATGGTGAGATATTATTAGTATTTAGTGGTATGTACCTCAATTTATCCTTATTTTTTTATAAAAATGTATATTTTGTCTTGCTTTCCCTTCCCTTGTATATTTTTTTCCTCTTTCCCTCCTTGCCCACTTTTTATGAAAATCTCACAAGGTTTGAAGTGCCACCTTTGGCTACTATCAGTAGGAAAAGAAGAATTCTCATAATAGGGAGTTAATTTAGCTTTCCATTTAGCAGTGTTAAACTAAAGATGAATAGCCAAGCCTATGTTTGGATGTAAATTCTCTCTCAAGTGCTTCCTAAGAAGGTTCATATTACACTAGAACTAGTAGCATTATGCACTTCCATTTACTATACTTAATATCAAGGTGGCTACAAATGGGTCAGTAACCCCAAGGGGAAGAAAAATCTATACCTAACTGAATATATCCCCTATGATGCAATTGACATGCAACCTCATAGCTTATTGTACAAGCCCTACAAGTAACCAAGTTAGAGGATTATTTTAAGAAAACCCAAAAGTAATTTCTTAGTTATTGAGGCTTCTAGGGAATTATTTTCTTGAAAGGTGTGGATGCTTCAAATCCACTTACTAATTTGGCATTAAGGGTATTCCAAAAACCCTTCTAACAAGCCCTGGTATCTTTTTCCTTCATACATAGGAAAGACAATAATTGAGAGGTGGGCATTTGCACTTATATGGGGGACCAAAAAGTGGCCACTCCGCTTTTTGGTCCCATAAAAGAGAAAATGTGAGTGCATTATAATGAAAGGTGCTTACATTATCTTTGTCTTTCTCTTTTGGCGAAACTATACACATGAAATAAACATTTATATATGGACATTTACTTTCTTATACTTTAATATATTTCATGTATATAGTTTCAAGATGTTTGAGAATGGAACCTTTCAAATTTATAGGAGTTATAATACAAATTATAATTTTTAGAAGATCTTATAATTTCCTCTCTCTTTCTAATTCTCTTTATCTCACCTCTCTCTCAATCCCTCCCTACCTCTCCCTACCTACCTACCTTTCCCTCCCTACCTCTCCCTACCTACCTTTCCCTCCCTCCTCCCCTTTTTGCTTCTTTCTATCTACCCTATCGCTCTCCCTCCTCTTCCAATTCCCTCTTTCTCTACACCTTTCTCTCAATTCCCTCTCTCTCTATCGCTCTCTATCTTTCTTTCCCCCTCCCTACCTCTCCCTCCTTCCTTCCATCTCTCCCTCTCTCTCAATCTCTCCACTTCCTCCTTCCCCCCTCTCTCTCTTCCTTCCTCCATCCCACCTTCCCTCTCTACCTCTCCCTCTGTCCCTCCCACTTTCTCTCTCCATTTCATTATCTCCTTCCATCTTTACTTCTCTCTATATCACATATCCCCTCTACCTCTCCCTCCCACATCTCTCTCTCTCATTCTCTCCTTCCCTCTCTACTTTTCTCTATCTCACCTATCCTTCTCTACCTCTCCCTTTGTCCCTCCCACCTTCTCTGTCCCTCTCGCTCTCTCCTTCCCTCTTTACTTCTCTCTATATCACCTATCCCTATCTACCTTTCCCTCCCACCTCTCTCTCATTCTCTCCTTCCCTTTCTACTTCTCTCTATCTCACCTCTCTCTCTCTTTCTCAATATACCACTATTATCCTTCCCTCTTTACTTATCATTATATCACCTACCCCTCTCTACCTCTCCCTCCCTCCCCCACTCTCTTTCTCAATTTCTCCTTCACTTTCTACTTCTATATATCTCACCTCTCTTCCTCCCTCCTTCCCTCCTCTCTTTATCTCTCTCCTTCCCTCTCTACTTATGTCAATCTCACATTTCTCTACCTCCCTACTTCTCATTTCCTCCTTCCCCCTCCTCTCTCTTTCCTTCCATATCTACATCTCTTTATCGCTCTCTCCCTCCCTATTGCTCCCTCCTTTCCCTCTCTCTCTCAATCTCTCCACCTTCATCCCCCCTTCTCTAATTCTCTCTATATTACCTCTCTTTCCTCCTTTCTCCCTCCCAACTTCCCTCTCTAATGCTCTCTATCTCACATATCCCACTCTCTCCCTGTCTCTCTCAATATCCTCGCACTCTTCCTTCCCTCTCTACTTTTCTATATTTCACCTCTTCTTTATCTCCCTCTCTCAATCTCTCCACCTTCCTCTCCCCTCTCTAATTCTCTATGTATCACCTCTCTTTCACTTTATCACTTTCCCCTTTCCTCTCTAGTTTTATCTATTTCACCTCACTCTCCCTCCCTACTTCCCCTCTCTATCTCTTTACCTCTACTACTTTTTACTATCTTAACTCTCTCTCCATCCATCCTCTCTCTCTCTCTCTCTATCCTTCCCTATCTATTTCTCTTTATCTCTCTCCTGAAAGGTCCCTACCTTTCCTTCCCTTCTTCCCTTTATCTCTCTCTCAATATCTCCACCTTCCTCCTTCCCTCTCTACTTCTCTCTTTAATCACCTCTCTCTCTCTTCCTCCCTGCCACTTCCCTCTCTATGTCTCTCCCTCCCTCCTTCCCTCTCTTTCCCTCTCTCTCAATCTCTCCACCTTCCTTCTCCCCTCTTTACTTCTCTCTCTCACCTACCCTCCCTACTTCTCTCTATCTCACCCATCCCACTCTCGCATTCTCTCTCTCAATCTCCCCTCCTCCCCTTTTTATTTCTCTCTATATCACCTCATCTCTCTATTAATCTATCCACCTTCTTCCCTCCCTCTCTACTTCTCTCTCTATCACTTCTCTCTATCTCTCTTTCTTTATACTTCCCTCTCCACTCTTGTCTATCTCACCTCTCCCCCCCTCCCTCCTCCCCCCTCTCTCATTTCCTCTCTATTTTTTTCTATCTCACCTCTATCTCCCTCCCTCCCTCCATCCCCCTCTCTCTCCCTATCTACTTCTCTCTATATCTCTCCCTCTCTACCTCTCCCTCCCTCCCTCTCTCCTCCTATCTACTTCTCTTGTTATCTCTTTTTCTCTCTCTTTCACTCTCTACTTTTTTCTATATTACTTCTCTCCCTCACTCCCTATTGTACATATGTTACCTATGTTTGACATTTCTTTCCACTTATGTCAAAACTTAGTTTGGGCTATCATAGATGCTTGTTTGAATGTGCTTAGCTTGGATTTTCATTGATGTTTACATTTTTATGTTGATGATACACTATGATGATGTGCTAATAGTGATGTTGTTGATGTTCATGGTTGGATGTCATGCCTTGTTTGATATCAATTAAATTTGTACTGATATGATTGTTGTTAGCAAAGATGATATCATGATGATATATTAAGATGAGAATTAGAAGTATTAAGATGAGGATTGGAAGTAATTTTGAAATTGGAGATATATTATTGATGGTCTTTAGTATGTTATTCTTGAGGACATATGTGTTGCTACAAGGAAGTTATGGTCTTTAGATGTTGGTGAAAGTTTCTGCTACAAGAAGTTGCTTTGAAGACTATTTGGGAGAACGCTTTGAATTCCTATGCTCTTGGAGATATGGTCTTATGGTTTGGGATTTAGTGTTCTTGTTATGTGGATTTTGTACTCGTATCTTTTTAGGTCAGTAGTGTTGTTGAGGAATACTTTGGTAATTATAGTGGGAACTAGTAGTTTGGTTGTTTGTTAGGACTGGTCCATAAAATACTCTGCATTTATCCACATTGTTTTTTTTGTTCCTACAACTTGGTGTGTGTGCCTCTAGTGTTTGTGTAGTGTCTCAGTTCATCTTTCATGTGATGAAGTTTACCAAAGTTGGTTTGTTAATGTTCTATTTCATGCATGTCTTCAAGGCTTTTGAGATGAAGTGTTATGTTTCTATTTGGGTTGCACCAGCTATTTTTGGCATGATAGTAAGAAAGAAGTATATGGAAGTTTTGTTGGATTTTCATGGAATATCTCTTTGTGGTCCACACATCAATGGTTGATCTTTTTGATGCTGCATATTATTTTGAGTTGGTCTTTTGGGTAATTTGTGGATGTCTAACCAATAGGGCTTGTTCTCTTACTTGTGCTAGGCACTTGGGGGTCTACACCAAAAATTGAGGTTATGTTAAGATGTGTTTGGGTCCTTCCCTATCCTATTGAGAACCACATTGAGTAAATTATGTTGGAAGATGTGTTTTTGGGCTGATTGGTGTTGTTCTACATGTTTACTTGTCAAATTGGGATGTTATGCACTAGCATGTTTAACGTTTGGGATTAAATTGGAAGATGTAATAAGTTATTTTAGGTCCTCTCTATCTCTTGGATGTGACTTTTTTCATTGTAATTATGATTTTGTGCTGACTTGTTGAGGTTATTAGTTATCTCCTATTCTAGCTAACCTAAATTGATGTTTCCATCACTTGTGGAGGATATAAATGAAAGAAAAAATTAGTAAGTGTTTTGGTGTGTGTGTGAGAATGGAATAATATAAAAAATTAGTATGAGTTGTGAAAATAAAATACAGGCGTGCTTCAATATCTCAATTAGTATAGTATATTATTGGCATATGTTGTAATTCTATATCTTCATATATCTTTCTAGAAGATAGTGAGTTTTCCTAGCAAGGCCTTCTATCTTTCCCTAAGGTTGTGCACCTTAGCCTACAAGTCCTTTTTGTATCTTTCTCTAAGGTTATGTGCCTTAGTCTGCAAGTCTTTCAAGGGGTAGTGTGCTTCCTTAGGCAGTGAGCCTTAAAAAAAAATTGTAATGTTGTAAGTAGTGAGCTTCATATATTATGAGATTTTCATCGTTGTTTTTACCTTCTTGGGGTTTCCATGTATATCTAGTGTTATCTTGTGCATGTTTGTTCATTTCTCTATCTTTAATTAACTTTTTGAATTTATTAAGATTTGTTGATTTGTTTAAGGGTTGTTGATCTTGTTAAAATTCTAAATTTTCTTTTTGTTGAAGGGTTTAATTTTTTTAGGATACTAATTCACCCCCCCTCTTAGTATCCAAGTGTGTTCAAAAATTGGTATTAGAGCCAAGTTCCTCAATAGAAGATTAATCACTTGAGGAAAGATCTAGGATGGCACATGATTGATCTTACAAGGGACCTAGGTTTTATGGAAGAAATTACACCTTTTGGGAAGTAAGAATGGAAGGCTATATATACTCTCTAGGGTTTGGTGTTTGGAAATATATCAAAGATGGTTACTTTGCTCCTGATACTCCTCCAATAGATCCAACTGAGATTAGATTATATGAGAACATTACCAAGGAAAAAAATGTTATCATGTGTGGGTTAGATGATTCAAAACTTTTGAAGGCATGATGAATTGTAGTTCTACTAAGGATGTATGGGAAAAGCTAAGTAGCATTTATGAAGGAGATATAATAAAGTGAAACAAGTCAAAATGAAAAATTTCACGAGCATATTTGAAACTGTGAGGATGATAAAGGATGAAGATATTGCTAGTTATATGCTCCAAGTGGATGAAGTAGCTACTAGCATTAGAGGTCTTGGTGGAGAAGTGAAAGAAGATGAGATTGTGAAGAAGACCGTCTGAGATCTCTCCCTAAATATTATAGTCATAAGGTATCTGATATTGAGCAGTCTAAGGACTTGGGTAAGTATTCAATAGATCAATTTTTTGGTGCTCTCACAGTCTTTGAAAGGAGAGAGTTTGAAAAAGATGCTCCAAAGAAGGAAGCAACATCCAAAGTCAGTAAAAAGGTAGAAGATGAAACTACAAATTAGTGTTGTGACTTTGATGACGTAGAAGAAAACTTTGTGAGAAGATTGAAGAAGGGCATCAATAAATTATACAAAGGTAAGTTACCTTTCAAGTGCTTCAACCGTGGGAGAATTGGTCATTTTTTCCTCTAAATGTCCTTTAAAAGAATCAAAAGATAGCAACAAAAGAGAAAAGTTTAAGAGGATTCTCTATTCCAAGGAGAACAAGTGTTCCTCAAAAGATGAGGTTCATGATGATTCAAATGATGAAATACTCTTCATGGCTTTGAAAGTTGATGAAAAAAAGAGTGAGATTGAAGAATGTAAGAAGTTTGGAAACTTATAGGCTAACAAAGATAATGAAAAGTCAATGGTTGTGCAAACTACCTTTCATACAAAGGAAGAAGCAAATGCTTGGGTGATTGGTAGTGGTTGCTCTAACCACATGATTGGCGAGAATGGGAGGTTCATTAGCCTTAAGAATTGGAATGGTTGAGTTGTCAAGTTTGGTAGAGATGAGTCAGCAAAAATTTGTGAAAAGGGTGTTATAACCATTGATGTCCTCTATGTCAAAGGGCTAAAGCATATTCTCCTCAATATCAGTCAAATGTGTAGTGAAGGATATAACCTTACATTTCATGTCAAAGGTTGTGAGATCGAGAAGGCAGGGTCTGAAAGTTTAGTTGAAAGGGTATCGGGACAAATGGAAATGTCTATCATCTAAAGGAGGCAAATGGAAGAACTTATTTATTGGTTCAATTTGGTGAGTGTTGGTTTTTGCACAAACAGATGGGACACATCAACTTTGACAATATGATGAAGATCAACTATACTCATGCAGTGAAATATATGCCTAAGATAACCAAGCCTACAAACACATTATGCAAGGACTATCAAATGGGAAAGTAGAAAAAA
>VDFB02105785.1:492547046-492642532 GCA_007258455.2 Sequoia sempervirens | reverse complement strand
TTTATCAATAGAACAACGATGTGTTCATACACATGAATTGATCATTTAAATAAATAAATGAAAATAGTGAGATCATACACAAGGAACTTTGAATACCAAATGACAATGATAATTAGTAAGCTTGTAATCAAAACCCTAAATATAGAGTCATATACAACTCATGCCTCATTCAAAGAAACAAAAATAAAAGCTTTAGATCGACAACTATAGAAAATAGGATTGTACCTCTTTCATGCTCCAAAAATGATCCACCAAAACTTGGATACAAGGTTACAAATACAAAGCACACAACCACATTAATTACAGATGGTCAGCTTCTACTCTTTCTCAAGCCTACAACACTAATCATGCCTTATAGAAAGAAACAAAAGCATGAAAGAATGACTCATACATAATCGGGTCATTTGTTGGCCAATCACAAAATATGATTCTTGGTGGAGAAAGATAGGTACACAAAAGAATCAGTCCTCCTTCACTACCAGTGTACCAACCTCTCAACTATTGGCTATAGAAAAGTAGAGGAAAAATATTTGCAAAACAATGTAAGATGGAAAATAAACTTGGCCAATCCTCCACCAGTTAAATTGCTTCATTCTCCTCATTCCATTCTCCATATGTGCTATTACTCCCACTCTTCCTACGCTTCAATCAACTTGTTGCTCCCTATTGGCTTCTCTATAGAAAACAACTTCTTCTTCTCATTTCCCACTCTTGTGTTGATCCACCTTTTCAAGAAAAGTTGTCATGTTATGTGTTTCCTCTCTTTCTTTTTCCTTGATTAATTTAACTACCCCTCTAGTTTTACTTGATAGGGAGAGGAAAACCATTTATTTCTTACCATTTATCACAAGAGGCAAGCCCACACAAATGGAAAAACAAAATGTTCGCATCAAAAAAGTGATGCCCCTACATCACTATATCTTTATCTATTTGTATCCCTCTTCCTCTCTTTATCTATATTCATGAATACCTCTACATCTATTTATCTCACTCTTCCTCTATCGCTCTATACTCATCTCTATCTCTATATTCCTCTCTTTTCCTTCATCTCTAGAAATGTCTCTGTCTCTCTACCCATCCATCTCTCTCCTTATCTCTCCCCCCTCCCTCTTCGTAGACCTTAATTTTCTTCCTTATTTAGAGGTTTTCTTTCACTCAAATTTATAGGCCTTTGTTCCACAAACAATATCATTTTATGAATGGATGCCCAATTGAACTCGTGTAATAGAAAATTTTTTGGAAGGCTTAAATTTTCCCTAATTGACATTCCACACCTCTTTAGCATACCCGTTGCACACAAAGGTGAGATTTGTAGTTACTTTCAAGTTGAATATTGATGTATGAAAGCTTCTAGACTCTAAAAAGACATAAAATATTTATTGAATAAGAAAATATAGTTTTAGAATCTTTAGAAACATGAATTTATTAGGAATGTTGAAAATATTTATATGATTATTTTATTTATTTTTTTTAAGAGAAATGCATTTAATTGAATTTAGGTTAATTAAGTATAATATACAAGTATAAATTAATTTAGATTAATCTAAGGATAATTAAGAATGATAAATTTAATATGTTATTTTAAAAATTATATATAATGAATCAATACATTTAATTTCTAAACGAATTATAAAGATAAAATGTAATATAATATCAGATTATTATTATTATTATTATAAGAAGTGTTTTCTATTTTATATGTGCCTTGAGAAAATAATAGTCTCTGAATATGTGGAAGTACATATAAAATGGAAAAGGGTTCTGAACTAGGGGATGAACACAAAATTGTACAAGGTTTCACCATTTTTTAATATGTGATTATAATATGGCATTACATCAAAATGGACCCAATATTAATGAAACTAAAAATAGGCATACAAAATTTGCCATTACATTTTTCTCTCAAGTTGGGGTGGATATGAGTCGTAAAATAAGTATTTTATTTAAAAGTATAACAAAACTCTTAAACATGCATGAAAATTAAATATTTAAACCTTAATGGATACTATGATTTGTGTGCTAACAATTAAATTGGTATCTAACAATTTCAAATAGTTATGAGATAAAGAAAATTGTTGGAAGAGAAGTCTAAACAAGTAATTGACGATATACACTTTATAATTTACTTTTTCTATTCTAGGGTTTCAATATTCATGGAAATGAAAACCTTGCAAACTACAAATTTAAAAGTATTATTGAAATCAACTAAACACAATGTTTGATTAAATTCAACAAGAAGAATAATCTATAATATTTAGAAAATTGATAATTAAATTTCTTTTGTATACTTTGAAAAGAAAAATATATAAATTTACAAGAAAAACAAAAACAAGCAAACCAAAAAAAATAGCCAAATCTCAATTTATTTATTCCTTAAATGAAAAAATCAAACAAACCATAAAAAATAATCAAGACTCAATTTATCAATTTTGAGCTTATTCTTTTCCCAACCGTTCCTCCATATTTTATTTTCATGATTAGGAGAAACATTGCCATCAAAACCTCCTCCCATTAAGCATACCTTTATGTATTTTTCTTCTCATATCTTTTCTCATTCTCATACTCATGTTTCCTTCCCTATTCCTACTTTTTCGTCCTCCAAAATATGGGAAACAATGTCACATCCCCACCTTAGCCACCTCCATGATTGATGGTTTTGAGGGAAAACCAACAAAATAAATGCAATTAAGTCTCATAAGACAGCATGCGTATATGGAGACAACATAGACCAAGGGTGAATGAGGTGTATCATTAATAAGGCATGGTGTCATCACCATGCAATCCAACTTTTACTTCTAAGAGGAGGCATATTAATTGCAAATTTTAGCAGCCTTCTTTTGGGGACGACTTTTTTATGCATTGTAATTTCTCTCAATTTATTTAATAAAAAAATAAAAATTGCAAATTTTGGGCGTATGTGAATGTGATGAGAATGAATGAAGAGGAATGGTTTCAGAGAAAGAACCACGTGAAGGTATGGTCATCCATCAATGCTAACCGACTGTACGAATGGCTTACCTTCTTTATTTCCTACTCATGTCTGCATATATTTAGAGGTTTTGGAAATAAAAGCGTGAGAGAAGAGAGAAAAGGAGGATGTGCAGGAGAATGAGATGTGCAACCCTTTTGAAATCTGGAGTTCTTGTGCTATATTTTGGGAAGAAAAAGGTAGCTTGTATTGGAGAGCGTGAGATGGGTAGGAAGTGCAGGAGGAAGATAGTTAAAAAGGATTTAGAAACTTTAAGGAAAAAACAGGGACTCGTAGGCACAGGGAAACAAAAATCACGTAAGAAAGAAGGCAAAGAGTTCTACAGCATGGAGGAAGAAATTGTGTAGAGGCAAGATATGGGTGCAAGAAGAGATTAGTAAGAATCCAAGAGGATGGGAGGAGAAAACGTGAACAGATTGGTTTGATTATCAACATTCAAGTGAAAGAAAACAATAGGTCTTCTTTAACTAGTATTTTTTTTCCTCATGTTGTCCATTCTTCTGTCCAATGCAATGATAGTGTCTGTTCAAGCACATGTGAGTTGGGGAGAAAGATTTTGCATCGTGGAATTTATGAGTTTCATATATATGCATATATTTTATGAAAAATGCCCATGGTGAGATATGGAATTCTTCCTTAGAGCCCAACCACTCCCATTTCTTAGGAAATCAGATTTGTCAATTGACCTGGCGTTGTTATTGTTCAGTATATATATACTATTTTCTCACAATTATGGAGAGAATATGTGTGCTGGTAACTCATGGATAGCTCTCAAATTATATAGCTAATCATTTCCAATGATAAATCAGGGTACAGTTTTTTAACTCACTTTAATATATATTTGTTAGAAACAATAAACTTAAAAACACAAATGTCAGTACAAACAAAAATTATTATACTCAATAATGAAACTGTGATTAAAAACACACAGGCAGAGAACTTAATTCTGCTATGTTTCAGACAGAAATATGCAGCCAATGTCTTCACACTTTATTGAGAAAAAAGATAGATATATACATAAACAACTAAAGCTGAAAAATGCACCAAAAACTACAAAGGGAAACTTTCCCAAACAGAAAAAGGAAACACACAAAAATGTTGGAAACATTCCTAACAGACAACTGAAGAAGATTTTTCTTATTTTAACATCCTCCCTAAAATCTAATTTGTGGGACAGCTTCTCATCTCTAAAAGATTCTTCACTCCATTGAAATCTTCTTCCTTCAATGGCTTTGTCAAAATGTCAGCAACTTGATCTTTGGACCTACAATAAGAAAGTTTGATTTTATTATTTTTAACCAGCTCTCTGATGAAATGAAATTTGATGTCTATGTGCTTGCTTCTTCCATGAAAAACTATATTTTTACAAAGTGCAATAACTGATTGATTATCACAAAATATAACTGTCTCTGCCATTTGGGGTTGCAACAATACTCCAAGCATCCTCTGTAACCAAATTGCTTGACAGCTTTACCTACTTGTTTGTCTTTTCCCTTGGAAAGATATTATGACACACAAAGTTGAGATCATGGCCACTACTTTACCTAGTCTCCATTCATCTCCCAACACTACCCCTACTTGTGAGAATGCTTTAGTGAATAAGGATAAAATTGTGAATGACCATAAAAAACACATTTGTGTGGAGGATATGTTGATATTAAAATATCCAATAATTGAGAGCTATGACAATCCTATCTCTTCTACTTGGGAAGACAATATAGGACATGGGGATGTACTGTGGATAATCATGAAAATCAAACCTTTCCTTCTCCTAATATCTTTTCTAGACATGAAAAAGATAGATTAGTGTTAGAAGATATCCTTATTGAGACTCTTGAGAATCTTCTCCCCACCTTTCCTAATTCCCCTACCATTTTGGAAGACCTATTTGAACAAAAAATTCCAATCATTGGTAACCATGAAACTCATAGTTATCCTTCTCTTGATGCCTCTCCTATGTGTGATGAAGCTACTTTACAACTTCAAACCATGGAATGTGATGAACATCTTACAAGCTCTCCCACTAGGATAGATAGTATGGCACAAGAGAATGAGACCTTAGAGAAAAAGGATGAAGTCACGAAAAATCAAATTGAGCCTTCTCTTAATATCCCCACAATTAATAAACAAGATAATCCAACCATTGATATCTCCCTTACTTTTGATGAGGTCATTTTAGAAGAATGAACCTTTGAATGTCATGAACATCTAGCTTGTAGTTCTCCTGAAAACTCTCCTTCTAGGGAGGCTATCATGGTGCAAGAAAAGGATAACATTGACAATAATTATAGAATGCCCTTAGATGAAGATGATGAAGTAACACTAAATTCTCACTCACTATGGGATGTTAATATTATTCAACCTCAACTCATCCTTTATGCACCTTCACACAAACCACAAACTAAAACAAAATTGAATTTATCCTTTACCCACCTAAGAATAATGTGTTGCCGTAGCTGAGTCATAATATTGTTGCTCATACATATAACACTAGAAACAATCTGTGCAACCAAGACAGCCAACCCCAACAACCTTACCTTTTCGTAATCCTATCTTACTTGTTCCTCCTCATTTTCCTTTGCATAGTGGGAAGGAGTATAATATTGTTGAACAACTTAAGAATACTCCTACAAAGATATCCCTATGGGACCTAATTCAGAATTCACCTAATTCTCACACTATGCTTCAAACAATTTTACAAGTTTCTATCCCTTCTAATGTGCAACTAAATGACATAACAGCCATGATTCAAGGAATAAATGCCAACATTGTTTTCCCAAAGTGAACTCTTCCCTTTTGAAGTGAAAAAAAAATTAATGCTTTCTTGATATTAGTGAAATACAATAAAATAGGAATCAAAAGAACCCTTGTTGATGATGACTCAACCCTTAATGTGTGTAGCATAAACCTTTTGGATAGGCTTCATGTGGATAAATAAAAAATACAACTTGATTCCTTGTCTATCCATGGATTTGACAATGTAGAAAAATAACTACTTGGTGTAATCACTTTACGTATTAGAGCTAGAAAGGCCACATTAGAAACACTAATCCATATTATTCCACATGATCTTTCATATAATCTTGTTTTAGGAAGACCATGAATTCATGCAATGAATGAGGTGTCTTCTACTCTTCATTGTAAAATGAAGTATATTTACAATAAAAAAGTGTACACACTTGATGAAGACCCTAACCCAAACAATTGTTTAAACATTGCGAAAGATAAGGAAAATCCTTTGGAAACATTAGCACCAACCACAAAATTGGAACTTGTGAAACAAAAAGACAAGGAAAAAAAATTGAGGAAGTCACAAAGCTATTAGAAGATGATTGGGAATTCTTAGATTCTGAACCAACATTCATGAGAGAATACAAGATTGTAAACAAATACTTTGAAAAGGGAAAGGAAAAAGTGGTAATGTCAAAAAAAAACTCAGAATACCATTTGAAAGCATCCACCTCAACCACTTTAGAACAAAAAACAACAAAATACACAACAAAATTTGATGAAATTGACTATGAACAACTGTTGAATCCAAAAGAAATGAAAAATATTTATGGAAAAGGTTATGAACTTATGAAACAACTTGGTTATAGTGGAAAAGGATGCGGTGTTTGAGAACATGGTATTCATGTCCCTATAGAGCCTAACATGCAAGAAAAAAAAATTGTTCTTCATTGTTATCCTTTGATAGAAATCAAACCATCAAAAAAACCTTCACTTACTATCAACACTATTACCAAAGTTTCCTCTAAGACAACTTTAACATTCGTGCATCCTAAATTGATTGACAATAGTGGTCTTGAATGTTATCCTTTGCAAGAATTGAAACAAACAAAGAAATATTTGCTTAATTTCAATTTCATCTTGAACAAAACACTAAGGATTTTATTTTGCTAGATTTTAAACCCTCCTACAAAGGAGAGAACAAAATATTGCAATCTAAAGAGTCTTGTGTAAGTACGACATATTGTACTAAGCAAGACACATTTTTTTTGTAAAATAACGAAAAATCCTCTACCATTGGTCAAGAAGGTATCTTGTTGAGCCTCCTCGAAGATCATTTGAGATCCCTCCCTCTACGAACATGAAATAAATTTTACTACAAGAGTTCATTTTGTGCATATCATAGAGATCATGGTCATGCTAGTAACCAATGCAAGGCTTTAAGTAACAAACTTCAACATCTCAAGGATTGTGGTGCTCTCCCTTGTGTTGAGTCACCTAATTCTTCTAACTGACACTTATTTTCATCCTATTCAGCTCATCCTTTCTCTACACTAAGTGGGGGCAAGGGGTTAGGAAACTTGTCCTCATATGTCACTTGTCATTGTCTATTTTGGCTAGTTGATCACCTTTCATGTACATATCAGAGCAAGCTTGGGATGTGGATGACATGCCTTAAGTTGGCTCACATGTAACATGTTTATTCATGACGTAGCTTATTGGAAATATATGACTTAGCATAGGGATTTTTGAATAACCTCTCATGTCTTCTTCTACATTACAAAAATTTCTCACAGGAATGGTTTTAGCAACCACTTTAAAGTGGGGGCATACATTGAAACTCATGTTTTTTTGTGCAATTTTCTTTCTTCTTGTGATGTGTCCTCTTCTTGGTGGTGTCATTAGGCTTGATTTCCTCCAAGAGTGTGATATTTCTTTGACTTTTCCTCTCTCAGACACATTAGGCATGATGTTCCCTAGGAAGAGACCTTGCATGAATGAAGCAAAATCCCTTTGAATAAACCTTACACTATTCTACATTCATGACATTGGTTATATGGCCACCTTGCATAACACAGCTTGCATTCCTGTAGAGTCATCTTGTTTGTTCATGAGTTTCAACCATATGAATTTTTGCTTGCCTCATGAAACTCAAAGTTCATTGTTGTGTGGCACCTTATAAAAGTTATCAGGAGGTATAATTTTGGTATGGTTTGACAGGAAGGCGAACAAGGGCATGACTTTCCCTTAGCCAATTGTGTGTGTGTGGTGAGTACATACTGTCCATGTGTGCATATGTCTCACCCTCATGTATTACTCACCTCACAGATGACCAGAATTTTCATAGCCCCAAAGTGAGTCCATTTTAATCAAAGCACCTATCGTGTTCTTTTCTTTCATCTTTATCACTTGGACATTGCATGTTTGTGTATCTTGATGTTGCATATTATACACCTTGTGTGTGTCCTTCTTTTGCTCATGTTAGCTTGACTTAGGAGCTTGGATTGTGGGGGCTGGACTAGTTCTTTGATCTTTGTTATCTTAGACCATCCGCATTGGCACAATTGGATCCCTCTTGAATGTCTACTTCAGTCTGAGTTTGAAGCAAGTTCATCCTATCACTAAAGTGGGGGCTAAAAGTAGTGTCAAAAAATGTTGTGTACATTTTTACACTTAATTTGGGAACAATGAATGATAAATGGGACTTAATGTTTCCTTGATCTAGTGTTGTGAGGTGTTTTATGCATCCACATTATGTCTTAGGCCCTTTTTAAGCTAAATTAACTTAAAATTTCCTTAACTTAATGTTGTAAATTGTATTTAGTTACATCTTTACATTAAATTTAGGGGGCTTGTAAATTAAGTGGACCTAATCTAGTGTTGTAATGTGTTCTACACATTTACATTAGATTTAGTCTCCTTTTTAACTTAATAGACCTATTTTTACCTTAATTTGGTGTTGTAAAGTGTATTTATTTACACTTTCACATTGGATTTTGGGCCCTATTGTATTTATGACCTTAATATCATCATTAATGTAGTGTAGAAAATTATACTCTTTGAGAAAAAGGAAATTTCCTGCTTAATTTGGACCTATTTTGTCACCCTTGTGTTAATTACTCTTTAAAATCACCATTTATAGGCCCCTAAGACCCATTCTTTCAGACCTTGAGGCTTATTCCACTCAAAAATCATATAAATCCTGACAAATAGCACTTAATTCATTTAAATCTCGAAAACCCACCTCAAAAACCTTAAGTGGGACCCATTCGCCACCATGGGTGAATGAGTCACCTCTAGTGGGACCCATTTGCCAAGAGTGGCGAATGAGTCCCTTTTGGTGTATTTTTCAAGTTTGAATAGGAAATTCACTGACCTAATTCAAATTTCAAGTAGATGTCAACCTTTTAGGTCTAAATAATGATAAATTAGGTGTTAATGCTTATAAATATAAGTGTTTAGATCATTTTTTCAAGGCATATAGAAATTTTTAATAAAGAAATTCAAGAGTCAATTACTGATAATTTTTCACAAGAGTATTCACAAGTCCATTTTCATCAAATTTGAAACTTTGGGGAAGCATTCAAGGATTTTTGTAGGTCTTCAATCTCACTTTTATTCTACATCAAGAATTGTTGAGGGTTGATCATGGATGCCTATTTAGAATCATGTAGAATTTTAGGCTGGGGAGATGCAACAAGCCATCAAGCCAAACCTAAGGACTTATTTTCTAAGTGATTTCATCTTCCATTGTCTCACTATCTTTAGCCTAAGGAAGGTTTGCATGTCATTGAGATTCATTTGTGGTGTTTTCACAAAACTGGACCCGAGTTTCAATCTAGGAATAAAGTGCAGGTGTTGGTGTATAGATCAGTGATTTCTATTTTTGATGAAGCAGAAAAGGACTGATTCGCCATTAGTGGTGAATGAGTCCTAGTTGGGGTGTTTTTCAAATCAATTTGCAAATTCTAGAACCCTTTTTCTTGAAACAATTTTTTGGGTAGAAACCTTGATCTGAGACTGATTCACCTAGGTTTGCGAATTAGTTCCAGTTCGTCAAAAAGTCAACATTTCCAAATTTTTATAACTACTTTCAATTATTTTGAGATTTTTAGGTGCACATAATTTATTTATTATACTTTCTTGTTCTACTTTGATTGCATTTTCAAACCATTTTATAGGCCATTTAAGTCTTTTTACATTTCACACTATGTTTTCAAACACCTTGCATTTTCTTAGTTTTGCATTAGTAGTTAATCTCTTTTATCAATTTTCAGCATTTAGGACAATCCCTTTTGATAAATTTCAACCTCCTTTGCATTGGAATCTCAAGGGTTTGTTCTTGAGTGAGCCATTAAGATTTTGTACCTCTCTCCTTTTAGTTTTAAAACTCTAGAAGTGTAAGGGAATCCCACACACAAAAATCTTTGGTTCAATTAATAGGCCCCTATGACCCTATATTAAGCATTTTGAGGCCTATTTTAATAAAAAACTTGACAAGATCAATAAATAAGCTTAATTTACACTCTCCCCAACACTTTAGCAATCAAAATAGGCCTTATGGGACCCATTCACCACTTTGGGCAAATGAGTTACATCTTGATGGGACTAATTGACCCAAGTTGGCGAATGAGTCCCATTTGGCCTATTTTTGAGGTTTTAAGTGCAAAAATTTGGTTTGAAATTCAATTTTTTTCTATGTCAACCTTTGGGATGAAATAAATAGTCATTTGAGTGGATTGAATATATAAATAAGCTTTCAAATCACTATTTCACATGAACCTATGATATCAATTCAAGCAAGCAAGAGTTAAATATTCCAAGAGTTCCCAAGAGCATCAAGATAGCATTCAAGGTCATTTCTAAGGAATTCAAGGGAAAAACTATTCATAAATTATTGTAGCAATTCAAGATCTATAATCATGTCAGGATTATCAAGCATCGAGCATGTTATTGTTCTAGTGTTGTGTTGTAGCATTGAGGATCCAAGACCAAGCATTGTTCTACACCTATTGTCAATATCAAGATCTACATAATTCATGGCCATTTCATGTTGAGTTGTATATTTACCAGACATAATTTACAAGGAATTGTTGTGCCCTTAGCACACACGCCCCGTTCAGAACAAGGACCCTCTTTTCTTTCACCTCGTCAGGTCTTCTACGGCTACCTCATTTTGCGTGCCCCTCTTTTTTGATGTTCCACATGGTTGATGTTGCTCTAATATTTCATCATAAATCAACCATGCCTCCGCTTTTGGTCTTTTGCTGCCCTTCGGGGCCTCGCGGGTTCACTTTGGCATTTTGGCCCTAAACGGCTCTGGACCCTTCCGGGCTCGGGCCTCCAGAGTTCCCCTTTTGGGATTCCCCTTCGCAATTTCTGTCCTGCGTGGCATTCTCTAGGCGCTTTTCCACTCCGCAGGGCCCGCCCTGCCGTCTTCCATTTGAAATTTTCCCAAGGTTTGCCGGGCGGCGCCTGCCCCTTCGGGCCTCGAGCCCCGAAAGTCCACCTCTAGACTTCCGTCCCAGGCTCACAGTCTAGGACGGCGAGCCTCCGGGGGCCGCCCGCCCCTCGAGCCCCGGGCTTCTCGCCGCCGCCGTCACCTAAGCAACACGAAGAAAACCTTCACCGGGGAGTTCCTTCCGCTTCCTGCCACAGGCGTTTCCGGGCCCGGCTGTCCGGAGTTCCGTTACCGGAACTCCGCGATGGTTCTGCCGTCCTCCATGGCGGAACCCTTCCGACTGCCCGCCCTTCAGGCCCTGTGGATCCCTTCACCGCCGCCGTCGCCCGATAGTTGCTAAAACCTCGCGGCGGTCGTCGCCTCGCATCCTCCCGGCAGTCGGACCCCGGAGTCTCCACCGCCGCCACTGACCTAATTTGAAATCCCACCAACTTTTGGCGCAGTCGTACCTGTAATTAATGCATGTATTAATGGTAGTTGGGGTATATAGTGCCCGGTCCACCAATGTCATTTTCATAATCTGAATTGTAGTGAGTTGGAGTAGTCATCATCTGGAGCCCACTACCTTCGTTCGCATCGCGATCCTCGACATCAACATCACTCCGTCGACCCCCGGTGAATCTCGCGACCCCCGTTTAGCGTATCCGAGGTAGGCCAACCCCATTTTCCCTACCATCTTTTTCATCATTTTGGAGGATTTAAATAATTGAACAATTAATTAGAGTGGCATGAAATTGAAGAGCACTAAATTGTGCCCATTACCCATCTTGTGAAAATCTCTGAAACCCATCAGAATTGCCCTCGCCACCGACTCAGGACTTGTGCACGTCGTGGTTGTTCTTCGTGCAGGGAAAAAGTCCCAGCCGCTGGGCTCGAAACCCTCCTTCACCATCAGAATCCGAAGCTCCAAAACCTCCTGATGAAAATCTGCGCTGCCAGGCCCAGTTCATCGGGTTTCCCTTCCCGGGTTTCCCTTGGCACTTCGCCATGCCTTATCTACAAGCATGCCACCACCTTCTGGCTTCCGGGCCTTGAAATGTCTTTCGTCGTCTTAGCTTAAACCTATGCATGAGTGCTTTTACTGAGTCGGGCTCCGGTCCCCAGGGTTCCTTCCCTAGGTTTCTGCCCTGTTTTCGCCGTCCCCGACGGAGTTCGTGCCCTGGTTTCCTGCCCTTAGGCTTCACCCTAGCTTTCGCTGGTAGTCTATGGCGATGTGGAAATTTTCATCATTCTCATCGGACCCCGGGTGTCAGACCTCTGTGTCTAAATTGCCACCGTTTCCAATGGCAAAACCTTACGGCGAGGTCCCATCTGTCGCCCGCTTCTCCGGATCCTGGGCTTCCCTTGGTCGTCTAAATCTTGTCGAACTCCCCCTACCAGCTCCCCAACTCTTGGGCCCCGGGAACCTCCTCGCCATCATCGCTCAATCAATGTGAATGTCTTACAGCGGCCTCCAGCTCACATCTTCCCACCAACCGGGTCCCGGGCCGACCTTTGCTGCCGCGATTCAAATCATTACTAAAAATCTCGCGGCGGCCTGTGTGCCGCATCTTCGCAGCCGTTGGGCCCTGCCGCGCTGGAAGCCTCCAAGCTTGAACCATAACCTCATGCCAATCGTCCTTTGGCCTCCCGGACCCCGGACCTCGGACTTCCACCGTGGGACTTCCTCGGCCGAATTTTCGCTTGCTGTCCGCCATTGCTAACAACCGTCTCCTGACAGCTTCCCGGCCTGAAATCTCTAAAGCCCCTTGGATCGGCTCAAACAATCTCAAATCCAGAATCCAACCTCGACCTACATCCTAAATTTTTTCGTTCCCCATCATGGGCCTCCTAGGACATTGAAATTTGGCCAGGAAGGGTCTTCGGGAGCTTTCATCTGTGTTTTCCCTTCGAGCAGCATTCCTGCGAGGAAAGTCTGGCCCTCTGGGCCCAGATTATCCTAATGCCCTGAAACGAAGATAGATATCATCTAAAGATGAGATTTATGATATACTTGCTTGATTATTTAGATGTTATCTTTGAAATATGGACTAACATGAACGCTTTTGATGTTTTGTTGCACTGACTTTGCCCTTGCTTGCAGAATATATGGAATCGGCTGCCGAAAATTCAGGGCCCCCCGCCGGAAAGGATAATGGCAAGAAATTAAGAAGGACCCCTCGAGGAAAAGAAAATAAAGATCAGATGAAGTTTCAGTTCCAGGGTGAGCTGCTCTACTCAAAGGTCTCAATGGACTAGAAGGAGATCTCATATACAAACATTGGTCAGGTGGACATAGATGAGTTTACCCAGAGGGTCAAGGTCAACCCTACAACTAAGAATGCCAGACTAATAAGGTAGAGTGGAATAGCCAAGGCTACCGGTTTCCCTCCCTCGCTCATAGCGCCCGAACTAGTGATGGCTTGCTGAGAAGCTTATCAAACAGACACTGGAACAATTGTGGACAAGGAGGGGAACATCCTCGTCGACATGTCACCAGAAGGAATCATGAAAACATTTCACATTCCCACATTCCCACATATGGAGGTCCCCTCATTGGAACAATGCCAAGCGGCGTGGGATGCAAATCCGTCAGGGTGCAAGAAATTGATCAACCTCTACTGGCTTAAATAGAAACGGGGTAGCACTGCAAAGGTTCCTCAGGAACTCTTCCGTAGCGATTTCCACAAAGACTACCATGACCTGGTAACTATGCTGAGTAGGGTCATGGGTCTCCCAGCGGCTGCCTACTTCCAAGAATGGATGGCATATTACATTGAGCAGATCCTGCGGGGGAATGAGGACATTAACACAAAAACCTCATTCGACTAGGAAGCCATCATCAGCAATTGCTTCCATGAGCAGTTCATCAACGTCAAGAAAAGCATTAAGTTTTACATGACCTCCTACCTGGTGTACTCCCTAGCAGGTCAAAGATAATACAACAGGTTGTTTGTAGCGCTCGATCAGGGACATAAGCGAGGGCTCAAGCCGTTTGACAAATACCCTTAGCTCCAATACCGCCACTTCAAGAAGGAGTACTGCAAGCTCAATGATGCATTCATTGGCCACATCATCAGATTGATCACTGGAGACTTTGAGAGGAGGGTCTCCCACAGCGCTAGGGCACTCTTGAAACAATATGCTTTCCTGTATATCTAGTTCCCCAAATTCACCTGTATATCTAGTTCCCCCTTTCCACTATGCCCGAGGCTCTTGCAAGGCACATGCAGAGTCTTCCCCCTGAACTCTCGCAGATCCTAATGGACCCAGCTCTCCAAGCCACCCTCGCCCGAGCCCTCGCAACAGCTCAGCCTTCACAACCACTAACAGGGCCCCCAGCCATGGAAGCCACGATGCAGATTTTGAAAGAGTTGGAAGAGCAAGAGCAGGAGGCCTCGAGGCCCATTGAGGAGGAGGTTGATGAATATCATGAGCACCCCGAGTACGAGCATCGAACCATCGACAAGGTGGCCTATGAGGAAGAAGAGAGGCTCTTCTGAGAGCGGAGATGAAGAGGATGGATCAGGTGCCAAGGAGATTATTCAAACTTTCGATGAGGACATTGAGGAGGAGTCGGTGTAGCAGCCAAAAGATGTTGGGGAGGAGATAGAAAAGTCACCACATGGTGAAGAGGGGCAGTCACCAGAGGAGCAGCAGCAAAAGGATTTATCTGAGGCTGAGACCCATGTTGTGAAGGGTCCTGAGGCTGAGGCTGTTGAAGAGTGGGAAGAAGAGGAGGCAACGAAAGAAGGAAGTCCCACTCAGCAATTGTCCACCAAGATGCCCGTCAAGCGCCTCGTATTTGTTTAAGACTCCGATGAGGAGGAGGAATCTACCAAGGGGAAGGAAGAGCCCCAAAAGGAAAAGGAGGCAGAAGTCTTGCCTCTAACTGAAAAGGGTGAGGGCAGCCATGATGCACCCAAGGACAAATCTGCTATGCCTGACTGGTTGGAGAAAAAGCTTGAAAAGACAACCCCAGTGCTAAAAGACCCAAGGGTGAGATTGGAGGCCATCTTGGCTCAATCCCTGACCACAACGAAGAAGGAGAAGAAGCCTAAGGTCCGTTCCAAGATAACGATGGACGCTTCTGGCTCATGAGTAGCGCAAGTTGCCACACCTACAGTTGGCCAGGTAGGGGTGAGCTATAGTGTCTCCACCATTGATTTGGGGACAACAACTAGAGAGAAGAAGGTCGAACACCTAGAGGAATCAGTGGCCACAGTGGTACACCTGATCGAGTAGGACAAGGTCACCAAAGACGAACTCAAGGCCCAGGTTGCTGCCCTAACCAACTGCATTCAGCAATGGTCCTCAGTGGATGACCTACCCACCACTTCTACAGCTGCACTGCAGTTGCTCTCCAAGGAACAGATTGATAAGATGGAGAGGAGGAAGAACTTAGAGAAAACAACTGAGGAATGGTTCTAACAAGTCGTAAGCATTGGAAACGTGGGAATCAGCATGGCTGTGCAGACAGATAACATGTTCTTGGATTTGATCCAATCCCTAGAAAGCACAAGGAGGCTCTGCACTAATTTTTCTGCCATCTACGACTCCACTTTTCCAAAAATTGAGGCCATCTTTCAAATTCCTAAGGACACATGGGAGGAGAAGCTGGAACTGAGAAAAGAAGATCATTGGCTGGTGGATGTGTGGCGCAGAGACCTCGAGAACCAAAAGGAGAGGATGGAGCAAATCCTAGGCAGGGTGGATCTGAATATTGAGTGGATTAAGGAAATCTAGGTGGAATGCGCCCAATACTTTAAACTGATGATGGGCTATGATATGCCCACAGTACAAATGGATGCAGAAAATATCAAGCCATACTTCCAAGAGAAGGTGAAGGACGGGACAGCTGGAGAAATATCTACAGCCCTTAGAAGATAGCACAATTTCCATGATACTGTAAAAACCCTGGTTAAGTGGGATATTATTTTGAGGAATTATCCATTGTAGGAACTCCATTGTCACTATTCACAGCAAGCTTTAGACTTAGGAACTTTTCCTTCCCTTCGCTCTTTTTCCCTTTTTTTAGAAACTAAACAATACCAAGGTTCATTGCACATTGTAAAGCCAAATCTAACAACTAGATGGAGTTCAAGATTACTGTTTGAACCTTCAGCCGATGCATATCAACTTCCCATCCTAGGAACTCCTTTTCAAAATCCAACTTCATGCTTTGTGTCCACACTTTGTATTTTCTGTAAGGCCGCCTCGTGATTCCAGTAAATCACATCAAACTACTGAGGTATCTAAGCACTGTCATGAACTGACACCCAAGAGATCTTGAGATAGTGTTCTACAATTCAATTGTGGGAGATTGTCTTTCAAGAGAGGTAGTGCACCTACGCACTGCCTGTGTTGAGAAGTGCATAAAAACACCATCAACAGAACTGGCACTAGAAGGAGGGCAGCACTCAAAATACTAAGTTAAAGGATAAAGCAAAGTTGGATCGAATTGAATCATTCTCCCCAGAAAGGTTTCAGAGAGTTCTATGGTCAACACCAAACAAGGGAGAATTTGAAGAGTTGCAGCCTCCCACGAGGGAAAAACGAGCACAAGGAAATAGTGCCACCTCTTCCTCTTCCTCCATTCCATCCGCCTCCATTTCACCCTCACCTTCCTTTGGTTGGCCCTCATCTTCCACCCAATCATCTCAAACGGCATCTACACCGTGTATTTTTGGCAGCCAGGGGATTGCTCCTCTCCCGGCCCTTTCAGCCCAAGGCACGGTCAAGGCAGTCATAGCTCAAGGGTAGCCCCATATTGTGGTTGTATTACCAATATAGCCCCAAACCCCCATTTTCCAGTAGCAAACACCGCCTCCACCACCTTCCATGGCTTGGTTAGCGCATAACCCTTCACCAATACATTTTGCTATTTACAATGATATGCCCAAGAATCCGGAGGGCTTTTGTTTGAAGTTCCATCTGCGCGATCTACAAAGAACAGCTGAGGAGCATATCAAAATATTCGAGATGGCGATCACCAAAATGCAAGTGGACCATGAGGACATTACATGTCGCCTTTTTTCGCATTCATTGGGAGAAGAGGCCTTCTATTGGTATATCAACCTACTAAGGGGGTCCATTACCTCATGGAACTTGATGAAGAACGCCTTTTTTGCAAAAGTAGAAGATCCTCGTTAACCCCTCGGAGCTTTACCAACAATTCATGTCTGTTAGAAGGGAAGTTAACAAACCTATTGAATCCTTCAATGACCGCTTCCATCAGGCTCACATGAGGCTTCAGGATCCGTACCTCCATAATGATGCGGTAGCTCTCACAGTCTACTACACAGCGCTGGACAACCTCACGGCGGCCTTGGTAAAAAGGATGTGCTCGCCGCCTGCTACCCTAGTGGCTACCTATGTGAAAGCCGTCATTGCTAGTGCGGACTTGGGGCAAAATATCTCTGGCCCACTGCCCTCCTTGGGGCTGGTAGCCCACCCAATGCAGATTCAAGGGCTCAATCAGGCATTCGCTCACCAAACCCCTCTGATGAACCAGGTGCCTCAATTGCCTATGGTGCCGCATCCTGGGCAGCCATTGAACTACGTGCCTCCTACGCCTTCCTATTTGTAGCCTCAATAGCAATATCAATACTCTCAGGTTGCTCCATAGCAACAAGAATTTTCCCAATAGCCCCAGGAACCATTGTACCTATCGAGACCAGACTTTCCTCCAGCCTATCAAAATCAGCCGGCGGCCCCACCTGCTTTTCTCCAAAATCTGGCCCCATCACCTGGAGGTGCGACCGAGAAAGACAAGTTGGAGGAGCTGACTGAGATGACACATCTAAAGAACCAGAATAACTAGTTGCAGGCCTCCTAGTGCAACTTTCAAGCCAACCTCAATAGGGATAGTCAAGATAATAGAGACAACAGAGATAATCGAGAAGTAGGAACTTCCTCTGGACAGAACTATGAGAGGGGGCAAAACGCCAATCAAAATACAGAAAGAAGACCCTCTCAAAGGAAGAATCGTACGTGGAACACTAGGCCCAACAATGGTGGTGTCCCCACACCATTTGATCAATCGACAAGCAACGACAAAACATCCAGCGGTGTGTATCTGGCTGAGGTGGCCTTGTTCGAGTGGTCTTGACTTCACAAAACCAGCAGGCATTCTGAGCTGGATTGTCCTGAGTTCCAGATAGCTGCTGAAATCTTCCAAGTGGAGGTACAAAATGCTATCAACAATGCCAACTTCAGAGACATCGTCTCATCTGAGCCCTATGACTCTTCCTGTCTCATGGTCAATCAGGCACCATTTCCACGGGGAGACCGCAATGAGCCCGAAGTTGAGCCTACTCCCATTAAGGATGAAGAAGCGCAAGAGGTAAGTAATGAACAAACCTTGGCTCAGCCCTTTAATTTAGTAGATAATGGTCTGGTATATGAAGAAGAGCCATTTGTGGATGAGGTCCACATGTTCCATCAGCGGTCGAGTCCTTACTTCCTTAGGAATAGACAAGCAGGCAGACCCCTTACAACCTCTACTCTGCCAAACAATTTTGCCACTCCACCTGATCTAAATGCCAGTAACAATCCTGGGCTTCCTGATATACCTGCCCAATACCTTAACAAGAACCAGTCTCAAAACCAACCACCAAGTCAGCCTCAAGGCCAACCTCAAAATCCCCCTAGGAAAATCAAGGCCCAAACCCCTAGTTCTCCAATAGGCCAAGCTTTTAGCTCTGAAATCGAGCAGATGGGCGAATATGTAGCAGAAGAGTTTAAGAAGTTCAAAATCAAATTTTCAGCCTTCAAATTACTCAAAGTTCCTACCATGAGGCATGCTTTCTTTAGGTTCTGAATGGGACTCCGCCCTCTAATATGACACAAGAGACCCTAGCCAAGAGGGTAACCTTTGAGGAGCCTAGAAAAGAACTGGAAATATAAGATAATTCCTGAAAAAGGAGGGATGTTCCTATGAATCAGTCAGTAAGTAAGCAGGTTGAAAAGGAGCCAGAAAGGGCTAATAGGCAGTTTTCTAAGGACCATCAATTCAAGCAAGCCAAGGATATGGGCAGTGATATGAATAAAGGTCAAATAACTCAAATAGACACACCTGTGAGTATCCTCCAAGGGAGACTGAAAACTCCCCCTTTCCTGACCACTATTAGGATCTTTGGAAAGAACTTGCACAACTGCTTGCTTGATTTAGGAGCATCTGCCAACATCATGCCCTTCGCTGTATGCAAATCTCTTGGCATCACTCCTACGCCTTCAAAGCGAAAGGTGACCTAGCTAGACAAAACAAAGATCAAAATCGTGGGTGAAATAAACTGCATCCCAATGCAGATTGCCGTAGACCCACGAATATAGCAGGTCATTGATATTGAAGTGGCTGACATTCTCGATGCATATGGAATCATCTTGGGAAGGGAATTCACCAAAGCACTGAATGGATATACTGCCACAGACCTTTTTCACATGTGGCTGCCATGGAAGGGATTGCCAAATCAGATCTACATCGACTATGAACCTCGTATGAAATACATGATCACGGAATACAATAATCTTAGTGAAGTGTTGTTTGTTGAGACCAATTTGGGGAACTATCGCCCTCTTGCCTACCAAAATGAGCTTAAGTTTCAGGAACAATATGCAGATGAAGTATTACTGGTGTTGTGTAGTCCCTTGGCCGATTCCCCACGAATGCCCCCAGACACAGAAGTGTTGGCAGAAGTTGATGATGAGTCGGGTGAGGATGACAACTGGGAACTACTCGATGGATTCCAGGAGTTCATGGAAAAATGCACAAAGAATCAACTCAGCCTAGGAGCCTGAATGAATTTTGAGGTTCTCTTGCTACTAAACTAGTGTAGGGTTCACAACGCTGCTCACTTTGAATTTGATTGTTGCCTGTGCTAAGCAGCAGTGGTGCATGTTAGAAAATTAGCTGCCCCCCAAACAGAAACACCAAAGGAGACGCCAGTAGAGCCGCCCGTTGATCCTTTCCTTGAACTGGAAAACTTCCCTAAGATCACAAGGCCTGTCGTCCAGCCGGAAGGGAATGAAAGTTCAGTCAGACCGGAAGACAAGGAATCCTCCGCATGCTGGCTACTCCAATTTGACGGATCAAAGTTGAGGCAAGGAGTGGGAGCTAGATTCAAACTCACCAATCCAACGGGTAAGACATTTCTCGCTACCCACCGATTGCAGTTTTATTGAACCAATAACGTAGCAGAGTATGAGGCTTTAGTCCTCGACCTTATGGCCTTGAAGAAAAATGTGAAAGTGTTGCAAGTCTTCGGGGATTCTGCACTTGTAGTTAAGCAGGTAAGGAAATTGTACTCCTGTCATGAACAGAGGCTCACAAATTATAGGGATAGGGATTAGGATCTCTTAGAGGGCCTAGATGCATTCAACATACAGTTGATCCCTCATGCTCAGAATTGCATGGCTGATGCCTTGGCTCAAGCAGCTAGCATGTTACAGCCCCTCTCTTTGTCTGGGCTCAAGAAATTCACTGTTGAGCTAGCATCCATGCCATCGGTCCCAGATAATGTTACTCACCTGCAGGTCTTCAATAATGATAAGCATATCCTCCAGTTCATCACAAGTTCTAATGTTTTCACTGCCCAAATAATTGATGAAGCTGATCCATAGGAGGCTGAACTGGATATAGAGGGGGTTATCAACCTCAAAACCAATACGATCCCCAAAGGCATGGTTTAGCTGGAGCGCATATTTGATTTGGATCAGATTAGGGATCAGGATCAGCAAACAAAAAAAGAAGCTATAAACAACCAGTGCAATGCACACAACCTTGGGACAGCTGAGGATGCTAGGAATATTTTTATCAGAAAAGTGTGCACACCCGAGGAAAAGAAGGGAATCATGGATGCTTTGTGAAGATATCATGACGTGGTGGCATGGAGTTACGAAGATTTGAAAACGTACGACACCTCGGTCATCACACATACTATCCCTTTCAAGACAGAAGTGAGGCCATTCCGTCAATGGCAGTTCCCTATCAATGTCTTGCTAGAACCAGTCGTTTACAAGGAGGTGCAAAAATTGCTCTCAACTAGAATTATTTTTCTAGTTAGGCATTCCATGTGGTTGGCCAACTTGGTCTTGGTCAGGAAAAAGAACGGAGAGATTAGATTGTGCATGGATTTCCATAATCTAAATCGCGCCTCAGAGAAAGACAACTATCTAGTACCTTCGCTAGATGAGGTGCTACAAATCGTCAACGGTTCCCAGATGATGGCGTTCCTCGATGGGTACTCTAGGTATAACCAAGTAATGGTGCAATACGAGGATCGCCACAAGACCGCGTTCACCACTAAGTGGGGGACATTCACATACAGAAGAATGTCGTTCGGGCTCATCAATGCCAGTGCCACTTTCCAACATGCCATTTATATCGCCTTCAAGGACATAATTGGCAAGTGCATAATCATCTACATGGATGATTTGACCGTGTTTTCCAAGAAGCGAGGTGATCATGTTTCTGACTTATGCAAGGTGTTTCAAAGATGCAGAGAATTTGGGGTTTCTCTCAACCCCAAGAAGTGCATTTTCGAAGTGACCGAAGGCAGGCTGCTCAGGCACATCATTTCAGAGCAAGGAATCTCCATTGATCCTAAGCGCATTGAGTCGTTACTCAAGATTCAGCCCCTAGGCAACAAGAAGGAATTAAAATCTTTCTTCAGAAAGATCAACTTTGTCCAAAAATTCATTACAGGTTTCACAGAAATTGTCAAACCTCTCAATGCCATGCTCAAACAAGACACCAAAGTTGAATGGACACCTGCCGCTAAATAATCCTTTGAGGAAATCAAATGGGCCATTGTTGAGGCACCTGTGTTAGTTAGCCCAGATTATCTGAAGCCATTTTACATTTACTTATTTACTTCAGAGCAATTCTGTGCTAGTATGTTGACCCAGAAAGACGACGAAGGAAATGACCATCCAATCACCTTTATGAGTGCCCCCCTCAAATATGCTGAGTTGCGTTACCACAACATAGAAAAATAGGTGTACACTCTCGTCTGAGGAGTGAAGACATTTAGACATTACATTCTACACAACAAAGTGTTCACCATCGTCCCCGACCCAGCAATTAAGACACTACTCATGCAAAATGAATTGGGTGAATGAAGGGCTAAATGGGTCACCTTGCTCCAAGAGTATGATATGGAAATCCAACTGATGAAATTGGTGAGAGGGCAGGTACTCACCCGTACAATTGTCAAAACGGCAGCAGAGGCTGGGCCTGAACTCACGGTACAGTAGTACCAGCTTGAAGATATCTCCCGAGAGAATGGTACCAAGATGTCATTTATTATCTGTTGAATCATAAGTGTCCGCCGCACCTGCACAGAGTCCAGAAGTAGGCCCTGGGATTGAAAATTAATGGTTACATGTTGCAGGGTTCCATTCTCTACAAAAAAAATCATGAAGGCATTTATCTGAGATTCCTTGGCAAGGAAGAAGCAGAATGCGTCTTGAAAGAGTTCCACAATAAATTTGGCATGGGCCATGGCTCTGGTCCCTCCACGGTGCATCAAATATTGAGAGCAAGGTACTATTGGCCAACCGTCTTCAAGGATGCCCATTGCCATGTTCATTCATGTCACATGTGCCAGACCACTGCCACCAAGGAGAGGAACGTTGTTGCCCCACTACAGCCCGTGCTGGAGGTAAGGCCTTTTGCGCAATGGGGTCTCGACTTCATCGGTCCGGTAAGCCCTCCATCGTCTGCGGGACACAGGTACATTCTTACCGCTACTGATTATTGTACTAGATGGATAGAAGCAATAGTGTGTAAGCAATGCACAACTGAAGTAGTTACTGATTTCTTGGAAAGTTTCATTTTAAATCACTTTGGTTGTCCGTATGCTTTGGTATGTGATAATGGACCTGCATTTGCTTCATTAAAGTTTGCTAGTTGGGTGTTTCACTATGGGATTGCCCTCAAATTTTCATCCAATTACTACCCTTAGGGCAATGGCCTTGCCGAATCCATGAATAAAAATATGATCACTGTGATCAAAAAGCTGCTGGATAGGAATCCCAAGGACTGGCATACCCAACTCCATTTCGCCCTTTGGGATGATCACACCCGCCACAAGGCTGCCCTTAGCGATTCTCCATTCCACCTTGTCTATGGCCTGGAACCTGTATTCCCCATCCATCTAAAGATTCCTACTCTTCAGTTCATCAATGATTTTTATGAGGGAGGACATCGTAGGGAAGCTCATTTAGCTAAGTTTTTACATTTAGAGGAAGTCTGAAACTGTGCAATAAATTTTTTTTCCAAACATTAGGGCGTAGTGAAGAGATGGTTCGACCACCGAGCCAAAATCAAGGCCTTTAGAATTGCAGATTTGGTCCTATATTGGGACAAGGCCCATGAGAAGAAAGGGGGACACAACAAATTCGACAAGCTTTGGCTTGGCCCCTTTCAAATAGCTGAAATTTTGGGAGATAATGCCTTCTACCTAAAGACCTTAATCGGTGAAAATGTCTCGTTGCCAGTCAACAGGCAACACTTGAAGCATTACTTCTAGGCTTGAGCCCCTTAAAGCTCTTTGTTGTAAATACCTGTACATAGGTTAGAGTAGTTTCTTTCTTGCTTGTTTGTGTTTTGCTTGCGTCGCTTTTTGTTTTCTCCCTCCTGGTAGTTTTGTTTTGGAAGAGGTTTCTCGCACCTTTGCAGTGGCCATGCTTACCTAACAAGCGGTTCACTTTCCTATCCATTCTTTGTGTTCTCTGGCTAAACATTCACTCTAGACTATTGGTCTTTGCAAAGCTGTCTGTGAATGATTTCCTTGTCTGAACTCTACTCAGAACTAGACCCTTGACTGAATCTTCTTACCCACATCTCAGATCTCTCACAAATTACATAATAATGAATTCTGAAGGACCGTACTATGGTTGTTATGACACCCTAGTGAGTGAAAAATCTTAAGTCTACTCCAGTGACCATTGCAGTCTCAAACCCATTGTAGGCTTCAATGCTTACCCGGTCGAACTAAATGGTAAAAGAGAAATGAAATGTCAAACAAAAAAAAGGAGAAAAGAAACTCTAAAAAAAGAAAATAAATGACCGTATGGGCGTTCGGATAACTCTACCGGGGATATGGATGCCTCGTCGACAGTAGAGCAATATACATGAGATTGTAGCGACAACTCCGCTGGGGCTATGAACGCCTGACTGGCAGCGGGGCAATGTCTAGGTTACTTTTGGTGTTAGGCAACTTATGTAGCTCACTCGGTTGAAGTGATGACCCTAGTCACTATCCCTAAGAAAGGAATGAACTCACTTCACACACGCTTCTGAGATGTCTTGTAAGCTGACCCAATTAAGGATCTCGTTCTCCTAGATTCATCTTTGGAAGCCGCTTCTGGTCTACGAAACTAGAGATTCTGGGTCATAAATGGATATTTATCCCTAAAACGCTCTGAAGCATTCTCCAGCGGAGTCGCCATTTGTTGTGCCCTTAGCACACACGCCCCATTCAGAACAAGGACCCTCTTTTCTTTCACCTCGTCAGGTCTTCTAGGGCTGCCTCATTTTGCGTGCCCCTCTTTTTGGATGTTCTACATGGTCGATGTTGCTCTAAGATTTCATCATAAATCAACCATGCTTCTGCTTTTGGTCTTTTGTTGCCCTCCGGGGCCTCGCGGGTTCACTTTGGCATTTTGGCCCTAAACGGCTTAGGACCCTTCCGGGCCCGGGCCTCTGGAGTCCCCCTTTCAGGATTCCCCTTCGCAATTGTCGTCCTGCGTGGCATTCTCTAGGAGCCTTTCCGCTCCACGGGGCCTACCCCTTCGGGCCCCGAGCCCCAGAAGTCCGCCTTCGGACTTCTGTCCGACTCCGGGGGCCTCCCGGCCCTCGGGCCCCGGGCTTCTCGCCGCCGCCGTCACCCAAGCAGTGCAAAGAAAACCTTCGCTAGGGAGTTCCTTCCACTTCTTGCCACGGGCGTTTCCAGGCCCAGCTATCCAGAGTTCCGTTATCGGAACTCTGCGATGGTTCCGCCGTCCTCCACAGCAGATCCCTTCCGGCTGCCCGCCCTTCGGGCCCTGTGGATCCCTTCACCGCCACCGTCGCCCGATCATTACAAAAACCTCACGGCAGCCGTCACCTAACGTCCTCCCAGCGGCCTGACCCTAGAGTCTCCGCAGCCGCTGCTGACCTAATTTGAAATCACACCAACTTTTGGCACGGCCGTACCTGTAATTAATGCGTGTATTAATGGTGGTTGGGGTATATAATGCCCAGTCCGCTAATGTCATTTTCAAAATCTGAATTGCAGCGAGTTGGAGCGGTGATCATCTCGAGCACACTACCTTCGTTCGCGTCGCGATCCTCGACATCAACATCACTCCGTCGACCCCTGATGAATCCCGCGACCCCCGCTTAGCGTATTCGAGGTAGGCCATCCTTGTTTGCCCTACCATCTTTTTCATCATTTTGGAGGATTTAAATAATTGAACAATTAATTAGTGGCATGAAATTGAAGAGCACTAAATTACGCCCATTACCCATCTTCTGAAAATCTCTGGAACCCATCGAAATTGCCCTCGCCGTCGACTCGGGACTTGTCCACATCGCAGCTGTTCTTCGTGCAGGGAAAAAGTCTCGGCCATCGTGCCTGAAACCCTCCTTCACTGTCAGAATTTGAAGCTCCAAAACCTCCTGACGGAAATCTGCGCTGCAGGCCCGGTTCATCGGGTTTCCCTTCCCAAGTTTCCCTTGGCACTTCGTCGTGCCTCATCTGTAAGCATGCCACTGCCTTCCAGCTTCCGGGCCCTAGAATGTCTTTCGCCATATTAGCTTAAACCTATGCATGAGTGCTTTTACCAAGTCGGGCTCCGATCCCTGGGGTTCCTTCCCCGGCTTTCTGCCCTGTTTTTGCTGTCCCCGACGGAGTTCGTGCCCTGGCTTCCCGCCCCCGGGCTCCGCCCTAGCTTTCGCCGATAGTCTATGGCGATGTGGAAATTTTTTGTCATGCTCATCGGACCCCGGATGTCAGATCTCTTTGTCTAAATTGCTGCAGTTTCCAATGGAAAAACCTTATGGCGAGGTCCCATCTACCACCCGCTTCTTCGCATCCCGGGCTTCCCTTGGCCATCTAAATCTTGTCGAACACCCCCCTACCGGCTCCCCGCCTCCCGGGCCTCGGGAACCTCCTCTCCGCCATCGCTCGATCAACGTGAATGTCTTACGGCGGCCTCCAGCTCACGTCTTCCCGCCATCCGGGCCCCGGGCTGCCCTTTGCTGCTGCCATTCAAATCATTGCTAAAAATCTCGTGGTGGCCAGTGCACTGCGTCTTCCTGGCCGCCGGGCCCCGCCGCGCTAGAAGGCTCCAAGCGTGAACCATATCCTCATGTCAGTCGTCCTTTGGCCTCCTGGACCCCAGACCTCGGACTTCCTTGGCCAAATTTCTACCTACTGTCTACCGTTGCCAACAGCCGTCTCCTAACAGCTTCCTGGCCTGAAATCTCCGGTGCCCCTTGGATCGACTCAAACAAGCTCAAATCCAGAATCCAACCTCGACCCACATCCTAAATTTTGTCGTTCCCCATCATGGGCCTCCTAGGACATTGAAATTTGGCCAGGAAGGGTCTCCGGGAGCTTTTGGCCGTGTTTTCCCTTCCGGGTAGCATTCCTGTTAGGGAAGTCCAGCCCTCCAGGCCCGGATTATCCAAATCCCCTGAAACGAAGATCGATATCATCTAAAGATGAGATTTATGATATACTTGCTTGATTATTTAGATGTTATCTTTGAAATATGGACTAACATGAACACTTTTGATGTTTTGTTGCATTGACTTTGCCCTTGCTTGCAGAATATATGGAATCGGCTGCCGGAACTTCAGGGGCCCCCGCTGGAAAGGATAAGGGAAAGAAATCAGGAAGGACCCCTCGGGGAAAAGAAGATAAAGATCAGATGAAGTTTCAGTTCCAGGGTGAGCCACTCCAGTCAAAGGTCTCAACGGACTGGAAGGAGATCTCAGATACAAACATTAGTCAGGTGGACATAGATGAGTTCACCCAGAGGGTCAAGGTCAACCCTACAACTAAGAATACTAGACTAATAAGGCAGAGTGGAATAGCCAAGGCTGCCGATTTTCCTCCCTCGCTCATAGCACCCGAACTAGTGATGGCTTGCCGAGAAGCTTATCAAACAGACACTAGAACAATTATGGACAAGGAGGGGAACATCCTCGCCAACATGTCACCAGAAGGAATCACGAAAACATTTCACATTCCCACGTTCCCACATATGGAGGTCCCCTCATTGGAACAATGCCAAGCGGCATGGGATGCAAATCCATTAGGGTGCAAAAAATCGATCAACCTTTACTGGCTCAAAGAGAAACAGGGCAGTGCTGCAAAGGTTCCCTAGGAAATCTTCCGCAGCAATTTCCATGAAGACTACCATGACCTGGTAACTATGCTGAGCAAGGTCATGGGTCTCCCAGTGGCCGCCTACTTCCAAGAATGGATGGCATATTACATTAAGCATATCCTGTGAGGGAATGAGGATGTTAACACCAAAACCTCATTGGACTAGGGCGGCATCATTAGCAACTGCTTCCATGAGCAGTTCGTCAACGTCAAGAAAAGCTCTAAGTTTTACATGACCTCCTATCTAGTGTACTCCCTAGCAGGTCAAAGACAATATAGCAGGTTGTTTGTAGCACCTGATCAGGGACATAAACGAGGGCTCAAGCCATTTGACAAATACCCTCAGCTCCAATACCGCCACTTCAAGGAGTACTGCTGGGTCAATGACGCCTTCATTGGCCACATCATCAGATTGATCGCTGGAGAATTCGAGAGGAGGGTCTCCCACAGCACTAGGGCACTCTTGAAAGAATATGCTTTCCTGTATATCCAGTTCCCCAAATTCACCTACATCCGAGCCCAGGGATTCACGAAACGGCCAAACAAGTTGCCGAGGTACCCAAATGACAGGATCATTCTCCTCGAGCTATCTCGACAGCTCCAGCACATCCAGGTCATCTTCAGCAATAAACACATAGTAGGGATCCCCTATCCCATGACCCTCAGCCAGGGTCTGTACCAGTTACAGACTTCTCAATGTGCCGGCAATTCTGAGAAGGAGCTCAAGGAATATAATTTTGAATGGTACACTGCCCGCCCGTGGATGGATCCACATGGGCATGTCAGGAAGGCACTGGGACTGGCCTATGCCCACCAATACCACGTGGAGGACTTCTGGGTAGACTGCCAAGATGACAAGGAGGTCCACGCAAGGCACTACATGTGCATGACTATACAGTTCTTAAGAAGAGTGCAACTGTTCCAAGTACCAGACCAGCTCGAGGAGGATGAGTCCACCCTTGTGCACCCGAGGTACCCTGTGGTTGCCAACCTGGCAATCCCCTCCATTGATTGGGATGAGCAAGAGGTCGATGACCTAGATACCATCACCCAGCCAATCATAACTCGCACTAAGGAGTGGGTCGATGGGCAGGTGGCGCAACTGAAATAACAAGGAGTGGTCCTAACATATGAGGCACTCAAGAGTGAGCCAAGCGCCACTGAGGATGTTGCCACCACTACATCAGCTGGTGAGACTTCCAAGTCTCCCCCCGTCACCAGATCCCAGAAGAGAAAGGGAGCAGAAACAACACAGTCTACGGACCCCAAAGAGCAAGCAAAGAAAGAGACAGGAGGCTCATCTCCCAAGAGGCTCAAATAGATAGTGACTACAACAGAATTGTAGCCTCCCTTGCTTTTCCCTCTCCCTCTTGGTGCACTGCCTGCCTCCCATACTGCGGTCACCTCATCTCCGCAGGTGGTGGACATTTCTGTCCATCTTTCCCGTTCGCCCCCGGCCGAGTCAGTGGTCATCATAGATTCCTCTTCTGGTATGACCACTCCTTCCTCTACCACCATGTCTCCAATCACATCCCTCCCACTGGCAATAATAGCATTGCCTGTCCCCCTTTCCACTATGCCCGAGGCTCTTGCGAGGAACATGTAGAGTCTTCCCCCTAAACTCTCGCAGATCCTAATGGACCCAGCTCTCCAAGCCGCCCTCTCCCGAGCCCTCGCAACAGCTCAGCCTTCACAACCGCCAACAGGGCCGCCAGCCATGGAAGCCACGATGCAGATTTTGAAAGAGTTAGAGGAGCAGGAGCAGGAGGCCTCGAGGCCCATTGAGGAGGAGGCCGATGAATATCATGAGCACCTCGAGTATGAGCATCGAACCATCGACAAGGTGGCCTATGACGAAGAAGAGACAGGCTCTTCCGAGAGCGGAGATGAAGAGGATGGCTCGGGTGCCAAGGAGAATATTCAAACTTTCGATGAGGACATTAAGGAGGAGTCGGCACAATAGCCAAATAACGTTGGGGAGGAGACAGAAAAGTCACCACATGGTGAAGAGGGACAGTCACCAGAGGAGCAGCCGCAAAAGGATTTATCTGAGGTTGAGACCCATGTTGTGAAGGGCCCCGAGGCCGAGGCTATTGAAGAGAGGGAAGAAGAGGAGGCAGCGAAAGAAGGAAGTCCCACTCAGCAATTGTCCACCAAGATGCCCATCAAGCACCTCGTATTTGTTCAAGACTCTGACAAGGAGGAGGAAGCTACCAAGGGGAAGGAAGAGCCCCAAAAGGAAAAGGAGGAAGAAGTCTTGCCTCTAACTAAAAAGGGTGAGGGCAGCCATGATGCACCCAAGGACAAATCTGCTATGCCCGACTGTTTGGAGAAACAGCTTGAAAAGACAACCCCAGTGCTGAAAGACCCAAGGGCGAGATTGGAGGCCATCTTGGCTCGATCTCTGACCACAACGAAGAAGGAGAAGAAGCCTAAGGTCCATTCCAAGATAACGATGGACGCTTCTGGCTCCCGAGCAGTGCAAGTTGCCACGCCTACAGTTGGCCAGGCAGGGGTGAGCTATAGTGTCTCCACCATTGATTTGGGGACAGCAACTACAAAGCAGAAGGTCAAACACTTGGAGGAATCGGTGGCCACAGTGGTACACCTGATCAAGCAGGACAAGGTCACCAAAGATGAACTCAAGGCATAGGTTGCTGCCCTAACCGACTACATTCAGCAATGGTCCTTAGTGGACAACCTACCCACCACTTCCACAGCAGCATCGTAGTTGCTCTCCAAGGAACAGATTGACAAGATGGAGAGGAGGAAGAACTTAGAGAAAACAACTGAGGATTGGTTCCAACAGGTCGTAAGCATTGGAAACGTGGGAATCGGCATGGCTGTGCAGATAGCTAACAAGTTCTTGGATTTGATCCAATCCCTAGAAAGCACAAGGAGGCTCTGCACTAATTTTCCCGCCATCTACGACTCCACTTTCCCAAAAATCGAGGCCATCCTTCAAATGCCCGAGGACACGTGGGAGGAGAAGCTGAAACTGAGAAAAGAAGATCATTGGCTGGTGGATGTGCGGCGTGGATGTGCAGCGCAGAAACCTCGAGAACCGAAAGGAGAGGATGGAGCAAATCCTAGGCAGGGTGGATCCAGATATCGAGTGGATTAAGGAAATCCGGGCAGAATGCGCCCAATACCTTAAACTGATGACGGGCTATGATATGCCCACGGTACAAATGGATGCAGAAAAGATCAAGCCATACTTCCAGGAGAAGGTGAAGGATGGGACAGCCGGAGAAATCACAACAAAGTTCCTGAGTTTTGCTGCCCGCGCCTTCGACCGATTAGAGCTGTTCAGGGACCAAGGCTCAAAGTATGATGAAGATTGGAAAAGGCTGAAGGAAAATGCTAAATAGTGGAGTTACCAGGCATTGAGATGCGAGATCCTCGAGATAGACAGACTCCAGGCCGTCATCCTCAAGTACATTGAGCACGCAGCTTCCGAGGAGCAAGAGGACAGCCCAGCCAAAGAAGAAGACCTCCTTGAAAAGTAGCTACAGCAAAGAGAAAACAGCAATTAGCTACAGGACGAAAGAGCAATAGTGCCATCCACTAGATGACGAAATAGGGAAAGAGACAAATTTTTTTTTTAAATTGTAAATCTATGTGGGGGTAGGTGAAACCCTATTTTGTAATAAATCTTGGCCACACAATTGTAATAAATCTTGGCCATTTATTTGTTTTTTTGGAAACTATAAATAGAGCACTCCCCTCATTTGCAAAAGTGAGAGTTGAGTTGTTGTAAAGGCATGCTGCAGAAATTTATAAGAAATATCATTAACTTGGTGTATTTTCTTGATTTCTCTCATGCTACTTGGTTCATTCTCCAATTTCATATGTTTAGCTTAGATCTCATGGCTGTTTAGTTAGCTATTTATTTTGTTTGGACAAATCTTAGGAATGCTGTTGGGTGATTGTGAAAATTTATGCTTTGTTGATGATCCCTTAGTCCATACTTTTTGTTATTTGCTGAAGGTAGATAGCTGTGCAAAGTTAGCCTGTACTTGATTTGAAGCTGCCCAAATATTTATCTTCAATTCATGCATGTATGTGGTGGATGAAGGATGAAATATCTGCAGCTCTTAGAAGATAGCACAATTTCCATGATACTATGAAATCTCTAGTTAAGTGAGATATTGTTTTGAGGAATTGTCCATTATAGGAACTCCATTGTCACTATTTATAGCAAGCTTTAGACTTAGGAACTTTTCCTTCCCTTCGCTCTTTTTTCCTTTTTTTAGAAACTGAACAATACCAAGGTTCATTGCACATTATAAAGCCAAATCTAACAACTAGATGGAGTTCAAGATTGCTGTTTGAACCTATAGCCGATGCATATCAACTTCCCATCCTAGGAACTCCTTTTCAAAATCCAACTTCATGCTTTGTGTCCACACTTTGTATTTTCTATAAGGCCGCCTCGTGATTCCAATAAATCACATCAAACTACTGAGGTATCTAAGCACTGTCATGACCTGACACCCAAAAGACCTTGGGATAGTGTTCTGCAATTTGATTCTGGGAGATTGTCTTTCAAGAGAGGTAGTGCACCTATGCACTGCCTGTGTTGAGAAGTGCATAAAAACACCATCAACAGGAATCATTCAAGGTATCATTGTTCATGATTCGTGTTCTTTGTTTCATGTTTCATGCCTTCATTTCATTGCCTCATCAGTTAGTTTAATTACCTACAAGGGGTTTGACCAAGGAAAGCCACTACTCATTAACAATCAAGAAGTTTTCTCCCTTTTACATGTGTAATTGTAAATCTAGGTTTCTTGAAGCTTGAAAGATCATTGAGGATTAGGTTATAAGCTTGTTGGAGTTGTCTCTCCATTTGCAAGGTCATAATCTTCACTAAAATGTCATCTATAGCCCTGAAATCAGAGTTTCAGATCCGAGAACCTAGAGAAGCAAAAAAACTTACAATGGAGACTAGATCTAGACCTTGAAGTTCCAAAATATCCAAAATAGACTCATTCACCACAAGTGGTGAATGAGTCCCACTATAGGTGTTTTTCAGATTCAAATACCCTTTTGTTTAAAACTTGCTCTTGTGCAAAAATCTAGAACTGGGTTTGATTCACCCAAAATGGTGAATGAGTCCCATTAGGCCAAAAAGTCAGAATTTATAACATTTTAGAGCTGCAACCAATCACTTCCATATTTTTAGGTACACACTGTTCATCTTATTTCTTTTCTATTTTATTGTACTTGCACTTATAAGTCATTTTGTAGGTTATTGCATTCAATTAGGATTTAGTGTTTCATCTTGCATTTCATTATCTTTTTCAAGTCTAAACTTGGTGGTGAACCCCTTATTAGATCATATTCAGCCCCTAAAACAACCCTTTTGCAAAATATCATTCTCTTTTGCATGAATATCTCAAGGGTTTGTTCTTCTGTGAAAGTTAGTGAAAATTTCCCCTTCTAGGTCCTAAACCCCTAAAGGTCTGAAGCATCCAATTTTCCACCTTTCAACTAGATAAGGAGAACTATATATGAATTTGATTTATTTAGAAGTGGGTATGTAAGTGGTCCTTGGGCAAAGGATTCCTTTGTGACCTCAAGTTTATAGGGGGTGGGCCTATGGGGGATAACTTTTAGATTTGATGGTTGTTCGCAATTGGTTTGATGTTCTCTCTTTAGTAGTTTTCATTTGAGGCCAAATGAGTATAAGATGGTTATGAAAGAAAACTTGATAACTTGTATTCAATACTTAATGCATGTTTGAATAGCAAGCTAAAGGAAATGAATGAATTGGACTTTTGGTTGTGGTTACTTGTTGAGTTGAGCTCATGTCATGTTGGTCCTAGTTAAACTCTTTTATGTACTATGAATATTAATCTCTAACCTAAATGACTATGTATAGGCCTCTAATTTACTCAATTATGATCAACTTATTCTATGTTAAGAACCTATCTTCCAGTCATAGTGCTAATCATGGGTAAGGAGTAGTACTATTATGGTTGAGATTGACAACTATCTAGGAGAAGTACTTTGCTTGAGATGGACACTAGTCAAGCAGTAGTATTATTATGCTTGATGTTGACATGTATTTAAGGGAAGTACTATGCTCAAGATGGACAATATTTGAGTAGTACTATTATGCTCAAGATTGACAGATTTTTAGGGGTATTACTATGCTCAAGATGGATAGTAGTAAAGGAGCAATACTACTATGCTTGATATTGATAGGTGTCTAGAGGTAGTAATTTTTTTGATATGGACAATAGTCAAGGAGTAGTACTATTATGCTTGAGATTGACATGAGTTTAGGGGTAGTACTATGCTCAAGATGGACAATAGTTAAGGAGTGGTACTATTATGCTTGAGATAGATAGGTGTGTAAGGGTAGTGTTATGTTTGAGATGGACAATAGTCAAGGAGCACTTTGTGTCAGTTATGGCCACCCTTGGTTGCTAAGTCATCTAATGGACTATAGGGAAGAGTGTTGCTAGAAAAGGATAGGGAGGTAACAATTGGACCAACTTCATAATATAGTTTTGGCATATCTTATTGTGGAAAAGGTATATTTGACCCTTTTGAGTTGAGGGTGGACCTCATTGTAGTATGGGATGCACTAAGTCCTCTTTCCAATTGTCAGATGGTGTAGAATATTGGGGGAAAGGATTGGACCCATGGTGTAGTGTGCAATGCATTGACATTCCTTTTCTATCTGGGATGCACTAAGGGCAAGGGTGTGTTAGCTAATTTGAATGTGTTTGCTAGTCACAGTGGTGATGTGATGTACACATGAGCCCACCACTAAGGTACTTGTGACCTATGCTAGATTTAGTCAAGGTGTATATGTGATGTATGTTGGAGCTAGTCACTTTATTTATGTGATGTATGTGGAGCTAGTCATTGTGTATATGTGATGTATGATGGAACCAATTACTATGTATATGTGATATATATGAGCTAGTCTCCTTGTGTACAAGTGATGTATGCTCGAGTCCTTTCCTATAAAATTTGTGACATCATGTAATATTATAACCTTGTGCTTTTGTGTGTATTTGTACACTATGAATTGGTAATGTTTTAGAGAATGATATTTGATGGTAAATAGCATCATTATAATACAATGGGCTAAGTTGATAGCTTAAGATTAATGAATAGTCATGGTTTAAAGGTGAGATCAAGATCTCATACAAGACAAGAGAAAGAACATTGTCTAACCTTAGTAAGCCAGCTATGAATCTGTTGATTCCTACGAAGGGATACATAAGTAGGGTCATCAGGAATGAATCCTTGAAACTTAGGTCTAGGCATAGGAATGGCCTTAACCTTGGGAGCTTACCACTCCCATCTGTATGAAAGTAAGTGGCAATGCCTAGTTGATGCCATCATGATAAATGAAAAAGTTTACATGGGGGATGTTGGTAATTAAGTTTGATAATTTTCATAGATTTTTTTTTTTTTAAATGATAGCAACCGAGAGATGGTTGTTATACAATATTTATATTATAATATACTACTATAATGAAACTTGGAGTTCTTTAAATAATTACATTGCACATGATTAAAATATGAAACAAAAATTAGTCGATCTACGTGTCGGAAGACTTTCAAGATATACAATTTAAAACAAAACATGAAAAGGTACATCTTTACGTAAACGTTTTCTTCTGCATAGCATTGTGCCAAAATACATTGTAAGCCTGTAAAAGAGATTGTGCTAAACGAATATATGAAACTATGGTTTGGTTTATGTGATTTGAATTCTCTATTGCTTAAACTCATCCACGGCACATGAGCCAGCGGTGCACCTTGATGAAAGGACATAGGACGTTGAAAACGTAAAACGTATGCAGATAAGAAGAAAATAAAAACATGACAACGTAACAGAGAGAATCACCAAGTTCGTATGAATAACGAACACGCATGATTGAGGCCTTCGGAATATTAAAATTGCATTCACTGTAAAAACCAATATTATATAAAGACACAGATATTAGTATTTTAAAATTAAGATATGACGAATTCTGCCCTTAGTAGCATGGTTTGCGGGTGAGATTGCAATGCAGTGAAATCTACTTCACTGAAAACCTAAGCAATAGTTTATTTTAGAGACAGATGCATAATCTATTATTTATGTTTTATAACTTTTAGTTTCATGTGTCATGTGAAAATTTGTCTTGTTAGTTCGATATTATTTTTATTTTGTAGTGGGAATTTTTTTATCGAGAGAAGATGTACAACTTTTGAGTTTTTTTGAAAATTTTTATCATTAGTACATAGAGCAATGGACGGAATTGGAAAAACTAGAATATGGGCTTTCACATTTCAATAGGGAGCAGTCCTTACACAACACTTGGTTCCACTTTCCTTCCATAACATTCAGTTCCCAGGTTGTATAGGAATCAATTGTGGTGTAGAATTCGTAGGTCCCTCCTTATTTCCCTTCTCAGGACACTCATCCATTGAAACGCTTGTTAATCATTTTAACGAACTATAATCTTAGTATTTGTGATTAAATTTTGAATTCAATTTTCAATGAGCTCTATTCAAAGTTTGCCCAAGTAAATTAAATCACCATTACAAATGAGTTGATATGAGAAGGTAAAAGTTGTAGATTCATTTGTTATATGCACAAATGGGAAATCCTATTTGTGTGGCCCCTAATCTATTGAAGGAAAAAAGTTACCGAGAGAGTGGATATTTGGAGTGCATGAATAACACTTTATGTCATGTTCTGTGGTGAGCATTTTTTTATGGGACAAAGACTTGAACTAATTGAAATGAAGTATTATGAAGGATGATTTCAAAGATCTATAATGATATTTGGTCCCAAATTTCTATGCATATCAATTGGCACAGAAATCTTATGTAAAAAGTGTATTTGTATAATTAATTGATATGTCTATTAATAATATTTGATAATATGTTTATTTATAGTGATTTGGTTTTGTTATTGTAGAGAATTTATGATGGAATATTTAAACAAAATTATTTGAATGAACATAATAACAATTTAATTTATGGGCATAATATCTCAAAATCAATGGAATTATACAAAAACCTATGAAAGTAAAATTGGAAGTCCAAAATATGATGAAATACTATATCTATACAACCAAAAATAATTATATCTACAAAATAAGCTCACTATATTTATTTTTCTTTCTACCTTTACAATTGTGAAAATTATATATATATTTTAAAAGATATGAACCTTCCAGAAAGGCCATTTTTCATAGCAGATTTTAAAAGTACTAACCATGGACATTTGAATATCTTGAAATCTATATTATAGATTATAAAAAGGTTTTATTTTTCTATATGTACATAGTCATTCTATTTATCATGTACCAATATATTAGTAATTGAATATTTTATTTTTAAAAATATATATAATGAATTAATACATTTAATTTCTAAAAGAAGTATATAGATAAAATGTAATATAACATTGAATTATTTTAAATTTTTGTTATTAGAGTGTTCTTGGTTTGGTATGTGCCTTGGGAACATAATAGTCTTTGAATATGTGGAAGTAGATATAAAATGGAGAAGGGTTGTAAACTATTGGATGAACTCAAAATTGTACAATATTTCACCATTTGTTAATATGTGATTATAATATGTCGATGTATCAAAATGAGCCCCAAATTAATGGAAAAAAAAAGACATACAAACTTAGTATTAGATTTTTCTCCCAATTTTAGGTGGATATGAATCTTAAAATAATCATTTACTTTAAAGTATAAGAGAACTCTTAAACATGTATGAAAATTAAATATTTAAACCTAAAAGGATACTAGGATTTTTGTGTTAGTAATTAAATTGTTATCTATCAATTTCTTTTCTTTTCTTTTCATTTCTTTTTTAAATTATAAAAGGAGTAAAAATTTATTGAATGAACCAGCAAAGTACAACAAGTAGGGGCCTCAAGCCCGAAAGAGAAAACAACATCAACAAAAAGAATCCCTCGAAATGGGCACAACTTATCATCCATATCTTCCTTGACCAAACTCTCAAGATCATGAACATAATCTGGAGGTAGGTGAGCCCAATATCTTGCCTTCCATACCTACAAGCAATCAACAATCCTATTCCACTCACGAGGAACATAGCAGAAAGATATTGCATCCAAAGAAGCACTCAGACTAAGAATATGTCTACCCACCACAACCAGATGCCAATCCACATACTCCATCCATTGCAGATTCAACATATCCACCACAACCTAGGAGTCAGAATTACAGATAATTTTTCTCAATCCAAGAGCACATTCTATTTCAAGAGCCAAGAGGAAAGCAAGAGCCTCCATGTAGTTATTGGTCTGTAACCCATTATATTTCAAAAAGAAGAAAATAAAATTATCTATCAATTTCAAATAGTTATGACATAAAGAAAATTGTCGAGATAGGTCTAAACAAGCTTTTGATAATATATACAACTTATAATTTACTTTTCTATGGTAGGGTTTCAATATTCATAGAAATGAAAACCTTGCAAACTACAAATTTAAAATAATTATTAACATCAATAAAACGTAATGTTTAATTTAATTCAATAAGGAGAATAATCTATAATATTTGTAAAATTGATAACTAAATTCCCTTTGTATATTTTAAGAATAAAAATATATAAATTTACATAAAACACAAAATGAAACAAACGATAAAAATTAATCAAGACTCAATTTATTTATTCCTTAAATGAAAAGAAAAAATATTTTCTTTTACATCTTTTTTCTTAAATCCCTTCAAAAGCATTCTACAACTTTTCATTTATACAATCTATAGCTAGTTTTATTCTTTGTGGAATAGTTAGAGTGTTGAACATATGTTGTCACTGATGCCAATGGTTGTTGTCAGCTATTGTCAAAGGGTGTCAAGGTTGTCAAATGTGAAGTTTGTCAAAGATGAAAGAGATTGTAGGAGTGCTAGAGTTGTCATTTGACTTAATGAACTAGAAGCATGTTGTTTATCAATTGTGTAGGTTGTCTAATAAATCATATCCTATATTAGGAAACACACATCATAAGTTTTATTGAGGCATGACTACCTTCCAATAGTTGTTGTGTATCATATGGTTAATATACCTAAAATTTTGGTAAATTTGGTTACTCCACCTTTTAGGAGATGGAACACAAGGGTAGGGTTTTAGGACCTTTCCACCTATTTCCTTCAAATTTCATTCAAGGAAACCTTAGAGATCTCAATTTTAATATGGATTTAGGGGAAAGAGATATGCAATAAGATGTACTAGGGTGTGGTTAGAGACAATAAAGGGGGTTCACCACCAAGAATGGTCATGGAAAGACAATAAATGTAAATGAAATGTAAAACTTAAGTACATGACCAAGAAAATGAACTAAAATAAGAACAACAAATTGGAGATAAACATAGGTGCACCTTGAAAATTGAATAGGCTTAGAAAAAGGTCTAAAATCCTAAAAAAGTGACTTTTAAAGCATACTAGGACTCATATGCCATATTGCGCGATTTATTCCTAGATTATAGTTTCTTGGTAGAAACTAGGATTTCATAGTAGTAAGTTTGAATCTTTTGAAATCTAAAAGAAGTGTTATACCAGGACTCATATGCCATAAGTGGCATGTCAGTCTCATTCTATTTTTTTGGAAAATTAAGATCTAAGTCTATTCTCCTATCTCTTCTCTTCCTTTCAATCTTGATTCTCATATTTAAACCTATTAAAAACCTAAAAAACATAATATTGTATTGAATTGTTTATGGGGGATTTTCCTTGATCAAACCCCTAGTTTGGTAGTTAAACCTTGATTAAAATAAAAAATCTTGAAATTAAATATGAGTGTGAGTCCTAATCTTAAGTGCATCTAAGGTTAGGGGATCTAAAACACAATGAAACCCTATTTTAATTTGCTAGACTAAGATACATAAATGAAACATAGAGACAATGAATCACTTTTGGAGATCTCTAGTCACCCTAATAAGCCATAATAATGCATGCACATTCCTTTAGGGAAAGAAGAGTGACAATGTAGGATGGAATCACTTAGGAAACAAGTCATTGGGCTAGGTTTGATGGCTAGTTGCATCTCCCAAACCTAGAATACATCATGATTCTCCATAGGAAACCATCATCAATCCTTGATAATGCTAGATATTGAATTGGAAGTGAGCTTGAATACTTACAAAAACACTATAATGTTTGTCCAAGACTTCAACTTTATGTGATCCTTGCTTTTGAATGCTCTTGTGAAAGTATGCTTGAGTACTCAAGTTGATATTAGGAATACTTAGATCTTGAATTGATTTTCTAGATGCAAATAATTATTTGAAACATTGTTTATATAGGAACTTCATCTACTTTACTATTTATTAGATCCCAAGTGTTGACATTAATGAAAAATTTTAATTAAAAACCTTAATTTCCTACTCAAACCCTAAAAATGGGCCACCCGAGACTCATACACCACTTGTGGCATATGGGTCCCACCTAAGGGGACTCATATGCCCAAGGTGGTGTATGATTCTCACCCTAGTTTTTTAGGGTGAGCAAATTTTGGCATATTAGAAAATTGAATGCCTTTGTTGATTTTGTTGGTATTTCAATCAAAATAATCATTGGGATCCAAAATAAATGGTCTTAGGGGCCTATTAATGATTATTTAAAGGGTTATGAATGTAAGGGTACTAAAATAGGTCCTAACTAAGTATGAAATTGTACCATCTCCAAGAAGGGAGTATAATTTTCTACACTACAATACCATGTCAGGTATGCAGTTAGCATGTGTGTGGTGGTCCAAAAGTATGTGCAAGGATATATTTTGAGTAGAGATTTATTTGGAATTACAAATTTGGTTGGAATTTATTTCTAAAATGAAATGTTTCTCTTTGTTTTGGAAGGAGAGAATGTATACACTTGTTTTATCAATTTCTTGAGTTTCTAGAAGGATATGTTTAGTATGAAAGAATTTTGAATTGTCAAAAGGTTCATCAATTTTCTTGATATTTGAGGCATGTGTAGTAATGGCTAGTAGCATGCAAAATTCAAATCTTGTGTGTGGTGTTAGGATAGGACATAGTTAAGGTTCTTTTCATGGTGTAGGACATCAAGTTCTTTTGGCATAAATAATTTATTTTTGGCCCATTTTGTTACATGTTTCTTCTAATTTATATTTATGTCCACCTTATGTCATCCTAGATCTTTGTGGATCTCTCGCCAACATGGAAGAGTGTTAAATGTAATTTCATGCATATATTCCAAACTTTTAGAATCATTGTATGTGTGAATGATGTGTGTCAGTTTTAGTAGTATCAGTTATGACTAAGTGAGGTAATTTTTACTATAGAACTATGAAGAAAAGAGAAAGCATTAGAACCATAAGATTACTTAGTGAGAAATAAGTGTTAGTATTGACTCTAATACACATCAGAGCTATATTTTAGATCCATAAGCTTTATCATTGTATTCTAGTAGGATTGGTTTTCTACTTGTATTATTTCATTAAGAGATTAGTTTCCTCAGTATCTTGGTGCTTACTAGCACATTAGGGGATTTTTTTCTTTGGTACTATAGTGCCTATTTCAATGCGTAAAATTTATGTGCACACTTTTGCATTATAAGGTTGGATCTAGACATTAGATACATGTATGTACTCTCATCATGGTTTTTCCCATCTTGGTTTTCCATGTAATTTGGTGTTCACCTGTGTCTGCTTTATGGTGTTTTGTTTTATTTGTTTATGCTTTAATTTCTTATGAAGGTTTTTTGTGAAGATGCATATAACTGTAGAAAAATTTAAATGATTTGGTATTTTTCTAATCTATTTATTCACCCCCTTCTCAATATATTTTGTTCACTTCATAGCATTCCATAGAGACCATACCATTTAAGATATATAAATACTACTAATCATTCAATAATATGTAGAACAACAACTAAAAAAAATCGTATAACATAAATAATAAACCATGCTAGAATAATTTAGTAGCATATAATAAATATCTAAACCAAGTTATTTATGCTTAAAATGAGATCTTTGATTCATATTATTAAACTAATTTATTTTTAATTTCTTAATTTTTTATTCACTATAGGTTTCTTTGGGTTTCAAAAGAACTACTTCATTTAATATAACTAAATATCACTTACATGAAAAAGTTTATCATAAGGAAAATAAATTTATCTCACCAATAGACTATCTATTTGAGGAGCAACTTAACAATCATGAGTCGTATCCCTTACTCTTTGAGCTCAACCTAGAATTAAGAGGATATTCCTAGGAATATACCTTATATATATTAATATAAAAAATATATATATTTAAAAAATAAGAATTAATTACTAGCAAACCGAACTACATTATTATTTGCAAACAGTGTCACAATTTTAAAAACTAGCTGGATATAACCCCTATATAGTTAATAATATGGTGCAAGCATAACCTAGATGATATGAATTAAAAATTCATAGGTACCTAAATGGTAAAACCTTGGTTGTACTACAAGTTTATAAATTTATAGAAGGAAATACTAGTAAATAATTGATTTATGTTAATTTAAAATTATTAAAATTAGTCAAATGGCTCTAGAATGTTGCCTATTCATTGGGCTACATTGTCACATATAGTGGGAAATAAAACAATGAAATGGATCAGAAATGAGTTAATATAGGAACATATACCATCAAATTACTTGTATCATATACATAGCATGCTTATTTATCCAAATTTGGGCTACATTAATTTATATGAATTAAAAAGATAATTATTACAATGATTTTAATATTTTGAAATGTTATCATATTTTTAAATTGTCAATACAATCATGTTAGAAAATGTTACAAGACAAATCCCTTACAATAATGAATATTTTATTTGAGAAATAAAAATAGTCTAGAGACATTCTTTGTATAATACCTATAGCATGTTTTAATTTATAATTACACATGGTGTAATTAAAACCCTAGAAAATGTTGGAGGGAACCCCAGTGTTTAAATAACAAAAAAGCTCCTTGAAATGATTCACCAAATTCCAAATATACACATAGTGAATGAACCCCTAACCTGCGAGCAATGTAGAGTTATTATATCGATGGTTGGGAATGAATCCTACCCAAAATGGGCACCTCATATCAAAGGAAGAGTCAAGTATTTAATTTTGTAGCTCTACAAAATATACTCCACCACATAAATAATAGTTTCCTCTACAAAATTAATTTGACCAAGAGGAAACATGAAAGAATTTTTGTTGGAAACCTACCATACTCCTACATTGATGATTCATTGGTTTGAGTGCAACAATTAGTGAAAATTATCATGAAATATATAAAAATCATGTATTGGAGGCATCGCTCTAACAAAATATAGTATCCAAATCATAGATAAAAGTATGGGTGATATTATTTATCTTCGATCCATTTCAAACTACATTTAAATTATTCTTGGAGTTTTACTAGGTTGAGACTTAGGTAGTTTTAGGAGTGGTTACACATTAATGGATTTATCAATGGATTTCCTACCAAAACTGGTGTGAATTGATCAAAGTGCATCCTTTGGAAAAATCCAAAGGTTTAAATGATTGTTCTAGGAACCGTTGGAACCACTGAATTTTTATCTTCACCTTAATATTTCCTTTTACCTTTAATATTTTCACCATCATTGTTTTCCTCTTCTATGGGACTTAGGTTGTCACCAAGAACTTATGGGGGTTTCCATTATTTTGGAAACCATGGGAAGCTTCAAAACTTCACATCAACCCTATTTCAAAAAAATCAACCCCCATGTGAAAATGTGAGAATTCAAGCTTCATGTTAATATGTCCCTATCAAGCCTTTTTCCTTGCAAATGGAGTCCTCACTTCCTTTATTTTTTGTAATTTATGGAATTTTAGCCTCTATTAAAATATTGTTGGACATCAAACTCTATTGAAAAGTTTGGAATGCTTCTCTCAATTTACACCTTGGAAAAAATTGGCCTCCATCTAGCCTTTGAGATACATCAATCACCAATAAGCCTATTTTTCAACAAAAAAATTACCTAACTATTTTAAGAAATAGTTACTAATTTCATATCATCATTATCAAACTTAAAGAAACTAGTTCTAAATTTCCTTTCAAAAATATGAAAACCTAAGGAATTCCTTTCTCAAATACTCTACACTTTTGACAATTCCTTTATCACTCTCTATTTGAGCCTTTATTTTTCTTTTAAGTTCTATTTCCACCTCTTAACCATTTTAAATGTCCTTTTATTAAAATTTATATGGATATTATGTATAAACACAACACATTCAAAGAACTAATGTTTCAACCTAGCATTATCTAAGAATGACACCTTAAGAGTATCTCAATTTGATTAATTGCCTACATCAAAGCACTCCTGCTAGTAAAAATAAATATTTATATATAATATAGTGGATTATTTCAAAACAAAATCCTACTTCAAAACCTATTTATACCAAAAGGATTATTGTAAAGTATAACATTATCAAATTCTAGGCATAGAATTTACTGATATTCATTATGTTTTTTATTACATAAGCAGGGAAGGACCCTGGCCCATACAAGATGGAAAAATAGAGCCAAACAACTCAACAATATAGACTAGCCAAACACAACAAATTAGAGAGAAACAACAACCAATATAGGGCCAATTAGAAAAAACAAAAAACTAGAAACTATTAAAGTAACAATGCTTGAACCAATCAAAGCCTCAAAAGGTGAGTTAGATGAAACTATAACTTTCTTAGAAGAATATTTCTTCTTTCTATGAACCATTTTCCAAGGAGAATCAAGAATAAAGATTGAGAAATTTTGATCAAGGGGAGAAGACTCCCCTCTAGAGTATCAGAAAAGAGGAACAATTGATACTTAAAATGAAGCATCTGAAACCAAGCTAGAAACCTTAGGATTTACAACATCATTATCCAAAAAAATGGTAGTAGGAGAAGTAGTATTAACAACATTAGGAATATCCATAACTAGAGATTGCCTCACAATATCCATAGTAAAAGCAACATCCACCATAACTAATTCATGTGACGCAAAAATAACTTGCAAAGGAGAGCTTGCAAGGGTAACAATAGTATCATTAATATTATTTTTTCTTACAGCAAGAGGAGGATGCCTTGAGTCTTCATTAGAAGAGGTAGAATCCACAGCAGGGTGTATTGTTAAGTGCTCATGGAATGAATTCTTCCACCATGTAGAAGAGGAAATAGTGCAAGAGCCACGAGAATAGTCATGAACAACCTACACAACAACAAAACAACATCTACAACAAAATGGAAGACCCTCATAATCCACCATTTGAGACCATGACCAATCATTGACTTGCAAAACTACCTTACCATGTAGATCCTTTGAAAGATCAACCTCCACCAAGATCCTAGAAAAGGAGGTATGATAAATTATTAGAGGCCTTATCCACTCCCAAGAATTTACCTATAGCATTACCAATGCCCTCATAGGAAGGGGAGCACCAAAACTATAAAGAGAAGGAAATCATACCCAAACAGGAATTACATCTAAGGGTTCATTTAGAGGATTAAAAGAATAAACCTAAGGTCTAATGGAGAGGGGATGAGAGTCCCAAATCCACAAACCAAAGTCAAGAATAACATTTCTATCTTTAGGAGAGCTGAAACACACAACAAAAAACCCCCTTGCAGAAGGGTAAATCTCCATTGAACCATCAACTAGAGGAAACCAATGGTTGGTGATCCAAATATGTAGATCAAGGAGGGAAGGCCAAAAATGGAAAAATCTACAAATGAGAGCATTTTTAGAGTAAAAGGAAATATTTTCATCAATTTCCTTACCAAGATAGACAACCAGAGAAAAAATTGCACAAGGATACACAGACCCTCCCATATTCATTATGTTTCTTAGATATAGAAATGCATTTCCCTAGATAATATCAAATACCTTGGAAAGTTAAATACTACACAAAATATAAAGGAAAGTCATGTAATCTTACAAAATTTATTTCTAAAAGTTTCTATATATTAAGTTGAAAACTAGATGCAATAGATTAGTCAAGAGTAATGTATTCTCTCATATCCATTAACCATTCTCTAGAATCCTTCATCCATATTATAAAAAAATAATAAATAAATAAAAATATTGACATATGTATACATAAAAATAGGATTTTCTAAAAAATAAATAGTTAATTTTTATGAGTTCATTTAACATGAATTTTTGGAACCATCCATAGAGACTTTTTAAGTATTATAATGTTTTCTTAGTAAGTAACACACTGATTGTGGATGCACTTAGAGGTTAATTTTTTTCCCTCATTGAGGGTTTGAACCCAAGGCATATTTTATGCCATATTGATGGTATATTTTTCTATTCTTTGGAATGATGAAATTTGAATATTGGTATGCATATTTTTCCTTGTGGGGTTATGTAGAAATCCTTTTTGCTAAAATATTTTTCCTTCCAAGTGGTATCAAAGCCTAGTTCCTAGGTTAAGGGAGGAAATCTCCACATTTGTAATAACTCTTAGAATGATTATATTTTTATGCATAGTTAAATTCCCTATCATTCCATAGATTAATGAAGGTTCTCTCAAATTCACTTGTTTGTTTTATGAACATATTGTAATTTATTTCTCTATTAGGTTTATTTCTATAAGGGTTTTCTAGTGATATTTTATTACATATCTCTTCAAGAAAAATAGACCTCACCATTAGGTCTAAAAGACCCTCCTAGGTACCAAAACTACAACTCCATTTCCTATAACATATTTTCATATTCAAGGCTAGGGTTGTCATCATGAAAGAAGAAATTAGTTATTTTAAACCTCTATATAGGGTATGTGCAGGATCATGATGGGCAAAAAAGTGGTGATATGATGGGTATGTGTAGGGTATGTGGTTGACGACTTTTTTTTACCCAAAATTGATGAAATGAAAAGGGTTTTTAAATGAGATTCACAACTTTCCACCAATATAAATTATGATTTAGTTTGAATTTAATAAATAATTATTATTCATTTTTTATTTGAATTACAACTAAAGTCCTTATTGATAGGTTGATTGAAAAATATCTATAGCTTTCAAATAGTATCACATTTTTCTAATCCAAAACATGCAACACATTCTATGCTTCACATACTAGAGGATTAAAAAAGATGAATTTCATGAAGTTTTGACCAAGTTAAGGTGGTCAGACATATGATTTTTTATATTTTTTTAAATTTTTAATAAAAAATTCATAATTAATTATTTACTTGTAAAAAATTATAAAAAAAATATGCATCACATCAATACATGAGTCCTCTACTTATATCTAAAATATTATAAAAAAAATATTATCATTTTATTGTGGTTAGGGTGGTAAGACAAACACCTACTGTAACGCTCGTTGTGCAAACCCTAGAGAACAAACATTGCAAACATTTTTATTTTTTAAGATATAAAGTAAACATGCAACTAAACATTAGAACATATTCGCATTGCACACTAACATTATCACATCTACCTCTCTGGGGCATGCAAGGTCACATTGCATAACAACTATTAACAAAAAGGTAAAAGATGAAACTGAATAACTTATTAAAAATTACATTCATCATAACATTACAATAACCATTTACAGAAGTGCATCCATGAACCATAAGTAACAGTATCATTACATCACATATTACAATCATAATGAATCTCAAACTATAATGTTTACAAAGGTTCCTAAATAATACATCATCGTTTAAGCATTACATTACATGATCTTGATAAATGAATTGCAATAAATCTCCCATATTTGTGGGATAATACACAGTACAATAACATCTGAATTACAAAGTGAACAACTAGTACACACTCCAACTAAAGAATGCTGAGAAGAAAGGACATCGATTTGGAACCCAATGGGTGCGGAGCACATTCCACCCAACCATGTGGGTTATAAATAACCCACCCCCATGCTCAAAGTTGACAAGGAAGTAATCATGACCATGAAATCCAAAAACCAAATCCAGTAATGGACAACATAGAACATTAATACACAACACAACATCCAGAATTACAAGGTCATAAACTACATCCATGAAACACATAGTAACATAAAACCATGAAACTCATCACGATAATTAAGGAAATAACAATTAATCAAGTAACCAAAGAAACAATCATAAATCATTTCCAAAAGAATCTAAAACAATAATAAGAATACAATTTCAGAGGCAACAAGGAAACAAGGCATACGAGTGTCTAGTGGAGAGTGTCATCGCATAGCCTACATGGGTTATCCTAGCCCTTCCTCCAACTTGAGTCACCGACCCCCATCTATGGTTATCTTGGCCCTTCCTCCTACTTGAGGCACTGACCCCATAAGGTAGCTCATACGGAGCCGTCAACCTCTCATGAGGACAAGATTACGACTTTGCCAACCACAGCCTTCTCAGTCTACCATTAGTCTGCGATAGCCCTAATGCTTAGACGGGGTATCCAATTATTATCTTGTATGTTTTACTACCCATCCTTCTAAGTTATATTATTAGGTTTTCACTTGTTACACTACTCTTACATGGGTTATCCTGAGCTCTTCCTCCTTTTGAGGCACTGGCCCCCACAAAGAGCCACTCCCTAAGACCCTAAAACATAAAGAAAAACAAGGTCAGGGTTGTACCATAAAGAATAAAGCATATATCTCAAAACAAAAATATGCAAGGCATTACCCATCTCGCAATAGCTCATAATCAAAATCTCAACAATCTTGTACAACCCTTCCAAAATAATACTAATACTAAAATCATGCAACATCACGAGCACAAAATACAAGGATAAACATGTAATGATAAAACACACCTCTAGAAAAGACTAAGGTTTACAACAACCATATTTGGGGTTCACAACTACAACAGGGTTCCCACATCGAAGAAAATCCAACAATATCAAAATGGCAAAGTAAACAATTTCATAGGGTTTCAAATTCAAATCAATGTAATCAACAATACATTATTTTCTATTAAATAATGTTATTCCCATGATGAAATTTTAAAATAACAAATCAATGATATCAACCTTATCTTTTCCCATAAATCAATTTATCTAAATTCATTTTTCACTTTTTTATACTCAACATATATATATATATATATATATATATATATATATATATATATATATATATATATATATATATATATATATATATATATATATATATATATATATATATATATATATATATATATATATATATATATATATATATATATATATATATATATATATATATATATATATATCATATACACATAATATATAATATATAATACAAACTCAATATATATATATATTTATATATATATTTAATTTTAATACAAATTTTAATAAATAAAAGTCATTTAAAAGGGACGCAGACAAGCCATATCACAGTGCAGAGTCCCTGGCTATTGCACAGTCTGTATGGACTAATGTGCGATCAGTGGACCATAGGGTGATGGGGGAGGGTATGGCTCAGTCGTTCCCCCCTAACCCTTGTAACAAATATATATATATATATATATATTTTTTTTAACAAAAAAAAATGTACCCTATACGGAAATCCCCAACCAGGCACTCGTTCGGCACGAGAATCAAAATTTTTGAATATCATTTCTTTTAACAGTAACAGGAAAAAATTATAAATATAAATATGTATATTATATTATTTATATATATATATATATATATTTCACAAAACCAACTTCTGTAGGAGGACTAGTTATCAAATAGATGTAGGCATAATATATTTTTAAATATATATATATATATACATAAGAGTATATAATCAAAATTTATTTGTTTCAGAGGAAAATACAATGTTGTCTTTCAAATCAAATCATAAACATATTGGGCATCATCATAAAATGAATATTGTTCTCAGTTATTTCATGAAAGAGTTTTCTAAAATCTCATATCGTTTCTTTTCTCACAGAAATCATATTTAACTATTTTTATTTTTCTTTGAATCAGAAAATTTAAGAACAAGAAATTGGAACCTGGAATCCTACACTTTTGAAAATCTAATGATGCTTGCTTGATCCAAATAGCTTTTCGAAGAACTCTCGTTCCTTCCTTCATAACTTCTCCTCTCGATTTCCTTCCTTAGAGTTCTAATCTTATATGCAATTCAGAAGAACCTCCCTAGTACAATGAAAGAAAATGACACAATTCCCCAGAAAAACTTCAAAAGATCCAGTATTTTAGAACTCTTATTTTTGTGCAACTTCTGTCCAAATTTTCCTGTGAATCAAAAACTCACCATTTTGCAATTAAATAAAAGATATATCTTCTCTTTTTCGAAAGCTCTAAAAATTCAACTAAAAATAATTTTTCTATTTTAATTCCATCTTTTCAGCCAACACTTAACTCTCATTTGTCCTTTTTATCTTTTCTTTTCTTTTATTGATTTTTTTTTTCATTTAGCAATACGTTTCTGTTTTAATTCAGATTTTACCAGCTTAACTTGCAATGCACACAATTTAATTTATTTTTATCTATTTATTTCATAATTATCCTCAACATGCTAATTTAATTAAATCAAACAAGTACTAATCTTAAATAATTTAATTAACACTTAAATAAGACACATGACTTTTAAAATAAAACTTTTATATTTTATTACAAATTAATCCAACACTAATATAAACATTTATTAACATCATTAATTAAATAAATCACTATATACAAAACTCCAATGTAAAATAAATACAAACAAGACACTCACATAACCACAATAATGAATTACAAAAATGACAAACACAAAGACGCACAATACCATTCAATCTGGATGGTTTGACAATCATGGGAGGGGGTGACTTCCTTGTCATTTATGTTTTCAACATTATGCCCATTGGGTAATTTGATGCATGCCCTGCCCTACCGAAGTAGGTGGAATCGAGACTCTATACCCGCAATCCTTGCATACAACAAGGTCGTGTACATGTACATATATATATAATCAAAGCATTACATTGTGAGAAGGAATTGCAGTGTAGCATGGCACTCATAAATGAGTGGTGCTACACCATCCTCTCACCAAAACTATACTAACAATTATAATATCAATGATGAAATAACATTTCTAGCTAACTGATCGCATCATAAAATAAATTACTAAATCATTGCATCATAATATATTACTGAAATCAATTAACATCACCAAACCATAATGTCATATCAAAGAACCATGTCCACTAATGAAATAACATCATCACCAAATAGTCTAACTATCCAAACCAAACAATAAATAGTACTATCATAGTATCAAAGTATCAAACCAAAGCATAAAAAAAAATAGTAAGTCCAAATAGTAATAGGAGGGGTATTACACCTACGACTTATTTTTCCCTAAAATTTAAGTACTACTACATTGAAATTTCAAATTTTCACCCAATAGATTTTTTTCTTTCAAATAAACCTAGTGGTTTAGAAACTACATTTAATTTGCTACAGATTCTATTATTACATATTTTTTAAATAATATAGATAAGTTATTCAAATTTTTATGTCAAGTTCCCTAACTCTAATTTTTCTAAATTTTTCACCACTTAAGGGCCTATTTCTTTCATGATGATCCTACACATACCCTATAGCTGATGAGAAGACCATTGCAATGAGTGTAAGATAAGTGGAAATCTATGTGGACACAAGGTAGAATGATAATAATAATTAATGTAAATTTATACCCCATTTTATTGTTAAAAAAAGGAATGTATTAATATGATAGTATAATGAAATTATGGTTTAGTAATGACAAAAAAATGGTATGCCTTTTCCTTGCTTAATTTGGGAATACTTAAGGATAAATTGGAATTGATATCGCCTTGATCTATTTTTGTAATGTGTTTTACACTTTCACATTAGATCTTGGGCCCTTTTTAAGCTAAATTAACTTAACTCTACCTTAATTTAGTTTTGTAAAGTGTATTTATTTACACTTTCATATTGAATTTTGGGCCCTAATGAATTTATAACCTTTATATCATCATTAATAGGCCCCATAGCCCCATATTATGCATCCCAAGGTATATTTTAATTAAAAACCCAACAAAATCAACAAATAAGCCTAATTTACATACTCCTTGCAACTTTAGCAGTCAAAATAGGCCCTATGGGACCCATTCACCACTTTGGGTGAATGAGTCCCATCCAAGTGGGATCCATTTTCCATAGATGGTGAATGAGTCTCATCCATCTGGGACCCATATGCCATAGATGGTGAATGAGTCCCATTTGGCCTATTTTTGAGGTTTTAAGCAAGAAAATTTTGTTTTGGGTATGTGTAGGGTATATGGATAACAACTTTTTTTTAACCCAAATTAGATGAAACGAAAAGGGTTTTTAAAGGATATTCTTAGGTTTCCATCAATACAAATTAAACTTTATTTTTAATTTAATAAATAATTATTATTCATTTTCTATTTGAATTACGACTAAAGTCCTAATTGATAGGCTAATTGAAAAACATCTATAGCTTTCAAATGGTATCACATTTTTTGAATGCAAAACATGCATCACATTCTATGCTTCTCATACTATAGGATTAAGAAAAAGATTAAATTTCATGATGTTTTGACCAAGTTAAGGTGGTCAGACATATGAGTTTTTATATTTTTTTAAAGTTGTAATAAAAAATTCATAATTAATTATTTACTTTCAAAAAAATTACAAAAAAATTTGCATCACATCTGGACATGAGTCCTCTACTTATATGTAAAATATTATTAAAAAAAATTATTATGTTGTTGTGGTTAGGGTGATCAGACAGACACCTACTTATTTTTTCCTTGAAATTTAAGTACTACTACATTAAAATTTCAAATTCTCACCAAATAGATTCTTTCTTTGTTTAATTAAACCTAGTAGTTTAGAAACTATATTCAATTTTCTACAAATTCTATTCTTACATATTTTTTAAATAATATAGATAACTTATTCAAAATTTTATGTCAAGTTGCCTAACTCTTACTTTTTTGAATTTTTTGCTACTTAAGGTCCTTTTTTTTCCACGATGATCCTGCACATACCCTTTTAAGTTCCAATATCATATGTGTTAGCCTTGGGGATCTAATAAATAGTCATTTGAGTTCATTACCTATATAAGAAAGCTTTAAAATAATTATTTCACACAAGCATTCATGATATCAAGTCAAGCAAGAAAGAGTTAAGCATTCCAATACTTTACAAGATCATTATGATAGCATTCAAAATCATTTATAAGGCATTCAAGAGAAAAATAATTCATCAATTGTTGTAGCAATTCAAGATCCATAATCATGTCAAGTATATCAAGCATCAATCATGTTATTGAGCTAGTGTTGTGATGTAGCATTAAAGATCCAAGATCAAGCATTGTTCTACACCTATTGTAAAGATCAAGATCTACATCCTTCATGTCCATTTCATGGTGAGTTGAAGATTTACAAAGAAAAAATTACAAGGAATCACTCAAGGTCTTATTGTCCATGATTCATATTCTTTGTTTCATATTTCATGCCTCCATTTAATTATCTCATCATTTGGTTTAATTACCTACAAGGGGTTTGACCAAGGCAAACCCCTATTCCCCAACAATCAACACTTTTTTCTCTCTTTATGTGTGATTTTAGATCTAGATGTTTTGAAGATTTAAAGATCATTGAAGAATAGGTTACAAGTTTGGAGAAGGTTATTGGAATTGTCTCCTCATTTGCAAGCTTGTAATCTTCACTAAAACGTCACCTACAATCCCAAAATCGAAGTTTTAGATCCAAAAACCTAGAGAAGTAAATTGAGCATACTAAGAAGAATAGATTTGCCCCAAGTGGAAAATGAGTCCCACTATAGTTATTTTTCAAAAAAAAAAGTAGATTCAGATACCCTTTTTCCTAAAGCCTGCTCTTGTGCCAAAATTCAGAACTAGGACTGATTCACCCAAAATGGTTAATGACTCCCACTAGGTCAAAAAGTTAGAATTTCTAGAATGGTTCAACTCCTTCTAGCTACCTTCATATTCCCAGGTGCACACATTTCATTTCACAAGCTTGTTATTCTATTTTATATGCATTCTAAATCACTTAGTTCAAGTTTGCATAATATTAGGGTTTTGCATTTCATCTTACATCTCATTGTCTTTTCCAATTCTAAACTTGGTGGTGAACCCCATTTTAGTTTGCAATCAACCCCAATGACATCCCTATTTCAAGATCTCTTTCTCCTTTTCATTGAGATGTCAAGGGTTATCCTTGAATGAACTTGGAAATGTGGGTGTGCTCTATGTCCTAAAGCCATATGATAGCACCATCCCACAAGTACATCATTTCATTTTGTTGAACCTACATTTAGAATACCTTCTTTTGTGATTTGGTGAATCATAGATTTTTGGCACCACAAGACTCTCTAACTCTTCTAGGTTTTACACCTAAATAGAGAGAGGTAGGCCAAAAATGCTAGCTAGGTTCAGTCAAATTATGCAATGTAGGATGTTATTTAGACTAAATGAAATGAATTAAATCCAATTAAGTGATCTGAATGACTGATTATGTATGCAAAACTTAAGATTTATGCTATGTTGGAAAGCACAACGTGATATGCAAACAAAGAGCTGTGAATGAATAAATACGGAATAGAAAGAAATGAGCTAAATTAGTGTGCACCTAGAGGTTTGATGAAGATTTTAGAATGTTCCAAATGCTATCTAGAATTACATAAAATCAAGAGTGGGAATCATTCACCCAAGGTTAATATAGATGTTTAAGATGGAATTGTTTAAATTATTTTTGTGTTCAAATTTTTTTTTTGGGTCCTATCTATACTATGGCCAACTTTGGTGGATGTGCATTAAACATTGTTCATGATTTGAGCCAACAGCTAGAAGATATTTTCTATTTCATTGGAGCTAACATATAGCAATTGAAATATTTGTAGCAGGTATATATATGATATTGATTAATTCATTTTGGTGTGCATATGTGTGAATTTGATATGTGTTTATGTATGTGTGAATATCAAAAGAGAAGTTAAGAGATTTTCATTAGTACAAAAGAGGATTTTTGTGAAGCGAATTATGGTAGAGTAGAGAAAAGTGCAGAATCAAACAGGAGGTCCAAAATCTAATCTATGACCCTAACCAAAACTGTAATCGAGAATTTGTAGATGCTATAGACTATTTAGTTCAGTCTTTTTTTGTAATCCAAATCTTTTGTAAGGCAGTGAGCCTTCTTTATTTTGAGTAGTGAGCTCTAGGAAATGTGAATTAATGCAAGTGCATTCCCATTTTTTAAAACACTATATTTGAGTACTCAAATTGTGGATTGATCTCCACTACACATGGTTTTTCCCCTAATAGGGTTTCCACATAAAAACCCTTGTGTTATGGTGTTGTGGCTTATTGTTTCATGTTCATGAATCTTTCTTTTGATTGAATATTTCAAGCACCTGAAAGGATAGATTAATAAAGTTTAAACTTTCTCAACACTGATTCACCCCCTCTCTCAATGTTGGGTATGTGCAGGAACATCATGCAAAAAATAGGCCCTTAAGTGGCAAAAAATTTAGAAAAATCAGTGTTAGGCAACTTGACGTAAATATTTGAATAAGTTATCTATATTATTTCAAAAATATGTAAGAATAGAATTTGTAGAAAATTGAATTAGTTTCTAAAATAATAGGTTTATTTAAAATAAATAAAATCTATTTGGTGAAAATTTGAAATTTCAATGTAGTAGTACTTAAATTTTGGGAAAAAATAAGAAGTAGGTGTCTATCTGACCACCCTAACCATAATAAAATGATAATATTTTTTGTAAGATTTTATATATAAGTAGAGGACTCATGTACAGATGTGATGCACATTTTTTTGTAATTTGTTTCTAAGTAAATAATTAATTATGATTTTTTATTACAACTTTTTAAAATATAAAAACTTCGTGCATGCGACCACCTTAACTTGGTCAAAACTTTATGAAATTTATTTTTCTTTTTTAATCCTATATTATGTGAAGCATAGAATGTGCATGTTTTGGATTCAAAAATATGATACCATTTGAAAGTTATAGATGTTTTCAATCAACCTATGATCAGGGACTTTAGTCATAATTCTAATAGAAAATGAATAATAATTATTTATTAAATTCAAATTAAATCATAATTTATATTTTTGGAAATCTGAGAATCTCCTCTAAAAACCCTTTTCGTTTCATTAATTTTGGGTGAAAAAAAAGTCGTCAGCCACATACCCTACAAATATTGCCACTTTTTGGCGCACCATGATCCTGCACATACCCTATTGCTTAAGTCCAACAATTGGTATTAGAGTTGAGTTCCTTTGAAAAATTTTAATGGCTTGAGGTAGATCTTGGAATTTAATGGAATTTGATAGTCTTCAACAACAACTTGTGGTGGCACTTGATGATCTTGATTAGTCTAAGGTAGAAGTCTGGGATTTGAACATAAATCTTAAGGATGCTCAAAAATCCATTTAGAAGTTGAAGGATCAGGTTATTAAATCTAGGGAAAGGAGAAAGGACCTTTGTGATCAGACATAACAAATAAAGAGAAAAATTATTGAAGAAAGCAAAAGGATGGGTGGCAATCATCTAAATCAAACCTTGAAGGAAATAACTGAGGAATGTGAAAAGCTTTCTAGAGACAATGCTACCCTAAAGCATGAGATAGAATCTATGATGATAAAAATCACTAAGGAGATTGAATATAGACAAAAGAAAAAGGAGAATCTTTCCTAGTCCCTAAAAGAAAGATTTGATGAATGCAACAGAATAAATGGAAAGTTCATTCAATTGGAAATGGAACTGCAACAATCTAGAGACAATGAAGAAGAGCTTGAAAAATGGATTGTTATTCTTAGAGATGAACTGGCTACAACAAATGAATACAAGGAGAAGTTCAATATTAGTTTTGTTAAGCTTGATGAGCTAACTTAAGGGCAGAAGAATGCAAATGATAAGTGAGGTCTTGGTTATGAAAAAGGAGAAAGTTCTAGATTTGGACAAAGGAACTTCAAGCAAGGAAATTTGATGGACAAAGAAAAAAGGCATCTGGTAAGTTAACCTAATGCTCAAAATTTTAATGGATGTTTCTTTTCTTGCAATAAATATGGTTGCTCAATGTAGAAGTAAAATTAAATCAAGTGATTCATCATTTTCTAGAGAGTGCTTCAACTGCAATAAATTTGGTCATAAGTCAATTGAATGTAGAAATGTGTCAAACAACTCTATCAATATAAGGAATGTAGAATGTTATACTTGTGAAAGATTTGGGTATATTACAAATCAATTTAGATTGAGAATAAATCAATGGAATGACTAGTTTGGACAAGGAAATGGTGTGTGTTTCAACAACAACAAATATGGTCACATTACAAGATTCTACAAAAACAAGAATATGGATAGAAGAGTTTCGGTATACAAAGATAGAAATATGTAGAGAAATGATAAAGGAAAAGGGAAAGTGACTGGATGAAATAAGAGATAAATTGAAGAAGACATGGGTGAAGAAGAGTTCCTCTGTTGTAGGAAATGAGCCAACACCAGAACTTGCTTTTGGTAATCTTTCCAAGAACTAGTCTTAGGCCTTTGGCCTAGGGGGAGTTGTGAAGAAAAATCCTTCAAACTCCCTGCTAGTAATTGACAAAAAAATGTGGATGATTGTAGTGGTTTTCCTATTGATCTATAGGTGCTATGGAATTAATTAGAAGGGATATTATGTTGAGTTAAAGGTCCACAAAATTTTTTGGTTGAAAATTAAGAAAACAAGGTATCCAGATAAGTTAGGGGAAAAAACATTTATTATAATAAAAGTTAGGTGTGTGAGATATAAAAAGGGAGTTGAAACCCTCATTTTCCACTTTGTATCAAAGAAAAGAAGAAGGAGAGAACTATGCATCAGAATTTCAAAAGCATAAAGAGAATTTGGCGGTGAAACCCTAATCAATCAGGTACTTCAATTGTATTTAGAAATTTGGCGTGCGGTTGAAGAATTTCTTTGGTATTTTTAAGTGATGTGTATGGAAGGTAAAATGGAACAATTCAAAGAAATGGTAAAATTAGATGAGTATAGCAACGAGAAGATTAGTGTTGATAGAAACATGTTGTTGAACAATGAATTGAAATGGTTGAATAAAGCAAAACACAAAAGCTTGGATATTTGGAGTGAATTTCCTTATTTGATAAGCATAGAAATTGTTCAGTTCATTTTTAATAGATTGAATGATGATATTCTAACTTTGGATAAAACCTACCATATCTTGAAAGAAGTGATTGCAGCTATAACCAGGTTATGCAAAGTTGGGGATATGCTAAGGAAGAAGTCAATTTAGAATAAAGAAGTTGAAAACCTAACTGGTGTAACTAGAGATCAAAGGGTATTGATAATATCCACAATTAAGGATTTAGTGACAAGGTACAATGCACATGGAATATCTTATAAAACCTTTTTCAGAAACAAAGAAGGTGCTACTTTGGCAAGTGCAATTTATATTTCACACAAGATGATAATGGAAGATCAAGATTTTGATCTTTCTAGATTGCTAAAAGATCAACTAATGGAGAACATGCAATTAACAATGGAGATAGGTTACCCTTTAATTTTTCCAGAAGATTTACATATACTTTAACAATTTGGAAAACTATGATCAAGTATATGAAAGTTTATTTAAGAGTTTGCTAAGAAAGTTTGGTTCAACTAGTGTTTCCATTCCGGTAAGAGGACTTTAAGTTGGTTCCTCCTCTAGTGAGATGGAGAGAAAGAAGAGAAGAAAAAAAGAAATTATTTTATGTACTCCACCAACTTTCAAATTTGAAGGGAAGGGAAAAGAACAAGTGATTTTGGACATACTAGATGAGGAATCCGATGAGGAATCTAAGGAAACCCTTGGAAAAGAACTGAAAATAGTTGAACTAGAACAAGAAAAGGCAATGGTAGAAGGAAGTGAAGAAGAAGGTGATATAACTTAGGAAGATCTAATGCATCTTATTCATGAGGAAGATGGGATGTAGAAGATTGAAAAAATGTGGTCTATCAAACCTTCATATGAGCAGAACATGATCTTAAGTGTACTAAGTGCTCATTTTGTGCACAATCATATCAAATTGGAGAGTTTGCAGAATAAGTTGCTAGAAGAGACAATTGAATGTATCAAGGAAATCATGGACTCTGAATCTCAGAATAAGGAAGAAGAAGAAGTGATTCTACACTTGAAGAAGTAGTACAAATTGTTAATTACCAAGCTAAAAATTCACATGACTGATCTAAGACAATGCATAAGCACTGCAAACAAAATTTATAACTATTGTCTTTGATGGACTCATGCAATCAACAAGTACAAAGAGAAGTTGGAACAAATTGAAATAGAGTTGAACAATGTTGGTCAAAACTTTGACATGTCACAGGATGTTGATGGTGCAATTAGGAAAATAATTCAAGAACTGCCATTAGAGCATACAAATGTTTAGAACACTAGGAAGAAGATTGTTGACAACTTTTGGAAAGTGAAGGACATAACCGAATGTAGGTTGGAATAATTAATTGAGATATTGAGGAAGGGATAAGTATTGGAAGATTTCTTCACCATTCTGGAATCACTCACCAAAATTATCGTCTAGACATCTAAGAATAACAACATGATCATAAACACCAGGATTGTAGTGGAAGCATGGAAGAAGTTTCTTTTGGAGTTGAAAGAGAAGCACAAAATAATCTTCAATTAGAGGTTGTATTTCTTCAAGTTTTTGAATCAATTTTTGTACCAGTAATTTTTGGTTACATTTCAAAGGGGGGGAAATAAAAAATTTATCATTGATGTCAAAGTGGAAGAGAGAGCAATGAAAAATTCCTTCTCAAACTTAGGGGGAGTTTTGTTGAGTTTTGTCACCTATGGCGTTTTGAATCTTTGAAGGTTCCAACACTTAGTCATTTTTCACTAAGTGTTTCCATCAATTCCAAAGGAAGAAATTATTGGCATATGGCTTCTAGTGTTTTCATTGATGGCAACTGAAGTCACTGATCTGGTCCACATGTCAACATTTGTCTATACTAGAAGGTAAAGTGAAGAACAGGGTATCTAGTTGAAGCCATAATCTATCAAGTAGTTTGCATTACCAATTTATCAGTTTTAGTTGTGGATCTTAGGGAATGTTGATGGGTATCTAGAATTTCTTAATCTCAAGTTTTGTATTGTCACATCAATTGATGTATGAGTTAGGAGATCCAGTTGTTTGATTTTCTATTTATTAGCATATGAAGACCGACTAAGCGAATGTTGGATATTATAGATGTTTAAGATGGAATTGTTTAAAGTATTTTTTTGTTAAAATATTTTGTTTTGGATCCTATCTATGCTATGGCTGACTTTCGTGGATGTTCATAATTTGAGCTAACATTTGGAAGATATTTTCTATTTCATTGGAACCAACATATAGTGATTGAAATCTTTCTAGAAAAAATATATATGAGACCAGTTAATTAGTTTTGGTGTGCATATGTGTGAGTGTGATATGTGTTGATGTATGTGTGAATATTAAAAGAGTATTTGAGAGATTTTCATTAGTACAGAAGAGGATTTTTGTGAAGTGAATTAAGGCAGAGCAAAGTGAAGTGCAAAATCAAATAGGAGGTCCAAAATTTGATCTATGAGCCTAATCGGAACTGTAATCGGGCATTTTTAGATGCTATCTATTTAGTTCAAATTTTTTTTGTAATCTAAATCTTTTGTAAGCCAGTGATCCTTCCTTATTTTGAGCAGTAAGCTCTAGGTAGTGTGTCTGAATGCAAGTGCATTCCCATTTTGTAAAACACTATATTTGAGTACTCAAATTGTGGATTGACCTCCACCATTGTTTTTTCCCCTAACATGGTTTCCACATAAAAATCCTTGTGTTATGGTGTTGTGGCTTATTGTTTCATGTTCATTCATTTTTCTTTTGGTTGAATATTTTAAGCACCTAAAAGGATAGATTAATAAAGTTTAAAATTTCTCAACATTGATTCACCCCCCTCTCAGTGTTGCTTGAGTCTAAGACATTCAAATTATGCAATGTAGAATGTTATTTAGACTAAATGAAATGAACTAAATGAAATTAAGTGACCTAAATGACTGATTATGTATGCAAAACCTAAGATGTAAGCTATGTTGGGAAACACAATGTGATATGCAAATAAAGAGCCATGAATGAATAAATGCAGATGTTTAGAAAGAGGTGAGCTAAATCAGTGTGCACCTAGAGCCCTAATGAATATTCTAGAATGTTCTTGATGTTTTCTAGAATTATAGAAAATCACTGGTGGGACTCATTCACCTAGGGTGGCGAATCAGATCTGCTTCTAATGAATACTATCGGGAACAGGTTTCTTCATGTCAGGATCCAGAATCTAGAAAATATTAGATTTCCAACCTTAGGGTGGGACTCATTTACCATGGGTGGTGAATCAATCCTCTCCCAAAATTTTGATAAATTAGTAGACAACTCTGCAATGCCATATCTAAGGATGTCTACTTCTTAGGCTACCGAAGTCAATTCTATAGGAAATTAACAAAATACCTTCTCCGAGCTTGTAATATGGTTGATTTGACTTGAAACAACTTGTTGTCTTGTTGACCACTCTTCAACACCTAAATGCTTGTTAAATTTGCATATAAAAGTCAAACACTTGTTAAATAAAATTTGATGTTGTGTCAATGGATGCTTCAAAATGCTTGATTAGGTGATGTAAAGTGCATGAATGAGTGAATAAGTGAAATTTATGAATGCTTAAATGAATGGGGGTTGAAATGGATGTAAAAACACTTATTTATACATTCTTTTTCATTAGTATCCCATTGATACCTCATCACAGGCCAACATCAAGTGATTTTGAATAAAAACCCAAAAGAAATTTTGAAATATTTTGAATTTGGAGATGAGGGGACTCAATTGCCACCCATTAAAAATGGGTCTCTCCTAGGAACTAAAAATAGGTGTTAGGAATTAACTCACATTTAATGTTCATAATTTTAAACCCTAAAAGAAAATCAAAATTCATAAGGAAAAAGAAAAAAAAAACAAAAAATTACTTTTAGCTGGTTGTCTGAATACAGTCGTCGGCTGTTACACACAACCATTCCCATAAGGGTTACAGCTATGTTAGCAACCATGTGTTGCCTATGACGGCAACGCTAGCTGCCTCCATAGTCGTCACCCCTATGGGGCGGCTGTGGGGTAACCCCTATAGCCTCAAAAAGCTCAACTTAAATTTTTTTATTTCCCTGGTAACATTCACACATACAAAATTTTTAAATGAAAATCATTTATTTTATAAAAGTTATCATAACCAAAATCCCTATGATTTGGATAAATTTGCCTACAAATTTTTAAACAATTTTAAAAGTGAATAATATTCTTCAAAGCTATTTCATATATATATATATATATATACATATATATATATATATATATATATATATATATATATATATATATATATATATATATATATATGTATATGTACCATTTGTATAAATGTATATATATAAATATATATATAATCTAATCAACAATTATATTATAACCAGGAAAATAATTTTCAAAGAGGTTTTCTACAGGAAATTGAGAAAACTATCAATTTAATACAAATTTTGTCAAAGATCTTCAATTTCAACAACAGAGGATTTTCAATTCAAATTACCAAAATCTTTTCTATAGGTAATGTTTATCAAAGTTCTTCCCAGAGGTTTCTTTTGAATTTTATATTGTTTAACAAAATCTTTTGTGTTGCCCTCTGATTTCACTATAAAATCTTGTTTCACAAAATGCACAAAGAGATAACAAATTTTCTACAAAATATTATCAACAAAAATCTACCGAGAAGAACAAAAGCTTCAAAGACAATAATTTCCTCAGGAAATCTTTTAATTTCAAAAATTAACAAAACTTCTACATAAATTAATTCTTTATAAAAGAAATCTTTCCAAAAGAAAATAAACTAAATAAATAGGAAGGAACTTCTATTCTTGTAGGTTGAAGAATTTTACTATTGAAGAGAAGATTTGCCTGTTGCGTGCAACTTCTGAAGCCTCTTTTTTTCTCAAAAATCCCCACTTTCAAAAGAATGCAATTTACTGTACCAGACGTAATCCTAATAGTTCTTCCAAAACTTTTAAAATCAAACCCAAGAGAAATCACAAATATTTTTCCAACCATTCTCTGTTCTTTTTCATTTCCTGTGAAGTGTTTTCGTGTTTTTCCCCAAATTTGGTAATATTTTCCCCAAGAAAAATCCCAACAAGAATTTTTGCATTCAATTTAACTAACACACATGGAAATTTCTAGAAAATATCTACTAACCACTCACAGATATTTTCTTCCCACCATTATCAAGAATTTATTCCATTTAAATAATTTAAAATTCAAGAATTAATTTCATTTTTAATACATATTTAAAATTCTATTCCACACCAAAAGCATTTAATATAAATTTAATCTGTATTTACTCTATTCACTCAATAAAAGCAACTTTAATCAATTAATTAATTTATTTAATAAAATAACTTTAATCTCTATGATTAAATTATTTTACCAATAAACTAATTTAATTAATTAAATAAAATATAAAGCTTTTATCTATAATATCTAAAATTAATTTAAATAAACATTAAATTAAAAGAACATTAATTTAACACTAAATTCACAAAGTAAACCTTATATAACAAATAATCAAAACAGACTAGACCAGACAACTAAAAATACCAAACCTAAACTAATGACAAACTATGACTAGGTTTAGGGCTAGACTAGGAAAAACCTCGTTACTACCTCCCAATCAAAATTACCATTGAGTCTAGACATGCTCAGACCTATGAAACCAGGTGGAGTCAGTGTCATGTACCTGCAATCCTACAATCAAACATATAGCATACATATATATAATCCATGATTCAAACACACTGTGAGGAGAAGATCGCGGAAATCACAGGGCACTCACAAGTGAGTATGCAACTCTGTTCTCCTCACCAATACAATATCACATCAAACTAACAAAATAAATAACAATTAATCTACCATAAGCATATATATAGCAGTAACATCTGAAGTAAACATCTATGCTAACATAAAGCATGTTAGAAATAATTACCACCATACAATGTATCATCACATCACAAAATAAATCTACCATCACTCTAATGTCAGTGATCAATACATCAAAACAAAGTACTAGGGTCTTTCAAAGTGAAAACATGCTAACAGAAAACATAAGAAAAATAGAGGGGTACTACATCCTCCCCCCCTAGGATTAGGGTTGCTTCTGAAAGCCTTCGAACATATAGGGATAAAGTTCCCTCATGTGTGTCGCATCCTCCCAAGTAGTAGATGCCTCATGACTAGGATCCCATTGGACCCTCACCTGATCAACATCTCAACCCCTGAGAATGAGTCTCCAGTGCTAAAGAATTCCCACAGGCTCCAAAGCTAGCTTCTCGTCCTCTCTTTGTAACACATTCCAATCAAGTACATGAGAAATATTAGGATGATAAGGTCTGAGAACTGTCACATGAAAAAAATCATGAATACGTGACAAACTGGGTGGTAAGGTGAGTCAATACACCAGAGGACCAATCCTCTCTAGAATCTCAAATGGCCCAACAAATCAAGGCGCAAGTTTAGAGCCTTTTCCATGACGGATTGGACTCTTTCGTGGTCACACTTGAAGAAATACTCTATCACCAACTAAAAACTACTGGTCCACTCTATGTGCATCAGTATACTTCTTTCGTCTATCCTGAGTTGCTATCAAATTTCTTGAAAGTGATCAACCTGTTTCTCCATGTCTCGAAGCATCTCAAGTCCAAGTAACACACTATCCTCATGTTGATCCCAACTCAATGGAGTCTGATAAAGGATGTCCATATAACACTTTAAAAGGGGGCATATCTATGGAACTTTAATATCCATTATTGTATGCAAATTCCACTAAGTACAGATAATCCTCCCAATGTGATTGTTGGTCCATTACATACATTATAAGCATATCCTCAAGAATTTGATTAACTCTCTCTATCTGACCATCTGTTTGAGGATGATATGCTGAACTAAAGTTTAGTTGTGTACCTAGAGCATGTTGTAATGAAGTCCATAGCGCTAATGTAAATACAAGATCTCTATCTGATATAATCCTAAAAGGAATTCCATGCAATCTAGAATTGTCCTCCATAAATATCCTAGCTACAGATGAAGCATTATAAGATGATCGAACTGGAGAAAAATGTGCTACCTTAGTCAATCTGTCAACAGTTACCATAATGGCATCATGTTGACATGACAACATAGGTAATCCTACAATGAAATCAACTGATATAATATCCCATTTCCATTCAAGAATGAGATGTGGCTGCAATAATCCAGCGGGATGTTGGTGCTCAGCTTTGACTCTCTAGCACTCAAGACATCTCGATACAAAATCAGGAATGTCATGTTTCATACTAGGCCAAGAATACAATTATCGAAGATCCGTATGCATCTTCTTAACACCAGGATGAGCTGAGTATAGTGTTTGATGTGCCTCAATCATAATCAATGTGTGAAGACCTTATGAATATGGTACATAAATACGGTCTAAATGTCCCAATAAACCATCTACTTCAAGTGTATACCCTATAAATCAACCCTCTAGAGGTCTACTAGATTCAATCTTCGTCTTCACCTCCTGATACAATCTATCTATAGGAAGTGCTGCTAAAATTTGACTCCTCAAATCTACTTCAAGAGTAATAGCAGAAATTTCATGTCGACGACGACTGAGAGCATCAGCCACTATGTTCTCTGTTCCCTAAACATATTTCACTTCAAAATCATATTCACATAAGAACTCCATCCACTTTATATATCTAGCATTCAAATTAGGTTGTGTAAAAATATATTGTAGACTACAGTGATCACTATGAAGTTTGAAACGATGACCAAATAAGAAATGCCTCCATTGAACCAATGAATGAACAACTGTGGCAAGTTCCAAATCATGAGTAGGATAATTCAGTTCATGATCCTTGAGTTTGCGAGACTCATAAGAGATCACACACCCTTCTTGCATCAATACTGCTCCTAAACCCTCCAAGGATGCATCAGTGCAAACAACAAAATCCTTAGCAGGATCAGGAACAACTAATATAGGCACATTAGTCAACTTTTCTTTAAGTGTCTGAAAAGCCAACTGACACTGCTCTGTCTAGACAAATTTCTTCCCTTTCCTTTGAAGAGAAGTAATAGGATGCCCAATCCTAGACAACCCCTGAACAAACCATCTATAATAGCCAGCAAGACCCATAAAACTATGAACCTCAGATACGTTGGTAGGCACGGGCCAATCAACAATAGCTTGAATCTTCAAAGGATCCACATCAATCCCATCTCTAGAAATCACATGACCAAGGTATTTCACATCAGTCTAAAAGAAGTCACACTTCTTCAGGTATGCATACAATTGATTCTCCCTCCAGCACTATAGTACTTGTCTCAAATGCTCTTCATGCTCCTTCATATTTCTCGAATAAATCAAAATATCATCGATAAACACAAGAACAAAATGATCAAGGTGATGAGCTTAAAATATGCTCATAATTTGATGATATGATAAACTTTTAAATGACTTTACTTTTGTTATTTCATGGCTGTTTAAACTTTGTTGAAACCTTTTATCGGGATATCCTGTAGCAAGATACTTTTATATTCCTGCAGCTTATTGTGTTGACTTGATTGCATTTATTGCCCTGTTGACTCCCGAAAATGACTGGTATATCATATACAATTTTTGAATGATGAAGTAGATTTAAAATGTGTGATTAATGAATAGATATTGTGTATGTGCCATGCACCTTTTCTTTCGCATCTGTTACCTTTTGTTTCGCAGGTTGTTGAAGAATGATCGAGTCCAGCGCAGCCGATCTCGGCCTTGTAGTAAAGTCCATTTCCTGCACAACTTCGAGAAAGCTCCGGTGAAGACTCTTTGTCCAAAACCATGGGAAATAATTTTAATGACAGTCAATCTGGAAAGAGTGGAGCACTAGATTCTCTCCAGATCGGGTTGAACGCATAAATTCATTATGAAGTCTGTTCCTTGATTTGGGGATATACTTTACTTCCATGTCTTTCTTTGATAGGGTTAGTTAGTTAGTTGCTCTCTTGTTTTTAAATAAAGTTCTCCTCCTGCGCGAGCGAGAGGGAGAGAGAGAATGAGATAGATGATAGTTAGAGTAAGATAGAAATAGAGTAGCAGATATCATGTAAGAATCAAGATGATAATGAAAGACAAAATTTGTTTGACCATAGACAGAGTTTGTTGTTAGTTCCATATCAACAAAACGATGTATATCATTCTATTTTTATGAATAAATTTCAATGAAGTTCTGAGTTTAACATCTGTGTAATCAGTAGATGCTTGCTAAGGGGGCCCACTTAGTAAGTATCTATAGCTAGTTAGTTAGTTGTTATTTTCTGTTGTTCTTCAGTTAGCTTTCATCTTTGAAGTTTTCATACAAACTCAGTCTTATAGTGCTCCTGCAGCATAGAGAGTCCATTCCTGTGACTGTTCCTGCAGCATAAGGCCAGTTCATAGTTCGTGTTTCAGTCGTAGTTGTTATGGTTTTTATCATAAGTTGAGTTAAAGAATTTTGCATTACTGTTCTGTGGCGTAGATAGAATCTCTTTCTAGTATGTATTTCTGCTGAGATTTAACCAAAACTAATTCCTAGTGCATATATTTTTCCGCGCCATTTAAAGTCTACGTCCCCTAGTTTGACAAGTAAAATGAACGACCACAGAGAGATATTAGTCACCTGTCGGAATGTTCAATTCCCAGGAAAGGTTTTACTGTGATATTCATATCCTTTTGTGGGTGAGAGCCATTTTTGGCGTCGTTGCCGAGGATGGTGTCCAACTAAGAGTTTGTCAGAAGTCATTTTTAGTACTAGCTTAGCTTGTTAGTAAAATTTCCTAGATCTTTTAAGCCACTATTCACCATATCACATGCATAGAAGAAGAAGAGATACACTGGGAAAGTTCCTCCCTAAAAATCTGGTTATTGAACTACCATTTGACCCAGCTGACAACGAACCTGAGGAAAACCCATTCACTGCATTATTCCAACAACCAAACATGGCAAATAATCCACCTAATAATCCACCTCCTACTTTTGAGTTCCCTATTGTTCCCCAGCGAGATACAGACAATCTTAAGAATATACCTTCTTCACTACTTCTAAAATTCTATGGTTTGGTCACAAAGGACCCAGAAACCTTTCTGTTTGAATTTGATGTCCTCTACCGCAGTTATGACTACAACACAAATGGTCATAAACTGAAACTATTTCCTTCCACCTTGAAGGAGGGAGCTCTCAGATGGTTCATGAGTCTGGGAACAGACGTCATCGACAGTTGGGTGGCCATGCAGACAAAATTCCTTGAAAATTATAAGGAATATTGTAAGAGTGCCAGCAAGGGTGATGACATATTCTGAATTCGGCAAAAGGATGATGAAAGTCTGGAAGATTATATTTCCAAATTTTTATTCGTACTAAAGAGGAACTCAAACCATACTCTCAATGAGGACTCTCAAAAACTACTCTTTCTAAGGGGAATCAATGATGCCTGTATAGATGCCCTGGACCTGATGGGAGGAGGTGATATAACCCAGCTGCCTTGGGATGATATAAAGAAAATATGTCTTAACTATTCTCGAGCAATAGTCAAGAAAGGTTGAGGTCATCATGCTACAATGGAAAAATCTTCTTCTGGTGGAGTCTCCCAGGTAGAGATAACAAATTTGCTATCTGATTTCAAGCAGGACATCATTAATAATATGGCTACACAACTAGATACCATGCAAGCTCGGAGGAAACATGAGGAGGCTGAGACACTTTTGGCTAAGTTCTGTCCATATTGTAGACAAAAGAAGCGTGAATGTAGATGCAAGATGGTGTCTAATTTGGAAGCCAGATAATTACCTATTGACTTCAAGCCAGTAGAAGGTGATGATGATCAAGTGTTCTTTGTTGCACAAAGGAGACCATGGGCCCAAAGACAAGGTATGCCTCAAGACCCTTTAACTTTTGGTAATCCTTATTCTGGCTATAATAACCAATGGCAATATGCATATGGACCACCACCACCCTAGAATCTGCCTCAACCAAGTTGGCCTAATTATCAGACCCCACAATGGCAATCTCCTCAAGGAGGTTGGCAGCAACCACAAGGGCAATGGACCCCACCTTTAGGAAATTGGCAGCAAAATCCTCAATGGAGAGGCCCTTAGCAATGGAAAAACCAGTCCTCTGGATTCCTGCAGCTTCCATAGCCACAACCACAGGCCCTTATGCCACCTCCTGCAGTAACTGCCACAAATCCTGGACCTCCAAAACAAACGTCTATGCCTACCCAGCTGTTGCCCAATCCTAATAATAAGCAACAGCAGTAGCCACAGTAGCCTGCATATCTTGCCGAAGCCAAATAATATCAAGCTTATGCCTTGAAAGTTAATGACATCCATTTGAGGTCTGGAACTATTCTACCCACTCCAAAACCACCTCTGATTACTAAAGTACCAGATTCTCCCCTTGAAGAATCCACTACACCTGTTGTTCCTGTTGAGCATATACCCATAACTGATACAGTTTCTAAGGAGCCTGTTTTTCAAAACCAAGATAACCCACCTTTTCCTCAGAGGTTGCAAAGTACTACATCTAAATCCATGGAAGAACCCACTTTTGACATCCTAGATCAGCTCAAGAATGTGCAAATTCAAATCCCTTTATTTCAGGCTATTAAAGATATTCCCATTTTTAGAAAAGCTATTAAAGAGGCCTATTTGAAGAAGCCTGGACAAAAGAAAAATGATCCTCAAACAATTCATGTCTTAGGGAAATTGGCTGGTATAATATTGGGAAATGTAGTTATTCCAAAGTATATTGACCCTGGAAGTCTTATAGTGCAGATACATATAAATGGTCAAGTTGTAAAAAATGTTTTGATTGATTTAGGTGCTGCCATTAATGTCATGACAAAGCATACTATGGACTCCCTAAACATTTCAGACATTAGGTCTACACCCACAGTTCTGCATCTTGTAGATAGCTCCATAGTTAAACCTGATGGGATAGTGGAAGATGTAATTGTCACTCTGGAATCTTGGGAGTATCCTGCTGATTTCACAATATTATTAGTTAAGGCAACCTTAGGAGGGTATCCAGTTATCCTTGGTAGACCATGGTTAGCAACTGCAGATGCATTTATAGGATGTCATTCTGGAGATATGACCATTTTTGATGGGCAGTCCACAAAGAAATTGGCTCTGTATCCGCCTGCTAGACCTCAACCAGATTTGTCCCAACCTATTTGGCCAGATGTGGGGGAAGAAACTGAAAAAGCCAATTCTTTGGCTCAATTAATGATGATTCAAAATTATTCATTCTCACAACTTCAGAGTGAGGATGATTTGTTGTTCCAAATTCTACAGTACAATGCTGATACGGGTAGTTCATCTGATCCAAATGGTACTCATTTACAATGTTTCCTGCAGCAACCAAATTCTAAAAGCTCACTGCCTAAACTTCCAGCAATTTTTCATAATTTACTTCCACAAGAGGTACAAACATCACCTGTAGATTCTATGAGTAATATCACGAAGCAGATAGAATTGTCTCAAGGACATTGCTTGAATATCAATAGCAAGTTGTCACAGTCTCAACAGGCTGACTTATTAAAAATGCTACAAGAACAACATAAAGCTTTTGCATGGGAATATGGGGACATGCAAGGAATAGATCATCGAGTTTGTACACATAGAATATATATCAAAGAAGACTGTGCACCGATTAGACAGCCTCAAAGAAGGGTAAATCCAGCACTTAGAGAAATAGTTAAAGATGAGCTTCAAAAGATGCTTGATGCTGGTTTTATTTATCCAATCTCTAACAGTCAATGGGTTTCTCCATTAGTCATTGTTCCAAAAAAAGGTGGAAAATGGAGAGTGTGTGTAGATTACAGAGAGTTGAACAGTGCCACTAAAAAAGATCATTTTCCATTACCTTTTGTAGACCAAGTACTAGACTCACTGTTTGGCAAAAGACATTTTTCCTTCTTGGATGGTTACAGTGGGTACAACTAGATAAAAATTGCCCATGAAGATCAAGACAAGACCACTTTTACCTGTCCATGGGGAACATTTGCTTATTCATTCTTGCCTTTTGGCCTATGCAATGCACCAGCAACATTTCAGAGAGAAGTAATTAGCATCTTTGCTGATATATCTCATGAATGTATGGAGATTTACATGGATGATTTCACTACCTATGGAGTCACATTTGAAGAAGCACTAGTCAATTTAGAAAAGGTATTGAAAAGGTGTAGAGAGCAAAATTTTTCTCTAAATAGTGAAAAGTGTTTTCTAATGACGGAAGAAGGTATTGTTCTAGGTCATCATGTTTCAAAAAATGGAATTCAGGTTGACCCTGCTAAAATTGCAGTTATTCAGAATTTACAAACTCCTACAAGACAAAAAGATGTCAAAAGTTTTCTTGGTCATGCAGGGTATTATAGAAGGTTTATAAAAGACTTCAGTAAAATTTCCAGTCCACTTTATGCATTGTTAACAAAGGATTCCCAATTTGAGTGGACAGAGGCTTGTGAAAAATCTTTTCTGCAACTGAAGGACTTGCTTACTAAAGCCCCTATTCTTCAAGGACCAAAATGGAATTTTCCTTTTCACATACATGCTGATGCATCTGATTTTGGCATAGGAGCAATTCTAAGTCAAAAAAAAAAATTCAATTGAACATGCTATTTATTTTATCAGCAAGAACCTTCAAGGTCCTGAGCTCAATTATACTGTCACAGAAAAGGAGTTGCTTGCAGTAGTGTATGCTTTGAATAAATTTAGGCATTATGTCACAAGTTATCAGATATTCGTTCATACTGACCATGCATCAATCAAATACCTGATGAAAAAACCTGTCATCTCTGGTAGGTTGGCACAGTGGCTCCTGTTGTTACAAGAGTTTGACATTACAATAATTGACAAACCAGGAAGAGCTAATGTTGTAGCTGACTTTTTATCAAGACTTCAATCAGCTGCACCTATAGAACATGAGGTCATTGATGATAGGTTTCCAGATGAACATTTGTTTTCCATTACTGCACATACACCCTGGTATGTAGACATTGCTAATTATCTAGCGACAAACAAAATACCAGCCCACTTTTCTCCAAAGGAAAAGAAGTTGTTAATAGAGAAAAGTTTTAATTTTTCCTAGATTGCAAATAGTTTGTTTTATACCGGACCTGATCAAGTAATGCGAAGATGTGTAAGAGAAGATGAAACTTATGACATATTGCATGCTTGCCATGATGAACCATGTGGAGGATATTTTGTAGCAAATAGAACATCAATGAAGGTTCTTACAACAAGGTACTACTGGCCAACATTACACAAGGATGATGTGGCCTATACAAGAAAATGTGACAGATGCCAGCATATGGGAAGACCAACTAAGTTTGATGAAATGCCACTATATCCGCAGATAATAGTCACCCCTTTTGATAAATGGGGGATGGATTTTATGGGACCAATTGATCCACCATCAAATGGAAAATCATAGATTCTAGTTTGCACAGACTATGTAACAAAGTGGGTCGAGGTAAAAGCTATGACTCATGCCCGAGATAACAAAGTTGCTGAATTTTTGTATGAACAAATTTTTACAAGATTTGGAGTTCCTAGAGAGCTTGTAACTGATCAAGGAGCTCAGTTTACGTCAAACTTGATCACTGCACTCATGACTAACTATAAGATCAAACATAGGAAGTCCAGCCCCTATCACCCTCAAGCCAATGGTCAGACAGAGGTAACAAACAGATAAATTGAGGCGATCCTCACAAAGACAGTGTAGATCCATAAGAAAGACTAGAGCAATAGACTTCCTGAAGTAGTTTGGGCTTACAGAACTACATGGAAGACAACAACTGGGTTTACACCTTTTGAACTGCTTTATTGGAAAACAGCCATGTTACCCATAGAATTTGAACACAAAATTTTGAGAATAGCTCTTGAACTCAACATGGATATATCTGAAGCACAGAAGGACCGTCTCCTATAGCTAAATGCTTTGGACGAAATGAGAAAAGCTGCCCTGCAGCATACAGAAGCAATCCAATAGGAAAGGAAGAGATGGCATGATCAGCACATCAAAACCAAAAAATTTTCTGCTGGAGATTGGGCCCTGTTATATGATTCCAGTTATCAAGAAAACTAAGGTAAGCTCACAACACGCTGGCTTGGCCCCTATGAAGTTGAAAATGTGTTCGACAATGGAGTTGTATAGCTGGTGACAATTGATCCAGTCTATTTCAAATTGCTAGTCAATGGCCACCGACTCTGGTTATACTATAAACCAGTCTCCAAGGAAGAATTCATGCAGCAGTTCATTCAAGTTCCTCCCTCTACTCTTCCTACAGCCGAAGGCTTTAGCCTTTCTCCTACAGGGTTACCGTAATTTTCAAAAAGTATGCCCATAATAAAGGTTTTCTTTTTTAAAAGGAAACCCCTTTTCCTTCATTTTCATTTATCGCCCTCATCTCACTTCTTTATCTTCCATCCATCCATCCCATCTGTCCATTCCATCCACTTCATCTGCCCATGTCACCCATCCACTTCATCCATCCGCATCAACATTAATTAAGATATCTTTCCCACTTGTCAATTCATGCAGCGTTGTCATCTTTCTTCACACGTACGTGCAATTATCAAAGGTACGCCATATCTTTTCTTATCGCATATTTGATTTATTTCATTCTATTCATTTACTGCTATGCATGGAATGGTCATTATCACCTGAATCTCTACCTATTCTCTGGTACATGTGAGGAAACATGTCATACTTTAAGTAGGGGGCGGGGTAATCTATCTTTTAAAACCTGTCTTTTCGCCGCTGCCATAACTACATAAATAATCTTTCTTTAATACTTTTCTAGTACTTTCCAAATATGATCACATGTCCTTCTTTATTGCATTCTTTATTGCATGTTTTTCTTGTAAACTATGATTAAGACTGCTTGTTTAAAAAGTTCATTTTTGGAAAAAGAAAGAAATGTGACGGCATAACAGAAGAAAATCTAGAGCAGAAAAGGGAAACAGACAATTTGAATCTTCAGCAAGGAATTAAGTTCAGTGAAAAGGAAAACTGCAAATATGGTTGGTCAGTTGGTGCAACATGAGCCTATAGCTCATGAATTGTTACTGCAAAATTCGCAAATAGTCCATGCATTCAGCCTCTGTGGATGGTTAAATTATTTTTTGAGTTTGAATTATTTTGATGAGGAGGCTGCTGGAGAATTTTTGAGAACCCTTTCTGAAGGGGAAGCCACTGTATGGGGTCTAACAATTGTTGCAACCGAAGATAGAATTGCTGAAGTAACTAGGCTCCCAGCTATTGGAGAAAACTTTTCTTTAGACGCTGTAGCTACAAGGGCTGAGTTTTCAATGCCCACTGATGGACCTCTGGAAGTTTCCAAGCAGGGATGCAAGCATGTATCATTGCCTCATCCATATTCAGAGTATGCCACTTATATAATGAGGTATTTAACCTGTGAAGGCCATTTTTCCTACCTGCATTCTCATCATTTTAAATTATTAAGCCATATGAGGCATGGGTTAGTTATAAATGTCTTAAATTTTTTGTTAAAATTTTTAGAACAAAGTGCCCATGGAACTCAACAGGGGAAAGACAATTTTGTCACTCATCATGGCCTTATTAAATTACTGATTGAGCACTCTTTAAGGGATGTCTCGCCTCTCTCCTGGCAACAATTTGTTGCCCAAAAGAGTTTGCAAATTCCACAACCTCCTAGGGTATTTACCCCATGGCCTCAGAGAAAGAAGAAGGAAATTGCATCTACTAGTGGAACAGGGCAAGGGTCATCTACTCTTATAGCACCTAGTCCTGCAGCTTTCGCACCTGAATCCTTTGCTAGGGTACAAACTAGGTCTGCCACTAGGAGAGAGAAAGGAAAAACAAAGGCAGAAGGGTCCCCTGAATCTGACCCTCATTCTCAAAAAAGACAATGCTCCTCTCATGTAGCACCTTCCCCTGCAGTCGTTTCTCCTACAGCAACACGTGTTGCTATTACCAGTTCACCATCATCCTCTGGTAGGACAGAGCCCTCTGAACAAACAAGAAAAAGAAAAGCTACCAGAACACCTCCTGTAGCCGCATCTGTGCCAAGAAGGGTTTCCACAAGGAAACAATCTAAGACCTCCCCTACTTCACTGTAACCTGAGGTGATTGTAATTTCAGAAGGGTCTGTTGAATCTGAATTTAATGTTTCTCAGAATGAGTTCGAGAATGCTGCTCAAAGTTCGTTCATTCCTGAAAAGGAACAAGTTGAGACAAAAGAAACAGGGCACAATGAGAAGGAGTTACCAAATCTTGATGATTTGGCTACTACTGCCATGCAATTTTTGGAGGAAGCACAGACTTCTCCACCACAGCAACAAGAAGAATTTATCTTGCAGCAAGAGCAAGAACAAACTGAGCAACTAAATGTGCCTAGTGAAATTGTATTTCACCCTGCAAACTATAAAGCCATTGTTGTGTATAAGAGGACATTTTTAATTGAGTTTCTAGAATATGCTAAAGATAATTGGGAAACAGTTACACTGCAAACCTTGACTTTTTGCCACATAGCCCAGACTGACATGCAACAAAGTCTATGGGAGGTAGAAAAGAAGAAATTGAAAAAGAAAATTGAAAGTCAGGAACAGGAAATTGCTGAGTTGAAAGCAAAAATGGACGAAATGTTAAAAGTAACTGGTCAAATTATGGAATGTAGACCACCACCCAAAGTTTATGCTATGTGCCTCAAAGAACAGTTTTTATGGTTTCAATTGATGAGAATTTCTAAAAACCAAGACCCTATAATTCACACTGCCAAAGAGTTTTATGAAGCATACCAGGCAGCCCCTAACTGGTTAAGGAATTCTCTGTGTAAATTCTATTAGCATGGCTTTTTAATACCATTTGAAATAGAATGGAATCCTCTTCTATACATTGGTGATATTCATTTGAGAGCATTCATGTCATGGGCAGAAAATGAGGTGAATTATGGTAGGCAGTGGGAAACATATGAGGAAGCTGAGAAAATAGAGCCTATTCCATTACGCTCTCAAAGTACAAACCCCCATGCAATGTTCAAAGATTGGTTTGCTCTAACATATGGTATTAATAGTGTTTCAGCCAGAGAGAAAAATTTTGATATCAGAAAACAAGTATATGATGAATTCTAGGCACAACCATATTCATTTTGGAGATTGGCATACTCCAGAGGTGAGAAAAGATGGGAGAGGTTAACTGTTGAGTTGAGGAAGTCAGAACCACATGGTCCCCTAAATTTCACAGTAGCTCTCAAACGAACCAGCAGATATATTCAATTGGGACTTCAAACAAGATTTGAACTGTGGCTACCGCTGACATTCAGACCCCCTATGCTAATGTGGCCCCTCTATCCTCACCAAGCCACAAATATTAACAATGAATTAGAAGACAGAAGATATGAAAGGTGCCGAGATTTTAGAGGATTTTATTACAAGTTTGGACATCCATTCCAGAGTCATGCAACCACCACTGACTTCGGAGAAACCACCAGGAAAGTTAATGCTGGAGGACCAGCATTGGGCTAAGTAGAGGGCAGTAATGAGCTTAAAATATGCTCATAATTTGATGATATGATAAACTTTTAAATGACTTTACTTTTGTTATTTCATGGCTGTTTAAACTTTGTTGAAACCTTTTATTGGGATAACCTGTAGCAAGATACTTTTATATTCCTGCAGCTTATTATGTTGACTTGATTATATTTATTGCCCTGTTGACTCCTGAAAATGACTAGTACATCGTATACAGTTTTTTAATGATGAAGTAGATTTAAAATGTGTGATTAATGAATAGATATTGTGTATGTTCCATGCACCTTTTCTTTCGCATCTGTTACCTTTTGTTTCATAGGTTGTTGAAGAATGATCAAGTCCAGCGCAGCCAATCTCGGCCTTGCAATAAAGTCCATTTCCTGCACGACTTTGAGAAAGCTCCAGCGAAGACTCTTTGACCGAAACCATGGGAAAGAATTTTAATGACAGTTAATCTGGAAAGATTGGAGCGCTAGATTCTCTCTAGATCGGGTTGAATGCATAAATTCATTATGAAGTCTGTTCCTTGATTTGGGGATATACTTTACTTCCACGTCTTTCTTTGATAGGGTTAGTTAGTTAGTTGCTCTCCTATTTTTATATAAAGTTCTCCTCCTGCGCGAGCGAGAGGGAGAGAGAGAATGAGATAGATGATAGTTAGAGTAAGATAGAAACAGAGTAGCAGATATCATGTAAGAATCAAGATGATAATGAAAGACAGAATTTGTTTGACCATAGACAGAGTTTGTTGTTAGTTCCATATCAACAAAATGATGTATATCATTCTATTTTTATGAATAAAGTTCAATGAAGTTCTGAGTTTAACATCTGCGTAATCAGTAGATGCTTGCTAAGGGGGTCCACTTAGTAAGTATCTGTAGCTAGCTAGTTAGTTGTTCTTTTTTGTTGTTCTTCAGTTAGCTTTCATCTTTGAAGTTTTCATACAAACTCAGTCTTATAGTGCTCGTGCAGCATAGAGAGTCCATCCCTGTGACTATTCCTGCAGCATAAGGCCAGTTCATAGTTCGTGTTTCAGTCGTAGTTGTTATGGTTTCTATCATAAGTTGAGTTAAAGAATTTTGCATTAATGTTCTGTGGCATAGATAGAATCTCTTTCAATATGTATTTCTGCTGAGATTTGACCAAAACTAATTCCTAGTGCATATATTTTTCTGCGCCATTTAAAGTCTATGTCCTCTGGTTTGACAAGTAAAATGAACGACCATAGAGAGATATTAGTCACCTGTCAGAATGTCCAATTCCCAGGAAAGGTTTTACTGTGATATTCATATCCTTTTGTGGGTGCAAGCCACAAGGTATGTACGAAAGACACCATTCATAAAAATCATGAATACTAATGGTGCATTTGTTAACCCAAATGGTACGACTATCAATTCATAGTGCCTATAACGAGTTCAGAATGTCATTTTGTGAATGTCTGCTTCTGCAATGCATAACTGATGGTAACCTAATTTCAGCTTAATCTTAAAGAACACATTAGCTCCCTTGGTCTAATCAAAAAGATCATCGATTTTTGGTAAAGGATAGTGATTCTTTATCATTACTTTGTTCAATTGATGATAGTCAATGCACAATCTAAGTGATTTGTCCTTCTTTACGAAGATGACAGGTGCTCCCCAAGGAGAAACACTTGGATGAATAAAACCCTTATCTAATAGTTCTTCCAACTGGATACGAAGCTCTTCTAGTTCCTGAGTAGTTATTCTGTATGGAGCTCGTGATATAGGTTCTACTCAAGGAACTAGGTCAACTCTAAAATCAATATCTCATTTTGGTGGCATACCAGGTATATCATTAGGAAACACATTATTGAACTCCCTGAGGATAGGATGATCATCAAGAGATATCTCTCAACTCTCTCCTTCCTCCAGATCATTAACTATTGTTGGAAATAGTTGACAACCCTAGTGAAGACATCTCTTCAATTGCATAGCAAAGATCATCCACAAAGAGATGGTCTTTGAACACCTATGATATCAACTTTTGCACTTGAGTCATTAATAAAACTTACTTTCTTAAGTCAACAGTCAATTACAACATGATGTGATTCTAACCAATCCATACCTAAAACTATATCATACGATCCTAAAGGTGTAACATGAAGATCCACTAAGATAGATAACGAACCAATTTTAATTCACAATTGCATACAAGGTTCTCCACTGCTACTCTCACCCTAGAGGAAAATTCTACCTACCACTTACCGCCTTGATTTATTGCCACAAGACCACATTGCTCAACAATGGTAGGTGAAATAAAGGAATAAGTAGCTCTAGAATAAAAAAGAATAGTAACACTAGCACCCTGTAATTGACCTAAAGTCTCGACCACTGTATTCTGATGATCAGCTTGGTGGTTATTAATCATAGCATAAACTGTATGAGAACGGCTTACATCACCAACTGTAGGCTTAGAAGTTGTCGGTCGTGGCCCAAATCCTAAAGAACCTCTCATAGGACACTGCCTAGCAATGTGTCCTTGCTGACCACAAAAATAACAACCAATACCTCTACCAAATCCTCTACCACCTGAAGGTGCATTGGATTGCTGAAAGGTACCTCTACTGACTGTAGACTATGCACTCTGAGTTGGTTGATCCTGTCGATTGCGCTTATTGCACCACTAGTTGTGGTTCTTTCCTGACTAAGGACTATTACTCTACTGAGGCTATGAATTGTTATTCTTCTGAGGAGTATGCTACTGCTACTGTTGCCCACCCTTAGTGGGTGTCTGTTGGTTCCTAGAGGAACCTCCTATCTGTATCTAACTACCTCGTGGACCAAAACCTGCTATAGGTGCACTACCTATCTGGACACCTATATGTCCACCCAATGCTAAAGTCAGACTCTCTTCCACAATACGTGCTTTCTCAACTGCAACTTCCATAGTCTTCGGTTCAAAGACTCTAACTCCTCCAATAATGCGGGCATTCAAACCCCTGATAAAATGTTGTACCAGCATCACCTCATCATCTCCACTGCCTACATATTGTTTGATTTCATAAAATTTGTGTTCATACTGCTCAATAGATAGAGCCATCTAACACAAATCGTGAAACTCATTAGGTTGTCGTTGCCTCCAATGCTCAGATAAGAAACATGCCCTAAACCTTTCCAAGAACATCTCCCAAGAAACTGACCTAATCTCTAAATGAAGCTTCTACTCCTCCAAATGCCACCAAGTAGAGGAAAATCCTCTCAGATGCATGATGATGAATCTAGCTCAGATATTGCTACCATATGGGTGCATAGCAAAACATCAACCCAAGTCTAATAACCAGGTCTCTGCCTTTAGACCACCACCTATACCATCAAATGTAGGAGGGCATGCCCTCAACAAATCCCCCATATGTCCTGTGACTATGGCATCCTACTCTGCAATACTAACAATCCTCCTAGGAGATCTATCACGTTCCCTAACCACCTCCTAATCAACTTCCTGCCTCAGACCAAGTTTGGAAAGTACCTCTTCTAGTAGGGGGTGCAACTGAGCTCCCTCAACCTCTAGCTAATTTGGAATCTATTCCTCTCTTGTTTGTTCCAACCAAGGACCTAGAACTATTTGTCATGTTCGCTCTTGTGGGAGCTCTGAGGGGGAGTAACCTGAGGGTTTGGCCCACGACCTCCACCTCGACCTCTACCATGACCTTTAGTATGACGCCTAGGCATGATCCTACACATAAAACAAAAATGAGTCTCAGATACAAAACAAACAAGGCTAACAAAAACCATTACTACCTAGTCTAACATCTAGGTCAACCTAATGGGCTCACAATTACCCAAAGCATCAGTGTTAGAACCTTTGCTCTGATACCAATCTGTAATGCCCCGTCTTGTAGCCTAAAGAATGTTGCATTGACTACGAAAGTGTAATATTTTTTTTTTAAAAGTGTAAAAATTTACTTAACTAATTGCAAACATTCCCTAAGTAACGCGATGACACATTACTTCAAAATGCCATAAATGACAATAGTATTTAACATGACGTGTATTTAATTCTCATAAACTTAAGAGCATACATTCATTAACAAATAAATTACATCATTAAAGATATAAAGTACAAATAAGATTCTTTCTTACATTGCAATTGAAATAACATTTACAATACTCATTTTTCAAATGAGGTAGGTCATATAATAGTGTTCAATTACATATTACAAATGTTCACCTCATTAACAATTAAGGAGTAATACATATAAAAAGTTTCCACTGATACAAATAAAAAAGTACATTTCCACTCACAAGCTCTCCATCCAAGAAGTACTCACTACCACGAACAAGAACTGGGGACCTAACAGAGTAAGGTACACATTCCACCCAACCATGTGGTACCTATAGGTCCACCCCCCATGCTAGGAGATAGTAAAAAGGTTCCCTAGACACAAGTAAAACCATAGACAAAACTATACAAGTACAAACTTAACTTATTGGTTACATTGCTTCTATAATAGAATGATCAAATATACTAAGTTCACAAGGTCACTGTTATTATAGGTGGAGTTTCATCACATTGTTGCATAGGTTACCCTAGTGTTTCTTCCTAGGTTTTGGCCCCCATCTTGGGTTACCCTGGTAACCTCTTACAAAACCTGACCCCTCATGCAATCTGTTGCGGAATAAAATATCTTTCAATATGTCTAGATATCTATTTTCCATTCCAAGCCTTCTCAACCCATCCCCAAGTCTAAACTAGCCCTTGAGTCCATGATTGAGGCTTATTAATCTAGTTAAAGGTTTTAGACTACCTAATTTTTTGTTTTAGTTTTCACTGATTAACTAACTCTACATGAGTTACCCTGGCACCACTTTGTGTGCTGACCCTCATAAAGAGCCACTCCCCTAATAAAAACACAAGGAATCTAAGTCCACTAACTAAGGTATACAAAGTGCACATAAGCTAGCATCAAATACCAATCATATAAAAATGGACATCACATCCTGTTCAAAGAACTAGGTGTCTAAAAACCAAATAGAATCATGTGCACTACCCTAGTTTATTCAAAATATAAAACCATTAAGGATATAACTCTCAAAAAGAAACTATGTCTGGAAGACTTGAAATCTCATATAACCCCAATTTTCCCAACAAAAATATAAAACTACTTGAAATAAAATAGGCAAAAACAAGATTCTAATATTAGGATTTACTAAATCCAATCAAATCATAAACATATTGCATAAAATTTAAATATCTTAAATATATATTTCCATTCTCAAACAAGAAGGAAAATTTGATACACCTAATTTAATTCCAATTTCCTCATTTTCACATAACCATAAAAATCAAGTATAATTTTAAAATTATTTTATACTAAAGTTATCCAATTCATGCATTCACATGATTTTATTTAAAATAGATATTTAATATATATATACAATTTTAAACATAATAATATTAAATATAATTTCCCAACAAAAGATAAAATATATATACATACATATAAATATATATATATATATATATATTTATATATATATATATTATATATATTATATATATATATTATATTTTATAAACTTTAAACCCTAAAATAAAACCGAGATTCATAAGGAAAAAGAAAAAAAACAAAAAAAAAAATTTTGGCTAGCTGTATGAACACAATCGCCGGCTATTACACATAGCCCTTCCCATAAGGGTTGCGGATGTGTTAGCAGCCATGCACTACTTGTGATGGCAGCGCTAGCTGCTTCCACAGCCATCGCCCCTATGGGGCAGCTGTGGGGTAACCCCTACGGCCCCAAAAAACTCAACTTAATTTTTTTTATTTCCCTAGTAACATTCGCTTGTACAATGATTTTAAATGAAAATCATTTATTTTATAAAAGTTCTCATAACCAAAATCCCTGTGATTTGGATAAATTCGCCTACAAATTTTTAAACAATTTTAAAATTGAATAATATTCTTCAAATCTATTTCATATATATATATATTTATATATATATATGTATATGTACCATCTGTATACATGTATATATATAAATATATATAATCTAATCAACAATTATATTATAACCAGGAAAATAATTTTTAGAGAGGTTTTCTACAAGAAATTGAGAAAACTATCAATTTAATACAAATTTTGTCAAAGATCTTCAATTTTAACAATAGAGGATTTTCAATTCAAATTACCAAAATATTTTCTACAGGTAATATTTATCAAAGTTCTTCCTAGAGGTTTCTTTTGAATTTTCTATTGTTTAACAAAATCTTCTATGTTGCCCTCTGATTTCACTATAAAATCTTGTTTTTTAAAATGCACAGAGAGGTAACAAATTTTCTACGGAATATTATCAACAAAAATCTACCAAGAAGAACAAAAGCTTCAAAGACAATAATTTCCTTAGGCAATCTTTTAATTTCACAAATTAACAAAACTTCTACATAAATTAATTCTTTATAAAAGCAATCTTTCTAAAAGAAAATAAACTAAATAAATAGGAAGGAACCTGTATTCCTATAGCTTGAAGAATTTGACTGTTGAAAAGAAGCTTTGCCTGCTGCATGCAACTTCCAAAGCCTCTTCTTTTTTTTAAATCCCCACTTTCAAAAGAATGCAATTTACTCTACCAGAAGTAATCCCAATACTTTTTCCAAAACTTTTAAAATCAAACCCAAAAGAAATCACAAATATTTTTCCAACCATTCTCTATTCTTTTTCATTTCCGATGAAGTGTTTTCTTGTTTTTCCCCAAATTTGGTAATATTTTCCCCAAGAAAAATCCCAACAAGAATTTTTGCATTCAATTTAACTAACACAGATGGAAATTTCTAGAAAATATCTACTAACCACTCACGGATATTTTCTTCCCACCATTATCAAGAATTTATTCCATTTAAAGAATTTAAAATTCAAAAATTAATTTCATTTTTAATACATATTTAAAATTCTATTCCACACCAAAAGCATTTAATATAAATTTAATATGTATTTACTCTATTCACTCAATAAAAGCAACTTTAATCAATTAATTAATTTATTTAATAAAATAAATTTAATCTCTATGATTAAATTATTTTACCAATAAACTAATTTAATTAATTAAATAAAATATAAAGCTTTTATCTATAATATCTAAAATTAATTTAAATAAACATTAAATTAAAAGAACATTAATTTAACACTAAATTCACAAAATAAACCTTATATAAAAAAAATCAAAATAAACTAGACGAGACAACTAAAAATACCAAATCTAAACTGACAACAAACTATGACTAGGTTTAAGGCTAGACTAGGAAAAACCTCGTTACTACCTCCCAATCAAAATTACCATTGAGTCTAGACACACTCGGCCCTGTGAAACCAGGTGGAGTCGGTGTCATGTACATGCAATCCTGCAATCAAACATATAACATACATATATATAATCCATGATCCAAACACACTGTGAGGAGAAGATCACGGAAATCACAAGGCACTCGCAAGCGAGTGATGCAACTCTGTTCTCCTCACCAATACAATATCACATCAAACTGACAAAATAAATAATAATTAATCTACCATAATCATATATATAGTAGTAACATCTAAAGTAAACATCTATGCTAACATAAAGCATGTAAGAAATAATTACCACCATACAATGTATCATCACATCACAAAATACATCCACCATCGCTCTAATTTCAGTGATCAATACATCAAAACAAAGTACTAGAGTCTATCAAAGTGAAAACATGCTAACAGAAAACATAAGCAAAATGGAGGGGTACTACACATATAAAAAAAAAAAAGTCATTGTCGCACACACTTCACATGACTATTTGTAAAGCGGTGAACGTGAATAGAGGAGGACGACAAATGTGAATAGTGAAGGAGGCAAACCTAGGGGAAAAACGTGCACCGCATTTCTAATTTCATCAACGTCTTGACTGAGCCATAGTGAGCAGGAGGTTGGTGATTGAAATTGTGTTTGTTGAAATGGTTAAAATTTACAATATATTTGAAATTAAGTTTGTTGAAATTGAAATTGCATTTTTTTGAAAGTTTCTAAATCCTTTCAAGAAAAACAAACTTAATTTCTGGGTATGTGCAGGATCATGGTGCACCAAAAAGTGGCAATATTTGTAGGGTATGTGGCTGACGACTTTTTTTTCACCCAAAATTAATGAAACGAAAAGAGTTTTTAGAGGAGATTCTCAGCTTTCCAAAAATATAAATTATGATTTAATTTGAATTTAATAAATAATTATTATTCATTTTCTATTAGAATTATGACTAAAGTCCTGATCAATAGGTGATTGAAAACATCTATAACTTTCAAACGATATCATATTTTTGAATCCAAAACATGTGTCACATTCTATGCTTCACATAATATAGGATTAAAAAGGAAAAATTAAATTTCATGAAGTTTTGACCAAGTTAAGGTGGTCGACATACGAGTTTTTATATTTTCTAAAAGTTGTAATAAAAATTCATAATTAATTATTTACTTGGAAAAAAATTACAAAAAAATATGCATCACATCTGGACATGAGTCCTCTACTTATATATAAAATCTTACAAAAAATTATTATCATTTGATTATGGTTAGGGTGGTCAGACAGACACCTACTTCTTATTTTTTCCCTGAAATTTAAGTACTACTGCATTGAAATTTCAAATTTTCACCAAATAGATTTTATTTATTTTTAAATGAACCTAGTATTTTAGAAACTACATTCATTTTTTTACAAATTCTATTCTTACATATTTTTGAAATAATATAGATAACTTATTCAAATATTTATGTCAAGTTTCCTAACACTAATTTTTCTGAATTTTTTGCCACTTAAGGGCCTATTTTTTGCATGATGATCCTGCAAATACCCTTCTATTATGTTTTGATGAATTTTCATACCCTATTTTAAAGCTCCAATTTTGGCATAGGCAGGGAGTGTCAAATTTGACTTTGCAATCCATTTGTTTCAAATATTTTGCATACCCATTTTTAAAATTTGTCAAACAATTAACGTGCCTTGTCTATGCTTCCACATTTTGCATACATTTCTACCAAGGCACTACCAATTGCATTTTCTTGAATGTTTCTAAAGCCTTACTTTTTTAATAGATTTTTTTGAGGCATTATATCAAACAGTTCATGTGCCCTCCACATTTTTCATACATGTCTACCAGGGCACTTGCAATTGCAACTATACAACATCTGGTAAAATCCCCCCTTGATGATTTGATTGATATCCATACCCTGTCCAAAGCTCCCATTTTGGCACAAGCAGGGGGATGGTTGTGGAATTTGGCTTTACAGCTATCAATTGCATTTGCAAGGATAACATGATATTATTTAAGTACAAGCTTAAGTTTGAATCTTGCATTTGAAAGCTAAATTGAAATTAAAATTATATGTTTGAGGCAATGCATATATGACACCAATACAAAATAGTACAAAAGAAAGAGAAAAAATGTAAAGAATGCACTTGTAACCTATACTTGAGAGCATTAAAATTTTGAAATTAAACATAAAGAATAATAGGATATATATATATATACTCTTTCAAATTCGCTTTGAATATTAGAGGATGAACTACATATTAGGATTTTGTTTTTTAATATAAATTAGGTAAAACTTATTCCTTTGAATAGATTAATAAACTCTATTAATATTTAATAGGAAGATTGTAAATGAAAAATTATTATGGTTACAAGATAAAAGAAAATAATACTAATAGGTAATATTTATATTAAGGAATTTCATCTCCAATAACATACTTAACACTAATAATTGGGTTATAATCACATTATGTATCATAAATACAAATATTAACATTGATGAAAATATTATATTATAGATAATAATTATTATAAAATATAATAAATTGAAACTTATTCATATGAACATGCAAGGGAAATGTTAGTATGTATTATAAATAGTAATATTCTTATTTAGAGTAAATTTTAATATTGCAATAATAGTATTTACCATTAATGTTATGAAATGATAATAATGTTGTTATATATCAGTAATATAAGTGTTGCAAGTGTTTTAATCCAATATACAGTGCCCAATGTATAACAAACAAAACCATTTGCATTAAGAGAAAGCGCTAATAAATATTTCTTTCATTGTTGGTTTTAGGGCATGACCTTGGAGAACCAAATAGTAATGTTGTTAAACATTAAAAATTGTCAATTTTGGAAAAAATGACAATACCATTAATTGGAGTAAATGCTATTTTAAAGTTTAAATTTATATATTAATTTTATGGTAAATACTTTTGGTTGATTTTATGAATTAGAAATAGAAATTTTGAAAGGGCTCCACCCTTTTACAAAGACCAATAAAGAAACAAAAAATGATCAGTCATATTGGCATGGAACAAGAACAAGAAAAATATAGTTGTAAGTTAGAAAAATAACATCCAATTAGAAATACTCCACCAATAGTGGCAATGTATCTAATAAAGAGGGTCATTTTCCCAAAAACATTAGTAGATCTATCATTTCACAAATTGAATCCAAAATTCTTCAAGGAACTATATCTTATTGTCAACCTTAACCTTTTCCATGAGTGAACCTAGTTGAGGTTTGTAATGGAGTTTCCATCTTTGGTTTCCAAAATTGAGACCAAAGGGAATAAAGGGTTCCTATAATCTTCTAAACTTAAACCTTCTTCATATTTTTAAATTATTAGGAGAAATACCAAGAGGTGAATGTTACAATTCAAGAGAATGGTAGATGCAATGAACTCCAACTAATCCATTTGTAACATCATTCTTGTCTCTACCAATCTCCTCTAAATTTCTGTTGACAAGACCTTCTAAATTATTCATGTCTACGAGAGAACCAACCACCCCTCAATTATGCTCAAAGGGAGCCTCGGCGAAATCCTAAGGTAAACAAGGATCCATCTCATCCTTATGCATTTTGTTCAACCTTGCCTTCCTCTAAAATTCCTAAACCTATAAAATACATAGCTATCTACACATGACAACATGGTGAAAACACAAGAAAATCCTATAGCATGACATGTTGAACCCAAATAACCAAATTCAAAAATAATTTAATCTATAAGTATAAATAGTTTGATAGTAGAAACTTTATACATATAAAAATATGATAAATGTGTGATTATTTTTCTTTCCAATCTATAAATTTTTTATGTGCTTGGCTATATAATTGAGATAATTCACTCATTTAATGTAATGATAAAAATTTAGTATTTACATGAAAGAAATATTTTTGAGACATCAAGCTACCATTCTACATAACTTTCACATGGAAATAAGAATATTATTTTATTTTAACTAAAGAAATTGTGTGTACTCTATCTTGAAAATTACTAATTAATTTTGAATTATATACTTATAATTTAAAATAAGAGCATCCTTTGTAACATGGAATAGATAGGTTAATTAATGAAATAAAATATGTTTTTATATTAAGAAAAATTTACAAATATATGGAACTCATACATTGAGAAATTGACTAAGATGTAACTCTATATGAGAATTAAGATGCTCGAATAATTTATATACCTTCTTTCAATAATTAACATTAGAAATTAATACTTTCATATTGTATACCCACCTCCCAATGGTCTTGGAATGGATGCATTTAGATGGAGAAGGATTTCAAAAGGCTCATGGTACTTGTGGACCCCTCAAAGGCATGATATAGAACACATGAACTTTATTTATGAAATTTGGTCTTTAGTTGTTGGCTTCTAGTATGAATGTTATCTATAAGGTGGAATTCTTAGTTGAGACTCTTAATCTTCCATTGTTGGTTTCTAGTGTGATTATACAATATGAGCCAAGTATTAATTTATAATGTTAATTATTGAAAGAAGGTTTTGTTTCATAAGAAGAGGTATGCTGAAATATTCCAAGGCATGTTATTATCCACAATGCATGAAAATTCTTCACATCTCTACCAAGTTCTAAACAGATAGAGATCTACCATTTCCATGGAGGAGATTGATGATTTAAAAATAAAATATCATGCCATTTATTTCTTGAGAATTCATGTTTGCATTCATGATTTTCAACTTCCATCTTCATCCAAAAAGAAATTTTTTTATTCTTATCTACCTGATATTAACAAATCAATTAATGGCTTTCAGCATGTTGGTGGAAAATCTGCATCTTTTTGAAAGTGGCTTCCTAGCTTATTAGCCTTATGTTTAGTAAGGTTTTGTAATCTCCAGTGTTATGTATTCGGGTCATGGGTATATCTAGTATGATGTCTTCTTTTTGGTATTTTGGGTGCATAAGAGAATGTGCATATGTACTGATGTATTCAACCAATGTGCTTATGTAATGTTGTAATCAGACAATTGGTCATTTGTATTGGGACCTCACTGGTCTTTTTGACATTTTGTAAAATTTGTTACTCAGACTGCAACTGGGAGTTTTCTTGTTGGTTCTTTCCCGCTAGTATGTCCACCTAAACCAGCTATATGTAAAATATTATATATAAATAAAATTATAAGTGGTCTCCCACTTTTGCATAAAAAAAAAAATTCTTGTAAATGTCCACATCTTTTTCCTTGACACATTTGCTATTTTTCCTACAACAAGATTTTCTTTTATGCAAGGTCCTACTCACTCCAAGATTAGTACAAAAAAACTATGCCCGTAACACCTAGAATGTAAGATGACCAAGGCTTAATACCAAATGAAAGAAAGTAGTGGTGTGAAAATATTCCTACACTAATAAATGGGATATTATATACTCAAGCACTAGCAATACCTACAAGCCAATCATATGAATCATGTGATATTATATACTCAAGCACTAATAAATGGGATGTTTTGAAACTATACATTAAAAGTGGTTTATTGAAACCATGAGTGAAAATAATTCAACCACAATTTTTGTATTCCACTTTGATATATTCAAACCCATTAAAATATTTCTTATGATTTTTCATAATGTTGGTCAATACTTTACTGCAAATATTCTATAGTCATGCTCTTAAATTTCATAAGAATATGTCATAAGAGGGTTTCATCTTATAAAGATATAATGATATTATATGCTCTTGTAACATCTTAGACACCTCCCAAAGCATTCAACAAATGACAAATAACTATCAACACAAAGTGAGATGCCTCATTTCCTAATATGAGGACAAAATAATAAATCAAAATATTAAGATGCAAGGTTGACCCACCTTTCCCAATACTTGGCTAAGTTTATCATCTATTGAGGAGTGGATCCCAACAACAATTGTGCTTAATGCTTACTACTAATCCAAGGAATACCTATTCATTTTTTCTTTATTTGATGCCTAATGACTCCTCATCTCAAGTTAATTTGTGGGAATGAATTTTTATGCCCTCCCCATGACTAAATGGCTACAAGGAGGTGAATATGATATGGTGGAAAAAACCAAGATACAAGTTGGTTTAGTTCTCATAAACTCTCTAAAAAATAATTGAATTCCTACATCCTAACTAGAAATACCATGAGGGGTTTAGATCTCATTTTAGACAAAAAAAGATTCTTATACTCATCACTAGTTCACTTAGACCAACTAAAGACATGGTGAACTAAGGGAAAATTAGTTGTATTGATAGATTTTACTTAGTTATTTCTCTTTCCATTGTCCCCTCTCCACAAAACACCCTTATTTAAGTAGATTCTATTAAACTTATCTCACATATCACCTCCCAATTCTTTGAAATTTTCAAACTTCTTATTCCTCATTCCTAATAATCTATCCTTCAAGCTCAACACTTCCCACCTCAATCAAATTGATCACCTTGCTTCCCTAATATCCATTTGGTTGATGTTCCTAGACCTCGACAAAATGGTAAGTGGATACAATTGTGGAATGATGCGATTAAATCTATTGCATATTTTACCTTACTATGATCTTACAATAAGAATATGGCTAGAAAGAGATCTAGAATGGGAAAAAAATATGGATCCAAATAGAAAAAAATAAACTTTTTTTGGATTTAGCACTTACTAATAACTTTTCTACAATGAGTGGTTGCTTTCGTTGAAATAAAACTTAGAATATTTGGACTTAATTGTGGTAGAGGATCTCAATTAAGAGATAGGCTACATTGGATGAAAGGATATAAGGGATACAAATTATTTTTTAGTTATCTCGAACATATTTACATTCTCAAGAGTGGATAATATCTATCATTGATAAAGAGAGGTAGTTCCATGACAACTCTAATGATATTAAATCCATTTTCCTCCAACATTACAAATAATTTTTAATTGATCTAGTTGAAGGAGATCCACTTCAAGATATAGTTGACGAATTGATTGGCACTTGCATACCCAAAATAATTGGTCTCAAAAAATAGGAAAATTTAGATAATTTATTCACCCTTGGGGAGGTTCATATTTCCTTGAAGGATTTGAATACTCAAAAATTCCTAGAATAGATGGTTTAGCTACACAATTCCTTAAAACATTATGTGCATTCATCAAGGAGGATTGTATGAGGTATAAAAAGTAGCTTTATCAAAGGGATCCATCATTTAAATTCTATTAATCAAGGGTTGACGAATTAATTCCTAAAGGAAAAATATTTTTTTTTATTTGAGGGTGGATACTAATTACTCTTCTTAATACCTCCTATAAGATTACAACTAAATCCATAGCTAAAATAATTGAATAGATGACACAAGAAACTGTAAGACTAGAAAAAACTATATTTATATAAGAGGGAGATTTAAATTATAAAACTTGAATCTTTTTAAGATATCTCATTAGATTCTACTTACTCTAACTTAAATTTTAAAAACAACATTAAAATCCACAAAACAAATTTCAAAGAGATAATAAATTATTACAATATTATTTAAAAATCTAATTGTAATGAACATGTCATAGTAATAAATATTCAAATTTTAAATCTATGAAAATATATATATAGCCAAATGATCCTTAGTTTTCATATATAATTTGTGATGAGAATGTTGAATATTATAATGTTTTAGGCCAATCTTTAGGCACTAATTCACCATTGTTAAAATGATCCTTAGTTTATTCATTGTTTTTTTTATGATTATATTTTTTTTCAATTTCTATTAAACCAAACTCAAAATAATGGTATAGATTAAGATTCTTGTCTTTATCATAATTAGAACAATTGTTGGGGTTCTTTGGATCACCTTGGTATAATCTAACAGTTTCCTTTGCTATATCACTAGCCTAAAAGTTCTAAGTCACTTGTATGCGTAATCCTCAAACTTTGATGCTTAGCATGGAATTTGACCTATGTGTATCCTATCCTTGGCTATGCATTTATGGATTTTTTTTCATACATGTCCATGTAGTTTTTTTTTGTCTTTGGTCTTTTCTTTTCATCACTTCAATGTTCTCGTTATTTTTATGTTTTATGCTCTACGGATTCCTCAAGCTGGAGTCTAGCCAAATCTAGATATTGGATCAAACGAATCCATTGAAGAACACATGGAACTTGAAGTTAGGGAGGAGACCTAAGTTCAAACAATGCTACTTGGAGAGGGGTCAAGATCACTTCCTTCTACTGGTATGGATGAGCATATAAAACTAGCAGAAACTTCTCTCACTTATAGCATTATGTCTTATCAGTTTGTTTTCTTGCATACATAAACTTCACTTATATAACATCATCTCTCACTTTTGTTTGCAAAATATTTCATGACATGTAGGAATGGCTTAACAAGCAGGAAGTTTTCATGCTCAAGTCAAGCCAAATCTAGGCATGTGATCAAATGAATCCGCTCAAGAACACATGGTTCTTGAAGATAGGGAGGAGGCACAAGTTCAAACAATGCATGTTTGAGAGGGGTTGGGATCACTTCCACCTACTGGTATGGATGAGCATATAAAACTAGATGAGAAGGTGAGGAAACAAATTTCTCATAGAAATTTAGATCATTTACTTGAAATGGATATAGAGAAACTGCAATATTATGCCAACCAACCTTATAATAAGAGAAAGAGGTCAATGAATAAATATATAAATGGAATGATCAATCATCATTTCAATCATCTTGATACACTTGAAAAAACCCAATTTTTATCATGTTTACTTCTTTGTGAAGAGCTCAAAGAGTCATTACAATTGTTGGGTGTACATTCGGCATCAAATAAGAAGAAACACATGGGATTACAAAAGGATATTGTTCAAAATGTTAAAAAGGGTTTAGATTCCATTGGGAAAGGATCTCGATCAGTTGATAAGGTCACTACAAGAAGGGTGATGTTGACAGCTATTGTACATCAAGATATAGCAAGAAAAAGAAAAAATTTTGCACTTTCAACTAAAATTGGTTATAGTAGAACCACATTGATAAAATATGAGAAAAAGAGAAAGTTTTTGGATGAGATTTTAGAAGGCAATTGGGAAATTATGTGTAGAGCTCCCCATTCTGACAAGATTGAAGATGTTGTTAGGAACTTGGTGTCAATTTTTTGGCATGATTAGACTCATCCATCATCAAATACTAGAGATGTTATGAGACACAGGATTGGACCTAGTATTTATGAAAATCATATCAACCATTGGCTAGACATAACAAAATTTGAGATGTATATGAACTTTTGTAATCCATATCCTTATATAAAGATTGGGCAAACAATGTTTCAAAGGTTAAAGCCATATTATGTGAAGATAAACAAGTTTTTTGAAACTTGTTGTTGTCGTTATCATATTAAATTTGATCTCTACTATAAGGTGTTTCGAAAGATGAGAGAAGAAAGATGTGGGTTTCAAAATGCACCTCCTAAACAAGCAAGTTTGTTGATAAAGTCTATATTATGTGATCATGAAAATGGACCTCAAATAAACTGCATAAAAGGAATTTGTGAGACATGTGGAAATTTGGCTAAGTTTCCTTCAAGAATTGAGGATATTGACCTAGCAAAGATAGTAAATTGCAAGAGGTAAGTACTATTTTTAGAGAGTTTATTTGTTTCAATTTATCATAGATTGTTATTTGGATTCTCTTTTGATGTAATGTTTCATTGATTGTGTGGTTTATTAGTTATTCACATATTTTACTCACACAAATACATGTAAAGTTGCAAACAAATTTTGGGAAAGAATCCACAAGGTTGAACTATGTAGAAGAGGAGATTCCCATTGGAAAATTTATGGAAGATTTTCAAAAATTGATCTGACCATACATACAGCATTCCTTTCTTGCTAAGTGGCAAGCACAACAATTCCAAACATTGAGAGATACTTTCCCACATGGATCAATTCTATCAGTAGTGTACTTTGTAGAAAATTACTCCTTTGTACATCAAAACAAGATTCAATCAGAGTATTACTTTTCAAAGTAGATCACTATTATGGTTCATGTGTGTTATCAACATGCACAATCAAAATTGGATGGTGTTGAGAGTGCAGATGAAGAACAAGCCATTAAGAAAGAATATCACTTTTATATTAGTGATGATAAAGAGCATGAAACAGTTTTTTTCCAACATTCCTTTACAATATTTTTTGAGAATTTGAGAAGTAGGGGTGTAAAATTTGAAAATCATTTTGTATGGTCATATGGATGTGCGACACAATTCAAATCTTCACGGCCATTCTATGCACTTTGTAGGTATCATAAAATCTACAAAATACCACATGTTTGGAGTTTTTTTTAGAGTGGGCATTGAAAGGGTGAGCATGATGGAGCAGGAGCTTGCATCAAACAAGCTTTAAGAAAGCATCAAATGAGTTATCCAGAAGATTGTCTAGATAATGCACATGATGTTGTTGAATGGTGAAAGAAACACTTTGCATCAAATGTGGTCAGCACATCTTCAAGAACAAACTGACACATTCCACATAGAGTGCTTTAGGAGATATCGGGTATGTATAAATTACATTAAATCAAAAATTTGAATTTATTTAAATTTAAAAAATATATATACATATTTTTTCACATAAGGTTTTTGTTGTACATATGTATCTAGGTGTGGATAGAAGATCGATGCATGGATGCAAGAGGGTAGAAAAAACAAGATCTTTGCATTGTGTTAGGAGTTCAGATAGTCGCCATGGATGGATATTAGACACAAGGGATTAATCTTGTTTTTGCACTAAGTGCATTGAGGGAAAATCTAATTATGCATGCAACAATCAAGAACTTGGAAATGTTTGTAAATGGGATACGGTGCCACTAGTTGTTTTAGAAACATATGATGAAAACGAGGAAGTAAGAGTTGAAGACATTCCTTTGATTTCAATTGATTATGACCATATTTTAGGATTGGTTAGAAAAGGTGCATGTGTAAGTTTTCAATAATTTAAATATTATATATATCTAGTTAATGATCTTTAGAGACATTTCTAATTTTTTTAGATTTTTTTTGTGTAAATTTGGTGTACAAGAGATGTTTTTGTAGTCATAGCAGAGCCTGGAAACATCGAAGGTGTTAGCTATCATTTATTGTGTTGCACAGAAGAGAGGAATAAGCTAACATAACCCCAAACAATTGATGGAATGTCATTTCCCATAGGTTATTTTGAATTTAAAATGTTATATACATTGTATTCACATATGCACATTACATTATAAACATTAAATATATATTGTACAAACCTTGAGCACAAAAATGTTGCACACGTTCATATGTCTTACCTTAGGTTCATGTTTACCATGAAGGTTCTGTTGTACTATAAGGGACATATCTAAAACAAGTCAAATTTGTTCAACATGGGATTCATTTTGTTGACTATCAACCTAATAACAAGATATATAAATATAGTCACTTAATAATTGCTACCACTCTACATCTTCATGCAGTTCCACATGCACGTGGCCGAAGAAAATGGAGACTAGATAGTGATGATCATCAAAAAATTCTACATGTTATTGAAGAGTGGGATAAACCATAATCTTTGACTTAGTTTATATCCATGGTTTTCAAGTTCACTTGTAACCCTATACATGTTCAAATGAGAACTTATAGTAACTTGTACATAGTTGTAAATTGTTTTGTGTAAATTACAATTGTATGTACATATTTGTTCCATGGAAAATTATTAAGTTCAAAAATCTTTGATAACATCATCTCTCACTTTTCTCGGTTGCATGTAAATCCATATATATGCTTTCAATCCTTATTTGAAACGTAGTGAAGTTTTTTAAAATCATTTTTCCTAAATTACAATTATATGTACATATTTATTCCATGGAAAATTCTTAAGTTCAAGAATCTTTGATAGCATCATCTCTCACTTTTTTTGGTTGCATGTAAACCCATATATATGCTTTCAATCCTTATTTGAAACATAGTGAAGTTTTTTAAAGTTATTTTTCCCAAATTACAATTATATACAACTTATATTTTTTGTTTCATGGAATTCTTAAGTTAAAGAATC
>VDFB02105785.1:492525842-492545922 GCA_007258455.2 Sequoia sempervirens | reverse complement strand
TCTCTCTCCCCCTCCCCCCTCTCTCTCTCAAGTCTCTCCCTCCTACCCCAATGTTCCCATTCTCTCCCACTCCCTCCATATCTCTCTCTCTCAAGTCAATGATATGGGCCTTCTGTAAAATTTCCCAGCCATACTTGTCATTCTCTCCAGCTAAAAAAATACATGTAGGCCCATTAAAAAAAACATAAGAATATTTAAAGAATACCCATAAGCACAAAGCTAACAAAACTTCATATTCATTGCTCAGGTGATTTAAAGCATCAAAATAAAATAACCTTCTAGGTCTCTAAATCTTATACAACATATGATATGAAACAATTTCATCATGGTGGGAAAATCACTGCACTAAAAAAATTTCTAGTGAAAATAAAATCTAGGAGGTTTGTAGGGTTGCAAATACATTAGAATTAGAATAGGAATAGCTAAAAAAGGAGTGACTCATAATCCTTTTAACCATAGTTTACATTTTTAGAATACAAAAATTTGGAATATGAAGATCATCAAATTAGTTAGGTTGTGCAAATAGACCTCATCTTTCAACTGAATATTCTCAATACACAGTTGTTGCTCTTGAAGACTGACTTCTACAATAACAACAAGTGCTTTGCAGTTGGTGCATATGGGATTTCTCATGGTTTCTTTAATTTGCATGTTCTCCAAGCGAAGCTTCTCGTTATCCTTCCTAAGGAGAGTGTTTTCATGACACTCGTGTTGAGCCTAAAAATCTAAGATTTGAAAAGCCATGATTAGAAAAATTAATATTTAGTTTTTAACTAGATATACTTTTAATATCATAATAATAATATATATAGTTTTTTAATTATATACTTTTAATATTATAATAATAGTTATATATTATAATAATAATATAATTATTAAAATATGTTGTAATAATAAGTATAATATTTATTGTTGGTATTGGCATGGTGTGATGGTTTATAGGTGGCATTGTTGTTCTTGCAACCAAGGTTCAAACCCTGTTGGGGTGGTATTGTTGAATGGTTGTATTCCGGTTCATAGCTCTGCTCAAAAGCATTTACCCCTTGAATATAAAAAAAATAAAAAAATAAAAAAATAAAAAAAATAAGTATAGTATTTATTATAATTTAAAAATAATATAATTTATATTTATATTAATATTAAATATTATTTTTTAATAGAGGGGGTTCGACCGAACATGATTAGCACATTCGAACGAACCCCATTTGAATCTATTTTTTTATTGTATGTTGAATGGGTTTGGTCGAACACTAGTTCGGTTGAACCACCATTTGATCAAACATTTAATTTATGTTTGACCAAACAATGGTTCGACCGAACCCCCTTATTTTCACCCACATATTCTTAGCCACCAAAATTGCTCAGAATTTTGCACTTTGAAGCTCAATTTTAGAATGAAAATGGAGAAGATCTTAGTAACCCAATTGGTATCAGGTTGCCCTCAAAATGAGCTATCCAATGAATATAATTTTAATATGTTTTTATTATATTATCTATTTGTTTTTTAAGTTTTATTAAATATAGGTTTTTCACCGAAAACAAAACTCTATGTTTTGCACATGTGGAAAAATAGAAGATTATCAAAAAAAAAATTGAAAAATATGAGTGCACCAGATATTTGAGTCCTTGATCCAACAAAAAAAAATAATAAATCAATACATACAGTAAAATTTATGCATTATACCATCATGTTATATCTTAATTGTAATTGATTTGACTTTGAAACTTGATTAAAGAAAAAATATTCAATAAAAAACCTATCTAACCAAGTGGAAGCACTAGATATCAGAGTTACAAATCTAAATTCAAAAGAATTAAAATTTTATCTTTCAAGCAAAAAAATTTATGCGTTATATTGTGCATCACTTTTTAAAAATGTTATTTTTTGAAAAAAACTAGTTTTCATGGGAGATGGAAAAGAAGTGCAATCTGATTCCAAAATTTTGAAAAAAGTATTTTTAGAATCTACAGAAAAAATGTGACAAGACTCTAGTTTGCATCATCTTCAAATTCCTCATAGTTTAACTACTATAGGTGCCCAAATTATATTAAGATTTAGTAATAAAAAAAAAATCAGTGTCCAGTTTGGCCAAAAATTGTAAACCACTATTATGGGATCACCTAGGTTACACAACATACAAATCATAAAGCATAAAAATCACTTAAATTTTTTTGAAATTTTTGAAAAGAATCCCTATTGGGACTCATTTTCCACTTTGGGCGAATTAGTCCTAGTGCACCACTGAAACTTCCTTTTACAACATTAAAAACCTCATTTTTACACTTTTGGTTGCTGCCATTAACTATATGTTTCAATGGGTTGACTTTCTATTAGATGCATTTCACTAAATCTACCTTAAATTGGTCCATTTCATGCATTGCTTAATTCCAAATGTTCATTTGCAACATTTCATTTTTAGATCACTACATAGCATAATCAGTAAATTACCTTATTTGAAAACTCAAAATTGCATTTCATTTTAAGTCTTTACATTGAATTTTGAGTTTGTATAGATTATAATAAATGTTAGTCTCGGTATTTTCCAAGTTTGTAAAAAAGGGTTAGTTGATAGGGTATGTGCAAGATCATCATGGAAAAAATAGGCCCTTAAGTGGCAAAAAATTTAGAAAAATCAGAGTCAGGCAACTTGACGTAAAAATTTGAATAAGTTATCTATATTATTTCAAAAATATGTAAGAATTTAATTTGTAGAAAATTGAATGTACTTTCTAAACTACTAGGTTTATTTTTTAAAACAAAATCTATTTGGGAAAATTTAAAATTTCAATGCAGTAGCACTTAATTTCAAGGAAAAATAAGAAGTAGGTGTTCGTGCAATTCACCCTAACCACAATAAAATGATAATATTTTCTATAATATTTTAGATGTAAGTAGAGGACTCATGTCTCGATGTGATACATATTTTTGTAATTTTTTCCAAGTAAATAAAAATTATGATTTTTATTACAACTTTAAAAAATATAAAAACTTATACGTCTAACCACCTTAACTTGGTCAAAACTTCATGAAATTCAATTTTTATTTTTAATCCTATAGTATGTGAAGCATAGAATGTGACATGTTTTGGATTCAAAAATGTGATACCATTTGAAAGATATAGATGTTTTTCAATCAGCTTATCAATTAGGAATTTAGTCGTAATTCAAATAGAAAATGAATAATATTTATTTATAAATTCAAAGTAAAGGATAATTTATATTGGTGGAAATATGAGAATATCCTTTAAAAACCTTTTCATTTCATTAATTTTTTGGTAAAAAAATCCTCAGCCACATACCCTACAAATACCCATCATATTGCCACTTTTTGGCCCATCATGATCCTGCACATACTCGATAAACAAATTAGTCATTCATTCAATGCATTCCCTAGTTATGAGTGTTTGTTAGTGCAAGAGAATGAAAATGTTAATGCTTTCCTTAAACTTACACCCCCTCCTATCTCTCCTATTTTTGTGGATGATGCGATACAAGATAATATAAACATATATAACCATGATGATCATAGTTGTTCTTCTCCTGATACCTCTCCTTTTAGTGACAAAGGTATCTTGGTAAAGGAAGATGCAATCATTGAGAATCATGAAGGTCCTTTTTTCCCTTCTCCCCATTCACCTTGGGAAGATAGTATAACAACAAAAGATTAATTCATTTCCACCACTTTACTTATTTTGCATTCCTCTCTGAACACTTCCCCTACTTGCAAGAATGCTACAATCATGAATGACCATGAAAATGACATTTGTGAGGACATGTTGGTGTTAAGAGTTCTAATTATTGAAAGCTGACTTGGTGTTAAGAGATCTAATTGTTGAAAGCTTTGACAATCCTACTTCTCCCACTTGGGAATACATTGTAAAGCATAAGGGTGTAATTGTAGATAGCCATGATAATTACATTGGTTCTCCTCTTAATATCCTTCACAGTAATGAATACGATAGTTTTGTGTTAGAGGATATACTTGAAAGTCATAAAAATCTTATTTTTCACTTTCCTAATTCTCCTACCATTTGGCGAGATCTATTTGAATGAAAAGATCCAAATATTAGCAAGCATGATTCTCCTTCTCTTGATGCCTCCCCTAGTTGTGATGAAGCTACTTTACAAAACCTAAACATTGAATGTGATTAACATCTTGTTTATTACTCCCCTAAAAGCTCTCCTACTAGGGTAGATATTAGGAAACAAGAGAATAAGACCTTAGCAAATGTTACTAATTTTTAGTTGCTTGCTCAAAATTAGTGAAGTTTATTTGTTGGGGTTAAATTTTTGAGTTATCTAATGAATCCTTACTTTTAGAATGAATGAGTTAACTTGTCCATTGATTTGTTTAGATCATTTAAAAAATTTAGGATAAACTGTTGAACAGTTCAGAAAAACGAAAAAACAAGCTTCACTTAGAAAGGAAAAATTCAAAAGATTGGAGTGAAATGCTGAATTATTTTTCTGTAATATTTATTAGTTGATTATCAAAAAGATATTGTAGATTTAAAAGCATAAATCATTCATTTTGATTACAAAATATATGTTCAAACAATTGTAATTTCATTGTTTCAAATCATGTAATTGGAACAAACTTAGATTTTTGATCATAAACCATTACATATCATAAATAATTCATTTATTAAGAGATATGCTTCTGTGATCCCACACAATCCATGGGTAGACTAAGTTGATTTAATTCAACAAGAAGAACAAATCATACAACTGAAGAACAGTTAAAGAAAAGTAACATGAGAAAGGAGGTCATGTCCACCATTTCCTTTTGGGCTGGTGTAGGGTTGATTCCATGGGTTCATCTCAATCTTTAGTGTCTACAGTCTCTAGCTCCATTGCTCCATTGCTCCAGAACCTACAAGTGTTTTAAAATTTTTGTTAGAGCTCAGGTCATGAGATCCTAAAACATGTTTTGTTCAACAGAGATATAATTTTCACTCTTTATTAGATCAAATCACCTTAGTCAACATCCACGAGATAAAAGAAAGAACTACCAGGCCAAATCATCAAAATGGAATCATTGAATCCATTTTGATTACGAACTTGTTTGTGTCATGTGTAAATACAGGAAAAATTTTGTTGCTGATTTTTAAACTTCAGCATGTGGGGTAAAACGTGGCTCCCATAAGGGTTGAGCTCGGCATGTTGAGTTATTGAATAATGAGCTTAATTGAGCTTATTTAAGAGAGAAATGAAATTTTAAGGCCATTATATCAACTACTCAACAATAGTGAACAAGCGTACATGTTAAGTTCATGAGGCATCACTTCAATGGAACTATCAAGTTAAGAACAACAAAGTAATGTTTTACTTTTTTTAAAGGGATGTTTCATATTTGTTTTGTTCACATAACATACTATGGTGGGAAATATTCCATTATTTGTAGAACTTTTTTTTTTAACATCAATTTCTCAAAGATATATAACAACTTGAACACTTTTCAAGTTACAAAGCAGAAGTACATAATCTTGTTTACCAAATGTACAAAGTATCCATGAATGATTCTTCAGGAAAATTCATACAAAGGCTTTTCAAGAGATGAAGTTTTGGATCAATCTTTGTCAAAGAGCATTTATAATATTCAACTCTCAAAATACAATAAATTCACTAGTGTAAAAGCATTCAGACATAAATAGAAGAAAGAAACAATATTTGAGAATGGAAGCTTAGTGAGAAATTTTTACATATTTCAAAATCTTCTATGAGTCTAAAATTTTGGATAAGATTGTAATGTCCCTTACCTAGCCTTGCTCTTGTATTTGCTTGTTTTCCCTAGAATTCGATTTTTGATTAGGTTTAGGGTTTCTTCTTTCCAAAAGGAATGTGTTTCTCTAATGAAATAATCCTAGATTGAAATCTGCATTCACCAATTCAAAAACATTTCCACATACACATATCTGTTAGCAATAATATCTAGATATCCACAATATATTCATAAACATAAATCAATTAATGAAGACATAAGAGGAGTGCCATAGGTGGATCCGCCCTGAAGCCCTCATGTAAACTCAAGAGGTTGTCCATCACAATCCTTCTTGCCTAGGGGCTTAGTACCTGCATACTCCACTCATGGTAACACCTCAGAAGACACTCGTCCTATTAGGGGAGAGGAACCATAGAGTCCAAGTGGCCTAAGGCCTACCACCTTCTCTTGCCCAATCCCGTATCTTGGGCCTAAGGGGCAGAGACCTAGGTGGGACCCCCATCTTTCTATAACCCAATCCCTAGTCAAGGGCCTAAGGGGCTGCAAAGCCCAATCCCTTGTTAAGAGCCTAAGGGGCTGCAAAGCCCAATCCCTTGTCTAGGGCCTAAGGGGCTGAAAGTGGGGTTTTTAGGCAATCCAACTTCACCCATGTTTCGTCCATCCTAATAGGTTTACAAACACATAGTAGACAATCTTTAAACAATCAGATATATTTGCATTCATCCAAGATTTATTTCATGCCTATAATCAAATATATTTTCATTTACCAATGGTTCTTTAAGTTCATCATTTTCTATGATAATTCTCATTATGATAAGATTAAAGGATGTCATTATATCAATAATCAAATTAACAATATCTAGTTCTTATATTCAAAATATGCTAAATATTATTGCTAAGTGAATACATCACCTGAACTGTTGTGTCTTCCCATGATTCTTAATTCCTTAGTCGCCTTCCTTCAATCTTACATTTGATTGATCATAAATATTAATCTATCCATTTTTATATTATGATCGTAATTACTTATAAGGCTCAATAATTGCTGCAAGCATCATTATTACAATGATCGTGTATAAATATATAATTATTTCTAATTAATTTTAATCTTCCAATAATCACTTACTCTCTCTCTCTCTCTATATATATATATATATATCACTTACTATATCTATATATATATATAAAACTTACTTCCCCAAATATATTCTTGACAATAACACTTAATCAAATAAATCTCCCATAGTTTATTTCATTTCCAATCTGCTGCTTTATGCAGATTTCTAATTGATTCCTTTTTTTATTTCTGATTCTTACATTCAATGTCTTTTTATATCTATGTTAAAGGATACATCTTTTCAAGAGTGATGTCCTTATGAAAAGACACAAACATTTATTTAAACCTTCATTATTATTTTTAAACCACTTTTATTTATTTATTTATTTTATTTTTTCAAACTGCTGTTTTTATAATTAATCCTTTTTTTTTTCACTAATAATTGCTGCATTACATCTTCAATATATAAATATTATTTCTTAATATTTATTCTTAAATTAGTGGTTTTATATGTATTATAATATTTATGACTATAATTATAATAATATTTTATTAATATTATTTTGTAATATTTTTTCCTTGTGAAATCTCTATTATTATGATATTTATAATGTACTAATATTAATTGTCTCGTTTATTATAATAAATGTATTATAATTATAATATTCTTGATAATAATATTTAGATTGCCATTACATTTTTGATATTTATTTATCTAGTTATTTATATTTCACACTAAAATGTGTTTTGTGATTATGATTTATTTATTGATTTGCATTTTCATGTGTTACAATTTTGGGACATGACAGTCCACCCCGCCCAAGATTGCTTGCCCTCAAGCAATCATAATCTAAGATGTGTAATTTAAGGCGTTGCTCCTTGCGATGAATGATGTTAGCTTTGGTAGGAGTTTGAAGTTCTAACCCACATGATGGTTATTGAAGTAAGTGTATTACTAATTTTCTTAAGTGCTACTATTTCTCCATACCTCTCAACCCCATGAGTTAGATTCTGTGAGTCAATATAAAAACTATTTGAATTAGACATTAAAGCAGATAACCAAGTAGCTCAATCAAGTAGGCAAGTAACTCAAACAGGAAAACAAGTAGCTCAAGCAAGCAAACAAGTAGCTCAAGAAAGCAACCAGCTGAAGCACATAGGAAAGTAGCCCAAGTAATCAAGCAACTAGCTCAAGCATACCGGAAAATAGCTCAAGCAGGAAAACAAGTAGCTCAAGAAAGAAAACAACTAGATCAATCACATAGGCAAGTGGCTCAAGCAAGCAAGCAAGCAACCAGCTTAAGTAGACAAGTAGGTAGCTCAAGCATGCAAGCAACTAGCTCAAGTAGACAAGCAGATAGCTCAAGCACACAAGCAACTAGCTCAAGTAGACTAGCAAGTAGCTCAAGCACACAAGCAACTAGGTCAAGTAAGTAAGCAACTAGCTCTAGCAGTCAAGCAAGTAGCTCAAGTACGCAAGAAAGTAGCTCAAGCAAGCAATCAGGTAGCTCAAACACACAAGCAAGTAGCTCAAGCACATAGGCAAGTAGCTCAAGCATACGAGCAACCAGCTCAAGCAAGCAGGCAACTAGCTCAAGTAGGCAAGCAACTAGCTCAAGCATACAAGCAACTAGCTCAAGCAATTAGGCAACTAGCTCAAGTAGGCAAGCAAGTAGCTTAAGCATGCAAGCAAGTAGCTCAAGCAAGCAATCAAGTAGCTCAAACACACAAGCAAGTAGCTCAAGCACATAGGCAAGTAGCTCAAGCATACGAGCAACCAGCTCAAGCAAGCAGGCAACTAGCTCAAGTAGGCAAGCAACTAGCTCAAGCATACAAGCAACTAGCTCAAGCAATTAGGCAACTAGCTCAAGTAGGCAAGCAAGTAGCTTAAGCATGCAAGCAAGTAGCTCAAGCAAGCACAGGATGGCAGGAAAGATGCTCTGATACCACTGTAATGTCCCTTACCTAGCCTTGCTCTTGTATTTGCTTGTTTGCCCTAGAATTCGATTGTTGATTAGGTTTAGGGTTTCTTCTTTCCAAAAGGAATGTGTTTCTCTAATGAAATAATCCTAGATTGAAATCTGCATTCACCAATTCAAAAACATTTCCACATACACATATCTGTTAGCAATAATATCTAGATATCCACAATATATTCATAAACATAAATCAATTAATGAAGACATAAGAGGAGTGCCATAGGTGGATCCGCCCTGAAGCCCTCATGTAAACTCAAGAGGTTGTCCATCACAATCCTTCTTGCCTAGGGGCTTAGTACCTGCATACTCCACTCATGGTAACACCTCAGAAGACACTCGTCCTATTAGGGGAGAGGAACCATAGAGTCCAAGTGGCCTAAGGCCTACCACCTTCTCTTGCCCAATCCCGTATCTTGGGCCTAAGGGGCAGAGACCTAGGTGGGACCCCCATCTTTCTATAACCCAATCCCTAGTCAAGGGCCTAAGGGGCTGCAAAGCCCAATCCCTTGTTAAGAGCCTAAGGGGCTGCAAAGCCCAATCCCTTGTCTAGGGCCTAAGGGGCTGAAAGTGGGGTTTTTAGGCAATCCAACTTCACCCATGTTTCGTCCATCCTAATAGGTTTACAAACACATAGTAGACAATCTTTAAACAATCAGATATATTTGCATTCATCCAAGATTTATTTCATGCCTATAATCAAATATATTTTCATTTACCAATGGTTCTTTAAGTTCATCATTTTCTATGATAATTCTCATTATGATAAGATTAAAGGATGTCATTATATCAATAATCAAATTAACAATATCTAGTTCTTATATTCAAAATATGCTAAATATTATTGCTAAGTGAATACATCACCTGAACTGTTGTGTCTTCCCATGATTCTTAATTCCTTAGTCGCCTTCCTTCAATCTTACATTTGATTGATCATAAATATTAATCTATCCATTTTTATATTATGATCGTAATTACTTATAAGGCTCAATAATTGCTGCAAGCATCATTATTACAATGATCGTGTATAAATATATAATTATTTCTAATTAATTTTAATCTTCCAATAATCACTTACTCTCTCTCTCTCTCTATATATATATATATATCACTTACTATATCTATATATATATATAAAACTTACTTCCCCAAATATATTCTTGACAATAACACTTAATCAAATAAATCTCCCATAGTTTATTTCATTTCCAATCTGCTGCTTTATGCAGATTTCTAATTGATTCCTTTTTTATTTCTGATTCTTACATTCAATGTCTTTTTATATCTATGTTAAAGGATACATCTTTTCAAGAGTGATGTCCTTATGAAAAGACACAAACATTTATTTAAACCTTCATTATTATTTTTAAACCACTTTTATTTATTTATTTATTTTATTTTTTCAAACTGCTGTTTTTATAATTAATCCTTTTTTTTTTCACTAATAATTGCTGCATTACATCTTCAATATATAAATATTATTTCTTAATATTTATTCTTAAATTAGTGGTTTTATATGTATTATAATATTTATGACTATAATTATAATAATATTTTATTAATATTATTTTGTAATATTTTTTCTTGTGAAATCTCTATTATTATGATATTTATAATGCACTAATATTAATTGTCTCATTTATTATAATAAATGTATTATAATTATAATATTCTTGATAATAATATTTAGATTGCCATTACATTTTTGATATTTATTTATCTAGTTATTTATATTTCACACTAAAATGTGTTTTGTGATTATGATTTATTTATTGATTTGCATTTTCATGTGTTACAATTTTGGGACATGACAAAGATATGATAGTTTTGCATATGGAATAACATTATTATAATCATCAAGAACACATAAGTCAAGTCTTGCTTTAGTATTGTAACCTAGCATCCATGAAGGAAAGCTTCATTACATCAGTTCATGTTCATAAAATGATGGAGAAATGGTGAAGAGAATTGGTTTGAATACATCTTCAGAATGAAAAAGAATTTCAACCTACATTATTAAAGCTTCAAAGTTCCTAAAGGATTGAACATAATGAAGACAATTTCATAAATAGGTCACTTATTTCTATGAGGAAATATAGTACAACATACAATGACTTTAAGGCTTGACATCAGCAAATGGCAAAAGAATAAGGAATAGTACAGCCAAAGTGGAAAATGGTGTAGTCTATTTCACCACCTTCATGACAACATATTAAAAGATGACCACTCACTATTTCCAAGATTTCATTTTCCATTTTGTATCAAGGATTTTATCTTCAAAAATCATAAAGAAAGCATCAGAGGCCATAGCCATACAAGTTTTCTTATTTTGATTCTTTCAAACAATACATGATTTTGTTTCATTATTGTCACATTCAGAAGTAAAAGAAAAACCTTTTTTTCTTCTTTTGAAAGTGTGAGAATGAAAAGGGTTTTTACATAAAAAAAAATGTTAAAGTTATGCATTGAGAATAAAACAAGAGTTTTCATTAATGGCAGCCTTCAAGAAATAATTATAAAACAAAAGAAAATAAATAATATCCATATGGAAGCAACATTGACAGAGTCGTGCCCTGGCATAAAGGTATATCATAAAAAATGAAAGCTAGAGTAATAAGAATGAAAAGAAATAGAAGTTGTATGTCGTGACCTTGGACTATGAAGGTATTTTAGAAGTACAAAATGGAGAAACTTGGAAAAGTACCCATCATTGTTATGGCTCTAATAGGAGCGATTTGAATGCACAAGTAAAGAATGAATGCCAAGTTTGAGTGTGAAAACTTACCCATAGCTTATTGTTGAAAAATACAGTTGAAATGCCATAGCAAGAGCTTAAAAATGGTGAATAATCGACCATAAAACACTCAGAAAGTGTCAATAGAGAAAGTTACATCAGAAAATGGTTGAGGTCACGGCTTTAAAGCCCAAAATGGCTTCTAAAATGGAGTTCAAATCCAAATTTATAACAACAAATGCATTTACCTTTTTTTTGCATAAAATCTTCAAAAGAATCTTCAAAATGGCATTGATTTCTAGCTAAGAGCTCAAACCATATTTGTTCATGGCACCTAGGGTTTTCCTCATGGTTGTGGCGCTTCTTCAAACAACAAGTGCAAATAAAACAAAATGAATGTCTAATATTCATTTTAGGGTTTGACAACCCTAAAACGCTGATGGATAGACTAAAAGTATTGTTTCCTTGGCTTTTCTTCAAAAAACCTTTATTCACTCATGAGTAATGTGTGGCATTTCTTATGCCTTGCAATATTTTTGAGTTTTTCATAAGTCTTTATCAATTAAGCCTTGTATTTTGGCTTTTATCATAATGTCTTTATTTTTGCATCAATATTGTAAATATTTATTTAGAGTTATGAAATTTAAATCACTTTAATAAATGCTATTTATGGTTGTAGAGTAAAGATATGTTGATTTCAAAAGCATGGTCAAAATAGAGTTGTAAAGAAGCTTAAAAGCTTTTGCTTAAATCTTGGAGGTAGTTGAAATGATTTTCCAACATATGGAGCAAAATTAGGAGCTTGGAGCCCTTAATTGTGAGTTCACTTATAGTTTTGAGTTCCATTTGACTTAACTTGAGTCAAGGAGAAAAATTAGGCACATGACATCTTGTTACATTCAGTTTTGAGCCTGATTTGAAGGGATTTTCAGTTGCATATGACCCATAAGGTTGTTTTGAGTTTTGACAACTCTTTATGCATATTTTGAGGAGCATCCTCAGTTTCATGCCTCGTTTGGAGGAGGAGGACAACATATATTTTATGGAGCCAAAATTCAAATTTGAATTTTGGGAGACTTTTATGTAAGTCCTTCTTTTCTTTCATTTTTCGCCACGGAGTTCTAAGTTTCATGGTTGCAAGGAAGATTATCCTTGCTTTGTAACTCATTTTCTTGTGAGTTCTTAAGATTTTTAATGTAGATATATTTTATTTCTCAATAAAGAATCTTATTTCCTTCTCTATATTTCTTTTCTCTTTGGTATTAGTTGTGAGTTACAAGATAGAATATTGTGCTTTTATTATTTTATCAAATTCCTCCAATGTTGAGTGCAAAAAATATCATCTCAAAGTGTAGGTCTTAGTTTGTGCTTTCATTCTCATGCATAGGTATTTGTGAAAACATCATTGTTTTCCTTTTTTATAAGCATAAGTTCAAGCCTAACATTAGAATCATTTTTGCAGACATAAATTATGAGTTTGTGAAATTACAACTTAGCTTTATTGAGTCTTTTGTGAAGTTTAACAATTTTCAAATCATTTTATCAATTGACCAATGAATCAACTTATTTTCTAGTTTTAGTATTTTCTTTATCCTTCTATCCTTTACCTCTATTAAAAATTCAGTGTTTACAAGAATTATCCAAACAAAACTAGCCCAAAACTTGGAGGTCTATTCTCACCATAGGATACCCACAGCCTAATAATAGTCCTATGTGCATAGGATTTAAGAGGTTTCAACTTATCTTTAGGTGCGAATCCCTATGTTAACAACACAAAAAGAATTAAATCATGGAAAATGATGATAATCACATTTATCCTTCTCTTGATATCTCTCCTAGTTGTGAAGAAGAAAGCAATGAGAGTCATGAGAATCTTATTTGTCTCTCTCCCTCTTGGGAAGACATTATGGAACAATAGAATATCATCATTGATAAACAAGACAATACAACCATTGATCATTTCCCTATTTGTGATGAAGTCATTTGGAAGAACCAATCCTTGAATGTCAAGAACATTTGGTTTGTAGCTCTCCTCAAAACTCTCCTCCTAGGGAGGATATCATGGTGAAATAACATGACAACATTTTGGCTTCCTTAGATGATGGTATAAAGGTGATTCTTGTTGGTGTAATTAACTATTTAATTACATCTTCATAAGTTTACTTAGGCAATCCTTAATTCCTAAGTTATAGGATCTTATCCTTATCTTATCGAGCTATCTTGTTGCTCAAGATAAGATTTGGTTGTTGCATGCTTGCCTTTTATAAGCAAGCCTCATCTTGTACATTTGTATCAATTCAATCGTTAATCAATCTAGCATATTGATAGCAAGCATTCTTGCCATTATCTCTCTCTTGTGGAAGCATTTTAGTCTAGCAACAGATTTTTGGAAATCTAACATGGTATTGCAAAAGGTTAGGACATGATGAGCATAGATGTTATAATAAGAAGATTGATGAACTCACCCACCTTCTTCAAAAGAATAACATTCAGCTGCCCTCATCAGTGTCTTCTACTTCTTCTTCACCATCACATTCGGCAGCTCCATCATCATCACAGTCAGAGAACACAACATCCACTTCTGGGCTACATATGAAAGGGCATGCACTCTTGGCCTCTATAGGTCCTAATTCTCAAGGATGGCTTCTTGATTCAGGGGCATCTCATCATATGGCATCTTCACAGGAAATGTTCTCTTCTTTTGAGCCTTGTAATTCACCTCACATTTTGATGGGTAACAATACATTCATGAAGGTAAGTGGGAAGGGTTCTATTGGTATTGGGGAAGGGACTTTCAATGATGTTCTTTGTGTTCCTTCTTTGACCACTAATCTTCTTTCTATTTATCAAATTACTCATGGGGGTCAAGGTAAAACAGTTGAGTTCACTCCTGATAGGGTGTATATAAGGGACTTGGAGACTAGGGATATTGTTGCAATCGGGATGGTTGATCATTCATCTCGAGTATATTCTTTTTCACATTTTGCTTCAAAACCTGATAATGTTCCTTTGACTGCATCACACACTCCATTGAGTGTGACCCATATTAGTGAGGAAAAGTTTGGTCATCTACACCTTGGTATTTTAGAGACCAGTGCTGAGCTTCCTACACCTCCACCTCCTGCTTCTTTAGCCATTGTTGCTTCTGTTCAGCAGGATAATCGTAGTTTTTTAGATCTTGCTTTGTGGGATGATTATTTGACAGGGATTTCTACCTTTTTCCTAGAGTCTCATATTACAGATTTGGAGGACACACTTGAGGGGATTTCTCTCCTCTTTGATGACAGTTTTAGCACAACTGTTATTCCATCTTCTTTGTCTTTGGAGATTGATATTTATGAGTCTCCTCCATCACTTTATTTGTCATGTTTCTTGGTGGAGTCTGACCATGATTATGTTGTGGCTCATTCAAGCTTGGAGGCTCCTACTCAGTTTTCAGAGACATACATGTTGAGCGTTCATTCTTCCTCTTTTCAGTTGGATATGGAGTGGCTTCTTCATCAGCTTATGGATTTGTTTCTTCCTAAGGGGAGATGTGTTGCTTGTAGACATTGGGTCATCTTTTGTTTTCAGGCATTCTTCATTGGCTTTGGAGCTTCTTCAGCATGCAGGGGATATCTTATCTCATTACTTCCCTCTTATGGGGGGGTAATTTATTGTATATTCATGATGGATGTAGTCCTTGGGGGGTATCATTGAGTCCTCCATACTTCATGTTTACATTCGTCATGCCTTTTTTCTTGTTTTCTCTCTTTTGGAGAGGGGTTTTTTCCCACTGGGTTTTCCCCTTTTCTCTACTTTATGAGAGATTGCATTTCATTTGCATCTGTAAATGGGTACCTAACATGGCCTAGTTGCTGGGACCCATAGTAGTTTGCATTAAAATCTTCTCCCTAAGTTGCACTTATGGGGGGGTGTTGGTGTAATTAACTATTTAATTACATCTTCATAAGTTTACTTAGGCAATCCTTAATTCCTAAGTTATAGGATCTTATCCTTATCTTATCGAGCTATCTTGTTGCTCAAGATAAGATTTGGTTGTTGCATGCTTGCCTTTTATAAGCAAGCCTCATCTTGTACATTTGTATCAATTCAATCGTTAATCAATCTAGCATATTGATAGCAAGCATTCTTGCCATTATCTCTCTCTTGTGGAAGCATTTTAGTCTAGCAACAGATTTCTGGAAATCTAACAATTCTCAATTGCCCCTTATTATAAGTGCATCAAACCAAGACCATTGAGGTTATGAATATGTAAGTGTCCATTAGATCCCCATTGATTAATGGACCTCCTACATACCCTATGGTACATCCTAAGAATCCCCTGATTCTTTATCCACCTTCACACAAATAACAAACTCAAAACAAACCTAAACTCATCCTTTACCCATCCAATAATAATGTGTCGAAGCAACTGAGTCATAATATCATTGCTCATAAATATAACACTAGAAATAACCCACAACCTAGATAAATGCCTTCAAAATCCCTCCCCTTTACTAACCCTATCTCACCAGGTCCCCCTCATTTTCTTGCACAAAGTAGAAATGAGTATGATCTTGTTGAACTAAAGAATACTCCTATTAAGATATCATTGCGGGACCTTATTCAAGCCTCCCCCCACTATCATAACATGATTCAAAGTTCCTTGCAATGAGTTCTTGTCCCTTCTAATGTGCAACCAAATTACATAGAATCCGTGATTTAAGGAATAAATGTTGACATTGTTTTCCACCAAAGTGAGCTCCCTCCTTTGGAAGTGCAAAAAGAAAGTGAAGCCTTCATAATAATATCTCGACATAAAAAGATAGTGATAAAATGAACTCTTTTTTACAATGGATCTACTCTTAATGTGTGTAGAAAAAACCTTTTGGATAGGATTGATGTGGATAAATCAAAAATTCAACCTGACTCTTTATTTATCAAGGGAATTGACAATGTAGGAAACCAACCGCTTGGAGTGTTTACATTGTATATTATAGCTGGAAAGGCCACATTAGAAACACTGATCCATATTATTCCTCATGACCTTTCATATAATGTCCTTTTAGGAAGACCATGGATTCATGCAATGAATGGAGTACCTTCTACTCTTCATTGTAAAATGAATTATGTCTACAACAACAAAGTGTACACACTTGACACTAATCCTAAGCCTTATAGTGTCTTACAACTTGAGAAAAACAAAGAGAAACCCTTTAAAGCATTAACACCAACTACACAAGTAGAACCTATGCAACAAAAAGACAAAGAAAAAAACATTCAAGAAGTCACAAAGCTATCAAAAGATGATTGGGGTTCCTTAGATTTCACACCAACATTCATGGGAGAATACAAGATCATAAACAAATATTTTGAAAAAGGAAAAGAAAAATTGGTAATTTCAACACAAAATTAAGAAGACTCTTTGAAAACATCCACCTCAACCACATTAGAACAAAATATAACAAATTACACAACTTTGATGAACTTTATTATGAGAAACAACCAAATCCAAAACAGATGAAGAATCTTTATGGAAAAAGTTATGAAATGATGAAATAACTTGATTATCTAGGGGAAAAGGATGTGGTGCTAGAGAACAAGGTATTCATGTCCCTATAGAGCCTCACACACAAGAAATGACTAGTGGTCTCAGTTATTTCCCCTTGAAATAAATAAACAAACCTTCACTTAATATCAACACTATCACAGAAGATTCTCCTAAATCGAACTTTAATAGTAGTGCATCCTAAACTGATAAACACCAATGCTCCTAATTACTCTCCTTTAAAAGATGTGAAATAAACAAAGAAATCCTCGCTCAACATCAATTTCATCACACAAAATGCTTATGATTTGAATTTGATAGATTTTACGTCTTCCTTTAAAGAAGAAAAAAAAAATATTGCAATCTAAAGATTCTTGTGTAGGTATGACATCTTCTACTAATCAAGAGATATCTTTGTCACAAAATAAAGGAAAATCCTCTACTGTTGATCAAGAAGACCTATCTTGTTGAGACTTCTGCAAGATTGTTTGTTATCCCTCCCTCTACGAACATGAAAGAAATTTTACTACAAACATTCATTGTGTGCATATCATAGAGTTCATGGTCATGCTACTAATGAATGTAAGGATTTAAGTGATAAAATTCAACATCTTAAGGAGTGTGGTGCTCTTCCTCATGTCAAAGCATCTAATTCCTCTAATTCATATTAATTTTTACACTAGGATGTTTCTTGTTAATCATTTTGGCTCATACTTGTCCTGCATTAAGCAGGGGAAAGGATTTAGGTAGCCTTGTGCTCATAGGTCACTTGTCATTGTCTCTTTTGGCTAGTTGAGCACCTTTCAGTACATACAAGAGAAAGCTTGGTATGTGGATGACATGCCTTAAGTTGACTAGCATGTGACATACTTATTCATGATATTTCAGAAACATATGACTTGGCATAGGGATTTTTGAATAACATCTCATGTCTTATTCTACTTTAAATCAATTTCTCATAGGAATGGTGTTAGAAATCACTTTAAAGTGTGGGCATACATTGACACTCATGTTTCACTATATGATTTTGTTTCTTCTTGTGATGCATCCTTTTCTTGGTGGTGTCATTGGGTTTGATTTCCTCCAAGAGTGTGATATTTCTTTGACTTGTCCTCTCTTGGAGATTAGGAATAATGTTCCCTAAGAAAAGACTGATGAGCTTAAAATGTGCTCATAATTTGATGTTATGATAAACTTTTAAATGCCTTTACTTTTGTTATTTCATGGTTGTTTAGACTTTGTTGAAACCTTTTGTTGGGATATCCTGTAGCAAGATACTTTTATATTCCTGCAGCTTATTGTGTTGACTTGATTGCATTTATTGCCCTGTTGACTCCCAAAAATGACTGGTATATCGTATACAGTTTTTGAATGATGAAGTAGATTTAAAATGTGTGATTAATGAATAGATATCATGTATGTGCCATACACCTTTTCTTTCACATATGTTACCTTTTGTTTCGCAAGTTGTTGAAGAATGATCGAATCAAGCGCAGCCGATCTCGGCCTTGCAGTAAAGTCCATTTCCTACACGACTTCGAGGAAGCTCCAGCGAAGACTCTTTAACCGAAACCATGGGATATAATTTTAATGAAAGTCAATCTGGAAAGAGTGGAGCACTAGATTCTCTCCAGATCAGGTTGAACGCAAAAATTCATTATGAAGTTTGTTCCTTGATTCAGGGATATACTTTACTTCCACGACTTTCTTTGATAGAGTTAGTTAGGTAGTTGCTCTCCTGTTTTTAAATAAAGTTCTCCTCCTACGCGAGCGAGAAGGGAAAAAGGGAGAGAAATGAGATAGATGAGAGTTAGAGTAAGATAGAAATAGAGTAGCAGATATTATGTAAGAATCAATATGATAATGAAAGATAGAATCTGTTTGACCAGAAACAGAGTTTGTTGTTAGTCTCCATATCAACAAAACAATGTATGTCATTCTGTTTTCATGAATAAAGTTCAATGAAGTTCTGAGTTTAGCATCTGTGTGATCAATAGATTCTTGCTAAGGGGGCCCACTTAGTAAGTATCTGTAGTTAGTTATTTGTTCTTTTCAGTTGATCTTCAGTTAGTTTTTATCTTTGAAGTTTTCATACAAACTCAGTCTTATAGTGCTCCTGCAGCATAGAGAGTCCATCCCTGTGACTGTTCCTACAGCATAAGGCCAGTTCATAGTTTGCGTTTCAGTCGTAGTTGTTATGGTTTCTATCATAGTTGAGTTAAAGAATTTTTCATTACTGTTCTGTGGCGTAGATAGAATTTCTTTCCAGTATTTATTTCTGCTAAGATTTGACCGAAACTAGTTCCTAGTGCATATAATTTGCCACGCCATTTAAAGTCTACATCCCCTAGTTTGACAAGTAAATGAATGTCCACAGAGAGAGATATTAGTCACCTGTTGGAATGCCCAATTCCTAGGAAAGGTTTTGCTGTGATTTTCATATCCTTTTGTGGGTGCGAACCATTTTTGGCACCGTTGCCGGGGATGGCGTCCAGCTAGGAGTTTGTCAGAAGTCATTTTTAAGCACTAGTTTAGCTTGTTAGTAAAATTTTCTAGATCCTTCAAGCCACTATTCACCGTATTGCATGCATAGAAGAAGAGACACACTGGGAAGGTTCATCCCTGAAAACCTATTTGTTGAACTACCATTTGAACCAGTTGACGACGAACCTGAGGAAAACCCATTTGCTGCATTATTCCAGCAACCCAACATGGCAAATAACCCACCTAATAATCCACCTCCTGCTTTTGAGTTCCCTATTGCTCCTCAGCGAGATACTGACAATCTTAAGAATATACCTTCTTCACTGCTTCCAAAATTCTATGGCCTAGTCACAGAGGACCCAGAAACATTTTTGTTTAAATTTGATGTTCTCTGCCGCAGTTATGACTACAACATAGATGCTCATAAACTGAAGCTATTTCCTTCCACCTTGAAGGAGGGAGCTCTCAGATGGTTCATGAGTTTGGGAAGAGGCGTCGTCGATAATTGGGCAGCCATGTAGACGAAATTCCTTGAAAAGTATAAGGAATATTGTAAGAGTGCCAGCAAAGGTGATGA